>OZ019946.1:2861610-3526610 GCA_963970385.1 Theonella swinhoei
AGACTCTCCAAAGATGGTCTTTAGTGGTGGGGACGTTTTCAAAGGTTCGTCAGCTCCTTACAAACCTGCAGAAAAGGGAAGGTTGTCCATTGATGTACATGCTGGATTATCAGTCATCCAGTCTTATCAAATCTATGTCGCTTGTAAGCCTGTAATGTCCGGCCATTTCTGGTATTGCATCACCTCAAGCCACCTATAACTCCATGCCAACAGTGATGGGAAGGACTCTACTGCTCTACAGTATAAGAGATGTATACGAACACATATATAAAACAATACACAATATCTAAAGCATGCAGTCATTGACATTACTCTGTCCAAGTAATGGGAAACTCAGGAAGCACACAGTGGAAATTAAACCTAAGAACTTTAGGCTACACGTATATAACCACCAGCACGTACCTCATGATGGATCATCAACTACACCCAGCCTCCTTCCTCGCTCTCTCCTACTTTAGGCTCCCCCCCGCGAGCGTCATTTTGTGACCTTTGACCCTCATGGAGCGCTTCTTAATCAGTCTAGGGGCATAGATATTAGAGACACGTAACCAGGATTGGAAACTGATGACGTCACGCGTACAGCCTTCGTTAACGGTGTGTGCAGATCGTTTACGTGCAGACATTACTAGCACTCTGACATAATACACGTGAGTTATCGAAAATCGCCGACTGCACTCAACATGAAGAGAGCAGCGGAGCCCCCAGGGGCAGAAGCGATTCCGACTTGCAACCGAGATGATTGTTGAGTCTCTTCACCAGTATCAGAGAAGGATATAACAGATATGTATACTACAGAGAGACAATACATGCATGTACATGTAAAAAACTACATTACACGGAGGCCAAGCAGCAGTTTAAAGGCACATTACCTTATAGACAGTTACAGCACGAGATACAACCTCCAACACCACATAACAAGTGATCATGGGGATGGGCACAATGCAAACACCAGTGTAGGAAGATTTAGCTGCCACATCAAATCCTGTGATGAAAGATGATTACAAGCTGAAGCACAATTAGACGGTATACCAACATGCCTGTCAGAGATAGGGAGGGGGTGGGGGGTGGGGGGAGGGGGGGCGAGGGAGGAAAGGAGGAAGGGAGGGAAGAAGAGAAGGTGGAGATGGTGAAATGAGGGTAGGGGGAGAGGCAACACTATATCAATGGATGTGTGAGAAAGCTGCCTGAAATCCTCATTCTTCTTTCAGTCACTCTGGAGAGAGATAGATATCTTCAATGAAGGTTTCCTAGACCTATTTCTTTCGTAGTTTTTCCTCTGAACAAATCGGACATTTCGTGGCATTTCTGCAGAGAGAAGGTGGATATGCTTATTTGGTATGAAATTTTAGCAACCTTCAATTAGCTAAGCTTCAGTTAAAAGCATCATTCCAGTATAGAAAACGTTTCTTTTCCTTAAAAAGTAATGGACTTTACAGTAGAGCAGTCACTAATACTAGAATAGGTACACAAAGTCACTATATTCATTCGAATTATTAGCAGGCGATACTAGCGCAACCTGCCCGTCACGGCTATTAAAACCACTTATTCCAGTGCATGAGGCCTGTATCAATAGCCTTATCTAAACAGAGTATTGCCAAGGTTTTCATTTGGTCATGATCAGTTATAGGAACACAAAAGAGAAAGTGGGTAATACAACTGTCACAAATCTGCCGTACCGCACGGCACACCGAGTACCAGTAGCTCTTGTTGCCAAAGTATAAAAAATGAATGTGAAAGAACCATTTTGTAGGTTTACCTGCTAACTAGAAAAGCACAAGTTTTTCTCTCCCGAACGGCTCCTTTTTCTGCAAGATATTTGGACAACAGAGGTTGGTCGCGCATGCGTTATTGACGAACTACGCGTGACGTCATCAGTTTCCAATCCTGGTTACGTGTCTCTAATCTGTAATATCTATGCTAGGGGTACCCCATGAGGGTTCGAAGGTGAACGTGCAACAACACGTGTTCACGAAAGAGACAAGACGCCTTTGGAGAAGTGTGAGGTATACATAAAGTAGTCTGGGATGTGTGTAGTTATCTCTCATGCCCTACACAAAGGGTATAACTTTTAAATACAGCGTATCAGAAATTGTTCATGAAACTACTGTCCATGTGTCCTCCCTCTGCCTCTCACCCTCTTCCTATGTCTCTTCCTCATCACATAATATATGTAGTCCTGTGAGCCAGCCCCTCATTGCAAAAGCGATAGAGGGTGTGGTCCCATTACATTAGAGCAGTTGTGTCCACACCAAGATCTTGACATGGCTAATCAGATTTGTGATTGTATGTGACATTACATATCTAAGCCTATAGGTCTCTGCTTCTGGCAAGAGATATGAAAGGACACCTGCTCCCTTAAGGTCTATGTCGCTGTATATAAGGGCTAAATTTAGAAATGTTACTATATATAGATATTTTCCACATGAGCTTAGTGAAAGAATGTAATCTAGGTATTACGAGTATTGTAACAGCAGCACTACCATACCATACTAGTCCCGTGTGCACACATGTGTAGTGGATCAAGAGGAGACAGGTCTGGTTCTGCTCCCACCTTCATGCTCTGTCAACTGTGTGTTTGCACGATACGTCTTCTCTGGTGTACAAGTGTATGCATGCATACGTACGCAGCGTATCCGGTGACACATCCACATGATATTCTATATTTAGTTCTTACATACAGTGACATAGACTATAAATGACTCCCTCCATTACTCCACCCTACCTGTTGTAATGTGTCTAATTGAAGGCCACAACTGTTGCCTTGTCTCCCATGAAATAGGATGTCCAATGACTTACTTTACATGTCATATACATGTAGACAATGAAAACAGTATGTTTGATGGTCCATCCCATTTCCTGTTTCCTTGGACATGATTCCATCCTCCCCTCCTCCTACCAGTATTCACCAAATTTGTGAAAGTGACTACATGTACATACATTGTGTACAGTGTACATGAGCTCTGTACATGGTGTCCTCTAATGGGGACCTGAAATAAGGCCACTTTCATAGTCAGGACACTCTCATCTGTTGAAACTGTAAAATCAGGCTAATCAGGACATCTTACTAATCAGGACACCTTACTAATCAGGACACTTTCATCTATCCCAACTATATGTGACTACCTACACTACAGCTACGTATGACCCTATAACTCTGTCTGTCCCAAGGTGTCCTGTCTATCACTTGTGGACTGTATTACATATACTGTACTTAGTCTGTCCCACTACATGTACATGTTAGGTATCTCAGTACATGTGTATTACATCACTATGTCTAACAATCACTGTAGCTAGATGTTGCGTAATCACCCTAATGGTTGTACTGTGGATATGCGTGGTTGTTAACCTTCGCGCATGTGTGGTAGGATTATTGTAGTCAGTCTGTGTATGTGTGTGTTTGTGTGTGTGAGTGTGTGCGTGTGTGTGTGTGTGCGTGTATGTGTGTGTGAGTGAGTGTGTGTGTGTGTGTGTGTGTGTGTGTGTGTGTGTGTGTGTGTGTGTGTGTGTGTGTGTGTGTGTCCATATCTGCTAGGATCTGTCTAGTGCCTACAGATCGGACCACACTACACAATGTTCCGTACTTCCCTCTCCCTCATCTGCTCCGTCTCTCTCCCTCCCAGCTCAGTGTGTGGTGATGACATACCTTCTGGGACATGTCAACTGAAGATATTGGGATCAGAACTGATGGCAGTTGATGACCTCTGAACTCAGTGGACCACACTGCAGTGTAAGTACATGGAATGATTATAATCCTGTGTTGAGTGGACTGATATGTATACATTGGAACTGCTCTAATTCAAATCCTAATACAAAATCAAAGGGCATCAGAAAGCACTTAATCTAACGTGGACATATACGTACATGTATATATCCACTGACTGCACACCGTACACATCAGTAGTTTGTTACGAAACTCAGACACACCCCGTTTGTATCCACAGAATCTGCACATGCCGTTAACGAAGGCTGTATGCGTGATGTCATCAGTTTCCAATCCTGGTTACATGTCTCTAATATCTATGTCCTAGGGGCTCCCCATGAGGTTCAAAGGTGAACATGCCACATGCGCTCTCTACTCTCTGATCCTCTAGCATCGATGAACTCTGAACACTACTGTATTTAACATCTGGTGAGAGAGTCCACGGGAGAAGTGTGAGGTATGCAGTGTAGTACATGTACTGTTAGGACACCTCACTAATTAGGACACCTCACTAATTAGGACATCTTACTAATTAGGACACCCCTCACATGACTACTTTTCTATTGTGGATAATTAGGACACCAGGACACTCCTCTGATTAGACAATCTATTATGGTTATCATAAAGACTGTGTACTACCTAGGTGCTAGTGGTTCCACTGTAGCACCAAGTTCTGCATGTGCGTTTTAATCCACAATGGTAGAGATTTTCAGATGGGCAGCTCAGCTATCCAATGTCCTGCTCTTGTATACATTATACATATTGTGTTGTATGTCTGGTGTGGGTTGGTGAGGTGAGTTTCCTTAGCTAGTGTACGTACATTTGTCAGAGATGATGGGTAGACTGCCAGATGTAGAGTAAGGTCTGAGGCTGCTTGACATGTACACACTGTATCCCTTTGCTCATGAAGTGCTGCTATACACGTGTGTTTTAAACTGCCCCCCGGCCACCCTCCCTCCCCCGCAGCCCCTGTCAACCATGAGCATTGTAGTTTTTAGATCACTGAGTATTATCGTCACATCACAACATGATGCCACCTGGTGAACCCATTCTCATTCTAGTGGTATGGAACACAAACACCATCTCACAGTAGTGCTCAAGGTGAGGTGGGAGTATAGTTTCATGAAGGTTAAATGTAATGTAACTTGTAGAGGTGAGCTGCTGTGATTAGACACCAATGACGACGCTCCCTCCCTTCCTCCCTCCCTCTCTCTCTTCATCCCTTCTTCTTTCCTCTGTACATGTACCTCTCTCCCTCCCTCTCTCCCTCCCCTCTTTCCATCCCTCCCTGTCCCTTCTTCCTTCTATGTACATGTACCCGCACCTCTCCCTCCCTCTCCCTCTCCCTCTCCCCCCCCCCTCCCTCCCTCATCTTCCCATTATACACATGTAGGTCTCAACAAACAAGGAGACAGGAAGTATGTCATACTAAATTGAAAATGAAAGTCCTCTACAATAACCAGGAGACAGTGGTCAGTCTAGTACATGTGTACTCCTCAGTGGAACCTCTCTAATCAGGACACCCTGTTATGAGGAGAGACCTCAATAAACATCATAGCTGTCCCAAATATATTGCTTGTGTAGATTTCAGGACACCTCGCTAATCAGGACAAAAATCAGGACGCCTCAGAGATGAGGTCAGGAATCCTGGAATTTATCACTGCAAACCCGGACAACACTCTTACTGTTTAGGACACTTCACACCTTTCTCATCAGGACACCTCACTAATTAAGACACCTCTCCTATTAGGACACCTCTCCACATAGGAAACCTCTCGCATTCGAACACCCCTCCTCTTAGGACACCTCTCCGATTAGGACACCTCTTCCTTTAAAATATCTCTCCCCTTACGACACCTCTCCCCTTAGAACACTTCTCTCATTAAGACACCTCCCCTTCAGGCATCGCTCCCCTTAGGAAACTTTTCCATTAGGACACCCCTCTTCTTAGGACACCTCTCCCCTTAGAACACTTCTCTCATTAGGACACCTTACTAAGACACCTGTCCTATTAGGACACTTCACTTATTAGAACACCTCTCCCCTTAGGACACCTCCCTTTAGGACACATCTCCCATTAGGACAAGACACTTTTTCCATTAGAACATCTCCCCTTAGGACATAATTACCCTTAGGACACCTCTCCCATTAGGACACTTCTCTCTTTAGAGCACCTCCTTCTACTTTTTCCATTAGGACACCTCCCCTTAGGACATCATTCCCCTTAGGACACCTCTCCCATTAGGAGACCTGTCTCCTTACTACATCTATACATCTATCTCATTAGGACACCTCACTAATCAGGACACCTCTTCCATTAGGAGACCTCACTAATTAAGACACCTCTCTCATTAGGACACCTCACTAATCAGGACACCTCTCCAATTAGGACACCTCACTAATTAGGACACCTCTCCCATTAGGACACCTCACTAATTAAGACACCTCTCCCATTAGGACACCTCACTAATTAAGACACCTCTCCCATTAGGACACCTCACTAATTAAGACACCTCTCCCATTAGGACACCTCGCTCTTGTCTCCCCTTAAGATACCTCTCCCCTTATTACACCTTAAGACACTTCTCCCCTTAGGACACTTTCCATTAGGACACCTCACATCAGGACTCTCCTCCCCTTAGGACACCTCACTAATTAGGACACCTCTCTCATTAGGACAGTTCTCTCATTAGAACACCTCTTTCCTTAGGACACTTCTTTCATTAGGACACCTCTTCGCTTAGGATACCTCTCCCCTTAGGACACTTCTCTCATTAGGACACCACTAATTTAGGCACCACTTCCATTAGGACGCCTCACTAATTAAGGCACCTCTCTCTCTCACACATACACACACGCACACACACACTCACACACACACACACACACACACACACTACAGGTCCATCCAACCAGACTGCTTGTCATATTGGATAGTAACTATAGTAGTAATTGTTTTGTTTCACATTTCCATTATGTTCTGTTGTAAAAGTAATGATACTTTTCACCAGCCACTACTACATAGCTAGTGGTGACATGGGATGTTATTAACTCCAGTCAGTGTGTAGTATGAATGGATGACATCCTACACAGAATCTCTCTCTCTCTCTCTCTCTCTCTCTCTCTCTCTCTCTCTCTCTCTCTCTCTCTCTCTCTCTCTCTCTCTCTCTCTCTCTCTCTCTCTCTCTCTCTCTCTCTCTCTCTCTCTCTCTCTCTCTCTCCCTCCCTCTCTCTCTCTCTCTCTCTCTCTCTCTCTCTCTCTCTCTCTCTCTCTCTCTCTCTCTCTCTCTCTCTCTCCGCACTCATAGTACCAGCAGAGACTGCAATACGTACGCTGTTTGCAATATTGCGCAGTAAACAGGTCACGTACTTGAAAACGAGCCACGCCCTTGAGGACTAGCTCCCTATAAACAATGGCGATGGTTCCGACTGATTTGTCAGATTGGGTCCCAGGACCCTTCGTTCTTAATACTAAGAAGTGTGGAAGGTTAGCTGGAGACAACTCCGTCGTCGAGAGAGAACTACCTGAGGTGTATTCGCATGGTTGTGTCACATACACCGCAAATCCACTGCCACTAGGTCAAGTGTGGCAGACTACAATACTCAGTACCATTTGGAAGTGGGGTGGACTGGTGAGTGGATAGTGTACTCTGTTTCCTGTAATGCCTGAGGGTATATATTGCCAACATTTTTATTTGTGTATGCTCATTACAACATACAACATTAATTAATTATCATGTACTAGTCCTGAGCATGCACTTTTACATGTAAAATTCATAGCTAGTCATAATGTAATAATAGACATGAATGGTTTTAGAGAAGTATTTTCAGTAGTAATGAGAGGTACACTCACAAGTTATCACTTTTATCAGAAAATATACAATCTAATCAGGTCTGATTTCTGCTTTTACAACCAAATATGTGTACATATGTGTATGTAATGTACAGTACTTACATGTATTGTCAAGTTTTACATGCATACATCTGTACCTCTGTACATGTATAATCTTCAATAGTACATGTACATGTACGTCATGTATAGTTCTATGGTACATGTTATGTGATGGGTTTACTTATTTCTCACAGAAAGTTGGTGTAACTACTAATGTACCTGATAAGGTGCCTGATTGCCTACCAATTGATGGTGCTAGTAACAATGAATGGTACTACTGGGGAAACACTCTCTTCCACAACCACTCAATTACTAACTATTCTCACCTCCCAAATCTTGATGACTTTGAAGTTGGCAATCAAATCGGTCTCCTACTACTACCCAATGGAGAACTTCATCTCTTCCTAGATGGAAAGAATTCTGCCCAACTTGCTACAGGACTTCCTGTCCACAAGTCACTGTTTGGAACAGTTGATGTGTCTTGGAAATGTACCAAGATCAAATCTGAGATACTGAGTGGTGAGTTGGATGGTGTGTGTTTATGTACATGTACATATATCCAATCTCCACATGGATGTACACCTGAGTACAATACTGATGGAATGAAATGGACACACATTATTGCTATTTGTGACAGAGGCTTTATGTGTACATGTACAAATACATGTACAATCATGTAAGTAAGTAAGATAGAGCATAGCTGGTTGAAGAAACTAGAAAGCCTAACCAATGGCCCTTGTACTGGGCATGTAGAACCCTTAAACTGACTAATATTTGGTCTAATCACTATACACTAATTAGTGCTGCAGTTCTCCAGTGCTGTATTGTTTAACAAGCTCTTTTACAGAATCTTGTAATTGGCTTGTAAGTTACATGTACACTTGTACACTGCATTGAGCAGGAGTAGCTAATTAGCAGGAAATGTTTTGTGAATACATGTTGCAGTAGTTGGCTAATGTTTGTGCATGTTATCAGGAAAGGCCTGGAAACATGACTTGCTTCTTGTAGTGTCTCTGGTAATGAGCTTTAGGAGCAGGCAACTTTCAACTATTCCTGCATATAATAGGCAGTATTTTAAGTGGTAGATTTTCTAAGCATTCAAGACTTGGTTTCTCTTGTACACAGTTATCACACAGCCTGCTATGTGGGGTGTGGTGCTATACCTCTGTATGGATATTTGAGATTTGAGTGGCCTGAGGTTGAGTGTAAATGGTGTTGAAGATATTGATGGGTGTAATACAACATGATATGACCCTAAATTGTGTTTGTCCTGCTGGATATAAGCACTATCAGCTCCATTGTATGGTGAATACAATGTAATACACCTAGAGCCCTTGTAGTGGGGAATTGCAGTGTGAAGATGACTAAATTTCTATACTAATTAGTGCTAGTCAATTTATTTTTACAAGCCTTTTACAGAAGCTTGTATGTTTGATGTATGCTACTAGACTTAGCAAGCAATCAATAAGAATGTATACATTTGGCTCTCCTGTCTCAAGTGTACATATGCAGTTGTTCCTTCATCTTCTCTCTATATAGAGATTCTAAAATAAGGTGTACATTTTGTTTGTGTTAGCCTGTACATGTAGTTGTCCAACTGCATGTCATGTCTGAGTGACCTCAGGAATTCCTTACACTGTTACTGAAATACAATAAAATCACTACTATTACAGTACAAGGAGTGGAAGTGGATAGTGTGAGTATATCATTGGCATAGGAGCTGGTTCAGCCGGTCCTATTTTGACTGCACCACTTTGCGGTGATTTAATGATATTCATTATTGGCATGCAGGAGCTAGTCTCCAATTTTAAATGGCATTGACACGAGTTCCAATTGTATGTGCTCACAGCATGCTCACGCTCACTACCAATGCTAAAGCAGTTCAACTAGGCATTCCTCTGGTACCCACGTGGGGATCGCACGTATTAGGAATGGCATCTCTTTTCCAACAATCGGCATCATCTTGAGAATCATGTTTTCTTTTTGCTTAATTAATGGAGGGCAATTTGGGAAAAAAATTGCATGTGTGCTTCTCGCTATCAAGTTCTTCCTACGCCTCCACTATTGAGATATCAGAATGTGTCTGTGGAATGGAGTGCTCCTTGTGAAGTCACCTACAGTGGAACCTCCAAACAAAGGCCACACCAGGGGACGAGCCTTTTGGCCTTTGTAGAGAGGTTGTGGTCCTTGTTTTTGTGTAAACCCGTCAATTTTGGACATACATTATACCTCTACATAGATATTGAGATTTGAGAGTGGGTTGGTAGACCAAAATCATACGCTAATTAGTGCTGGGTCCTTATTGTTTTTCAAGCATTTTACAGAATCTTGTAACTGGCTTGTAAGTTTGATGTACACTACTGCACTTAGCAAGCAGTCTTAGCATAATTTATTTGGACTTCTGTCTTAAGTGTACATATACAGTAAAATCTCTATAAGCAGACACTCCGTAGCACAAACACCCCCCCTAGAGCAGATAGTTCTGTTGCCCCATGTTTGGGAAATATATATACCGGACTCACAACGTGACCATAGTTAATAAAGCTAGCATATGGATCTAATTGGTGGTGACATAGTACTTTACAGAGACTAGATATTGTGTATGAGTGGTTTGTTGATTCTTGGCTATGAAGGTACTTGTTGAACATAAATAGGTTAGACGCTGAGTCGAGAGAAATACGGTATTTAGAAACCCAAGGGCCCTTAGCTACAAAGGGCTTGAGGCTTTCTAAATCCCGTATTTCCCAATGACAAGTACGTCTAACTGGTTTATACTGCCATGGATTTCTGATTGGCTACACATTTAGCAACTAGCATCTATACCTAGCAACAGTTTCACGTAAACCACGTCAACTAATTTGGACTATAGATTGGCTACACATTTGTAGTAACTAGAATGGAAGAGTTTAAAGTAGGACAGAGACGCTTGATTAGCAAATGCTGAGTTGAAGTACTGAGGTCACTTCTGGAAGGAATATTTGGATGACAGTGACAATGGCAATGTCGACGGCTTCTACTTGATGCGAAGGGCCGATTCTCAACTCCGACTCTGACTTGGGACAAACTGACTCTCCGTATTTACTGTACCTATTTTCTAGGACCTGCTGTACCCTGCTACAAATAAACTTTGCTCACTTTACACGTGCAGCCCACACTTGCACGTGTTGCCATAGCCTCAAGTTTCAATATACTCCATGTAGCAGGGAAATACGTGATTTATTTTCCACGCTATACGCAATCTGCAGGGCCGGAGCAGCTCCACATAGGGTGGTAGGGCAACTGCAGCGCTGGCTAAAGGACGCGCATGCGCACGCACGTGTTTACTGCATTATGCGGCGGCGGCGTACGAAGCGAAATCCGGACTCGGCTATACTACGTACCAGTACATTAGTGGGCTTAATTTGCGTGACTGCAAACGCAGCTTGCCTACTTCGGATAAAAATCATAGCACACGTCATTTCCTGTATGGACCACTAAAATGTGGTAGGGCAAATGCCCTACCTGCCCCACCGTCCCCGCCGGCCCTGATCTGATTGGTTGATTTAAAGTTACTGTAGTCTAACTATGCACACATTACACCTATACACTATTTAGATCCTGCATACATACTCCAAGAAGCACTTCGAGAAGGATCTATTCCACATCGCGATGACAAGTTTCTGATCCATGGACCAGGAGGGGTAGGCAAGTCCAGCCTCATTGCCATGTTCCTTGGAACTCAACGTGACCTCATCCGCATCAGCACCCCAGTTGCCACAGAGCCCCTCCACCTGACACCAATTCGAGATGTCTCTACTTCAAGGTTTACTGCAAAGTGGGAAAGGGTTGATTACGAACGTCTGTCTCGTATGGTTGCACACACCAGCAATGAGCTCTTCCTGGGAAAAAGAGAGGAAGGGGTGAAGGAATGGGAAGCAGATAAGGAAGGGGATATACATGAAGGAGGGGAGGGAGAGAAGGAAGTCAAGGTTCGGGAGGAGATGGATGGAAAAGGATTTCCGAGAAATGCTAATGAAGACATCATTGAATCTGATGCTCCTGACCAAGCCTCACAACCATCCATTCCTCAACCGTCTCTGCAATTGATAGCTCAGAAGAAAGGGTTACGAAATATTCTTTCTCGATTTCTTTCAAAACTTGGCAACTTCTTTAAGAGATCTTCCAAAGCTACTCAACATGATGAATCACAGCTAACTGAACAATCTGTTGAGGAAACCAAACCATCCGATGTTGAAGAAACTGAATCAAATGTTGAAGAAACTGAACCATCTCAATTTCAAATGTCAACTGAAGAGGTTATGCCTGGTCTCACAACTACCCTGGAAGCTGATCCTGACAATATTCAAGAGCTGTTTTCCAACTTCCTACAAGGCCTTCAGGATAAGGTTACGAATGCAAAGGAAAAGAATGAAGTCCTTTTGTCCCACTCAATTCGCATAGTGGACTCAGGAGGACAGCCTCAATTTCATGAGCTCATTGCTATCTTCCTTGCACACATCTCTGGCTTTATCTCTGTCTTCAAGCTCAATGAAGCTCTCTCAGCACGTGGAGAGGTGGTTCTCTATGATGACGGGCAGCCAGTGAATGATCCATATGAGTCATACTACTCCCATGAGCAAGTTATTCGCCATGATCTTCAGGCTATCCAGTCAGAAGCCATTCAAAGCGGCATCGAAGAGATGCCAAACCTTGCCTTTGTGGGTACATTCCTTGATGAGCATCACAATTGCAGTGAGACACCAGATATGAAAGATGAACGACTGCACGGTATCATCACTGAAATGCTACCTCAAGAGATGCAGGAATGTGTCATCACTCCTGGAGGCTCCCTGAAACAAGCTACATTTCGAATTAATGCCAGAACCCCAGGGAAACAAGATTTCGACACTGTCGATGGACTGAAGGGGGCTTTGCTGCTCCATTCTCGAGTGAAGCCCAGAGATATGCCTCTCAAGTGGCATGGGTATGAAGTGGCCCTTCACATGCTGATGGAAGAACTAAAGAGACAGTCACTGAGTCGAACAGAATGTGAGTTTATAGCCCACAAACTTGGGTTTGATCTTGCCTCACTAAACGCTGCACTCCACTATTTGCGACAGCTCAATATCATTGCCTATTACGATGAGTTGCCCAATGTCATCTTTGGCAGCTCACAGGTGATCCTCGACAAGATAACCGAGCTAGTTTGCTACAGCTTAAAACTGAAGAAAGGACAATGTCCACTAAGTGGACCCCAGAGGAAATTTGTTCAGCAGGGTATTGTGTCTCTTCAAGTTCTGTCTTCACCTGACTTGGCCAAACACTATATCCCAGAGCTTTTTCAGCCAGAGGACCTCTTGAAAATCCTGATTTCACAGCTTGTTGTATCTTCAGTTAGTGCAAAAGATTTCATCATGCCATGCGTCCTTGAAGTGAGTAGCATTTACCCGTCACCACCAATTGCTGAGGATAGTAAACGTTCCTCGTTCATCCTCGATTTTTCCAAAAAGAGTCCAATGTTTGGAGTCTACTGCTGCACAATCTCTTCTCTACTGAGTGATGCCGGCTGGAAGTTGCTGACGGAGGATGGGGAGGTGGTCCAGGTGGCCAGAAATAGCTTTACCTTTGAATTGCCAAGCGGTTTTCCCGGAAAACTAACTTTCTTTGATCCAATTTCCTCCTACTTGGAGGTCATTCTTGAGCTTCCAGCTGATCTTGCATCAAAGCACTGCTCAACACTCTATCCTGAAATTCGCAATACATTTTTAGGTGCTGTCAAGAAGGCAATGAAAACGCTTCACTATGAGGTTCAGGTGCCTGACGTGTCCTTTATGTGTCCAGGGAAGAAGTGCTCAAGAATACCCCACCCAGGAATAGTGGAGGGCTCCCTTGGTATTCTCAAGTGTTCCCTCAAACCTGGCAGTATCTATGTCTCTCTCACTGAAGAGCAGAAGATATGGCTGCCAAAAGGTGTTGGTAAGTCACGCAACTTTTCATTCAGACTCAGCTAATCAAATTAAAGCATACATTTTAGAGCAGAAATACATTTTTCCTCAGGAGGACAGCCAGAAGCTGATGAAATACATTACCGTGAGTATCCTTCAGTCAAGAAGCCAGCATCCTCACAGCTGTCTGGAACCACTGCTTCAGCCAGTAAGGGTACTTCTTTAGTTGTAGCATTTGTTTATATACTACATAATTATACAGGAGAATATTCCAGCAACCAAACTGGAGACAAAAGTGAACTCATGAAGAAACCTTCAACTATGAGGCCATCATTCATGGAACCATCTTCAATAACTGGTATGTACTTTACTCAAAAAGGTATTAGCCACTTTATAAATTAGTCTCTTTATATATTTCAGGTGAGCCTTTCAGCCAACCAACTACAGAAGACAAAAATGAATCTACACAGGAGCCACCTCCTACAAGTGGTATGTTTACTTAAGTTCATGTACAATATGACTCTACAGATTATTGAGAGACTTTAATGTTTCATGATTATTATATTCTGTAACGGCCTTTTACATTTTATCAGGATGGCAGCCAAGTACACCAGTAATTGAAGATGCAAGAAATAACCCTAAGAAGCCTCCTAGCAACGAGCCAGCATTAACTTCAACTCATAGTAAAACTGGTAGGCAAATTTCCCTAGTTGGATTTCTAGCTTGACCTGCACTCCCACAGATCAAGGACCATCTCTACCAGAACTCCTTCAACTCAAAATCCCTCAACATGTTGGTGCAGAGTACAAGATATTTGGGACATTCCTTCTCAATGACAAGACAGGCACTGAAGTGAACGGCATTGAAGAAGAATTTCGAGGGAAACCAAAAAGAATTGTTACAAAGATCTTGGAGGAGTGGCTCACTGGGAAAGGGAAGCCCTGTACATGGCAGATATTGATTAAGACTTTGAGGGACTGTGAATTCACTGTACTGGCTGACCAGATTGAAAAGATATAGAAGTGAATATGGTTATATGCTGTGACACTCATGTTTTATTAACAATTAATATGCACCCCATTGTATCTATTATTTTTTGTATCATACATGTAGTTTTTTATTTTGGTTATTGTAATTTATCAGTCTTGGGTTTAATACTGTATGCTTTTCTGATTCCTTGTTTCTTTGAAATATCTTGATTCATCATTGATCATTTGACTGCAATTCAACTCACTGTATAGCAGTCTACTAGTATTGATTGATATAATGTCTCTATATACAGTGGTCCGTCAAACATTCATAACTTGTTGACATGCATATGAACATATATATTTGTTCATTTTTCAGCTGTATATATGACGTGTCATATCATCTCTAAAGGCCCCCTGAATTTTAGCTCTCCTTTGGAAGTTTTGTCCCCACTTAAATTTTGGAAGTTTTGTCCCCACTTAAATTTTGGAAGTTTTGTCCCCACTTAAATTTTGGAAGTTTTGTCCCCACTTAAATTTTGGAAGTTTTGTCCCCACTTAAATTTTGGAAGTTTTGTCCCCACTTAAAATGGAAGTTTCCTTCCTTCCCCCCCTCAACCTTCCTATTTTTAGTTTAACACTCAAAACTTCGATCTTACTAATGAGGTTTCAAGGACAGGATATCAATTTGCTCCCCCCACCCCCCTCCCGCCCCCCACACCTTCCCATTGTCGAACCAAAACTTCAGTCAATATACCTTACTTCAAAATAACATCGATTGAAAGTTTATAGTGCCATTGACTTATTTGTACACTTTATTTTCAGGTGAGTCTCAATTGAGCTCAACATCAGTTCAAACTATGCCACAGGCTCCATCTGCACAACATTAGTTTAGTTACTACATCACATATGTATTTTTATGCCTCACTTGTTTTTACATCAGAAGAGCATCCAAGCCTAGCAACTGGCAGGAGTGGTCCTATGCATAAGGAGAATCTTTCAGACAAGAAGCTATCACTGTTTGATCTCGATCCAACTAAACCTTTTGCCACAACTGGTACCGTCCTTGACACTTAATTACAGTCAACCTTGTTCAAAATGTCTGCTATATATATACTAGTGGTTTATTGTGTCACTTTGACCTCTCAGGTGAGCATCACACCCAACCAACAACTGAAGTCATAAGTGAACATAAAAGAGAAGATTGGACAGAAGAAGGCCCACCCCCTCCTTCAAGTGGTATAGAATTTCCTTTCATTATTCTTCAGACTGCTATTCAAATTGAAGTGTATTCACTTTAGAGTAGAAATGCATTTTTTCATCAGGAGAACAGCCAGAAGATAATGAAACACATTACCATGAATATCCTTCAGTCAAAAAGCAAGCATCCCCACAGCTGCCTGGAACCACTACTTCAGTCGGTAAGTGTACTTCTTCAGTTATATATATATATGTACATGCATATCCCAGCAACTTATGACATTATTATACAGGAAAATACCCCAGCAACCAAACTGGAGACTTGAAGAAACCTTCAACTATGAGGCCATTGTTCATGGAACCATCTTCAATAACTGGTATGTACTTTACTCAGAAAATCATTAGCCACTTTATAAATTGGTCTCTCTATATTTCAGGTGAGCCTTTCAGCCAACCAGCTACAGAAGACAGAAGTGAATCTAAATAAGAACCAGCTCCTACTAGTGGTATGTTTACTTAAGTTCATTTGCAATATGACTCTACAGATTATCCAGAGCCTCATTTAATGTTTGATGATATATTATTTATATACTTTCCTAGCTTTTATCAGGATGGCAGCCAGGTACACCAGTAATTAATGCCACAAGGAGTAACCCTAATACAACTGGTAGGCCAACTTCTCTAGTTATATTTCTAGCTTGACCTCATATTACATTCCCGGCCCTCAGATGAATCACCATCTCTACCAGATCTTCTTCGACTCAAAATCCCTCGGCATGTCGGTGCACACTAAAAAATGTTTGGGACATTACTTCTCAATGACAAGACTGGTAGTCAAGTTAACACAATCAAGAAAGCATGTCATTATGATCCAGAGGAAATTGTTACGACAATCCTTGAAGAGTGGCTCACTGGTAAGGGAAGGTCATGCACATGGAAGACATTGATAGAGACATTGAGGAACTGTGACCTCAATGGTCTGGCTGACCAGATAGAGACTGAAATATGAATATTGACATACATATGTACTGTAATTATATTCACATACCATACAAGGATGACTTGTCTGATCTCTACTATTATCTTTGTACTTTATTATGACGACCAATGGTTAACTTTAGCCAGTCGACTATAACGAAGACAATTTTCTTCCTTATAGTCATACAATATTCTTCCTTTATATATGTCTTTGTATAGCCTAGTATAATTATTTTACACTTATATAAAAAATATATATATTATTAGACTACTTAAATTGACCAATCAGGTTGCGAGAAACGCGGGATCTATTTTTCATAGTCACCTCGTTAGAGGGATCTATAGTTGGCCGCTGGCCCCTAGACCGGGATCTATTTGCACGCTTGTTGCCAATGGTTTGAATGGTCATTGTCCAATCAGTTTCCCCGCTGTATATAGTCTAAAATAGTTAGACGCACTTGTCATCGGGAACTAGCTACGCGATTTAGAAAACCTCGGGCCCTCGGTAGCGCCCTGGCTACGCTCGGGACGCTACATTCGGGCCTCGGCGCTCTAAATCGCGTAGTTCCCTCGACTCGGCGTCCGACTGTTATTTATATCATTGATTGAAGGACATCAATAACACTATATACACATAAATCGTGGGCTCATTTGTGTCTGCACCACAAAAATTAATTTTAATATGAGGGTTAAATGGAAAAACCATTAATTCAGGTTACTTGTTAACCTTGTGAACGTAGACAGAGGCCTAGGGAGCCCCATCTTATACATGGATGGTGCTCAAAGGGGCCTTGGGGCAATGTGCATGTGTTACTGGTCTGCACATGTAGCTATAGTACAAGCAGCGAAGTGGTTGATGGCGTAATCTAGGAGCACAGTGTTGCTCCACCAAAGTCCCCCATCGGTTATGATCAGGAGGTGAATGGTTCTAAAGTCTAGCTATAGCCAGTATCAAAGGCACTGTTCCCAATCTGGGTATATAAGTAGAGTAGAAAGGTGATGATAGCCCATATAGATCCACTGTGCACATGCAAAATAGTTAGTTTGCTTGGTTCAGAATGCATATGGATTGTAACGATCCAGAAGTCTGGAAATAACTTGTGGAGCATTTGACTGCCAGATATAGATTGAGGATGGTCACGAGGCACGTAACAGCAGCAACAGCACATTCCCAGACAGTCCAAACATTCATGTGGTTATAAAATAATAGTTTCACTTAAGTAAGTGTTCAAAGTGAGATTCATGGTACATGTAATATAGAGTAAGAAGAGTAACAATTCAGCGGTCCACTACATTGATGATGTCAATGGCTCTTGTGTCAGTCTCTCCGTCTGTCTGTCCGACCTTTTATTTTGTCGTGGAATGTCAGACAATGAACAGCACGGGATAGATGTGCCAGAGAAACACCTGAAGAGAGAGATAGAAGACAGAACCTACGAAGCCATACTTTTAGAGTACTTCTGCCTTCTCTGCCAGTAGGTGCATATTGAGCAATACTGAAATTTTATATATGCTCACCACAACACTCTATCTGCTAGTGTGTTGTTTCCGTATGTGCATAATGCAGATAAAACAATTAAGTGCATATTTAAGTAGTGCATAGCGAACTGACAATTTCTCTCACACTCAGCCCACAATGCCGTGCATTTTCACTAGTATGCATAGATCCTCTCCAATCAGGACATTCTACATACAGGTAGGACACTTTGATAAACATATGCATGACAGCCTTGGCTAACACAAAAGCTGAGTGTGTGCAAATTCAACTAAAACAAGGTCACTACATAGAGTACACTGTGACCATTTAATCAGGACCCGATGAAATGAGGACCAGGACGACTATAGCCAACCTCATAGGATGGTGTTAGGATACAATTTTACCTTACTCAATACAGACATCCTACGACACCATCTGAATGATGAGATTTCTCTGAATGTAATCAGGTACACATAACTCAGGAAGAGACTACTGTACGGAGGACATGGAACAACTAAGATTCACAGCACAAGACGGTGGTGTGCTTTCATCGGAAAGTGAATTATAAGCACTACGTGTATAGCTACACATACAACATTTCAATACCTCATTATTTGGTCGGTAAGCTTTCATGGTCTAGCGTCGAATCGCTCGTAGCCAACCACAGGCGTCAGAGCTTGACCTTTAACCCCCAGGATAATCAGCCTAGGGCTCCCCATGAGGTTCAAAGGTGAACATGCTTATACCACGTGGAATACAACAACACGCGCTCTCTGATTCTAAAGCGTCGATGAACTGCGAGCACTACTCAACAGCAGTCATTACGGAGTCCACAGGAGAAGTGTGAGGTATGCAGTAGTGTAGTATGGGACTTGTGTGGTTATCATACAAGAGAAATGACTCATCTCTCTCATCACACTGTGTCCAGGTGTCATTGTGTATGTGTAGTTCTGTTGGTGTCAGTATCTATCTGGAACACCAAGTGTCGTGGTTTGGAATCCTACCCATGGCAGCTCATTTTCTTTGAAAATGACTGTCTTGGGTAAGTTGTAGTCTGGTGTAGCCACACCCTCTCATAAAACAATCTAATTAAGTTGTGCCTGTGGAATGTTTGGTTACGTATTTATTACATCAATAAATGAATATCATTACACATGATGAACACACACACACACACACACACACACACACACACACACACTGCTGACAACACACACACACACACACACACACACACACACACACACACACACACACACACACACACACACACACACACACACACACACACACACACACACACACACACACACACACACACACACACACACACACGACGTCATGTTATGAAACAATGCAGTTCTAGAGTATGTGTGTACACAGTGACAAGTTTCTTACCAAACATGGACATTCCACTTGACCTGGTGGCCCACGAGGGCCACGTCCCAGCTGCAAACTAACTCAATCTAACTCTTGAACATTGTTTCTTGTCTCTTTTCTACCACCTCATGTCATTACATTGTTTTATTTTTACATTTTCCATATTACATATAGTCTCAAGATGTCAGGAAATGATCATTGCTTGGGCCGTGGAGTAAATACACAACCTCTGAGAACACTACCGTACACTACATACTCACTCCTGACAAAGGTAGTTAGAACACTACACTGACTGTGTGCTGTCAGCAGTGTGTGTGTGTGTGTGTGTGTGTGTGTGTGTGTGTGTGTGTGTGTGTGTGTGTGTGTGTGTGTGTGTGTGTGTGTGTGTGTGTGTGTGTGTGTGTGTGTGTGTGTGTGTGTGTGTGTGTGTGTGTGTGTGTGTGTGTGTGTTGTCAGCAGTGTGTGTGTGTGTGTGTGTGTGTGTGTGTGTGTTGTCAGCAGTGTGTGTGTGTGTGTGTGTGTGTGTGTGTGTGTGTGTGTGTGTGTGTGTGTGTGTGTGTGTGTGTGTGTATGTGTGTGTGTGTGCTACACTACACACTCTACCCTATGCTACATAGTCTATCCCTGACGAAGGTACATGTAGTTACAATGCTATACTATATACGCTACCCACGACACGAAGCTGCTGATATCTAAGATTCTCATAGTCCAGTTAACAAGTACTTTTACGTCACACTTCCAGGTTATACTTTACCATTTCTAAAGTATTGACTATTGCATTCTGTATAATGTTACATCATGAATATTATAATTGGCTTTCTCACAACCTGATTGGATAACCTACTTTTTATATAACGGGCACAACTCAATGATGCTACATAGACCACACCCTCTCTTGTTTTATGAGAGGGTGTGGCTATGCCAGACAAGAGAAGTTGTGCCTTTGGGAATAAGGCACACGAGTGGAAAATATCCCTCCGTATTGCACTCTAAGTCATGCAATAATATACATGTATACACATGTAAAGTTGTGGGTCCAAATTCTCTTACTTACCATATTCTACCACTGTATATGGACATGTACAGTATTTGTGTGTCCAGTTTACCCTCAACTTCCAGACACCCTCTCTCTAATATACAGCTACTTGTATATTCTTGTATATGTACATGTACATTGCTCATTCTACACTCCTTTAGTGTACGTTGTTCATGTTGTGTTATGTGGATTAAAATAAGAAAGAGAGGGAAATTGGGGGAGAAAGAAAAATAAATTGCCACGCTTGTCCATTTCACCTACATGTGGCTGCCCAGGTGTCCATGCAGGCTTGTCCTAGTCACAGTCCCCATAGTCCCCATGATATGTTGAATGTATGTGTATGTACACTGATATGACATGCACTATATTGTTTCAATGATTAGGCAATTGAGATATTTTTCATAGCAGCTTTGTCTGTATATTAACACTGATCATCAGGGGAGTACGCAAGCTACTCTATGCCAGTCACGAGTTTCGGTCCCTTTAATCTCCCGACTCATGACCAGCAGTAGCAGGGGCGGGACCACTTCCAAAAGCAAGGAGTCCGGCAGTTTTCACCTAGAGCCTCACGTGTCATATATATTACGTCATAGTTTATTACAAGTTGTGCTTATTGCATACATATCTACCAAAAACAGTAGTATGATAAACAATGTAACCATGTGGAGCACACCTTTCGTGTGGCAGTTTCTTTGGCAGACTAAAGGCTAATAGGTGGTGTGTAGGTATTTATAGTGTGGTCACCTGTGTCATGTGGTCTATGGAATGCCATGTTACTACACTACATGTACATGTATATGGCATCAATCAGATGACTGTGGTTAGGTGGAAGGATGTAATGTATATTGTGAATGATATAGGCTGAGGTGTAGTACAGTACTCCTGCTACCTTTTGTGACTGTTAATAAAAGAAAAGTGTGTGTGTGTGTGTGTGTGTGTGTGTGTGTGTGTGTGTGTGTGTGTGTGTGTGTGTGTGTGTGTGTGTGTGTGTGTGTGTGTGTGTGTGTGTGTGTGTGTGTGTGTGTGTGTGTGTGTGTGTGTGTGTGTGTGTGTGTGTGTGTGTGTGTGTGTGTGTGTGTGTGTGTTGTGTGTGTGTGTGCGTTGTGTGTGTGTGTGTATGTGTGTGTGTGTGTGTGTGTGTGTGTGTGTGTGTGTGTGTGTGTGTGTGTGTGTGTGTGTGTGTGTGTGTGTGCATATCTGCTAGAATCTGACTAGTGCCTACAGATCGGACCACAGTACACAATGTTCCGTACTTCCCTCTCCCTCATATGCTCTGTCTCTCTCCCTCCCAGCTCAGTGTGTGGTGATGACATACAATGTACCTTCTGGGACATGTCAACTGAAGATATTGGGATCAGAACTGATGGCAGTTGATGACCTCTGAACTCAGTGGACCACACTGCAGTGTAAGTACATGGAATGATTATAATCCTGTGTTGAGTGGACTGATATGTATACATTGGAACTGCTCTAATTAGGACACCTCACTGAGTAGGACACCTCTCCCATTAGGACACCTCACTAATTACTAGTTAGGACACCCCTCACATGGCTATCCAATGTCCTGCTCTTGTATACATTATACATGTATATGTGTTGTATGTCTGGTGTGGCCGGGGGCCTAATTTTAAAACACATGTGTATAGCAGCACTTCATGAGCAAAGTGTGTACCTGTCAAGCCAGAAAATGAAAGTCCTCTACAATAACCTGGAGACAGTGGTCAGTCTAGTACATGTGTACTCCTCAGTGAAACCTCTCTAATCAGGACATCCTGAAATGAGGAGACCACTCAATAAACATCACAGCTGTCCCAAATATCTTTCTTGTGTAGATTTCAGGACACCTCGCTAATCAGGACGAAATCAGAACACCTCACCCATTAGGATACATCTTCCCTTAGGACAACTCTCCTATTAAGACATTTCTCCCATTAGGGTACTTCTCCCCTTAAGACACCTCCCATTAGGACACCTCTCACATCAGGACACCTCTGCTCTTAGGACACCTCTCCCATTATAACTCCTCTCCTCTTATGACACCTTTCCCCTTATTAGACACTTCTTCTAAGTACATCTTTCTCATTAGGACACCTCACTAATTCATTAGGACATCTTACTGATTAGGACACCTCCCATTAGGACACAATGTTAATTATGACACTTCTCTCTCTCTCTCTCTCTCTCTCTCTCTCTCTCTCTCTCTCTCTCTCTCTCTCTCACACACACACACACACACACACACACACACACACACACACACACACACACACACACACACACACACACACACACACACACACACACTACAGGTCCATCCAACCAGACTGCTTGTCATACTGGATAGTAACTATAGTAGTAATTGTTTTGTTTTACATTTCCATTATATTCTGTTGTAAAAGTAATGATACTTTTCACCAGCCACTACTACATAGCTAGTGGTGACATGGAGACATTATTAACTCCAGTCAGTGTGTAGTATGAATGGATGACATCCTACACTCTCTCTCTCTCTCTCTCTCTCTCTCTCTCTCTCTCTCTCTCTCTCTCTCTCTCTCTCTCTCTCTCTCTCTCTCTCTCTCTCTCTCTCTCTCTCTCTCTCTCTCTCTCTCTCTCTCTCTCTCTCTCTCTCTCTCTCTCTCTCTCTCTCTCTCTCTCTCTCTCTCTCTCTCTCTCTCATAATACCACCGGAGACTGCAATACGCAATATTGCGCAGTAAACGGGTCACGTACACGAAAACGAGCCACGCCCTTGAGGACTAGCTCGCTATAAACAATGGCGATGGTTCCAACAATTACGTCAGATTGGGTCCCAGGACCCTTCGTTCTTAATACTAAGGAGTGTGGAGTGTTAGCAAAATTCTCTGGAGACAACTCCGTCGTCGAGAGAGAACGACCTGAGGAGTCTCCGTTAGGTTGTGTTACTTACACCGCAAACCCACTGCCACTAGGTCAAGTGTGGCAGACTACAATACTCAGTACCACTAGGAAGTGGCCCTATGGACTGGTGAGTGGATAGTGTACTCTGTTTCCTGTAATGCCTGAGGGTATACATTGCCAACATTTTTATTTGTGTATGCTCATTACAACATACAACATTAATTAATTATCATGTACTAGTCCTGAGCATGCACTTTTACATGTAAAATTCATAGCTAGTCATAATGTAATAATAGACATGAATGGTTTTAGAGAAGTATTTTCAGTAGTAATGAGAGGTACACTCACAAGTTATCACTTTTATCAGAAAATACACAATCTAATCAGGTCTAATTTCTGCTTTTACAACCAAATATGTGTAGATATGTGTATGTAATGTACAGTACTTACATGTATTGTCAAGTTGTACATGCATACATCTGTACCTCTGTACATGTATAATCTTCAATAGTACATGTACATGTACGTCATGTATAGTTCTATGGTACATGTTATGTGATGGGTTTACTTATTTCTCACAGTCAGTTGGTGTAACTACTACTGTACCTGATGAGGTGCCTTATACACTACCTACTGGTGGTGCTAGTAACAATGAATGGTACTACTGGGGAAACACTCTCTTCCACAACCACTCAAGTACTGACTATTCTCACCTCCCACGTCTTCATAACTTTGATGTTGGCAATAAAGCCGGACTCCTACTACTACCCAATGGGGAACTTCATCTCTTCCTAGATGGAAAAAATTCTGCCCAACTTGCTACAGGACTTCCTGTTGACAAGTCTCTGTTTGGAGCAGTTGATGTGTATGGCAGATGTACCAAAATCAAATCTGAGATACTGAGTGGTGAGTTGGATGGTGTGTGTTTATGTACATGTACATATATCCAATCTCCACATGGATGTACACCTGAGTACAATACTGATGGAATGAAATGGACACTACATTATTGCTATTTGTGACAGAGGCTTTATGTGTACATGTACACATACATGTACAATCATGTAAGTAAGTAAGATAGAGCATAGCTGGTTGAAGAAACTAGAAAGCCTAACCAATGGCTCTTGTACTGGGGAAATACAGCATGTAGAACCCTTAAACTGACTAATATTTGGTCTAATCACTATACACTAATTAGTGCTACAGTTCTCCAGTGCTGTATTGTTTAACAAGCTCTTTTACAGAATCTTGTAATTGGCTTGTAAGTTACATGTACACTTGTACACTGCATTGAGCAGGAGTAGCTAATTAGCAGGAAATATTTTTTTTAATACATGTTGCAGTAGTTGGCTAATGTTTGTGTATGCTATCAGGAAAGGCCTGAAAACATGACTTGCTTCTTGTAGTGTCTCTGGTAATGAGCATTAGGAGCAGACAACTTTCAGCTCTTCCTGCATATAATATTTTAAGTGGTAGATTTCCTAAGCAGTCAAGAATTGGTTTCTCTTGTACACAGTTTATCACACAGCCTGCTATGTGGGGTGTGGTGCTATACCTCTGTATGGATATTTGAGATTTGAGTGGCCTGAGGTTGAGTGTAAATGGTGTTGAAGATATTGATGGGTGTAATACAACATGATATGACCCTAACTTGTGTTTGTCCTGTTGGGTATAAGCACTATCAACTCTATTGTATGGTGAATACAATGTAATACACCTACAGCCCTTGTAGTGGGGAATTGCAGTGTGAAGATGACTAAATCAGTATGCTAATTAGTGCTAGTCAATTTCTTTTTACAAGACTTTTACAGAATCTTGTAATTGGCTTGTACGTTTGATGTATGCTACTAGACTTAGCAAGCAAGTAATAAGAATGTATAGGGATATGGGGTTACGCATGTTATTATTGTTGCATGCTACTATCCCCTGCCTTTACCTGTATGCTATGATGCAATGTATAGAAGCACTCGCTAAGAAAGTTATGTCTGAAAAGATTTTTTTAACATCCATGTTTGGAAGTTCTTAGCCATTAAATTTGTTAAGGCTGATGGACGTGTCTGGGCCATCCTTCCATATAGAGTAAACCGACTCTGCGATGGTGGTGGTGATGGTGGTAGTTCTAAGTTTGACATCAGTATCCAGAATGAAGTAACATGATATTATTTAAACATTTTCACAGAGGAAATCTTTAATATGTGTCTGTACATACATCATTAGACTACGGTAACTTTAAATCAACCAATCAGATTGCGTAGAGCGTGGAAAATAAATCCCGTATTTTCCACGCTACGTGGAGTATATTGAGACTTGAGGCTATCGCGCGCGCGTGCGCTGCACGTGTAGATCTGGTACAGAGTTCATTAGTACAGTGAGATATATTTCTAGATGGAGATACAGTTAGTCCGAGTCTGAATCTGATGTGATCATGGCCCTTCGCTTCCTGGGCGGGTCTCCTAGCTGTGCGCCTGCTGCTGTAGAACTACCAGTGCCGACGTTGAACGTGATGGTACAGTTGTGGAATGTCGCCGATGGAAGACTGAGTCCTTGCAGTAGCTGGCTACTGTGGGTAGACTGTACAGTTTGTGGAGCTGAAGATCTACACTCTGTGCTACGTTGGGTGCACTGAGAGTCTGTGGATGGAGGCGGAGGAGTCACCGTCTTCTGTAAATTTATGATGTCAGACAATGCCTCCCTTTGTGTGTCTGACGTCCTTTTGTACGAACGTACTCCTTCCAGACTTCTGTGCCCCGTCCTTTCCATTACCAGTTGTTCGTCCACACCTGCCTGGTACAGCCTGGTGGTGGAAGTAGCACGGAGGGAGTGGTTCGTCTTGTAGCCCTCTATTCCTGCACACTTGCAAATACATGTCAGTGTTTTCCCAAGAAGTGTATGCCCCAGTGGTCTACTGGAGTACCAGCAAGATGATGTTGGGTGCCGAGCAGGTTGCAGGTAGAAGGCATGATCTGGGGCATCAAGGGGGCGCAATTGACGGTACTTTTTAAAGAGTTTAAGAAAGCAGCGCCTTGGGTTCTCTGTGTTCTCATGGTGAAGAACAACTTTTGGCTTCAGTTTGCGCCCTCGCAGTCCCCCTGGGTGATTTTTGGAGATGTCCTCTGTGTATCGGAGGTACGGCCTCTGCCCTGAAGTCTCTACCAGTTCAATCTGGCATGGAGAGTGCCGAAGCTGCCGGTGCTCCTTCCCACTGCGTAGCGCAAAACAAAGACCACAGTAGAACACCATAGTGTCAAGGAGAACTTGTGGACTGGAGTCTCCCAAGAGTCCTTTCTTCCATAGGATCTCCTCCTCCTCCTCAGAAATCACTTCTGCCTGTCGTTTCTGAGACCCTATACCACAACTCTGGAGTCTCTTCATTTCAGAGTCCAGTGAGGCACGGAACTCACGAAATTCAGCATCCTTCAGAATGTCGATATCTCTTCCACTACATCAGAGATGTCTCATTATCCCTACCACGATATGGTGTAGTGTGTTGGGTGGATAGGGATCTCCACTCTTTTTCCTGGCTTCCAGAATGAAGCGTGTCAACCAGTGAGATATCTCAGACACATGCATGGTAGTCAGAGGTGGAATGTGTGTATTTGAGACCTCCTGTCTGTATTTACGCCACTCCTCCCATGTATTAATACAGTACTTCGTGTCTTTTTGTGTACTTTGTGGTATACCGGCTAATCTCGCACGAGCGATTTCGTCGTCTGTTTTGGGAGGGGCAAAACGCTCAGGTACGGTTGGGGGCGTTGCTCGTAGACGGAGAGGGGTGGGGCTTTTACGACTCTCGAACTGGTCACTTGCGACCAGCAGTAAATCGTCGATATCTTCGGAGTCGCTGTCAGAATAGAATTCGAGGATTTCTCTCCTGAACAGCTCTTGGTGCTCCATTTGTAAGCGTCTAATATGTTACTTTGCTTGCTACGCCTACGGTTTGAACAGACGCTTCGCAAGTTGCTAAGCGTCTGTTCAAACCGGTTAGACACACTCGTACTTGAAGCTATAGTGTTGCTAGCTCTGAGACGCTAGTTGCTAAGCGTGTAGGCAATCAGAAATCGGCTGTAGTCTAAACCGGTTAGACGCACTCGTCATCGGGAAATACGGGATTTAGAAAGCCTCGGGCCCTTAGTAGCATACTCGCTACGCTCGGACGCTACAGCTCAGGGCCCTTGGCTTTCTAAATCCCGTATTTCCCTCGACTCGGCGTCTAACCTATATTTATATTCATATGAAAAGATATTCCAGCTGTAATTCCAGAATTCCTTCCCAATTACACTGCCACAATGGAAAATCCATGGCAATGGAATTGAAGGAATACATGTAAAGTTATCAAATATCCTAAATGATGGAAACACAATCAACCAACCATCTTAGTGGCCTGTGTATTAGAACCAAAATATATTCCAAAAATGCTTTTTTTTCCAATCCATGTTCCACTGCTACTCATATGTGTATGTAACTACTGAAAGCTTTCTGCATGACACTTTGGCATCAAACCTCTGTAACAGGCATATTGTACAACATGGAGATATACTACATGTATATGTCCATTCTTGCCATTCTGTGAAAACACCACAACAATTTTACTTCTGATTTGTGTGTTAAAATCAACCTCAGCTCCCAATTTTTTAACTTTGTAAGAATTATACATATTAGCCAACATCAATAGATGTACGGAAATGATTATGAACTAACAAATTGCCTCACATGGTGACGGTTGGATCCACGGCTCTTTTGTATACTCTGCCTCAGACTCTGCCCTCATCCAGCCTCGGAACGTACAGCCTCGCCGCCTATACATTAAATACTATCGGTGTGGTTGCAGCATTGCACATGTCCCAAACCCAAGTACAACCATCAGTGCAGAAGTGAGAAAGCTACAAGCCATGACGCTATATCAGGCTACTTCCAGAGGCCCTTAGGGCAGCTCACTCCTGATACTACATGTATAATGACGCCGATTTTCAGGGGGGTCTTCCCCAGTTTCATATTTTAGGGGAGCTGCAGCCCCCCTGCCCCCATGGTGCCTATGCCGGTGTGTTGTACACTATGGTCTATTTTATGCATAGGCACAGGAACCATGGGGGCCAAGGCCCTATAGGTGTACATAATGCCCCTACTACTGCCATAATGCCACACTCATTAGCAACAGCACCTGAAGCACCTAGTGGTAGGTCACCATACCTATTGTAAAAATAGCAGCAGCTTGGAGTAACGAGCATAGGAGAAGGTGTGGTTCTATAATCACGGAGTGCATATACCATCACCTGCTCTAATGATAAATTTTAGTTCCTCATATAACATTGCATTCCTACACCTATGGTATATACAGGAATTTAAACTAGAGCTCTAGAAAGTGGCAGAGAAGCTGCAGGGGTTATTCTTGCTGAAATTAAGATGTTTATGAACCAGTATTTAGAAGAGAGAATATTCCTACTGCTTTAGAGTGCCACTTTATTACCAAGATACAGGCAACAAGATGCCTTCACAATCTCTAGTATGCATTGTAGGGGTGAGTGTACCAATGGCTTGCTTTAGTGTCATGATGCTAACAGTGTGTGCAAATAATAGATTGCTGCTTTTCATGACAAATGTATAACCTGAAAACCAGTGGTTATTCTGTGATCTCTATTAGGGCAGTATTTTATGGATTAACTAAAAGTTATAAATAGAACATGCCCTGTTTTTCAGTGTTATAGAAAGGTACAAGAGCTGATTATGACACATATCTGTACAGAGGACGATAGTGTGGTAGTGTATCTGAAGCTAAGGAAGAGATTTTATCGTAGAAACAGCAACTTGCTTTAGTACAAATATAAATCCACCACATTTTAACACAAGAAAACATTCACAGACCTTAACAGTAGGTGTTTGCAGGTGTATATGTCATTCTAACATTGTCTTAATTCTTATCTAATACACTGAACTTGTTAGTGAGTTCCAAGCCTGAGGGATGGTATAGCTGGTATCAGTTGAACGAGAGCTTTTAGGTCCCTGCATCTCGTCTCATGGTCTTGCAATAGACTCTCAGTCATTGTTTACTGCCAGTTCATGTCCGCTAATAAAAGCTGTTTATCCATATAGTGAGTTTATAAATGTGTGGTTGCTAATAGAACGCAGCCAGCTAGTATAATCACCATCAATTCAAAATGTTTTAATTTACTGATTCAATCTTAGTAATCAACCTAGCTTAATTGTCTGTATGCATTTTCACGTTAGGATCACCACAATATATTCTCCAATGTGCTCTTCAAGAAGGATCAATTCCTCACCGCGATGACAAGTTCCTGATCCATGGACCAGGAGGAGTGGGCAAGTCCAGTCTCATTGCCATGTTCCTTGGAACCAAACGGGACCTCATCCGCATCAGCACGCCAGTTGCCACAGAACCCCTCCACCTGACACCCATCCGAGATGTGTCTACTTCAAGGTTTACTGCGAAGTGGGAAAGGGTGGATTACGAGCGTCTCTCTCACATGATTGCACACACCAGCAATGAGCTCTACCTGGGAACAGGAGATGAGCAGGAAGAGGGAATAGGAGGGGAAAGCAAGGCTCAAGTTAAAGCTTCACGATTACCTGCTTCCACTGCTGCAGCTATTAATGAAGAGCCAAATCAAAAGAGTGAACACATCAATGTGAGTTCCCGGTTCTTTGCAAAGCTTAGCAAGCTCTTCAAGCATTCTTCCTCGGTACAGCTGCAACCTTCTTCCCAGGTGCAGCAATCCCTCACAACCACACTTGAGATTGATCCTGATAACATTCAAGGGCTCTTTTCCAACTTCCTAGAAGGTCTCCAAGAGAAGGTTAGGAATGCTAAGGATATGAATGAGGTCCTGTTGTCCCACTCCATTCGTATAGTGGACTCAGGAGGACAGCCTCAATTTCACGAGCTCATTGCTATCTTCCTTGCACACATCTCTGGCTTTATCTCTGTCTTCAAGCTCAATGAAGCTCTCTCAGCACATGGAGAGGTGGTTCTGTATGATGGTGGGCAGCCAGTGAATGACCCATATGAGTCCTACTACTCCCACGAACAAGTTATTCGCCATGATCTCCAGGCTATCCAGTCAGAAGCCATCCAAAGTGGCATGGAAGAGATGCCAAACCTTGCCTTTGTGGGTACGTTCTTAGATGAGCAACACAAATGCAGTGAGTCACCAGATATGAAAGATGAACGTCTGCACAGTATCATCACTGAAATGCTACCTCAAGAGATGCAGAAATGTGTCATCACTCCTGGTGGCTCCCTGAGGAAAGCTACATTCCGAATAAATGCCAGAAATCCTGGTAATCATGATTTCGAGAAAGTGGATCAACTGAAAGGAGCCTTGATGAGCAGATCTCGAGTAAAGCCCAGAGATTTACCCCTCAAGTGGCATAGTTTGGAAGTGGCCCTCCACATGCTAATGGAGGAGCTGAAGCGGCAGTCACTAAGTCGAAAAGAATGTGAGTTTATTGGAAACAAGCTGGCTTTCGATCCTGCATCACTGAATGCTGCACTCAACTACTTGCGAGAGCTGAATATCATTGCCTACTATGATGTGGTGCCCAATATCATCTTTGGCAGCTCACAGGTGATCCTCGACAAGATCACTGAGCTAGTCCGTTACAGTTTAGAGCTGAAAAGAGGGAGCTACATAGCTGGTGGGTCAGAGAGGAGGTTTGTACAGCAGGGCATTATTTCTCTAGAGTTTCTTGAATCTCCTGCCTTGTCAAAGCACTACATTGAAGAGTTGTTTGAGCCAAAAGATATTTTGAAAGTGTTTATTTCACTGCTCATAGTCTCGGAGGTTGCTGTGAATGAGTACATTGTACCATGTGTGCTTGAAGTGAGCAGTATCTACCCCTTTTCTCCTGTTCTGGAGGGAAACACATGTTCTTCCTTCATTCTTAATTTTTCCAAAGATAGTCCTATGTTTGGAGTCTACTGCTGCACTGTTTCATCACTGATGAGTGACTTTGGGTGGAAGCTACTGACCGAAGATGGGGAGGGAGTACAGGTGGCCAGAAACAGCATAGCTTTTACACTGCCAGGCAATTGGAGTCAATTTCCTGGAACTCTAACTGTCTTAGATCCACTGTCTTCCTTCTTCCAAGTTGTTCTGGAGCTCCCAGCTACTCTTGCATCAAAGGATCGCTCTAAGCTCTACTCTGAAATCCGCAATACATGTTTAGCTGCAGTGAAGAAGGCAATGAAGACACTTCACTATGAGGCCAGTCCACCTGACGTGTCATTCCTGTGTCCTAAGCAGAGTTCTGTGTGCTCAAGAGTGCCCCATCCAGCCATAGTGGTGGAGTCTCACAACATTCTCAAGTGTTCCCTCAAACCTCATGTCAGCCACCCACTGACTGAAGAACAGAAAATTTGGTGCCCAAAAACTGCTGGTAAATATTGTAGGATTTGTGTGTTACCAGTGTTGTGGTGTACCCCTGTGTCAATGCCGAGATAATGTTCATTGTTTCTCACTGTAGGATTTTTTGGGAAACTGAATCCTTTCAAGAAGAAGCAGGCTTCTATGAAGCCAGTCGCAGGTAAATTAATGTGTGTTATCCCTCAGTGAATAATTCTAAATTGTGTCACACTTTCAGTGGACTCGAAATGGGGTTCTGTACAAGTTGATGTTACTCAAAGACCTTTTCCCAGTACTGACACTGGTGAGTTTATTATTAACATCAGACATGCAAGTTACTTTGTTAGCTATCTGAAGCTTTCACTCAAACCCAGCAGCAATATTATGAGTTTCACTTTAGATCAAGTATAGCAACCCTACCAGAGCTTCACCATATCATGTCAATTTTGTGAACACGTACTTATGCATCACAATTAAGAAACTGTATATATACATGCCAGGATTGCATAAGTCAAGTCTCTCCACATTATACAACATCCTTTTATATCACTGAATTAAGATAACACTTGATAGCCTATAGCTATTTTCTTTAAAGACTCAGCAAAAGGCACATTTGAGGGAGGAACCATCACTTCAGAAATCGCCTTCTACAAGTAGTACGTATTTTAAACTCTTTCACTCCCTGTTATTGCAATTCAATTTCCACAATATATTCCAATTCTGCTCTTTTGTCAGTAGGGCAGCCACATGTACCAGAAAATGGAGACCCAAGTGAGCCTTCAGGCAGTGATCCAGAAATAACTTCAACTATTACAACTGGTAGGCCAACTTCTCTAGTTAGATTTCTAGCTTGACCTCATATTACACTCCCTCAGATCAAGCACCATCTCTACCAGAACTCTATCTACTAAAGATTCCTCAACATGTCGGAGCCAATTACAAGATTTTTGGAACATTCCTTCTCAATGATATTACTGGCAGTAGAGTAGACAGCATTAAAGTGGAGTGTCTCGGGAAACCAGAGGAAGTCAATACAAGGATTCTTCAGGAGTGGCTGACGGGGAAAGGGAAGCCCTGTACATGGCAGATATTGATTAAGACTTTGAGGGACTGTGAATTCACTGTACTGGCTGACCAGATTGAAGAGAGTAAGAAGTGAATATGGTTATGTGCTGTGACACTCTTGTTTTACTATAGCTATGTTTTTATATTATATCCTTATAATACACACCCCATTCTATTTTATTTGTCTATTTTTGTATCATTCTTGCAATAATTATTGTAGGTTTATATTGGTTATTGTAATGATACTGCATGCATTTCTGATTCCTTGTTTCAATTGCACAAAAAATGTGGTATATCATGTGATCGTGACTGCAAGCACTGGTATATATACGTAGTTGGGCACTAGTATTTGTTGATTGTCAGTGACACTCTTGTGCTCTTCGGCTGTCTTGGAAGCAAGACGCTGCCTCACTGCCATTATACTCCTGGTGTTATAGTCTTGGTTGTGGTAACGGTACTATAGCAAGTCGGAGCAACCATATATTATATACCTTATAGCAGATATTATATACCCCTTGGAACCGTGGGCAGGCCCGTACGCAGGTTGTTAAAAAGATAGCTATAGGTTAATTATAGCCCGTTGCTAGGTGGTTGCTAAGATTATTGTAGTGGAATAAACTTCAACTACAGCCCTCCAGGAAGTGTGAGGGTGCAATATCTAGTGTGAAGGTGACAATATCTGGTGTGAAGGTGACAATATCTAGTGTGAAGGTGACAATATCTGGTGTGAAGGTGTCAATATCTGGTGTGAAGGTGTCAATATCTAATGTAGGCCCAGTAACATTCACTGAGCCATGTCATACTCAATGTGTTCGCTGAAAACGTAAGTTACAGATTGACGTGGAGCATGCAAAGTTTGCGCAGTTTTATTCAGCTGGCTTGATTTTCGAGTTTGAGTGATGGCTAGTAGGCCGAGCACTCCTAAGCGTATGCAGAGCATTGAAAGCGGTCAGAGAGAGCCAGCACTTTTTAATACGCATACGCCTCCTACTAGCTCTTTACTGCCGGTGCTGCTCACAGCTTTGGGCTTACCCAAGGATAGTTTGAGCCTTTACAAGGTGTTCCACAATTCACAGGTACAACTTGAGGGGAGCGGGAGCCTTAGCAGCTGCTTGACGGTTTCCAAAACTATGGGGGGACTAACACGGCCCTTCGTCCACCTCGTCGCTAAAAGCTGACTCGGTCCACGACTCGGTCCACGACTCCATTCCTATAATCTTCCGCTTCTCTAGTACACATACGCTTAGCTAGCCGCCGTTCAACTGAGCAAGCTTACGCAAACCATGCCATATATGGCATCATGACGTCAAGAACCACCTAGCAACCGGCTATAAATGAATTATAGCACCGCTGGTCGGGATGTTGCGGTTTATAAGCACTCCCCCTCGGGCGCTACGCGCCCTCGGGTATCGTGCTTATAAACCAGCAACATCCCTCCCAGAGGTGCTATAACTTATGCATATTGTTTGGAACGAGGTGTGCGCTCGCAAGCGCCATGTAAGGGGATCTAGATCTGGGGGCGTGCTTCCCCTGTAAAATTTGGGATTTCTAGACCTTCTGAGATAGTTTCTGATACGATGTTGGAGTAATAAAGTCCCTGCAAACGCACACTGTGCTTGACTAGTAAAGACTGTTACTATGACAGGGATGAGACCTGGTAAAACTTGCATTAAAGGGTGACGACAAAACGCTGCGCAGTAGAATCAGCTAGTGCGCATATCTATCGTAGTATTTATTCTCTGTATAGCACGCGCCCTGAGTAAATTTAAACGGAGATTCCCTGAAACATTAAGAACAGTAAATTCCACATCAACTGCAATATTGGTGTGCATTGGTGATGACATCCTCACTATACCATTGCGTTAGCCCTGTCTCCAATATGCGACTACATATTGCTAGTTGTAAAACAATCAAAGATCCACATGACATAAAGTCCTGCTGTTTTAATTAGATCACAAAAGTCAAATTTGTACCCTCACAAAGTGAATTATCTTCCTATGCCTATAGAGAATGTAATTTATCATTAGCATATAATATATATACTGGTTTGCTTATAGCCTTCATCCACTGAGGTATGAGTATAGTTTATATGATTTAGCACAAACATCTCCCGTATATAGCAACCAGATATGACAGGTTTTAAGTCAGTTGCTTCTCCTGATATTTCAAAGAGCTAGATATATATCCCAACATAATTGACTAAGGTGAGAAAGCTATATCATGTATGTAAAGTAGCTACATCTACTGCTGTGCTATATACACAAGACCTATTCCCTCTTTCACCTAAACCAGTCTCACTACAGCCACACCACTTCAGTGGATAGTTAGGAAGGGCTTTTATTAGAGAATCATGCAGCATACTATCAAGTACTGTATGTAAATGACTTCATACTGTTTCTGAATTATAGCCATGACTTCATGAACAACGAACTGAGTTTGCTTATCGCAACATTCAGCTCTACAAATCAGAGAGTCTTGGTAGTGGATCATATGGAGGGGTGTGTAAGGCCAAGTGTCTGTGCTGCCAAGATTATGCACCTCACACTTCTTGACTTCCGTGACCCTGGAACATGCTCCTACCTACTCAAATTCCAGGAAGAATGTCACCTACTTAGCTTAGCTAGGCACCCCAATGTTGTCCAGTACCTGGCTATACCTAGACACTTACTAGCTATAGGTCAAATGTATGGAAAGAAATCAGCAGTCTATATACCAGTAACACGCTCTACTCTTGCCTCATTTGGTGGTCACCTGCTGGCTATATATATATTGGTGGGAGAGATGACTCACAGGACTCCACCACCACTGATGTCTATAGATATGATTCCCACACTGACTCATGGCATGTCATTAGTTAGATGAAGAACAAACAATCCAAGTGCTTGACAGTCGCTCTTTCTGAAGACCAACTTATCGTAGTGGGAGGATTGGCACTTCACACTAACAAGACAGACAGTCCTGAAATTGTGGAGGACAATTGACAATAAATTTCTTCTCCACATGAACACAACCTACTATATGTACTGCATGTCATAGACAAACACTTCTGGGGAAAGATTATTGACATGAGTTGCTATACATAATCCTTGTTTCATGTGCACTGAAACTTGTCTTATACAATAGCATGAATATTTCCTTGGTGGTCAAATCGCATTTACTATAATAATTTGAAGCAAAATGTTATGTCAAAAATAAAATTTGGCACTAATAAATATTAATGAGTTACAATAAAATTAATTATTTGGCCCTACATATATTAAAGATGTCTTGAAATTTTAATACAAGCAATAAAAAAATGGTGGCTAATTGGATTAAATGTAATGGCTATATAGGGAGGGAAGGAGGGAGGGAAAAGAGGGAAGGAGGGGGAAGGATAGAAGGAAGGAAGGAGAGATGGACAGAGAGGGTGTGAGAGAGGGAGGGAAAACGGAGGGACGGTGGGACGTTGGGAGAGAGGGAGAGGGAGGGAGGGTGGGAGAGAGGGAGAGGGAGGGTGGGTGGGAGAGAGGGAGAGGGAAGGAGGGAGGGAGGGAGGGAGAGAAGAGGATGGGAGAGGGAGGGAAGGAGAAGGAAGAAAAGAGGGAGGTGAGGTAATGTTAACTAATTTGGTTAGAGTGGTGCCTCCAGTTCAATATAACCAGTATAACCCCCTGACAGCCCCCCTGATGAGGTACTCCCACAATGGTTAGCACCATTCCTACATATAATGTCTTTGGTTAAGTGAGGGCCTCTTCCATCTACTAATATTGTGTCTGTCTCCACAATAAAATGGTCTTTATGTACTGCAGACAACTTAGTTTGTGACAGTGTAGCACAGTTGTTAACATCAACGCGAAGAGCCTGAAGTTCTCTTTCATTAACTGGAGCAGGATCAGTGATTACTTCAAAATGGCTGTCATCACTATAGTCTCTGTACTAACATTCTGCTGCTTTGAAACCACTTGAGTCAGTGTTTTGTCGTTAGAAATAGTAGGAACAGATCCAGCAACTGATGAAGACATTGATGCATTGGAAACACTATCTGGGACAGATGTGACTGTGCTTGGATGGGTGACTGGCTCCAATGATGATGTAACACAAGCTCTGTCGCATTAACTAATACATCCCATTCCTTTGTTCTGATTCTCTCCGGGAGAAACCAGTATAACATCTATTGGAGGGTCAGGGTTTGAAGTTGGTTCAACAGTACCAGATAAACTGACGTTACAAATATTCCCCGAAGCATTAAGAAGATCGGTAAATTCCACATTGACTACAATATTGGCATACCTTTTGATGACATCTTCACTATTCCATTTAGTTAGCCCTGTTATTTTGTTACAACTATATTCATAGCTAGGTCCCATACTGTTGGTGTGGCTACTACTGAGGTATTCTACACTGGCTGATTTTATGGTGGATTTCATTTCGGTGCCCAAATTGTGATTTTGCAGTTTATTTACATTTGTACATGTGTTTGCTACAGCAAGTATATTTGCTGTTATAAACACACACACACACACACACACACACACACACACACACACACACACACACACACACACACACACACACACACACACACACACACACACACACACACACACACACACACACACACACACACACACACACATATATATATATATATATATATATATATATATTATACATTGCTGGGCAATATGGCTAGGTAATTATTATTATTATTATTATTATTATTATTATTATTATTATTATTATTATTATTATTATTATTATTATTATTATTATTATTATTATTATTACTTTACAGCCAGTGACTGAAGGACTGCTACAGTGACTGTAACAGCCTAACAAAAAACACAACAGTAGTACATGATGGAAATGAAAATAGAAGTAGTTCAAAGCATGAAGCAAAAATTACAGCGAGGGGAAACAGGACTTGGGAATGGTGAAGCATATTGGACATGGACATTTATAATAGAATGTGCAGTTGTTAACTGGATTAAAGTTACTTAAAAATGAGTTCCAAAAGAAATCTCTTAGTTTATTTTTAATCGTTGTAAAAGAGAGCTCTAAGTCAATAGGTGGAAGGGAGTTCCACAAGTAGGGTAGTCTGTTAAAATAGAATTGCTTATCTCTATTGCTCCTAACAAGGGGCTGAAGCAGCTTCCTATAGCTACCAGATCTTGTTCGATTGTAGCTGAATGAGATAAATTTTGTGATATCAAAGGAATTACCATCCGAAGTGAGTTTGAGTGACTTCACAAAAAAGGAGATATCATTGAGCTCTAGGAGCATTGAAAGCGGTAGTAGTTGGAGTTTGATTAGCCTGGATCTATAGTCTGAGGTGTGGTCATTAAGTATATACTTGGTGGCACGACGTTGAACTGATTCAATTAGTTTCATGTCTTTAAATTGTAATGGTCTCCAAATTTGGGATCCATAAAGAAACTGTGACCTTACAAGTGAAATATAGAGCCTTTTCTTGGTAGCAACATTAGCTGATGAACAAAATGTGCGCCGAATCAAACCAAGTATTTTGTAGGCCGTGGAGGTTATTTTAGATGCATGGTGAGACCAGGATAAATCTGAAGATATCAAGATGCCAAGATCTTTTTGCTGGTTACTTGGAGTGATTAGTTGTTCATTGATGAAATATTGCTGTTTATTTTGCTCAATCGATATATGGCCAGAGATAATAGAAAGGAAAGAATATTTGGTCTCATTGAACATAAGCTTCCAATTAGTACTCCATAAAGATAGTGCGTCTAGATCTGATTGTAGCTGGATGCAATCATGAGGAGAACATATTGGTCGGAGACATTTGATGTCATCAGCAAATAAAAATGATTCAGAGTGTTTTAATGAAGATGGTGCATCATTTATGTAGATAAGAAACAAAAGCGGCCAAGCAAACTTCCCTGGGGAACACCTGAGATAACTGGTAGAGTAGATGAACTAGAACTGTTAATACAGACACGATGGTATCTGTTAGACAGGTAGTCACGAAACCACCTCCACAGGCCTCCCACTATGCCAACTTTCCATAACTTCAGCAGTAGTTCTTGGTGTGGTACGCTGTCGAAGGCTTTCTTAAAGTCAAAGTAGATAACATCACATCTGGAATAGTTATTAAGAGCATTAAGGACACTGCTAAAAAATATTAGTAGCTGCTGAGTTGAGGAATGGTTTTGGCAGAAACCAAATTATTGATGACAACATAGGATATTATTATCAGTGATGAACTTGCTTATTTTGTTATAGATGAGACGTTCAAGAACTTTTGAAACTATGCATAAGAGAGATATTGGTCGATAATTTTTCACAAGGGATTTGTCTCCAGATTTGAAGATTGGTGTTATTGAATGGCATTTCCACTCACATGGAATAAGTTGCTTGGACAAACTTAATGAGAAGAGGTGATGCAAAGGTGTGTAAAGTGCTAGAGCACAGTGCTTTAGAAGTTTGGGGCCAATATTATCACAGCCACTAGATTTCGTAGGATCAAGAGATGAAAGTGCTTCAAATACCTCTGAGTCTGAAAATTTTAAGGTACAGATGCATGACGAGGGCAGGGGAAGAGAACTCATGTTAGGCAGAGAGAAGGGGCTATTAGTAAAGACCGAATGGAAAAAAGTATTGAAAAGTTCGGCCTTTCCAGTGTCAGAGGTTGCACTGTTGCTGTCATGAGAAACCATAGAAGGGATAGTGGTTTTCTTGTTAAGAGAGCGAATGTAGTCATATATCTTGCCATTACATGATCCAGCAAAAGATTGAACTAGATGCATTTCATAGTTGTATTTAGCCTGATTGATTTTGCTGCAGTAGTCTGCTTCAAGGTTATTAATTTTTAGTTGGAGATGAGGTGTAGGATGTTTAGCAAATCTTTTCTTAGATGATAACAAGCATTTGGAGAGGTGTCTTCTAATGTATACCAGCAGGGAAATTGGTGACGTCTTAGTCTGACCTTAGGTATAAAGATGTCCATAGCAGTGTAAATGGAATTTGTTATTGTTAGCCACACAAATTCAACATTGTGACTCTGTAAACATGAGGTATAGTCAAAGTCAAACAGATAGGACAGAATACCATCATAATTGGCTTTTGGGAAATCAAATTCATATTTAGGAGAGGTTGTAGGAGTAGGATGTATTATTTGAGGTAATTGAAATGTAATTTCAAAATGATCTGTGGTTATCCATTTGGTGGCAGGGGCTATAGTAAGATTGGCAATGCTGTTTTCAGAGTTAGTGAGCACTAAGTCAAGGATGTTGCCTTTAACGTGTGTTGGGTGGTTGATTAATTGGATCAGGGAGTTGTCAAAAACAAAGTCACAAAAAGTACTAGAAGAGGAGGAGGTAGAAGAAAGTGTATCCCATTGAACGTCTGGTAAATTAAAATCTCCAACAATTATGGAGACAGTAGATAGATCCGATTGAACAATTTGTGTCAGGTTTGAAATTGTAACCTTCATATAAGAGTCACTCAAACAAGGTGGAAGGTAAACACAGCTGAGGATAATAGGTATGCGAAGGTTCAACCTGACTGCTATAGCTTCTGGAGCATTGTTGGGCAGATAAAGTGAGAGAACTGAAACAGGAATTGTGTCTTTGATGGCAATCAGCACTCCACCTCCACGTGAGAACCTATCCTTGCGATATATATTGTAATTTATAGGGAGTATCTCCTGATCAAAGACAGAATCAGATAGCCACGTCTCTGTTAGGCAAATTACATCAAAATCGGATGAGTAGACATATGACTGAAATAATGACAGTTTGTTTACTAAGCTTCTGATGTTAAGATAGCAGCATGAAATCATGGAGTTGAAATTATTGGGATAATTGTTAGTCATTTGATGATTGGACTGAATTGATAGATCAGAATTTGGAAATGTACTGGGGGACACTAGTCAATTGGAATTTGTGGACAGGGGTGAGCTGGATTGAGATATCACTTGTGTGTGCGTCTTATGTTTGGGCTCTTCACTTGTAGACATGACATCGTTTGTGTCAGTAGATGACATGGCGGCATTGTTATCAACATGCATAGACATATCATCCTTTGAGTCAGTAGGAGACAAGGCAGCATTGTTAGCAGCATATGTAGACATATCAGTGTTAGTGACATTGTGTTGGGAAAGGTTGTTGCTAGCAACATTTGTAGATATGACAATGCTAGTGTCATTGTCTTGGGATTGGCCTTGTAATGTTTTATGTCGGACAAAGCTATCTTTGTTGGCAGAGCCTACTTTGATATTGTTAACGTATATCGAGTTTCCACGTATTTTGATATACTTTCTCTCAACTCCACTGTCAATCAGTGCCCTCCTCTCCTTAAGGAGTGTTGATTCGGTTTTTCTTTCTGTAATTGACATGAAGGGTTTTAAAGATACATTGGGGCAATCAACTTTAGATAATCTGTGTCTGTTTGAGAGAACATTAACCGCATCACAAGAGCGAGCAAACCTGACGATTAGAGGCCTTGATCTTTGGTCTGAGTACTTGCCGATTCTTACACAGTCACACACAGCATAGTCACTCAAGTCAGGACATACAGATTTGATAGTCTTACAGGCAAGATCTGTGTCGTGGGAAAGGCGTACATGTCTAGGAGAACCTTTAGGGCACTCGACTAAACAATAGATGACAATGTTGAACCTTTTATCAACTGCATTAGCCTTACGCTCGACATTGGCACTGTTGCTAGCAGAAGGACTTGCACTGAGGTTGACAGATTGCTTTAAGGCAGAAACATGCGTGGGGGCATTGCTACCGCAGCCACTTTTGTTGATATTTCTAGTAGGTAAATGACTTACAGTAGTTTCATCCTGGAGAACGGGAGCGGAAGACAGCTGGGCCAGTTGTCTGGCCAGTTTGCTGATTTCGTCTTTGAGGTGGGCTACTTCACTTCGCAACTGGTTCGTTACGATTAGCTGAGAACGCTGGTAGCAGACGTAGCACACAAACGGCTCAGGGCTGTTGGTTAGCTCCTTGAAGTGAGGTACAGACACGCCTGCACAGTAGCGATGAAACCACAAGCCACAGGCACCTTCACATTGGATAGCTTCTTCCCTGCCTTCCACGATGTGTTTACAACATAGGTCACAATCGAAGGGCTTAGGCTTCTCAATAGGCTTAGGCTTCTCCATAGACTTAGACTTCTCCATAGACTTTTGCTTCTTGGGCGGCATTTTGAGGTGGAGAAATATCAATATATCAATATATATATATATTTATTACCAAGCCATATTGCCCAGCGATGTATAATTTCCTATTCCGCACTGGACAATATTTTCCCATTATTATTTTAACCAATAAATTTCAGAGCGCATAGCGCATTGCGCATTCAAGCGTATTGTTAGCAACGAGCGAATGGTAAAATGGCGGAGTTTTAGCACCAGGTTTAAGACAAGCTAGGTAATAAACAGCTTAATACGTGGTTTATTGGGCAATATTGCGAGTTATTGCACTCGTACATGCGTGTTACCCTTGCCTTTGACTGGGTCACCTCACACCCTCGTGCCATAACTTGCCGTATTGCCCGATATCCTACGCAATAAGATATATATATATATATATACAAATGGTAAAATAATTACAAATGGTAAAATACAAATGGTAAAATAATTACAAATGGTATACGTATGTTCACTGAACAAGATGCACTCAAGTTTTATCCAGAGCTGCAATGTTTTCTGTATGCAGATATTAATGTATATACATCTTAGGCTCTTGTGCTGATTGCATTCTGTTGTCATACAGCTGGCCATCGCAGTGATGCAGTTAATGAAGATAGAAAGAGACCTGAAGAGAATCCTACAGCAGGTACTTGGAGTAAATTATGTGCTATATGTACATTGTGATAACATATTCCATTGACTGCTATCCTTGTGATTTACTCTCTATTTATAAAGGCTCCTAAGATTGCATTCTGTTACCACATGCACAGGTGAGTATCCCACTGATCTAGCAAGTGAAGATAGAGTGAACACCAAGGAGACACCTACAGCAGGTACTTGGAGAAAATGAGCTTCTTTTATATCATATTTCTTTGTACACTAACTGCTACCTTCATGACCTACTGCTCTTTCCATAAATCGGCTCTTTACATTGAGGTATTGTGTTATTGCCACACAGGTGAGCATCTCTGTAATCCAGGGCCACCAAATGACACTAGAAACAAGCCAGGGGAAAAACCTACACCAGGTATGTGTACCTGAAACAGATGAATGAGCATAATCAACATATTCACGAGCATAATTATCACATTTCTTGAGCAGTGCAGCATAGCATAATCCATGAAAATTTGAGCATAATTGGCACAGCCCTAGATGACCCCTCTGAAGATAACCTACCCAGCTTTATATTGATTGCTGTCTTCATTTACTCTGTCTTGATAGTATACTAACTTCAGTATATTGTATATCTCAGGGGAGTGTCCCAGTCTACCTGATCTCCTACAACTTGACATACCACAAGTTTTTGGTGTCAACTATGAAATGTTTGGGGTCTTCCTTCTGGACGACAAAACTGGGAGTCAAGTGGATGCGATTGTGGAGGAGTGTCATTGGATACCACAGAGGACCATTATCAGGATCTTGAAGGAGTGGCTGAAGGGTAGAGGGAAGCCTGTTACATGGCAAGCCCTCATCGACACACTGAGGGACTGCAAACACACTGATCTTGCCGACAACATTCAGTACAGTAAAGTACATACATAGATTATTATTGTTATTATATGTATATTTTTGTACCTTTCAATAATTGTGTCCCTTTTGTTCTACAGTAATTATAGTATCTATATACGTGCACTGTGTATACTGTAATAATTCTGAGTTTTAATTTTGTTAAAATACATTTTTGTATCATTCTGTGTGAATAGCTGTATACACATGCACAATCTCACGTTACAAATTAAAAGTGGATTATAAAAATCATAATCAACTTGTTGACTGATATAACATTTTAACACATTTTAACACACTGATTTTCCTTTCTGGTGCTAGCTGTATGACAAGTCATCACTCCACCATCAGTGATGGCGACAGGCTCTACAGTGAGACATATACAAGTCATAATCAATTTAGGCCACTATTCATTGAAAATTAGTTTCTCATCTCAGGCTTTCCCAAAACAGGACATGGGCAGGTGAACATTACCATTATGGCATTATTTATAAGTCAGAGTCAACCGTGTCCAATCGATCCTTGCTACTACCAACAAAAGTTGAATGCTGTGCTGAATGGAATGAATCATGCTCCCTCTTGGTGATAAAACCCACAAAAGGTGAGATCTGTATGCACCAAGGCATTCTGTAACAGGTCTTGTTGTACATGGTGCACAACTTTTAAGCAAATATATAGCAAAAGCAGCACGCGCCCAAAGTGCAAGGTTCAAGATGTGCACATGTGCAGTGATAAAATAATGCCCTAGCTATTGGTGAGGTGAATTATTTCATGTGGGCAGGGATGAGAAAATAATTTTCAACGAATAGTGGCCTTATTGACTGATGACACATAGTTCATCTTCCAGCTCAGACTGCATGACAAGTCATCATCACCTCAAGCCACCTATAACTCCATGCCAACCGTGATGGGAAGGACTCTACTGCTCTACAGTATAAGAGATGTATACGAACACATATATAAACAATGGGCTATTCTAGTTAATGAAAATACACCCCTGTGGAGGAGTAATATTTATAACCCCCCTAGGACATTAACTAAAGACCAGGTCTCCCCCTGGGACACCAAAATTAACACAAATTTACCTCCAAGGACAAATTTTAGAGGTATAAATACTGCCCTCAGACAAATTAATTTGTGTCCTTTCTACCCCCCAGACGTCATTATTTTGTCCAAAAACCCTCCATGGACAGGCTAATTACAATAGAAAATACCCCCCTGACAAAATCACAGCTCTACCCCCCCTCGGACGCAATTATTTTTATTTACTAGAATAGCCCATTATACAATATCTAAAGCCGTCACTGACATTACTCTGCCAAAGTAATGGGAAGCTCAGGAAGCACACAGTGGAAATTAAACCTAGGAACTTTATGCTACACGTATATAACCACAAGCACGTACCTGTACCTCATAATGGGTCAACTACACCCAGCCTCCTCCCTCGCTCTCTCCTACTTTAGGCTCCCCCCCCCGCGAGCGTCATTTGGTGACCTTTGACCCTCATGGAGCGCTTCTTAAATCAGTCTAGGGGCATAGATATTAGAGACACGTAACCAGGATTGGAAACTGATGACGTCACGCGTAGTACGTCAATGACGCATGCGCGGCCAACCTCTGTTGTCAAGTTGTTATCATTTTTGCCAAATATCTTGCAGAAAAAGGAGCCGTTCCGGGAGAGAAAAACTTGTGTTTTTTCTAGTTAGCAGGTAAATTTATAAGGTTTTTGCCTACAAAATGGTTCTTTCACATGCATATTTTTATACTTTGGCAAAAAGAGCTACTGGTACTCGGTGTGCCGTGCGATACGGCAGATTTGTGATAGTTGTATTACCCACTTTCTCTTTTGTGTTCCTATAACTGACTAAATGAATACCTTGGCAATACTCTGTTTAGATAAGGCTATTGACACAGGGCTCATGCACTGGAATAAGTGGTTTTAATAGCCGTGACAGGCTAGTATCGCCTGCTAATAATTCGAATGAATATAGTGACTTTGTGTACCTATTCTAGTGTTAGTGACTACTCTACAGTAAAGTTCATTACTTTTTAAGGAAAAGAAAGGTTTTCTTTACTGGAATGATGCTTTTAACTGAAGCTTAGCTAATCGAAGGTAGCTAAAATTTCGTACCAAACAAGCAATATTACCTTCTCTCTACAGATATGCCACGAAAGGTCCGATTTGATCAGAGGAAAAATCATGAAAGAAATAGGTCTAGGAAACCTTCATGATCATAATTTGGAATGGAATTTAGGCTGTCATGGTGTTCAAGTGCAGATCGATCAGTGCCCAGTTGTATCTACCATTCCAAGATCTATATCATGCACCAATGATTTGATCCATATCCTCACTGCTTGCAGCAATAGCCATGTCTGCTCTGGCAATCCCATTGAAGATTTTTCAGAGCTTGTAGAGGAGAATGGAGGGATATTTAAGAGCTCAACAGGTATTGTGCATGCATGATATTTATTAATATAATGAAAACCTTTTCACTTTCTAGGAAGTGAGATTGTTGCAAGAATTGACACACAGAGTCAGACTATCTGCCACACAGCATGTACATTGCTCTTGCCTTCAGGTGGTAAGTCTATACGATGCAAGAAATGTGTACGCTTTAGACACAATCTACAAGTTCGAAAATGTCATGTTCATAAAAGACTACCTAGCAGAACAGACACCAGTAGCTGTGTGCCATACAAAAGACTCGCCACTATGGAAATGGAGACAAGGATGAGAAAACTGTACCAAGAGCTCCAGAGAATACGTAAACATCGAGACCGCTTGCAGTCTCAATTGGAAGGAGTAGTGACTCTGCATGGCACAGTAGTTGATGAAGCAACACACAGTGATTTAATGACCATCATTCAGAATGAAGGAGAGACAATGCAGGAAAGAGCTCTACCAAATACATTTCAGGAGGTGTTTTGGAGGCAGCAGGTTGATGCTGCATCTAGAGATGACATACGAGGTATGAGGTGGCACCCTACCATGATTAAGTGGTGCATCTACCTTTGGCATTTGTCTCAAAGTGCCTATGAGACACTTCGCCAGTCACACTGCCTTCAACTTCCATCACAACGCACTCTTCGTGACTATACACACCATATCAAGCCATCCTCTGGCTATTCAACAGAAGTTGACGATCAGCTCTATCATGCAGCAAAGCTGAACCAGTCTGAAGAGAGAGAGAAGTATGTCTTAATATTACTTGATGAGATGTACATTAAAGAAGATTTAGTCTACAACAAGCACACTAGAGAGCTAGTTGGATTTACTAATCTTGGAGAGATAAACTCTCACTTGCTGGTATTGGAACAGTCACTGTCTTCATCTGACTCATCTAACCCTCCACTAGCACAATCAGTGATGGCACTCATGGTCAGGGGACTGTTTTCACACTTACAGTTCCCATATGCTCACTTTCCTTGCCACAAGGGGGTCACTGGAGACCTTCTCTATAATCTACTCTGGGAAGCTGTATACCGTCTAGAAAGGCTGGGCTTCAAGGTAAGGATGGAATGTGGGTAGTGTAATGAACTGTTACTGCAGTATGCTACTGTAGGTTATGGGTGTGACATTCGACGGTGCCTCTATAAACAGACGACTAGTGAGATTGTATGATTCCCAGAGGTGACTAGTACACAAGGTGCCAAACCCATTTGCAAAAGATGGCAGGGATTTTTTCTTCTTTTCGGATCCACCACATCTGATGAAAATAACCAGAAATTGCTGGGCCTCTAAATGGAGAAATCTCTGGGTATACATATACATGTAAATGACATACAAAATATATAGCAGAATTTTAAGACAGCTATGATCTAAATTAATCTAGAAGGGTGGAAGCAGACGGATATGCCAAGATCCAATCGAAATATTTTTTGGGTGCCAACGACAAAGGGGGGGAACACATGACAACCCTACAGTGCTAGAATATCGACAAAACACACAATCACTTCGTGTAGTGAACTCCTTTTGCAGGAACATTGCAAAGGGAAACTGTAGAGGAAATAAAGAAAACACCTACATCTTTGAGAAGGAAAGCAGTCCTTTGCCCAGAAGAAAGACTACTAAACCCCATAAGGATGCACAAGATGAAAGAACTTCTGATGTCAGAGCCAATGGGCTATCACATTCTGAGGGAGACAGTGGAGGAAGTGCTGGTGAGTGTTTCTACTATATACTGATATATGTCTCTAGCCTGTGCTGCTCATAAGGAGATAAATGTTTTACACTCAGGTGATATTCAGGTATTCATTAAAGCTGTTCACTCAGTTCTAAAAGATGATGGATTTCAACTTCCAACTCCAATGGCTGCCAATGCACTTGAAGCAGCTAATAACATCCTTGAATGGTCCTCTTGTGCTTGTTCTAAAACAACTCTCATGATCTTTTGCAAAACTGTAGTTCAGTATTTGCGACACTGTTTGCCAGAAACTAGCAGCTCAGCTGGATTTGAGAGGATGTGGGAGATGTTTCACAAACTGAGAACTTCAAAACATTTTCTATTGCTTTGGGAAAACTTCCTCAAAACCTCCACTAGTGCCAGTCCAAATCCCACACTTTACCAGTTCCTTACTGACTCAATGCTCAAACTGTTGCTACAAACTTCCAATCCTGTACCTCTTCCACCAGTTGACATTCAACAGAAATCACTTTCTTATGAAGAGAGGAATGCCCTATACTATGCAGCTGGATTTATTCCAAGGGCACTAAGTAAGAAGATTCAGCGGTATAACCATCCACGAAAACAAGACATTCAACTCTGCCTTGCCGAACTTACTGACGATGATGGAGTCACTGATGAGTGTCAGGACTGGGTGAACCAGTTGGACAGAGGGGGGTTGAACCATGTAGGCTCCAACATGTATATGCTAATAGCAGCAATGGAGCTCCAACTGCAGTCACTCCTGAAACAGACAATTAATGAGCCGAACAGCAACACCATGGAAAAGGCCACTTCAATTCCGATGTCAAATGAAGACGTTCTGTTTCATTGGAGCCTGACATCTGCTGCCTGGGAGGTAGACTTAGAGCAAGCACTCTTCCCCATGATTGTCGATTTATGGGTAACAATGCGTGGCTTCTCTTTCGTGAGTGCCTGGGTTGAGCAGTACAAGACCCACTGTAAGAAGACGGTGCAAAAATCAAAGGGCATCAGAAAGCACTTAATCTAACATGGATATACGTATATATACACTGACTGCACACCGTACACATCAGTAGTTTGTTACGAAACTCAGACACGCCCCGTTCGTATGCGCACACGCCGCGCCATTAACGAAGGCTGTACGCGTGACGTCATCAGTTTCCAATCCTGGTTACGTGTCTCTAATATCTATGGCCTAGGGGCAGAGGAGGTTGGACACGGTCACGTGAATCGTGCAAGAATGCAATTATCGCGTAGAGGATTGCACGCAGGAGCGTTGACCTCCTCCGGTCATTGCCTAGTTCTACTCAGCTGCGATATGAGAGTACTTCAGAACTTTGCAGATAGCTAGAACACATGTCAAAGATTAGCGTGACCGACGCAGCCAAGTAAAAACTGGTACGTACATAGGTCCAGAGCGCTTCTAATACACTACACTGTAACTCCCTAAAACGAGGGGTAGGCTGGGGTACACCCTATTTTTCTGATTAACTAGCCTAAGGTAAATATAGCTAGCTAACTAACTTTATTCAATCCTTCCTCAGCTTCGCTTCAACAGGCATAAAAGTTTGCCATACATTTTCAATGGCGGAGTAGATGCTGCGTCAGCAAAAATTGCAATACGGTTACGTCATGTATTACGCGTGTCCAACCTCCTCTGGCCTAGGGGCTCCCCATGAGGTTCAAAGGTGAACATGCAACGCACGAGGCAGAACGTGCGCTCTGATTGGCTTGCTCTCTGATGCAGCTGTAAGCGTGTAGCCAATCTATAGTCTAAACCGGTTGACGCGTTTGCGTGAATTGCGTCTCTGAAGCCAACTGTTGCTAGGTATAGACGCTAGTTGTTAAGTGTGTAGCCAATCAGAAATTCGCTGTAGTCTAAACCGGTTAGACGCACTCGTCATCGGGAAATACGGGATTTAGAAGCCTCGGGCCCTTAGTAGCATCCTCGCTACGCTCGGACGCTACAGCTCAGGGCCCTTGGCTTTCTAAATCCCGTATTTCCCTCGACTCGGCGTCTAACCTATATATATCAACGTAACATTATGGGTACGTCGATATATTATAACATGCCTGTGTCCCAATCTTGTCTCCGTTCCTTTTTATGCAATCCCTATATTTCCTTCCAAATTTCCTAAATTTTTTATTTACTTGTCTCCCATCATTTTTTTCTGGACCTTGGTACATGGATTTTGCTATTTTTGTAGCTTGCTTGGTAGCTAACATATTAGCTAATAGAGCTTGTAGCCTGAGGCTATCCAATATTTTTATTGCAACATCAATTTTTGTGTACTATAATTAAAATTTTTATTGTACCAAATTTTACTTTTAGTGGAGCTTTTGTTAATGATATATTGCGAAGCAGTGCCTGGGGCTACTATTTACAAGATTACAAGATTTTATCTCAATATTGAGGCTATTTGTTATTATATTACAAGATTTACATTGTTGACAGAGATTTTATCACAACGTTGATCATTGGGGTATTGAACTATACTATCATAAAAAATTTCATATTTAGCAGACCTTTCATTAGTCAGATATAGGACTGTGTGGCCCCCATTAATAATACATGGCCTGAAGCTATTTTTGTTTATTTTACAAGAAGTACATTGTTTACAAAATATTTAACATGATGATGCACTACCCCCAGTGGAACTACATACCTGTACCAAGTTTCATGTTTAGATGTGTTACCGTTAGTGAGTTACGCTTCTTCAAGCGGAAGAAGAAGAAGAAGAAGAAGAAGAAGAAGAAGAAGAAGAAGAAGAAGAAGAAGAAGAAGAAGAAGAAGAAGAAGAAGAAGAAGAAGATGAAGAATTTACAAAATAGACTTTTGTTAATTTAACACCTTTCTCATGCATCAAATTATACCATGTTATAATCACAGTTAGTTTCTGGGTATAGTTACACATTCATGTTAACAGAAGTCCAGTAGGTAGCAAAGTGAAAGTGAAAGTGATGAAAAACCTTATATACAAGTAAATAAAAAATTTAGGAAATTTGAAAGGAAATATAGGGCTTGCATAAAAAGGAATGGAGACAAGATTGGGACACAGACATGTTATGTTATATCAACGTAACATTATGGGTACGTCGATATATCATAACATGTCTGTGTCCCAATCTTGTCTCCATTCCTTTTTATGCAAGCCCTATATTTCCTTTCAAATTTCCTAAATTTTTTATTTACTTGTCTCCCGTCTTTTTTCTGGAACTATGTACATGCATTTTTATTATTTTGCAGTTTACTTGGTAGCAAACATATTAGCTAATAGAGCTTGTAGCACATTTAGTACTACTTTTGTTAGCGAGATATAGCTAACTATTGCCTGAGGCTATTTTGTTGTTATAATACAAGATTTACATTGTTTACAGAGATTTTATCACAACATTGATCATTGGGGTAATACGCTTTACCATTACACCAATTTTCACATTTAGTAGAGCTTCTGTTAGTAAGATACAGTAATGCTAGCCTGAGGCTATTTTTTACAAGTTTTACATGGTTTACAGAGATTTTATCACAATGTTGATCTTTGGGGTATAAAGCTTTACCACCATACCAATTTCCACATTTACTGGAGCTTTTGTTGATGAGATACAGTAATGCTTGCCTGAGGCTATTTGTTGTTGTATTACAAGATTTACATTGTTTACAGAGATCTTATCACAATGTTGATCATTGGTGTATTAGACTTTATCATTATACCAATTTTTACATTTAGTGGAACGTTTGTTAGTGAGATACAGAAATGCTTGCCTGAGGCTATTTGTTGTTGTATTACAAGATTTACACTGTTTACAGAGATCTTATCACAATGTTGATCATTGGTGTATTGCACTTTACCATCACACCAATTTCCACATTTAGTAGAGCTTCTGTTAGTAAGATACGGTAATACTTGCCTGAGGCTATTTTTTACAAGATTTACATGGTTTACAGAGATTTTATCACAATGTTGATCATTGGGGTATTAAGCTTTACCACCATACCAATTTTCACATTTACTGGAGCTTTTGTTAGTGAGATACAGTAATGCTTGCCTGAGGCTATTTGTTGTTGTATTACAAGATTTACATTGTTTACAGAGATCTTATCACAACGTTGATCATTGGTGTATTACACTTTATCATTATACCAATTTCCACATTCAATGGAGCTTTTGATAGTGAGATACAGTAATCCTTGCCTGAGGCTATTTGTTGTTATATTACAAGATTTACATTGTTTACAAAGATTTTATCACAACGTTGATCATTGTGGTATTAAACTATACTATCATACAAAATTTCACATTTAGCAGACCTTTCATTAGTTAGATATAGGATTGTGTGGCCCCATTAATAATACATGGCCTGAGGCTATTTTTGTTTATTTTACGAGAAGTACATTGTTTACAAAATTTTCAACATGACGATGCACTACCCACAGTGGAACTACATCACTGTACCAAGTTTCATGTTTAGATGTGTTACCGTTAGTGAGTTACGCTTGTTCAAGCGGAAGAAGAAGAAGAAGAAGATGAAGAATTCACAAAATGGACTTTTGCTAATTTAACCCCTTTATCATCAATCAAATTATACCATTTTATAATCACAATTAGTTTCTGGGTATAGTTACACATTCATGTTAACAGAAGTCCAGTAAGTAGCAAACTGAAAGTGAAAGTGATGAAAAACCTTATATATGGTTTTCAATGGGGATAGACCATAGCAATCCCTATATACACAGTACTACCGTACTGTGTGATAATTTTCAATGGGAATAGACCATAGCAATCCCTATATACACAGTACTACCGCACTGTGTGATATATTCATGTATTTTTGTTACAATTTGGTATGTTCCACTTTGTGATGGTTATGATCATGATATATATTATACTTAGCCTAAGAATGACTGGTATATATAGCTGTCCGTGGCTATTGAGTGATGTTGTAAAAGTATATATCACACAGTACGGTAGTACTGTGTATATAGGGATTGCTATGGTCTATCCCCATTGAAACCATATATAAGGATTTTGTTCATTTCACTTTCAATTTGAAGTTGATTTTACTTTTAATAATATCAAGGTGAAGAAAGTGTGAAAAATAACCAGTATACAAAAATTGGTTGTGCTGTGATGTAATATGTACATAATATCGGAAAAAATGATTTACACATTTTGTCCATGTCTTCTTCTTCTTCTTCTTCTTCTTGAATCACCGTAACTCAATAACCATAAAATCAATAAACTTGAATCTTTGCATGTAGAAATATATCATTACGTACTGGGGAATAGACATATAATATTCGGTTAACCCTTGTAGTTCATGTACTACTGATCGTTATCTCTCCCAGCAATGTATTATGAATGAGGATAACTAATGAACAAAACTCAGCAACCATGGTAACCATCAACCTGAAAGTCAGCATGTGCAGAGATATCATCGCTAATAGCAACATAACAAAAGCATATGTTGTTAACCCTTGTGATTCTTCTAATACTGATGTAAACACTCCTCTCAATGCAATACATGTATACATGTGTATAGTGATTACGTAATGAATGTACGTGCAGAGTACACATACATTGTACGCATATAAAAGCATGCGTCATATAATAAACCGATTACGTAATGACAGAGTACTCGCTAATGACGTCATTACATCTGCCGCGCATGCGCAAACGCTTAGCAACTAGCGCGTAGCAACTAATAGGTGCAGTGAACTGGCTGCTTGATAATAGAGAAATGTGTTGATGATTGGTTTAGCAACTCTACATAACAAAAGACAGAGGTGTTGACGATTCTTGTGCTACTTCAACTGTCAAAATACTGCATACGCGTACAGTGTGTTGCTCTCTGCCAGGCACTACTCTACGTATGTACCGGCTGCCGGAGTAGCAGCACGCTACCAAGCCAAAGCGCTGGTGACCGACAGTACGTTGCTAGCATGTTTGCTCAGCCAATAGTACGTTGCTAGCAGGTTTGCTCGGCCGATAGTACGTTGCTAGCAGGTTTGCTCATAGTGCGTGTACGCAGCTGCTTGTAGCCACTCCCTACTAATCATACATCTCAGAGTGTGATTATTAGGGCCTCTAGCAATAATGGGCCAGATGTTTTATGGATATGGTGAGCATGTGCTAATGGGAATTATTGCTTACAATTGTAAAAAAATGATTAGAGACAAGTAAATAAAAAATTTAGGAAATTTAAAGTGTATATAGGGATTGCATAAAAATGAACAGAGACAAGATTGGGACACAGACATGCTATATACATCAATGTACTAAAAGGTATGTTGATGTACATAGCATGTCTGTGTCCCAATCTTGTCTCTGTTCATTTTTATGCAATCCCTATATACACTTTAAATTTCCTAAATTTTTTATTTACTTGTATATATATAATGTTGATATAGATGCATATTGATTTGCTATATTTATAATTACTCTCAGCAAAACACACTATATGACTGCATGCAGGTCCCTGTCAAAGCTCAAATTTGACTGCAGAGTCACATGCAACATCAATATTCTCTGCAGAAGGAGATAAGTGAGAAATTTCACCATGGATGAAGGATATAGTTATATATACGTGCACTACCTGTAGAAGAAAATGGGTGAGATTTCATCAGCAGTAACAGTTTATCTAAATGCTCTTGTGACATTCCCTGATGCTCAAAATGAGCCTAAACTGCACAGTTGACTATGGGTTAACTTGCAGAAGATAATGGGCCCGGGTGGAATATTCATCTACATATTGTAGGAGCAGATTAACTACAGGTCATGTGACTATCCCCAATGCACAACATGAGCCCAAAATTTCACCTGGCTTTCAATTGATGTAGTTTGACTACAGGTTAATTTGACATATCCTGCAGAGAGAATGAGAAGGGTATTTCATCTATCCTTAGGAACAGTTAAACTACATGGTCATGTGATATTCTCCTATGCACGAAATTTGCCTAAAATGTTACCTGGCATGTGGGACAGTTTGACTACAGGTTGATTTGACGTATCCTGCAGAAGGAAATTAGTAGGGTATTTCATCTAACCTTGAGAGCAGTTTAATTACATGGTCATGTGACATTCCCTGCAGTATATAATGAGTCTGAAATTTCACCTGGCTGGTGGGATAGTTTCACTGCAGGTTAATTTGACATTGTCTGAGCAGGAAATATAATGTGATACATCGGAAATGTGCTCCTAAGTATTTCCTATGCATTTCCTGACAATGAGCCGGAAAGGAAATTTCATATTTTGTAGTGATATATTAGTGATCATTTGACTGCAAGCGCTCACTGTTAGTGGTCCACTGTATATGTTACTTGTAAACTGATCATGACATATAAATATCCCTCTTGATTATAAGAGTCATAATCATTGACTGATGACACATGGTTCCTCTTGCAGCTCAGACTGTATGACAAGTCATCACCCCAGGCCACCTATAACTCCATGCCAACAGTGATGGGGAGCTAGACGAGGGCTCTATAGTAAGAGATGTATACAAACACATACATGTAGAACATGTACTAGACGACTTACAGGTTACAGGTTCTTGATATTGGAGAGGCAAGTCTACACACAATATCCCTCCTGGAGAGTGACCAGTGTCCTCCAGCCCACATGTGGATAAGGTACATGAGGTATAAGGTAAGGATAATGGAAGACAATAATAAACAGTCAGTGATATTACTTAGTATGAAGTAAGGTATAAACTCAGGATAGACTACTGTACAGAAAACCACTATGATTCATAGCCAAGCTCGTAGGTGTGTTTAATTGGAAAGTGGATATAAGCAGTACGTGGAATATTTATATAGCTACACATACAACATTTATCTACGTCGTTATTTGGTTGGTCCACCACTGTAGATTTTATGGTCTGCGCAGAGCGTCGCAGTCGCTACAGCCATTCCCACGTGCGTTAAAGCTTGACCTTTAACCCCCAGGGATAATCAGCTTAGGGGCTCCCCTGAGGTTCAAAGGTGAACATGCTACTTTAGAACGTGCGCTCTGCGATTCTACATCGTCGAACTGCGAACACACTGAGCACTACTGTATTCGTTAGAGATGGAGGGAGAGTCCACGGGAGAAGTGTGAGGTATGCAGTAGTGTAGTTTGAGACTTGTGTGGTTATCATACAAGAGAGATGACTCATCTCCCTCATCACACTGTGTCCAGGTGTCATTGTGTATGTGTAGTCGCCCCTCGTCACAAAACTAGAACAGGGTGTGGTCACATTACGTTAGAGCAATTGTGTCCACACCAAGATCTTGACATGGCCAATCAGATTTGTGATTGTATATGACGATATGACAAGTCACTGCCCCAGCCATAGCTCACTGGCAGCATCACAGAGCAATGGTAGAACATGTTGTGTACCTTCACTGCCTAGTAAGTGACACTCTCCCTTCTTGCTCTGTGTCTACCAACTACTACATTGATTTAATACGTAATTATCAATCCAGACTGACATTTATGTTTGCGTTCTTTTGAATTTCCAATACACACTTCAATTGTCCATGAATTCTTCACTTACTAATCTGAGTATCTTCATCCACCTCTTGTGTCTAATTTTAGGACCCCCCTAAAATGAGCCCCCCCCCCCCCCCCCCCCCCCCCCCGATAAATATTTACAATGTAATTTTTTGAGAGGTATAATTCAGTCAAGAGGTGTGCTCCCTTGAAGTCTATGTAATTTAGAAATGTTACTAAAAATAGAAATTTACCACGTGAGCATAGTGAAAGAATGCAATTTAGAGATGGTGACTGCGGCACTACCATACCATACTAGTCCCGTGTGCACGCGTGTAGCAGATCGAGAGGGTCTGGTTGTGCTCCCACATTCATGCTCTGGCAGCTGCATGCATACATGATACGTGATCTCTGGCATACGAGTGCATGTGTGTGTACGTACCGCAGCATATCCTGTCACATGACATACTCTGTGTTCTATATTTAGTTGTTATATATGGTGACCATAGGCGTAGGAAAATGATTACAGTTGAGGGGACACGATGACATAGTGTTCACAAAGACATGGCTAGTGGCTGAGCAACATAATGAATGAGAGCATGTGCACGTGTTTAATAAGAAGGTGTGACAGCCCTTCACAGTTGCAGGGCCCCAGTGCCCCCACGGTTCCTACGCCTATGAGTGACATAGACTATAAACGACTCCCTCCATTACTCCACCCTACCTGTTGTAATGTGTCTAATTGAAGGCCACAACTGTTGCCTTGTCTCCCATGAAATAGGATGTCCAATGACTTACTTTACATGTTATATACATGTAGACAATGAAAACAGTATGTTTGATGGTCCATCCCATTTCCTGTTTCCTTGGACATGATTCCATCCTCCCCTCCTCCATACCAGGCTGGTACATGCTCCACCTGTTGACCCACCAGGTCACATAGCAGAGTAGACTGGATAACACAATGATGCATGATGACCAGGCCAATATGTACATGTCAACTGGAATAAGGTACTGTGTCTATTTGTGGTGTGTTATATGTGTGATTAGGACACTAAAGTCAGGACAGCTTACTAATTAGGACACTGAAATCACTTAACATGATAAGTGATTTCAGTGTCCTAATTAGTAAGCTGTCCTGACTGTGCAACATGTGTATCACCTGCTCTGTCTCTCTCCCTCCCAGCTCAGTGTGTGGTGATGACATCCCTTCTGGGACATGTCAACTGAAGATATTGGGATCAGAACTGATGGCAGTTGACGACCTCTGAACTCAGTAGACCACACTGCAGTGTAAGTACATGGAATGATTATAATCCCGTGTTGAGTGGACTGATATGTATACATTAGAACTGCTCTAATTAGGACACCTCACTGATTAGGACACCTCTCCCATTAGGACACCTCACTAATTACTAGTTAGGACACCCCTCACATGGCTATCCAATGTCCTGCTATGGTATACAGTATATATGTATATGTGTTGTATGTCTGGTGTGGCCGGGGGGCCTAATTTTAAAACACATGTGTATAGCAGCACTTCATGAGCAAAGTGTGTACATGTCAAGCCAGTCTCAGACCTAACTCTACATCTGGCAGTCTACCCATCATCCCTGACAAACGTACGTACACTAGCTAGAAAAGAAAGGAAACACACCTCACCAGCCCACACAAGACATATAACACATATACATGTATATCAGGTTTGTGATGCTTTGGTTGAGGTGCTTTACCCCCACCTCTCCCTCCTTCCCTCTCCCCTCCCTCTCCCTCCCTCTCCCCTCCCTCTCCCTTCCTACCCCCTCCCTCTCCCTCCCTCCCCCATCCTTCTCCCTCCCTCTTCCCTCTCCCTCCCTCTCCCTCCCCTCTCCTTCTCCCTCCCTCTCCCCTCTCCCTCCCTCTCCCTCCCTCTCCCTCCCCCTTCCCTCTCCCTACCTCTCTCTCTCTCCTCTCCCCTCTTCCCCCTCCCCTCCTCATCTTCCCCTTATACACATGTAGGTCTCAACAAACAAGGGGATAGGAAGTATGTTTACTAAAGTGAAAATGAAAGTCCTCTACGCTTTTCACCTGTAGGTTTTTTTTTATTTTCACCTTGGGTTTAGGGGGGTTTACCGTCTGCCTAGAGCAAAGTTCTCAACGACTGCAACCGATTAGACGGCTAACGGCTGCTTAGCGTGAGGCCAAAAGTGGGTGGAGTCATGCTGTCTCATGTGTCAGGGCAGTTCAACCAATCACACTGCCGCTACCATGCTTTCCCGTGAAAGTAATCGCCGGTGTCCATGGACGACCCGCGCACATTCAACGGGGCGCATGATTATCTGAAATAGCACGCCTTAACTCTGCTTAGGAAATGAGGAGACCACTCAATAAACATCACAGCTGTCCCAAATATATTACTTGTGTAGATTTCAGGACATCTCGCTAATCAGGACAAAAATTAGGACACCTTTCACATCAGGACACCTCTTCACATAGGACACCTCTCCCCTTAGGACACCTCTCCCCTTAGGACACCTCACCCCTTTGGACACCTCTCCCATTAGAACACCTCTCCCCTTAGGACACCTCTCCCCTTAGGACACCTCTCCCCTTAGGACACCTCTCCCCTTAGGACACCTTTCCCCTTAGGACACCTCTCCCCTTAGGACACCTCTCTCCCTAGGACACCCTCTCCCTAGGACACTTCTCCCATTAGGACACCTCCACGTAGGACACCTCTCCCCTTAGGACACCTCTCTCCCTAGGACACCTCTAGCCGTAGGACACCTCTCCCATTAGGACACTTCTCCCATTAAGACACCTTTCTCATTAGAACACCTCTCCTCGTATGACACCTTTTCCCTTAGAAACTTCTTATAAGTACATCTTTCTCATTAGGACACCTCTCCACCTCCTATTAGGTCACTTCTCCTGTTAGGACACCTTTCCTCAAGACACTTTTTCCATTAGGACATAATTCCCCTTGGGATACCCTCCCCTTAGGACACCTCTTCCATTAGGACACTTCCCCATTAGGACACCTCTCCCCTTAAGACACCTCACTAATTAAGACACCTCTCCCATTAGGACACTAATTATGACACCTCTCCCATGCACAAAACACACACCTCCCACACATACACACACTCTCTCTCTCTCTCTCACACACACACACACACACACACACACACACTCTCTCTCTCTCTCTCTCTCTCTCTCACACACACACACACACACACACACACACTCTCTCTCTCTCTCTCTCTCTCTCTCTCACACACACACACACACACACACTCTCTCTCTCTCTCTCACACACACACACACACACACACACACACCACACACACACACACACACACACACACACTCACACACACACACACACACACACACTACTGGTCCATCCAACCAGACTGCTTGTCATATTTGATAGTAACTATAGTAGTAATGTTTTGTTTTACATTTCCATTATGTTCTGTTGTAAAAGTAATGATACTTTTCACCAGCCACTACTACATAGCTAGTGGTGACATGGAGACATTATTAACTCCAGTCAGTGTGTAGTATGAATGGATGACATTCTACACACTCTCTCTCTCTCTCTCTCTCCTCTCTCTCTCTCCTCTCTCTCTCTCTCTCTCTCTCTCTCTCTCTCTCTCTCTCTCTCTCTCTCTCTCTCCTCTCTCTCTCTCTCTCTCTCTCTCTCTCTCTCTCTCTCTCTCTCTCTCTCTCTCTCTCTCTCTCTCTCTCTCTCTCTCTCTCTCTCTCTCTCTCTCTCTCTCTCTCTCTCTCTCTCTCTCTCTCTCTCTCTCTCTCTCTCTCTCTCTCTCTCTCTCTCTCTCTCTCTCTCTCTCTCTCTCTCTCTCTCTCTCTCTCTCTCTCTCTCTCTCTCTCTCTCTCTCTCTCTCTCTCTCTCTCTCTCTCTCTCTCCCCGGAGACTGCAATACGCAATATTGCGCAGTAAACGGGTCACGTACACGAAAACGAGCCACGCCCTTGAGGACTAGCTCGCTATAAACAATGGCGATCGTTCCGACAGTTTTGTCAGATTGGGTCCCAGGACCCTTCGTTCTTAATACTAAGAAGTGTGGAGTGAGAGCAAAATTCTCTGGAGACAACTCCGTCGTCGAGAGAGAACGACCTGAGGAGTATCTTTATGGTTGTGTCACATACACCGCAAATCCACTGCCACTAGGTCAAGTGTGGCAGACTACAATACTCAGTACCACTAGGAAGTGGCCCTATGGACTGGTGAGTGGATAGTGTACTCTGTTTCCTGTAATGCCTGAGGGTATACATTGCCAACATTTTTATTTGTGTATGCTCATTACAACATACAACATTAATTAATTATCATGTACTAGTCCTGAGCATGCACTTTTACATGTAAAATTCATAGCTAGTCATAATGTAATAATAGACATGAATGGTTTTAGAGAAGTATTTTCAGTAGTAATGAGAGGTACACTCACAAGTTCTCACTTTTATTGAAATTACACAATCTAATCAGGTCTGATTTCTGCTTTTACAACCAAATATGTGTAGATATGTGTATGTAATGTACAGTACTTACATGTATTGTCAAGTTGTACATGCATACATCTGTACCTCTGTACATGTATAATCTTCAATAGTACATGTACATGTACATCATGTATAGTTCTATGGTACATGTTATGTGATGGGTTTACTTATTTCTCACAGAGAGTTGGTGTCACTACTACTGTACCTGATAGGGTGCCTGATTACCTACCTCTCCGTGGTGCTAGTACCAATGAATGGCACTACAGTGGCAACACTCTCTACCACAACCACTCAAGTTTCACCTCCCAAGTCTTCATGACTTTGAAGTTGGCAATAAAGTCGGTCTCCTACTACTACCCAATGGCGAACTTCATCTATTTTTAAATGGAAAAAATTCTGCCCGACTTGCTACAGGACTTCCTGTCCACAAGTCACTGTTTGGAGCAGTTGATGTGTGTGACAGATGTATCAAGATCAAATCTGAGTTACTGAGTGGTGAGTTGGATGGTGTGTGTTTATGTACATGTACATATATCCAATCTCCACGTGGATGTACACCTGAGTACAATACTGATGGAATGAAATGGACACTACATTATTGCTATTTGTGACAGAGGCTTCATGTGTACATGTACACATACATGTACAATCATGTAAGTAAGTAAGATAGAGCATAGCTGGTTGAAGAAACTAAAAAGCCTAACCAATGGCCTTTGTACTGGGGAAATACAGCATGTAGAACCCTTAAACTAACTAATATTTGGTCTAATCACTATACACTAATTAGTGCTACAGTTCTCCAGTGCTGTATTGTTTAACAAGCTCTTTTACAGAATCTTGTATTGGCTTGTAAGTTACATGTACACTTGTACACTGCATTGAGCAGGAGTAGCTAATTAGCAGGAAATGTTTTGTGAATACATGTTGCAGTAGTTGGCTAATGTTTGTGCATGTTATCAGGAAAGGCCTGGAAACATGACTTGCTTCTTGTAGTGTCTCTGGTAATGAGCTTTAGGAGCAGACAACTTTCAACTCTTCCTACATATAATATTTTAAGTGGTAGATTTCCTAAGCGTCAAGAATTGGTTTCTCTTGTCACAGTTTATCACACAGCCTGCTATGTGGGGTGTGGTGCTATACCTCTGTATGGATATTTGAGATTTGAGTGGCCTGAGGTTGAGTGTAAATGGTGTTGAAGATATTGATGGGTGTAATACAACATGATATGACCCTAAATTGTGTTTGTATTACACCTAGAACCCTTTTATTGGGGAATTGCAGTGTGAAGATGACTAAATCAGTATGCTAATTAGTGCTAGTCAATTTCTTTTTACAAGCCTTTTATAGAATCTTGTAATTGGCTTGTACATTTGATGTATGCTCCTAGACTTACCGAGCAATCAATAAGAATGTATACATTTAGCTCTCCTGTCTCAAGTGTACATATGCAGTTGTTCCTTCATCTTCTCTCTATATAGAGATCCTAAAATAAGGTGTACATTTTGTTTGTGTTAGCCTGTACATGTAGTTGTCCAACTGCATGTCATGTCTGAGTGACCTCAGGAATTCCTTACACTGTTACTGAAATACAATAAAACACTACTATTACAGTACAAGGACTGGATGGTGTGAGCATATGGAGGTCTCAGAATGTGTCTGTGGAATGGAGTGGTCCTTGTGAAATCACATACATATTGATCATACCTGGTGTTTTTGAGTAAATCAGAAAATTGTGTAATGAAGTAGGAATGGACTTGCCAAAAGCAGAGAAACAAAGTACACCATTCAGGCAAAGGCAGGGGATGATAGCATCCATCAATAATAGCATGCGTAACCGCTTTTAGTGTTTACAGATGTAGGGATATGGAGTTACACGTGTTTTTTTGTTGCATGCTATCATCTCCTTCCTTTACCTGTATGCTATATGCAATGTATAGAGGCACTCGTTAAGCAAGTTTTGTGTTTGAAAGGTTTATAACGTTCCAGTGTTCTGAGCTGTTCCATTTGAGGCGGATGGGCATGTCAGTGCCATCCCTCCATATAGAGTCTACTGACTCTATAATGGTATGTGCATAGTTCTAGGTTTTACATCAGATTCGGAATGAATTATCTCTTGTGAAGTCACATATTTCACATTTTCACTGCCAACAATGGAAAATCCATGGCAATCACATATGTAAGTCATTGTGGGGCGAACGTGAGTGTCTTTTAAGATATACAAAACGGTTGTATACGGAGCATGCAATACAGAGCGCTTATACGCTCATACGCGATGTCACGCGAATTCTGCACATGCATATTTTGCTGTCTTCTTTCCTGGTCTCTCTGATTTCGTAGGTTCCATCTTCTGTCTCTCTTTTCAGGTGTTTCTCTGGCACGTTTCTCCCATTCCCGTTGTCTTTCTTCGTTCCAGCCTCTGCTGACATTCAACTTGCTCCATCATGACTCATCAGACAGATTTTAAAAATAGATGTCACGTGATCTTGCTTAGTCACATGATTTTGCGCATGCGCAAACATGAGGACGTACGTGGTCGGACGGACGGACGGACGGACGGACACCACTGCCATTGACATCATCAAGGTAGGGGCTCGCTCACGCTCGCCCCAACTAATGCCACGAGTACACATGCGCGTTGGTTTCAGAGCTATGAATATATAATGAGCAGCGTCAATATTGGTCCCGCAGTCGCGGGACCTGCGGTACCGGCTCCGGCGCCCCTGCTAACTTTTACGTATTCTTGTAATTGGCCTGTAAGTTTAGTGTATGCTACTAGACTTAGGCAAGCATAATAGGCTTGTTAAATCATAATAGGTTAGCACTCTTAGGAGATTACTTTAAGTAGCTGTTATTGTGTAAGGTAGAGAGATTCTGAAAACTGTATACATCCACAGGTCGTGTGAGGATAGTATGAACATGCTCACCCGTAAAACACGTACATACAAGATTTTGTTTGCCTGTCCGATGGACTGTTAGCTATCTAAAGATGGTAAACATAGCTACAGCATCAGGTAATAGCTGAAACAAAACCACCTTAATCCTACAATGCTTTCTAATAACTAAGCCACTGAAGCCTCTCCACTGGCCGACTTAAATCACGCATAATATAGGGAATTGTCTAAACCTAACAAGCCTGATTAAATAATACCACAAAATTTAATATTGTATGAAAATGCACAGCTCTCAATACTATTGGTAGTACAGCTATCAATGCCTGTATAGCCTTTTTACATCATCTTTGGTTCTCAGCCACACCACAGTGGATACTACAAGCAGCTCTTCAAGAAGGATCAATTCCTCACCGCGATGACAAGTTCCTGATCCATGGACCAGGAGGGGTGGGCAAGTCCAGTCTCATTGCCATGTTCCTTGGAACTCAACGTGACCTCATCCGCAACAGCACCCCAGTTGCCACAGAGCCCCTCCACCTGACACCCATTCGAGATGTCTCTACCTCAAGGTTTACTGCAAAGTGGGAAAGGGTTGATTACGAGCGTCTCTCTCACATGATTGCACACACCAGCAATGAGCTCTACCTGGGGATAGGAGATGGTGGAGAGGAGGAGGAAGAGGGAATAGGAGGAGAAATCAAGGATCAAGTCAAAGCTTCACAATTACCTGCTTCCATTGCTGCAGCCACTAATGAAGAGCGAAATCAAGGGAGTGTACGCATCAGCATGGGTTCCCGTTTCCTTGCAAAGCTAAGCAAGTTCTTTAAGAGTTCTTCCTCAGTACCTACTGAGGTGCAGCAATCTCTCACAACCACACTTGAGATTGATCCTGATAATATTCAAGGGCTCTTTTCCAACTTCCTAGAAGGTCTCCAAGAGAAGGTGAGGAATGCAAAGGATATGAATGAGGTCCTGTTATCCCACTCAATTCGCATAGTGGACTCAGGAGGACAGCCTCAATTTCACGAGCTCATTGCTATCTTCCTTGCACACATCTCTGGCTTTATTTCTGTCTTCAAGCTCAATGAAGCTCTCTCAGCACATGGAGAGGTAGTTCTGTATGATGATGGTCAGCCAGTGAATGATCCATATGAGTCTTACTACTCCCATGAGCAAGTTATTCGCCATGATCTCCAGGCTATCCAGTCTGAAGCCATCCAAAGTGGCATGGAAGAGATGCCAAACCTGGCCTTTGTGGGTACGTTCCTTGATGAGCATGAGAAATGCAGTGAGACACCAGATATGAAAGATGAACGACTGCACAGTATCATCACTGAAATGCTGCCTCCAGAGATGCAGGAATGTGTGATCACTCCTGGAGGCTCCCTGAAGAAGTCTACATTCCGAATAAATGCCAGAAATCCTGGTGATCAAGACTTTCAGAGAGTAGATGAACTTAAGGGAGCCTTGATGAGTAGATCTCGAGTCAAGCCCAGGGATTTACCCCTCAAGTGGCATGGTTTGGAAGTAGCCCTCCACATGCTGATGGAAGAGCTGAAGCGGCAGTCACTGAGTCAAAAAGAATGTGAGTTTATTGCCCACAAGCTGGGTTTTGATCCTGCTTCACTGAATGCTGCACTCAACTATCTGCGAGAGCTGAATATCATTGCCTACTATGATGTGGTGCCCAACGTCATCTTTGGTAGCTCACAAGTGATCCTCGACAAGATCACTGAGCTAGTCCGTTACAGTTTAAAGTTGAAAAGAGGGCAATCCATAGCTGGAGGGTCAGAGAGGAGGCTTGTTCAGCAGGGGATCATTTCGCTGGATTTCCTCAAGTCACCTGCCTTGTCAAAGCACTATATCGATGAGCTCTTTGAGCCAAACGACCTTTTGAAAATTTTTATTTCACTGCTCATCGTGTCAGAGGTTGCTGTGAATGAGTACATTGTACCATCTGTGCTTGAAGTGAGCAGTATCTACCCTTTTTCTCCTGTTCTGGAAGGAAACATTCGTTCCTCATTCATCCTCAAATTTTCCAAAACTTGTCCAATGTTTGGAGTCTACTGCTGCACAGTCTCATCACTGATAAGTGACTTTGGGTGGAAGCTACTGACTGAAGATGTGGGGGGAGTACAGGTGGCAAGAAATAGCATAGCATTTGCACTGCCGGGAGATTGGAGTCAATTTCCTGGAACTCTAACTGTCTTAGATCCACTGTCTTCCTACTTTCAAGTTGTTCTGGAGCTCCCAGCTAGTCTTTCATCAAAGGACCGCTCAAAGCTCTACTCCCAAATTCGCAGTACATGTTTAGCTGCAGTCAAGAAGGCAATGAAGACACTTCACTATGAGGCCAGTCCACCTGACGTGTCATTCCTGTGTCCCAAGCAGAGTTCTGTGTGCTCCACCCAGCCATAGTGGTGGAGTCTCACAACATTCTCAAGTGTTCCCTCAAACCTCATGTCAGCCACCCACTGACTGAAGAACAGAAAATGTGGCGCCCAAAAACTGCTGGTAAACAATTGTAGGAATTGTGTGTTACTAGTGTTGTGGTGTACCCCTGTGTCAATGCCGAGATAATGTTCATTGTTTCTCACTGTAGGATTTTTTGGGAAACTGAATCCTTTCAAGAAAAAGCAGGCTTCTATGAGGCCTGTCACAGGTAAATTAATGCGTGTTATCCCTCAGTGAATCATTCAGAATTGTGTCATACTTTCAGTGGACTCGGAAGCGGGTTCTGTACAAGTTGATGTTACTCAAAGACCTTTTCCCAGTACTGACACTGGTGAGTTTATTATTAACATCAGACATGCAAGTTACTTTGTTAGCTATCTGACGGTTTCACTCAAACCCAGCAGTAATATTATTGTTTGAAATGAGCTTCACTTTAGATCAAGTATAACAACCCTACCCGAGCTTCACCATATCATGTCAATTTTGTGAACATGTACTTATGTATCACAATTAAAATGCATGAAACTGTATATATACATGCTAGGATACATTGCATGAGTCAAGTCTCTCCACATTATGCAACATCTTTTTATATTTACTGAATTAAGATAAAACTTGATAGCCTATAGCTATTTTCTTTAACATGCAGATGAGCATCCCAGTAAAGTAGAAAGAGGAGAGAGAAGTGAACCTAAGAAGAGACCTTCAAGTGAGTGACCACCATTGATGGAGCCAGTAATAACTGTTATAATGTCTGGTATGTACTTTTACCTCGACAGTTAACCACTTTATAATTTGGTTTCACAGGTGAACCTTTCAGACAACCAGCTACAGAAAAGACTCAGCAAAAGGCACATTTGAGAGAGGAACCGTCACTTCAGAAACCGCCTCTTACCAGTAGTACGTATTTTAAACTCTTTCTGTCCCTGTTATTGCAATTCGATTTCCACAATATATTCCAATTCTGCTCTTTTGTCAGTAGGGCAGCCACATGTACCAGAAAATGGAGACCCAAGTGAGCCTTCAGGCAGTGATCCAGAAATAACTTCAACTCCTAGTACAACTGGTAGGCCAACTTCTCTAGTTAGATTTCTAGCTTGACTTCATATTACACTCCCTCAGATCAAGCACCATCTCTACCAGAACTCTATCTACTAAAGATTCCTCAACATGTCGGAGCCAATTACAAGATGTTTGGAACATTCCTTCTCAATGATGTTACTGGCAGTAGAGTAGACAGCATTGAAGTAGAGTGTCTCGGAAAACCAGAGAAAGTCAATACAAGGATTCTTCAGGAGTGGCTGACGGGGAAAGGGAAGCCTTGTACATGGCAGATATTGATTAAGACTTTGAGGGACTGTGAATTCACTGTACTGGCTGACCAGATTGAAGAGAGTAAGAAGTGAATATGGTTATGTGCTGTGACACTCTTGTTTTACTATAGCTATGTTTTTATATTATATATAATACACACCCCATTCTATTTACTTTGTCTATTTTTGTATCATTCTTGCGATAATTATTGTAGGTTTTATATTGGTTATTGTAATGATACTGCATGCATTTCTGATTCCTTGTTTCAATTGCACAAAAAAATGTGGTATATCGTGTGATCGTGACTGCAAGCACTCATTGGCAGAGGAGGTACGACAGTATCACGTGATCGCAGTCTAATTGCAATTTTGCTGACACAGCAACCTATCTTCCGTTGAAAATACATGGCGTGACATGGCATTTTCCAGTGTCTGCTGAAGCAACGTAAAGCGAGGATCCCCAAAGGCTAGTAGCCAGTTGTACATACCATAGCCTATACCTCAAGAAAAAGAATCGAACCCGGTGTCACATGTACAGTATATTTTACCCCCCGTATATTTTATCCGGGGGATAGTATATACTATCCGGCAGATAGTTTACCCCTAGTATATTTTATCCCACGTCAGGATATTTTATCCCTGCATGGTGATCAAGGTATGTCGCAAAATATTTCTGTTGCTACCCCAGTCCAGCAGTCTAGCAGTCAGTCAGTGCTCACTGAACAGTAGCTATGGGATGTGCAGTCAAAGAGGAGAGATATAAAGAGCTGATCAACTACATCCGTGGTTGCTAGATATCAACCCATCTATCTCGTTTTGCAATTCAGAAATATGGACTTAGCTTTCCAAATGCATGCACATGAGTATTGTGTTACTGTATCCTCACTTTATCGCTTTTTCATTGACTGATACGTACTACATCATTTTTTACTCGAAATACTTGCCTACAGCCATGTAGATCTACCGAGGGCCGATCTAGCGGCTACACCGTCAAACCCTGGCTGAAGTCAGTATATAGACTCTACCTATATATCATAGCACAATGCCATGCATCTTTGCCCTTCCAGAAATCTATACCAGTGGGGTAGAGTGCTACACAGCCCACTAGTAAAATATCCTGACCACGGATGAAATATCCTAGGAAAAATTATCCGGGCGGATAGAATATTCTATCCGGCCCGATAAAAAATCGGGGGGATAAAATATACCGCGACACCAGGCGAACACCTACTGTCTCAACTACTTCCCGCTGTCAGTCATGTTCTAACGACTTACAGCGGGAAGTAGTTGAGGTCATGTAGCACTTCGTAGATATCTACTTTAACTCAGATTTATCAGTTGCACCCATCTTTGGCCTATGGTCTATCTCTCTACCGAGTTTGGATAGTTGGCGAGCGGGAGCGAGCCAACCTAGTCGTGTGAACGGGCCGATTTTTCTATAATATATATATATATATATATATATATATATATATATATATATATATATATATGTGACTCGCACTGTACATACCGTAATGTTATACGCGCTTCTAATTTTGCGGACGCACTGCACGGTGAAGTGTCTCATTGTCTGGCAGTAGTTCCAGTACAACAACGCACTACTCGGCGGTACTACACGGGCCATTGCTTACAACAGAACTCGCAGGAGGTGGTGTCTCGCTTCAGGCCAGGACTGACATGCCTTTCTCGACTCTGTGCTCGAATACCGGCGCGGCATGCAGTATGAACATCACAGGGCAGGGAGCCTCCTAGCCTCGTTCCCAGGCCTTTTGAAAGAGGACGACAGGCAAGAGCAGTGGAGACGCCTGGTGCTTCGTCGCTGCTGCTGATTAATTAAGTCTAAGTTGAAGCAGACGAGCCAACCTCTCCTAGGGGGTGTTTCAGCTGCATGTCAGCTAATCAGCAATGAAAGCTACACGTGTGCAGTTCAGTTGGGTCGCTCCCGCTCGCCAAAAATGCTAAAGCATTTCTACTAGTATTCTGACTCTATAGCTCTCTTAAACTATGCAATGAACTGAAGAGGTCTACGTCTTGGCCCCGCGGTGGGCATCGGTAATTGCATTCTTTCGTGCGATTCATTACGTCATCGATTTTAGTGTGGTACAACCTCTGACTCACTGGTATATATACGTAGTTGTGCACTAGTATTTGTTGATTGTCAGTGACGCTCTCGTGCTCTTCGGCCGTCTTGGAAGCAAGACGCTGCCTCACTGGCGTTATACTCTTGGTGTTATAGCCTTGGTTGTGGTAACGGTAGAGCACTCATTGAGTCAACTATAGAAAGTCGGTGTAATATATTACAAGTGTAAAAAACATTTCATTAAAATGTTGAAGGATGTAGGGATGGTAGTGCCAAAAACTAAAGAAACAAGACTGTAATAACCCGAGGGTACACAATGAACAACTGATTATCACATGACCATACACAACTTGTGTATATAATTATGCAGGAAACCCATGTAGAAATTGCATGCAACAATAACAACATGCATAACCCCACGAAATAAAATGTAGGGAGGGGTTACGCATGTTGTTATTGTTGCATGCAATTTCTACATGGGTTTTCATCATTTCCTGCATATATACACAAGTTGTGTATGGTCATGTGATAATCAGTTGTTCATTGTGTACCACTCAGGTTATTACAGTCTTGTTTCTTTAGTTTTTGGCACTACCATCCCTACATCTTTCAACATTTTAATGAAATGTTTTTTACACTTGTTTCACCAGTTTTTTCTACTTGTTACTATACTGTTGCAACAAGAAAATTGTCATACTCAGAACTTAAAATATAATACAACATACCACTATTTGATCATAAGGAAATATTATTGTCAGTGTAAATCAGTAGTAAGACATAACAAGGAAAGTAATTTCAGTGAGTTCTACATCCTGTCTAGGCTGCGCATATATTGTTGAAGCAGGCGCGACCGTCTAATAGCGCATGAGTGATCACATCACAAATATGCAATCAACGAGAAAATGGCGTCCGACTATACGGAAGTGCTCGTAAATCCTTGTCGTTCTCATGCGAGAGGGATCATACGACGATTCTGTTGGCCTAGGATCATGCACCGGAGAGAAAGGAATCGTTTTATGCTAAAACAAAGGTGAGCGCGTTTGTCAATTTTGAGGTAGACCATTTGAAGAAGAAGAAGATGATGATGATGAAGAAATCGGCGTTTTAGGAATTTTCGTGTACCGTTGTAGCGGAGGATTTTACCTACTTTGAGAGTCTTACCGTGTATAAAAACACTCGTAGAGCAGGCTGTGCGTCTGAAAAGGCTTAGAACAGCCGCGTTCGAGAGTTCTGAGTCGTTGTGTTTGTTAAGGCTTAATGGGCGTGTCGGTGCCATCCCTATATAGAGTCTAACGACACTCTGATGTACCTCATACCATAATAATAACAAGTAAATAAAAAATTTAGGGAATTTGAAAGCAAATATAGGGATTGTATAAAAAGGAACGGAGACAAGATTGGGACACAGACATGTTATGTTATATCAACGTAACATTATGGGTACGTCGATATATCATAACATGTCTGTGTCCCAATCTTGTCTCCGTTCCTTTTTATACAATCCCTATATTTGCTTTCAAATTCCCTAAATTTTTTATTTACTTGTCTCCCATCATTTTTTTGCTTGTCTGAGGCTATTTTTTACAAGATATACATGGTTTACAGAGATGTTAATATCTCCTCTATCCCTACTTCTTTAAACAAACTGATCTACTACGCCTAAGACAATTATTGTCCGCCCCAGTAGGGAGTAAATATGGGCATAAGCCCCGGACTGGAAAGGGGAGTGGTCACCCAACCCACTGAGCCATCTGTCATGCACGGAGGTTGCCCTCATGCCTGCTTGCAGCAGTCATTATGAACCCCCGCTAATAATGGTTATGTGATAAGATTGAGTACCACATTGCCCTCTCCAGCCCAAGGCTTGATCACATCAGAAAACTGATGGAGAACAAAACATACATGATAAATGGGGAGGGGAGGGGTGGGGAAGTTGCTGACTCTGTCCGAACGACGAACTCCAGCTGAAATGCACTAACTGACTTTTGCGCCAAATATCATGCTTATATAAATGTCGCGTCAATGCGCATGCGTCACTCGCGGGTTTTGCGCATGCCCGCCTCGGCCTAGAATATTAACCTGGTTTAATACTGTATTAAACCTCATTTATCACAATGTTGATCTGTGGCTTTACCACCATATCAATTTTCACGTTTAGTGAAGCTTTTGTTGGTGAGATACAGCATTGCTTGCCTGAGGCTATTTGTTGTTATATTACATTGTTTACAGAGATTTTATCACAAAGTTGATCATTGGGGTATCAAGCTTCACTATTACACCAATTTCGATTTACATTGTTTACAGAGATTTTATCACAACGTTGATCATTGGGGTATTAAGCTTTACCATCACACCAATTTCCACATGTAGCCTAGCTTTTGTTAGTGAGATACAGAAATGCTTGCCTGAGGCTATTTCTTGTCATATTACAAGATATTTACATTGTTTACAGAGATTTTATCACAACGCTGATCATAGGCATATTACTCTTTATCATCATACCAATTTTTACTTTTAGTGGGGCTTTTGTTAGTGAGATACAGAAATCCTTGCCTGAGGCTATTTGTTGTTATATTACAAGATTTACTTACATTGTTTACATAGATCTTATCACAACGTTGATCATTGGGGTATTACACTTTACCATCATACCAATTTTCACATTAAGGGGAGCTATTGTTAGTGAGATACAGTAATGCTTGCCTGAGGCTATTTGTTGTTTTATTACAAGATTTACATTGTTTACAGAGATCTTATCACAACGTTGATCATTGGGGTATTACACTTTGTCATCATACCAATTTCCACATTTAATGGAGCTTTTGTTAGTGAGATACAGTAATCCTTGCCTCAGGCTATTTGTTGTTATATTACAAGATTTACATTGTTTACAGAGATTTTATCACAATGTTGATCATTGGGGTATTAAACTATACTACCATACAAAATTTCACATTTAGCAGACCTTTCATTAGTCAGATATAGGATTGTGTGCCCCCATTAATAATACATGGCCTGAGGCTATTTTTGTTTATTTTACAAGAAGTACATTGTTTACAAAATTTTTAACATGACGATGCACTACCCACAGTGGAACTACATCACTGTACCAAGTTTCATGTTTAGATGTGTTACCGTTAGTGAGTTACGCTTGTTCAAGCGGAAGAAGAAGAAGAAGAAGCGGAAGATGAAGAATTTACAAAATACACTTTTGTTAATTTAACCCCTTTATCATCAATCAAATTATACCATTTTATAATCACAGTTAGTTTCTGGGTATAGTTACATATTCATGTTAACAGAAGTCCAGTAGGTAGCAAACTGAAAGTGAAAGTGATGAAAAACCTTATATATGGTTTTCAATGGGGATAGACCATAGCAATCCCTATATACACAGTACTACCGTACTGTGTGATAATAATAATAATAATAATAATAATAATAATAATAATAATAATAATAATAATAATAATAATAATAATAATATATCTATAGCAACAAGTGTACAATACACAAGCCAACACCAGTGACTTACTACCGTTGCTATATACTAGCTCGACAACAAGACAGACAATAACAACGACAATATATCATAGAGAAAGTAAAGTATTTCTTTTTACAAACATATTTAACAAGCACTTAGCAATGTTACGTGATCTGTTTGCCTCTGTGATTACACTTATAAACTTGCATTGATCATCCCTTTCATCGAAAGTTAGGCAAAGTCTTCTCATATGGCTGAAGAGACTGAGACATTCCCTATCCAAAGAAATACACTTTACTGAAAAATGAATCTCATCTTCCACTCCATCACTGCATAGGTCGCATACCCTTTGGTCAACTGGTAGCCATACCAATGTATCTTCCTCTCTCAATCTCTAAAGGAACTGAGCCACCCCTTAGTTTTGCTAACAAAGATCTGTGAGCTCTACAAAGCATAGTACTTGTGTACTGCTCAGTTATAAACTCTCTTTTAAACAAATGGTATGTTCGCAACTTCGCCTTACTCAACACTTCTTTTTCCCATTGTACTTTCTCCATTCTATAAAATATACTAGACAACACTTCTTTACACTCTTGGATGGTAAGATCAGTAGAAGCATTCTTATCCCACCAACACATAAGATTGCAACTGGCAAGAATTGCTTTCACCTGTTGGACCCAGTTCTTAATTCTTTTCACTTCAGCATATTCTTTTGCAATCAGAAACACTCTTTTACTCATTCTAGTTTCCTCTTTTTTCATTATTGTAATCCAAAACAGAATACATTGTATACGATGCCTACATGCTGTTGGCATCCAGCACATATCACCAGCTGCTGCAGCCAGAGGGTGTTTCCTCCCAGTGCCTAGGATACATCTGTATGCTTTTTGTTGAACTCTTTCTAATAAGGTACCTGAAATATGGTGAGACCAGAAAAGAGCCCCATAATCTAAAACTAGTGCTACCAGTGAGTCAAACAGCTTTTTAAACACATCTCCAGGTAAGTCTGTAATTGCACTTTGAAGGGACCAAAAGGCTTTTGTAGCCAGATCTATTCGATTTGATGCTGCTGGAAGAAAAGTCAAAAGTGTAACTCCTAAGTATTTATACTCACTCACAACTGGTAAATTTCACCACTTAAAGAAAACACTTGTGTTGATTTACAATGTGATTTAGGCCTAAAGTGAGTAATTGCTGATTTTGTAGGATTAATAGTTACATCCCATATCTGACACCATTCTTGCAATGACTTTAATAACACCTGAAGGTCTTCTGCATTCTCTGCTAACAGAACTAGATCATCTGCATACAGCAGATTACTCCATAACAAATCTCCAAAAACGATACCCTTGCCACTACCTTTCAACTTGTCTGGTAGGTCATTGATAAAGATACTGAATAATGTTAGAACACAACCCTGACGCAGCCCACGAGTTATGGTGAAAGGCCTTGTATGATATTCATTAATTCTAATAGAACTGGTAACTTCACTGTACATACATTGCAGTAATTTCAACAACTCCCCTGGGACACCATACATTTGAAGTTTTTTTGCATAGAAGAATGTGCTGAATGAAGTCATAGGCTTTTCGGAAATCAATAAAGGCAGCAAATGAATCAGTACCAAGCTTATTTCTTGTTTCTACAACTGTTGTAATATTACCAACGGTTTCTAGAGTACCTCTTCCAGATCTCAAACCATTTTGTTCTTCGGACATAATATTTTTATCCTCTAGCCATTGTGAGAGCCTATGATTTAGAATTTTTGCAAACACTTTATAAGGGATGGAAAGTAATGAGATACCTCTGTACTGGAGAGGATCTGTAGGATCTTTCATATTGTCTTTTGGAATTGGTACAATTGTTGCTGTTTTCCATGCAGAGGGTATACAATACTTTTCTAAGCAAACTGAAAAAAGGTAGTGAAAAACGCAACACAAACTTCATTCTTTAACACCTCTGCAGGAATACGATCTGGCCCTGGTGTTTTTTAAATTTTTTGACTCCATATTGTCTGACTGACTTCCTCTTTGGAAACAATAGAGTCCCAGTGGTAACTTATGGTGGTAAGGGAAACTCGCTTTGAATTGTGTTGCATTTGATATGCCTCTTCATCCTGATAGATGAGACCAGGAGCTAGGAGACCTGCAAAATCACTTTGCCATTTTTGTAAAACTGTTGAAACATGAGTAACTTTTTGGCCATTGCTCACAACTTCCATTGGAATAGCATTCTTTCTCTGATGTTTACCAATAATTTTTCTTGAATGGGCCCAGAAGTTCTTAGAATTTTTATACAATGAATTAAAGACTCTCATTTGTAGTATCCATTTTTGTCTTCATTTAGCTTTTCGAATTGCAGTTACCAACCTGTTCCGAGCTGCTTTGTATTTCTCTTTGTACTGTTGCTTAACTGAGTTAGACAGTTTGCAATTTAACCATTTTCTTTCAAGAATCTGTACATGCTTTCTAGCTCTCCTTAGAAAAGGATTCCACCAAGGCTTATCCTGACTTCTGCAGGCTCTCTTGATTGGGATTGTGGCCTCCATTTCTGCAAGGATTAAATTACAAAACTTGATATAAACTTCGTCAAGTTGAGTCTGGAGTATTTTGTTCAACTGCAGCGTCTCAGATAGCAACCTCACATGACCCCTCCTAGCAGAAAGAAGGTAGAAGGGATTTTATCTAAATCCAGTCTTGGTGGGGGGTTAAATTTCCTTTCTTCAGCTGCCAGCATATTATAGATTCTTCCTTCATAACATATGATCCAGGAGAGATCAGTCATCGAGAGATCTTGATGGTTGAGATCCATTACCACGTCATTCATTGTGTGTACATGAAAGTCAGAGAAATAGTTGAAATCTTCCTTTAGTGCCAGGCAATAGTCCACTACAGAACAACCTAGAGATGATATATAAGTATATTGATCCCTTCCCCTGCCATTTGACATACACATATCCATCCATCTCAGTAATTCTAACAGTTGTTGTCCATGTGTATTTATTGTGAAATCAATTATTACTCTCTCTGGAACCTGAGTATCTGAAAGTACTTCATCTTTAAGGTCACCACATCTGGCATTAAATTATAGACACCTCGCGGAACCGTGGGCAGGCCCGTTGCAGGTTAAAAATGTAGATCTAGCTATAGGTTACATATTGGTTGGAACGAGGTGTGTGCTCGCAAGCGCCATGTAGGGGTGTCTGGGGGCGTGCTTCCCCTGGAAAATTTTGGATTCCTAGACATTCTGAGATAGTTTCTGATACGATTTTGGAGTAATAAAGTCCCTGCAAACACGCACTGTACTTGACTAGTAAAGACTGTTACTATGACAGGGATGAGACCTGGTAAAAGTTGCATCCAAGGGTGACGACAAAACGCGGCGAGCACTGCATGCTGCGCAGTAGAATCAGTACGCATATCGATTGTAGTATTTATTGTCCGTATAGCGCATATTCACTCGCGCGCTGAGTAAATGTAAACGGAGATTCCCTGAAGCATTAAAGTAAATTCCACATCAACTACAATATTGGTGTGTATTAGTGATGGCATCCTCACTATACCATTGCGTCAGCCCTGTCTCCAGTATCTGGCTACATATAGTTGTAAAACAATCAAAGATCCACATGACATATAGTCCTACATGGATGCGGTTTTAATTAATTAGATCACAAAAGTTAGATTTGTACCCTCACAAAGTGAATTATCTTCCTATTCCTATAGAGAATGTAATTTATCATTAGCATATAATATATATACTGGTTTGCTTATAGCCTTCACTGAGGTGTGAGTATAGTTTATATGATTTAGCACAAACATCTCCCATATATAGCAACCAGATATGATAGGTTTTAAGTCAGTTGCTTTTCCTGATATTTTCAACGAGCTAGATACATATCCCAATACAATTGACTAAGGTGAGAAAACTATATCATGTATGTAAAGTAGCTACATCTACTGCTGTGCTATATACACAAGACCTATTCCCTCTTTCACCTAAACCAGTCTCACTACAGCCACACCATTTCAGTGGATATTTAGGAAGGGCTTTTATTAGAGAATCATGCAGCATACTAGCAAGTACTGTATGTAAATGACTTCATACTATTTCTTAATTACAGCCATGACTGCACAACGAACTGATGAGTGTGCTTATCGCAACATTCAGCTCTAGAAATCAGAGGGTCTTGGTAGTGGATCATATGGAGAGGTGTGTAAGGCCAAGTGTCTGTGCTGCCAAGATTATGCACGCCACACTCCTTGACCTCCGTGACCCTGGAACATGCTCCTACCTATGCAAATTCCAGGAAGAATGTCACCTACTTAGCTTATCTAGGCACTCCAATGTTGTCCAGTACCTGGCTATACCTAGACACTTACTAGCTACAGGTCAAATGTATGGAAAGAAATCAGCAGTCTATATACCAGTAACATGCTCTACTCTTGCCTCATTTGGTTGTCACCTGCTGGCTATATATATATTGGTGGGAGAGATGACTCACATAACTCCACAACCATTGATGTCTATAGATATGATTCCCACACTGACTCATGGCATGTCATTATATAGTCAGATGAAGAACAAACAATCAAAGTGCTTGGCAATCACTCTTTCTGAAGACCAAATTAGCGTAGTTGGAGGATTGACACTTCACACTAACAAGACAGACAGTCCTGAAATTGTGGAGGACAATTGACAATAAATTTCTTCTCCACATGAACACAACCTACTATATGTACTGCATGTCATAGACAAACACTTCTGGAGAAAGATTATTCACATGAGTTGCTATATATACATGCACTGCGTTTACTGTAATAATTCTGTTTGTTTAAAATACATTTTTGTATCATTCTGTGTGAATAGCTGTATACACATGCACAATCTCACATTACAAATTAAAAGTGGAAAACTATATTCATAATCAACTTGTTGACTGATACAATATAATATTTTCTTTTCTGGTGCTAGCTGTATGACAAGTCATCACTCCACCATCAGTGATGGTGACGGGCTCTACAGTGAGACATATACAAGTCATAATCAACTTAGGCCACTGACTATTATTGACTGATGACACAAAGTTCATCTTCCAGCTCAGACTGTATGACAAGTCATTATCACCCCAAGCCACCTATAACTCCATGCCAACAGTGATTGGAAGGGCTCTATAGTATATATACAAACACATACATGTAGTACGTACACGTAGAGCACTTTGTGCATGAAAACACATAAACACGTATATAGTCATAATCATTTTCTGATGACACATAGTTCATCTTCCAGCTCAGACTGTATGACAAGTCATCATCACCTCAAGCCACCTTTAACTCCATGCCAACAGTGATGGGAAAGACTCTACAGTATAAGAGATGTATACGAGCACATATATTATAAACAATATACAATATCTAAAGCAGTCACTGACATTACTCTGCCAAAGTAATGGGAAACTCAGGAAGCACACAGTGGAAATTAATCCTAAGAACTTTATGCTACACGTATATAACCACAAGCACGTACCTCATGATGGATCAACTACACCCAGCCTCTATATGTTCTCTCCCTCGCTCTCCCTACTCCCCACGCGTGCGTTATTTGGTGACCTTTGACCCTCATGGAGCGCTTCTTAATCAGTCTAGGGGTACCCCATGAGGGTTCGAAGGTGAACGTACAACGCCACCTGCGCAAGAAAGTAAGGGTATATATGTCATGGAATTGTCCGCGAGAGAGACAAGACGCCTTTGGAGAAGTGTGAGGTATACAGTACAGTAGTCTGGGATGTGTGTAGTTATCTCTCATGCCCTACACAAAAGGTATAACTTTAAATACAGTGTACCAGAAATTGTTCATGAAACTACTGTCCATGTGCCCTCCCTCTGCCTCTCACCCTCTTCCTATGTCTCTTCCTCAGCACATAATATGTGTAGTCTCGTGAGCCAGCCCCTCATTGCAGAAGTGAAAGAGGGTCTAGTTACATTACATTAGAGCAGTCGTGTCCACACAAAGATCTTGACATGGCCAATCAGATTTGTGAGTGTATGTGACGTTACATATCTAAGCCTATAGGTCTCTGCTTCTGGCAAGAGATATGAAAGGCCACCTGCTCCCTTAAAGTCTATGTTCCTCTATATAAGGGCTAAATTTAGAAATGTTACTAGCTATAGATATTTTCCACATGAGCTTAGTCAAAGAATGTAATCTAGGTATTACAAGTATTGTAACCGCAGCACTACCATACCATAGTAGTCCCATGTGCACGCATGTGTAGTGGATCGAGAGGAGACAGAAGGCCTGGTTCTGCTCCCACCTTCATGCTCTGTCAACTGTGTGTTTGCACGATATGTCTTCTCTGGTGTACAAGTGTATGTGTGCATATGTACACAGCGTATCCGGTGACACATCCACATGACATTCTATATTTAGTTCTTACATACAGTGACATAGACTTTAAATGACTCCCTCCATTACTCCACCCTACCTGTTGTAATGTGTCTAATTGAAGGCCACAACTGTTGCCTTGTCTCCCATGAAATAGGATGTCCAATGACTTACTTTACATGTCATATACATGTAGACAATGAAAACAGTATGTTTGATGGTCCATCCCATTTCCTGTTTCCTTGGACAGGATTCCATCCTCCCCTCCTCCATACCAGTATTCACGAAATTTGTGATGTGACTACATGTACATACATTGTGTACATGAGCTGGTATATGGTGTCCTCTAATGGGGACCTGAAATAAGGACACCTTCATAGTCAGGACACTCTCATCTGTTGAAACTGTAAAATCAGGACACCTCACTAATCAGGACACCTTACTATTCAGGACAGTCACTAATCTGGACACCTTACTAATCAGACAAATCAGGACGCCTTACTGATCAGGACATTTCCAGACCACAGATGAAGAGGGTATGGTAAGAAGAGGCACCTCACTAATTAGGACACTGAAATCAGGACACCTCACTAATCAGGACACCTCACTAATTAGGACACTGAAATCAGGACATTTCAACTGTGACTGCTGAGGGACACTAAAGTCAGGACATTCACTAATTCACTGTGATTTGTCCATGCCAGGTGGAGTTGTGGTGGTGGTATTCAACAATTTGTGAAAGTGACTACACACTACATGTACATACTGTACATTGTGTACATGAGCTGGTACATGCTGTCCTCTAATGGGGACCTGAAATAAGGACACCTTCATAGTCAGGACACTCTCATCTGTTGAAACTGTAAAATCAGGAAACCTCACTAATCAGGACACCTTACTAATCAGAACACTCACTAATGAGGACACCTTACTAATCAGACAAATCAGGACGCCTTACTGATCAGGACATTTCCAGACCACAGATGAAGAGGGTATGGTAAGAAGAGGCACCTCACTAATTAGGACACTGAAATCAGGACACCTCACTAATCAGGACACCTCACTAATTAGGACACTGAAATCAGGACATTTCAACTGTGACTGCTGAGGGACACTAAAGTCAGGACATTCACTAATTCACTGTGATTTGTCCATGCCAGGTGGAGTTGTGGTGGTGGTATTCAACAATTTGTGAAAGTGACTACACACTACATGTACATACTGTACATTGTGTACATGAGCTGGTACATGCTGTCCTCTAATGGGGACCTGAAATAAGGACACCTTCATAGTCAGGACACTCTCATCTGTTGAAACTGTAAAATCAGGAAACCTCACTAATCAGGACACCTTACTAATCAGAACACTCACTAATGAGGACACCTTACTAATCAGACAAATCAGGACGCCTTACTGATCAGGACATTTCCAGACCACAGATGAAGAGGGTATGGTAAGAAGAGGCACCTCACTAATTAGGACACTGAAATCAGGACACCTCACTAATCAGGACACCTCACTAATCAGGACACCTCACTAATCAGGACACTTTCATCTATCCCCACTCTATCTGACTACATACACTACAGCTACATTAGCCTTGTACCAAGGCCCCTCCCAAAAGGCAGGGAGTGGGGGTATACACCGTTTGCATTACTAGTGGTGAGAATTTTCTATTGTACGTCGTGCCAATGTGCATGCGTCGATATTACATGCTGAGTACGCTTTGTTGCTCCACTCGTTCGTATACATGATAATATGCATCGTAGAGTCTCCCTGGTCACGGAGGGTTGTGGTACATGTACCCAGAGAAGCTATAGCTATAGTCTTGTGCCCCCTAAAACCTACGAAGTTCCGCCGCCTCTGTGCAGTACATATACAGTTGAAGGCTTAGAAAAACTGCTCTAATCAGGACACAGCACAAAGTGTCAAGGGTCCTGATTATAGATTTGTGGTGGATGAATATTCTGATACCACAACTACTCAGGCTTGCCTAGGGTATGCAAGTCTAGGCCATTGTAGAGCATGTGCTGATGAGGGCCAACCAGCCTGAAACAGATGTCCTCCATTTGCCTGGTTTGCTCTGTATGCTCCTTATTTTCATCTGCCAATGTCACGGGTTCCAGTCCCACCTGAGGCAGCTCATTTTCCTTTGAAAGTGACTGTCTTGGGTGAGGTGTATTCGTATCGTGTTGTACTGCCTTGTTGTGAGTCTCTTGGTCTGAATATTTCATGTATATTCATGTTAATGATGTTATGCAGGTTGGTATGGAGATGATTGGTGGACCAAGGAACTCCCTGTAGTGCTGGAGGAAAATAAAACTAACTGTACACTGGAAGACATGAAGACAGTTCTGGTCCATAGCCTATCGGCTGTGCAATATCCTCTTGTAAATGAATCTGAGGTTTCTGATCTTGGCCTAGTAGTATATGTGTATGTATATAGTAATGGAGGTAACCTCAGCGACAATCCCTACCTGTTGGGGCCTTCATGTACATGTTAACGTAGGCTTGCATCAGTGACTCACTGGGCATGCCGTCCTGTTTAGGCAGACCAGCTGCGGCACTTAGAACTGCGGAGCCTAGATTAGAGCCTACCCATTATTCTACTGATTCTGTGTGTATATACAGCATGTAAATGTACATGACCCTCACTGTACTGGTACTGATAGGCTAACAAGTGATGTGTAGGTCAAAGATGGTTAATTGACTTGAGAAAAATGGTCAACACATAGAGTCGGGTACAGGTAGGAGGATGTTATCTTGATTGTTGTTGCTAGTTGATTGATGTAGAAAGGTAAATGGTGGGATTTGAATGTAAGAGGGACATGTCAACCTTAATATTGATTTTTTTTTATACTTTCTCTATCCCCCTCCCTTTTTTCCTCTCCTCCTCTCTCCATCTCCCTCCCTCCCTCCTTTCCCTCTGTCTCCCTCCCCCTCTCCCCTCTTCCATTCTCCCTCCCTTAGAGCTTCGATGATTTCAAAAAACTCTATGGAAGACAGCTTTATTTTGAAGAGACACTAAAGAACATTAGCTATAAGCCAGACCTAACTTCTCCTCTCGCGTTTGATGCTGTGTGGACTCTGGCCTTTGCCCTCAATTTTGCCCGTGGTATGTAAATTCTCACTCTTCCTTAAATTAGAATAGCAGGAACCCCTCTAATTAAGATTCCTTGAAATGATGACACCTCAATAAACAGGACAGCAGGAACCCCTCTAATTAGGACTCCCTGAAATGAGGACACCTCAATAAACAGGAGAGCAGGGAGAGAGGAAGAGAAGGATGGAGGAAGAGAGAGGGAGGGAGGGAGGAAGGGGAAGGGATGAAGGGAGAGATAAATCATTCCTGACATCACGACCAGTAGTTTTATCCCTTCTTCAATTCCAGATAAGATTAGTAGAGGGGAGGAAGGTGGATGTGCAGATGTGGAGGGTGATCTGGTGCCACTGGAGGAGTTTGACTATCACAACAAGAAGATGGGTTGTCTTCTAAAAGAGAGCATGGATGAAGTTTTTTTCCATGGAGTGTCAGTAAGTCATGTAACATTGTCTGATGGTAATACCTCCTGTTGGAAATGAGGACACCTCAATAAACAGGACAGCAGGAACCCTCTAATTAAGACACCTCAATAAACAGGACAGCAGGAACCCCTATCTTCGGTCCGGACATCTGGTGTCCTGCTCCTGTGTATATGTTATACCTATGTCTTGTGTGGGTTGGTAAGTTGGGTTTCTTTCAATTCTATCTTGTGCTTCTAGCTATACTCATGTTCTTCCGTGTGCCTCATTTCTAGTCTAGGTGGGAAATAAGTCATGTGTTTCTTACACAGGGCAATGTGACATTTGATAGTACCGGCAATCGTGTTGGAAACTCGGTCAGAATATCGCAGTATATCATAGGTGAGGAATTCAGCTGATTACGTGTACCTCCCTCTCCATTTAGATCTTCAGGAGGTGTCCTGATTCCAGGGTGTCCTAATTTGAGGGTGTCCTAATTCGAGGGTGTCCTAATTTCCAGTGTTCTGATAAGTGTTAGAGATATGTCCAGGAATGCCGTGGACTGTCCTGGGGTGTCCCATGATTCCTATGTATCTATATACCACATACATATATATGTGCATATCATCTTCTGCGTAGTCTTCGTCGCGAGCCCAGCCTCCTCCCCATCAAAAGGGGGTGGAGCCTCACCATGCATTCGGCTCCACCCCCTTCACTGATGGGGAGGGGCTGTGGCTGCTCCTCAGACGGGGTTAACTAATTGTCAGATAGGGGACATGGGACATCCCGGGACAGTCCATGGCAATCCCAGACATACATGAAGTGTATAGCTATGTATGGGAGCCTACTATTGAGATGAGGAGATGAGATGACATATGGAAAATGTACAAAATCAACCGTAACAAGACTTCTTTCACTCCTTCAGGAATACATCCTCGATCCCAACAGGAAGCTATACTTACTCCTTTTATTGGCTATGCTGTGTTTGAAGGAGACGTGGTGAATGTCAGTCATCTCGAGCTTCAGTTTGATTTTGATGTCACCACTGATAACAGATCTATGTGGCCAGGTGGGGAGTGTGTGTGTGTGTGTGTGTGTGTGTGTGTGTGTGTGTGTGTGTGTGTGTGTGTGTGTGTGTGTGATGTGTGTGTGTGATGTGTGTGTGTGTGTGTGTGTGTGTGTGTGTGTGTGTGTGTGTGTGTGTGTGTGTGTGTGTGTGTGTGTGTGTGTGTGTGTGTGTGTGTGATGTATAAAGATTACAAGTGTAAAATGATTTGCGAGTGGAGCGAGCCACCTAGTCATGTCAACGGGCTAATTTATGATCACATCAGGCACTGTACATACTGTAATGGTATAATTATGTGAGTTCTAATTTTGCATGTGACATACATTTTCCAATCAGCCCATTGTCATGATTTGGTGGGCTTGCTCAGGTCACCAAAAATGCACTGCATTTACCATTTACCTAACATGTAGTAATAAATAAGCTGCCGTAGCCCTAATGCCAGTGACCAATGAGAAGAGTAAAATTAACAAAAATGAATATTCACAAAGAGAGAGTACTACAAGAATTTTTGTAAAATATGGTGAAGGAGGCAGTGCCCAAAATCAGTGAAACAAGCATCCCTCCCACCCTCTTCCCCTTCTCTCCTCCCTTCCCCCTCTCCTCTTCACTACCCCCTCATCCTCTCTTCTTCCCTCCCCCTCCTTCTCTTTCCCCTCCCTCCCTCCCCCTCCCTCCCTCCCTCCCTCCCTCAGATGGCGTTACCCCAGATGGCATTCCAGTCAAGACCATAGTCACCACTGTCCTACCTCTAACAATCACATACTACATCCTGGCCAGTGTAGGCATCCTCTTTGCTCTGGTCTGTCTTGGATTTAACATCATCTTTAGGAACAAGAAGTAAGCAATCGATTAGTGTCCCTAGCAATACCGCCATTGACCACTCACCCTCATGGTACATAATGTGTTTGTGTTTATAGTTTAATGATGCATTTACTGTAGTCGAAACAAGACTCTACCACATGATCGTTTTGATGTACGAATTGCTACTATGGTTACTATTGTAGTCAAAATGCAAATATATTACACCTTGTATCTAGAATATGTACCTCACTAATCAGAACACCTCACTAATCAGGACACCTCATTAATCAGAACACCTCACTAATCAGGACACCTCACTAATCAGGACACCTTTTTGCCTGAAGAGTCTTTTGATTCTCCCAGTATCATTCACTGTCTACTCAACGATTGCCTGTTCCCATCACAGGGTAGTGAGACTAACCAGCCCTAACCTCAATTATCTGATAATTGCCGGGGCAATCCTTATCTACATATCAGTGTTCTTTTGGGTGTCTCCCGCCAAAGAAGAGTTCATCGCTACAGTCCTGTGTAATGTAAGGGGTTATATTGTAACGTTAATCCTGTCTTTATTTCTTTCTCTCTAACACTCTCCCCCATTCTCCTCCTCCTCGTCTTCTCCTCTCCTCCTCCCTCACACTCCCTCCCTCCCTCCCTCCCTTCCTTCCTCCCCCTACCTTTCTTTCTTCTTCTCACCTACATATATCTCCCACCCTTCCTCTTCCCTCTCCCCCTCTCCTTCCCTCCCTCCCCTTCCGCTTCCCCTCCCCTCCCCCCTTACCTCCCTCACCCTCTCTAGTTACGTGTGTGGTTCTTCTCCATCGGTAACACCCTCTGTCTGGCCGTTGTTCTCTCCAAGATGTGGAGGGTATATCACATATTCTCTGCTCCATCTCCAAAGAGAAAGGTAAGAATTGCACCAAAATGTGTAGTCTGACTCCACATTTATACCTGTATAAAAATAAATAATGATTCCTTGCACCTGTCTTCTCTTCCCCTCTCTCTCCCTCTTTCCCTCCCTTCCCTTCCTTCCTTGCCCCCTTCTTTCTCCCTCTCTCTTCCTCACCCCTCTCTACCCCTCTCCCTCCCTCTCTCCCTCCCTCCCCCTCCTGCCCCCTCCCTCCCTTTCTCACCCTTCTCTCTTCTCCCCCCCTCTCTCCCACTATCCCTTCCTTTCAGCCTAAACCCCCACAGGACTGGCATCTCCTGATAATATCCTCAGTCATTGTCAGTGTGGACCTCCTCATCCTTGTGGTGTCAACATCCATCAAGGCAGCTCGTGTCCGTGGACAACTGACTGAGAGCAAGGAACACACAGCCACTAGAGATGTAAATAGTGGTACATATAGGAGAGAGGGAGAGGGAGAGGGAGAGAGAGTGGGAGTGTGAGGGGAGGGAGGGTTGGAGGGAGGTGGGGGATGGGTGGCAAGGAGTGAGGGAGGGAGGAAGGGAGGGAGGTAGCGATGTAAGTAGTTGGTATGTGCAATCAGAGAGAGGGAGAGGGATGGAGAGGGAGAGGGATGGAGAGGGAGAGGGAGAGAGAAGGAGCAGTACACAAATAAAAGAAGAAAGAAATGGAAGAGATGAAACACACACATACACACACTGCACCAAAGAGAGGAGCTAATCACAAGCACATATACACCAACCTCAACAGCCTAGAATGTATACACGTACATATGCATGAAAAACGTGCATAACACACTAGCCAAACATGAATTAGAAAGAATATTGAAAGAAACCCACCCATTAACCCACTCCAGACCAACATCACATATATAAGAGTAGGACACTGAATTGCATGCACGTGATATGACCCACGTGGAACTACGAGCAAGAAGAAGCTAAGTCACTACCAACTGAATCCTGAATATCTCTGATCAGGACTCACTGTACCACTCCCTGTACCATACTCCCTGTGATTCCTTTGTAGTCACACCTACAGCCATTGTGTGGGTGTGTACATAGTGTAGTATAGTGGAAACTTCTTCTCTCCTTACTCTAGTTCTGGTCTTCAGGTTGAGACGCTTTGTGTTGCTTTGTATGTGTAATTTCACCCAGCCAGCTGAGCTGCCTCGGTAGCTCAGTTGGTAGAACGTCTGCCTAGAACACAGAAATATTACCTGTTTGAGTCCCGTCTAAGGCAGCTCTTTTTTCTTTGAAAAATGACTGTCTTGGGTGAGTTGCATTGTGTTGTGTTGTATTGGTTTGGGGGTCTCTTGGTCTGATTACTTCATCTTGTATATGTACAATGTCATGTTATTTCTTTGTATACATGATTGTTCATGTACATACTTATATCTCCTTCCTAACCCCTTACACACACACACACACACACACACACACACACACACACACACACACACACACACACACACACACACACACACACACACACACACACACACACACACACACACACACACACACACACACACACACACACACACAGCACCTTGGAGTACGTCAGGAACACCTCTACTACAGCTGCTACACTGACTCCCACATCATGATATTACTACTCTTCATGTCCTACATATACAAGTTCCTCCTCCAAGTAGCCGCCATATACTTTGCCTTCATGTCTCGCAAGGTCAAGGTCAAGGCTCTCAATGACTCCAAAGAGATTGCAGCCATCATCTACATCACTAGTTTACTACTAGTTATATCGGCAATTGGATTTTGGATTGGACTCATCTATTTGAATACTTCGACTGCTGTTTTTGGTTTAGCGGAACTGCTGACTGCTATTGTCATCCTTGGTCTACTCTTTATTCCTAAGGTTTGTCTAATTAGGACTCTCTGAAATTAGGACAACTCAATAAACAGGACAGAAGGAACCCTTCTAATTAGGACTCCCTGAATGAGGACACCTCAATAAACAGGACAGCAGGAACCCCTCTAATTAGGACTCCCTGAAATGAGGACACCTCAATAAACAGGACAGCAACGAACCCCTCTAATAATAAGGAATACCATCCCCCTTCACCTTTTCTTTGTAATAAAACCCTATTAAGTTTCCTATCCACCATATGCACATGTTACAGATGGTCAACCTCAGAAAGGATCCGGAGGGTAACAATATCTTTACCACTACCAACCCTTCAATACCCTCAATCATGGGAACGGAATCCAACCAGAAACTGCTGGATTTGACACAGAGGGTGAAGGAACTGGAGTCTGAGCTGGAGAGATATCAGGTGTGCACACATACACACACAGTGAAAGAGGGAGGGGAGGGAGGGAGGGAGGGAGGGAGACTTAACACATCATTACAGGTGCATCAGGTGCACACACATAAACACATACACACACAGAGAGAGTAGAGTGAATGTGAGTGAGTGAGTGAGAGGGAGGGAGGGAGAGGGAGAGGGAGAGGGAGAGGGAGAGGGAGAGAGAAGGGAGAGGGAGAGGGAAAGGGGTGAGGGAGAGGGAGAGGGAGAGAGAAGGGAGAGGGAGAGGGAGAGGGAGAGGGAGAGAGAAGGGAGAGGGAGAGGGAAAGGGGAGAGGGAGACTGAACACATCATTGTAATTGATCACTTAATGTATATCATTTTCACCTGGAGCAGGGAGAGAGTGGAGAGAACGGTGTCACTGCCTACACCATACCGACTGCCACACCCACCCTCAAAAATCCCGGCGCCATTGTTGGAACACCCCCTAAAACTGTAGATCAATGAACACTGATGATACAGATAGCATGTCTATCCCATGCAGCTCTCTGTAACCCTCTATACATTCACTTACATGTTACACACATTTCACACATACTTGATGCAGTTATAATACACAGATTCTTGTAGTCCTCTCTCTTTTGTGAATATATACTCATTTTTGTTATGTTATCATGTGTGGGAGATAACTTTCCTAGCCGTGGGAACTAGGAGGCAGTACTAGTGGGGCTGAGGCACGCACACTCACAAAGATTTTAAGAAGTTTTACAGCAGTGGAGGCAAAATCATCATAGGGCTAGCTTTTGTACAATTTGCTAGGTATCAGGACATTTTGACTTACACTGTGTATACTTTCTTTGACATTTCATCACTGGCTGGACATTTCTCTAATAACAATCACATCTAGAAGATTTGGACTTTCCATTGTTCAATGCAAGAAGAGAGAGTGCTTTGTCTCATAGATCACAAAAGTCAGATCTATACCCACACAAAGTGCATTATCTTCCTACACCTATGGAGAATGCCATTTATCGTTAGCACACTGGGAGTATAGGATTCACCACAAAACATCTCGCTATATATGGCAACCAGCTGTGAATAGGTCCAGTACATATTTTCAAAGTGCTAGAGCAAGGGCTACTACCGCATAAGCATACAACCACCTGCGACACAAGGAAAAGACCATCAGTGACCTCCAGCAAACTGTATCACACCATGAGAGGGAGATTCAACATTTGAAGCAGCAAGACATTGCCAATAGTATTCAACCACAACAGCTGCCAGTCACAGCAGAAAAAGCACCAACGGCTACAGCAGTATCATTAGGTCAGAAAAGTATCAGCAAGATGACATGGGGGGGGGGGAAGAAGGCACCAGATATAATGTTGCAGCAAGACATTGCCAGCAGTATCCAACCGCAACAGCTGCCAGTCACAGCAGAAAAAAAAACACAAACAGCTACAGCAGTATCATTAGGTCAGAAAGATATCAGCAAGATGACTTGGGAAGAAGGCACCAGATATAATGTTTAGAGGAGCAGCAGTAGTACATGGGAATACATCCTACTTTACACCATATGGCTCAGTCAGCATACACTCATACAAGAACATTCTAGGGAAGGAACAGTGGTCTAGGCTACCAGATAATCCTAACAAGAAATTTGGTTTAACTGTTATTTCTGGCCTCCTCACAAGTGTGGGTGGTTATAACAGTCACGACGTTGTTGATACAAATATCGTCCTCAGTCTCTCAGGAGAGTGGTCTGAGGTCTTCCCTCTTATGCCCACCCCACGCAGTCATACAGCTTGTATATACCACTACTGAAAAGGCTTTAGTTGTGGATGGAGGTAGTGCTCTAGCCACTGTGGAGGTCAACAAAAAACAGCGGAGCTCTGTCTCTTCTCTCCCACAAAAACTGCTTTCATTATCAGGTATTGTCTGTGGGGACGCACTCTACTTAGCAGGAGGCTTTACTGGACTTACAGGGTAAAAAATCTGTCTTCACCTGCTCCCTTCCTGATATCATGCAACCTCCAACACTTGTATCCAGAATACCACTGACACTTACTTGGTCAAATGAATGTAAAGAAGTAAGCAGTCTTCCAGTAATGGGCTTTATACCCTTGCCTCATTTGGTGGTCACCTTTTGGTTATTGGTGGGAAAGATGACACAGGGAATTTCACCACTGATGTTTATAGGTACGATTCCCACACTGACTCATGGCATATCATTTAATTACTCAGATGAAGAAAAAAGATCACAGTGTTTGGTAGCCACATTCACTCTCAAAAACTGACTTATTGTAGTGGGAGGATATGGAAATACAGCCAAATTTGGAGGACAACAGTCCATGGATTCCTTTTCTCTCCACATGAACACAACCAACACATTACAAGGTTACTGTGACACTTCCAGCATTCAGACACCCAGAAACTGACTTGACATATTGAAGTTGTCATGGCTTCTGAAACATGTGCATATCATTTAAAAATTATACCTTTACATATTGTATCCAAACAATTATTATAGTTTTACATAGTTGTAATATTCTAACTTCGACACTGGTACAAACTATAAATAAACTGTCATTGTTTATCCAGCTACAAAGTACATCCACTAATATAATAGTCAGTTGTAGAGTTATATTGGCCCATAGACAGAGTCTGCAGCAGGAAGTTGTGAGGAGGGAGAGGTGGCAGCCTCTGTTGGGAGTCTACGCGAAGCAACAGGCTCACTGTAGGTGCAACAAATAGACAATTTAACACATCCAATGCCTGCCCATGTTTCCAGACATCTTACATGTATGTTGGTTCCTCTGAGATCTTAGTCAGCTCATATGCCTCATTAGATTCAGCTGTAATATTAACTGAACTCACTTCACTTCTGCACAGGAGAAACATGACGTAAAATGATTATAATATTTCCATTAGAAAAATTCATTATCACATACAACCTCTGTATTCCAGGGGAGTAGTGTCCTCTGCGATTCCTTAATAACAGAACCACTATCACAATGACAGTTACTGCAGTGGTGATAATCAATACTGTCACTGCTCCACAAGTTACAGCTGCTATTACAACAGTCTCTCAGTCAGTTGGAACTGAATATTGAGAGAATATGCATGTGAATCATTAATGCACACTACACTACAAAGCTGGTGTTTGGCAATTTTTATTACATACTAGTAATGATGATGGGTTGACTGACAACACTCCCAGCTACATTAGTCACAGTAACTGTGACACTATAGACAGTGTTACTCTCCAACTCCTGTATAGTGTGGCTGGTGGAGGTAATACTACCACTACTCCCACTTCCTCCACCATCATTACTGCTGAGTGCTCGCCACATCACCTCATAGCTGGTCACCACTGAGCTACTGGGAACACTCCAGGAGAGGGAGATGGAGGTGGATGTTATGGAGGTCACATTGACACTAGGATGGCCTGGGACAGGGACTGGGGGATATGTATGTACATAATTGCTACTGTACACAGTGAATATCACTTGTTATATAGTAGTACAGCAACATATATTGCTAGTGAAATGTTGCAATACGCTAGCAATAGATATGATCCATTTTGGAGACCATTAAGGTGCAGCCTGCAAGCTAGAGGTGATGGGATTCAATTCCAGGGTGGCGTTACACATTGTCTGTGTACCAACCAAAAAAAGGGTAGGGATGCAAGTAATTTTCAAATGAATTGCGTAAAAGAAGCAAAAGGAAAAAGGAACAGGGATACAGACATGTATGGTCCAAAATACATGTCTGTGGCAACAGTAGACTTATACAGGCAGACTCTTACTGGTACCTGTACTTGTGAATATCCTCACCTAATGTGACCTCCATATCTGCTGCAATACTCTCACTAGGGAGGTGTTGGGATGTGGCCACTAGAGATATGTTGTAGGTGTCTTCATTCCGAAGACCAGTCAGTAGGTAGTAGTCCGTGGAGCCATTATTAACAACCACACTGCCACTGCTGTCACCACTATAGTAGATCCTGTACCCAGTTGTATCCCCCAGTTGAGTGGGTGGGCTCCAAGATACTCGGATACTGGGACCTTCCTGGACTGCCATCAGGTTAGTGGGAGCTGAGGCAACTGGAAAGAGGCTAACTAAAATCACTTTTATGCTATGCAGGTTACCTTATGCATCTACCTTTAATAGTGTACTTAGTTAAATCCTGAGATGGTTTATTATTGGCCACAGTACATGTGTAGAGTCCTCCCAGTCTCCCAGTCACAGTCAGGGTGTGAGTGTACTGTGAACTTTTGCCATCATTTAACACACTATCTAACACAGTCTTATTTCCTTCAGTGATAGTGACAGAGTCTCTGGTCCAAGTGACAGAAGTAGCAGGTCCACCAGTGGAGATACAGGTGAGGGTGAACTGGAGATTTTCTCCATTGAGATTAGAGTTCACCGTGAATGTCATATTACCAGATATTGTGATGTTTCCTGAATTTTAGAATTGAGTTACACAAGTACACGTTAGTTTACATGTAATGGAGGCAATACAGGTACATATACCTCCATTGTTGTATAGTCCCACATAAACCGTCTGATTTATGAATGTATCGTCTGCTACCACACAGTAATATATACCCTCAGAAGGAGTACCAGTAGTGATGTTCCTAAGCAGTAGTACCATCATAGGACGTCTATCTCTCTCAAATCCTGGAACATCAGGATTTGATACACCTCGATCACCTACTCTAGTACCATCTGGTGCATGCCAGTCTCCTCCAGAATGGTATCTCCCGCCACCACGTGTAGTGAAACTAGCAATACGGTTAATATTAGAGACATGTAACCAGGATTGGAAACTGATGACATCACGCATACAGCCTTCGTTAACGGCATGTGCAGATTCTGTGGATACAAACGGGGTGTGTCTGAGTTTCGTAACAAACTACTGATGTGTACGGTGTGCAGTCAGTGGATATATACATGTACGTATATGTCCACGTTAGATTAAGTGCTTTCTGATGCCCTTTGATTTTGTATTAGGATTTGAATTAGAGCAGTTCCAATGTATACATATCAGTCCACTCAACACAGGATTATAATCATTCCATGTACTTACACTGCAGTGTGGTCCACTGAGTTCAGAGGTCATCAACTGCCATCAGTTCTGATCCCAATATCTTCAGTTGACATGTCCCAGAAGGTATGTCATCACCACACACTGAGCTGGGAGGGAGAGAGACGGAGCAGATGAGGGAGAGGGAAGTACGGAACATTGTGTAGTGTGGTCCGATCTGTAGGCACTAGACAGATCCTAGCAGATATGGACACACACACACACACACACACACACACACACACACACACACACACACACACACACACACACACACACACACACACTCACTCACACACACATACACGCACACACACACACACGCACACACTCACACACACAAACACACACATACACAGACTGACTACAATAATCCTACCACACATGCGCGAAGGTTAACAACCACGCATATCCACAGTACAACCATTAGGGTGATTACGCAACATCTAGCTACAGTGATTGTTAGACATAGTGATGTAATACACATGTACTGAGATACCTAACATGTACATGTAGTGGGACAGACTAAGTACAGTATATGTAATACAGTCCACAAGTGATAGACAGGACACCTTGGGACAGACAGAGTTATAGGGTCATACGTAGCTGTAGTGTAGGTAGTCACATATAGTTGGGATAGATGAAAGTGTCCTGATTAGTAAGGTGTCCTGATTAGTAAGATGTCCTGATTAGCCTGATTTTACAGTTTCAACAGATGAGAGTGTCCTGACTATGAAAGTGGCCTTATTTCAGGTCCCCATTAGAGGACACCATGTACAGAGCTCATGTACACTGTACACAATGTATGTACATGTAGTCACTTTCACAAATTTGGTGAATACTGGTAGGAGGAGGGGAGGATGGAATCATGTCCAAGGAAACAGGAAATGGGATGGACCATCAAACATACTGTTTTCATTGTCTACATGTATATGACATGTAAAGTAAGTCATTGGACATCCTATTTCATGGGAGACAAGGCAACAGTTGTGGCCTTCAATTAGACACATTACAACAGGTAGGGTGGAGTAATGGAGGGAGTCATTTATAGTCTATGTCACTGTATGTAAGAACTAAATATAGAATATCATGTGGATGTGTCACCGGATACGCTGCGTACGTATGCATGCATACACTTGTACACCAGAGAAGACGTATCGTGCAAACACACAGTTGACAGAGCATGAAGGTGGGAGCAGAACCAGACCTGTCTCCTCTTGATCCACTACACATGTGTGCACACGGGACTAGTATGGTATGGTAGTGCTGCTGTTACAATACTCGTAATACCTAGATTACATTCTTTCACTAAGCTCATGTGGAAAATATCTATATATAGTAACATTTCTAAATTTAGCCCTTATATACAGCGACATAGACCTTAAGGGAGCAGGTGTCCTTTCATATCTCTTGCCAGAAGCAGAGACCTATAGGCTTAGATATGTAATGTCACATACAATCACAAATCTGATTAGCCATGTCAAGATCTTGGTGTGGACACAACTGCTCTAATGTAATGGGACCACACCCTCTATCGCTTTTGCAATGAGGGGCTGGCTCACAGGACTACATATATTATGTGATGAGGAAGAGACATAGGAAGAGGGTGAGAGGCAGAGGGAGGACACATGGACAGTAGTTTCATGAACAATTTCTGATACGCTGTATTTAAAAGTTATACCCTTTGTGTAGGGCATGAGAGATAACTACACACATCCCAGACTACTTTATGTATACCTCACACTTCTCCAAAGGCGTCTTGTCTCTTTCGTGAACACGTGTTGTTGCACGTTCACCTTCGAACCCTCATGGGGTACCCCTAGCATAGATATTACAGATTAGAGACACGTAACCAGGATTGGAAACTGATGACGTCACGCGTAGTTCGTCAATAACGCATGCGCGACCAACCTCTGTTGTCCAAATATCTTGCAGAAAAAGGAGCCGTTCGGGAGAGAAAAACTTGTGCTTTTCTAGTTAGCAGGTAAACCTACAAAATGGTTCTTTCACATTCATTTTTTATACTTTGGCAACAAGAGCTACTGGTACTCGGTGTGCCGTGCGGTACGGCAGATTTGTGACAGTTGTATTACCCACTTTCTCTTTTGTGTTCCTATAACTGATCATGACCAAATGAAAACCTTGGCAATACTCTGTTTAGATAAGGCTATTGATACAGGCCTCATGCACTGGAATAAGTGGTTTTAATAGCCGTGACGGGCAGGTTGCGCTAGTATCGCCTGCTAATAATTCGAATGAATATAGTGACTTTGTGTACCTATTCTAGTATTAGTGACTGCTCTACTGTAAAGTCCATTACTTTTTAAGGAAAAGAAACGTTTTCTATACTGGAATGATGCTTTTAACTGAAGCTTAGCTAATTGAAGGTTGCTAAAATTTCATACCAAATAAGCATATCCACCTTCTCTCTGCAGAAATGCCACGAAATGTCCGATTTGTTCAGAGGAAAAACTACGAAAGAAATAGGTCTAGGAAACCTTCATTGAAGATATCTATCTCTCTCCAGAGTGACTGAAAGAAGAATGAGGATTTCAGGCAGCTTTCTCACACATCCATTGATATAGTGTTGCCTCTCCCCCTACCCTCATTTCACCATCTCCACCTTCTCTTCTTCCCTCCCTTCCTCCTTTCCTCCCTCGCCCCCCCTCCCCCCACCCCCCACCCCCTCCCTATCTCTGACAGGCATGTTGGTATACCGTCTAATTGTGCTTCAGCTTGTAATCATCTTTCATCACAGGATTTGATGTGGCAGCTAAATCTTCCTACACTGGTGTTTGCATTGTGCCCATCCCCATGATCACTTGTTATGTGGTGTTGGAGGTTGTATCTCGTGCTGTAACTGTCTATAAGGTAATGTGCCTTTAAACTGCTGCTTGGCCTCCGTGTAATGTAGTTTTTTACATGTACATGCATGTATTGTCTCTCTGTAGTATACATATCTGTTATATCCTTCTCTGATACTGGTGAAGAGACTCAACAATCATCTCGGTTGCAAGTCGGAATCGCTTCTGCCCCTGGGGGCTCCGCTGCTCTCTTCATGTTGAGTGCAGTCGGCGATTTTCGATAACTCACGTGTATTATGTCAGAGTGCTAGTAATGTCTGCACGTAAACGATCTGCACACACCGTTAACGAAGGCTGTACGCGTGACGTCATCAGTTTCCAATCCTGGTTACGTGTCTCTAATATCTATGCCCCTAGACTGATTAAGAAGCGCTCCATGAGGGTCAAAGGTCACAAAATGACGCTCGCGGGGGGGAGCCTAAAGTAGGAGAGAGCGAGGAAGGAGGCTGGGTGTAGTTGATGATCCATCATGAGGTACGTGCTGGTGGTTATATACGTGTAGCCTAAAGTTCTTAGGTTTAATTTCCACTGTGTGCTTCCTGAGTTTCCCATTACTTGGACAGAGTAATGTCAATGACTGCATGCTTTAGATATTGTGTATTGTTTTATATATGTGTTCGTATACATCTCTTATACTGTAGAGCAGTAGAGTCCTTCCCATCACTGTTGGCATGGAGTTATAGGTGGCTTGAGGTGATGATAACTTGTAATACAGTCTGAGCTAGTAGAAGTTAGACGCCGAGTCGGAGGGAACTACGCGGTTTAGAAAGCCGAGGGCCCTGGGCTGTAGCGTTCCGAACGTAGCGAGGAACGCTACAGCCCAGGGCCCTCGGCTTTCTAAATCGCGTAGTTCCCTCCAGTTCCCTCATGGGCGTAGCCAACGAGTCGATATCGATTCGAGATAAAGTCGATTCGTGCCCGAAAGAACATACTGATTCAGGCTGGAGGAGAAATAGACCTGTGTATCTAAGGGATACGCGGTGAATACTTGCACGAATCGAGCATGAAGGCTGCATCAGTGCTGAATCGAGACTGGTACTTGCAGCAAAGCGCTCCTTGGAAACGCTGATGCTGGCACGGTCAAGTGTTTTAGCGGTCGTGGCTATTAGTATGGAGTCCATGGCACATTACAAAGAAATATATACTCTCGTTCGAGTGCAATATTACAGGCATAAGATTTTATGCTGCCAGAAAAAAATTACATTCCCTTGCCACAGTCAACTTAGTCAGAGAGCTAACAAATGACAAAGACCCCAACGCTATTTCAGTGTTCCTAGGTGAACAACAGTTAGGTTTTATTGAGAGAAATGTGGCATTACATCTGGCGGTAGTGATGGACATATACCCGAGACTGAAAGTGATTGGGTGATTTTCCATTGTATGCATGTGTAGTGTATAGCTAGCTAGTTACACTTTGTCAATATTTGCATACAGATCATGCATATCTGGGCGGGAATTCTCGACTAAGCCCAGGAGGACTGAGGAATGGAGTTATAAGTACCGTGCCACTGGTATATTAATCAGTATTTGTGGTCCACTGTCCATGGCCAGGGAAGTGACTCAAATATGTCACCATCTTCCATATGAGGTATCTATATAGCTTGCAATTGCTGTGCTCCAAGTTTCACAAATGTTTCTACCACCATGCAGCTCTATGAATGGAACAGATAAGCAGGCTAGTATTCTGTAGAACTCCGACAATAAAATACATGACTATCAACATTATAATTATATCCTTACAATTACATTATTTACCATCACTACATGTCTAATTATGGATGATCGAGTAATAAATAATAGCAACTACTATATAGCTATAGTGTGATGCATGCATCCCAGACATCACTCCTCTACATCCCCTATCTGTGTCTCATCGTCATCAAGTGCCGGTCTCTCATCCTGCCACTGATCATGGGAAACCCTCTCATCAACGTAGGTAATGACTGCCTCTTTGTCAGAAGGGCTGACAATGCCACCTTCGTATGAGCTGTTCAACAATTTTCTGAAAGTAGCATATGTGTTCTTTTCACAGTCCCTCCCTACGTCCATGCAGAATTTTCTCTGCAGACGAATACAATATAGGTCATTATAATATCTCCATCGATAAAACGATCAACCAGAACTGTAATTATATATCTTACAAGAATGGCAAGGTTTCCAGAATACATGTGTTTACTTTCGTCCGGAATTTTTACAGTTTCACCAAAAGCATTAGCAAACTCCTCCCATTACGGAACCTCTCATGTGGTTTGTGGCCAAGCACCTATATAATTAGTGTGAATTAAACTGTTGTTATAATTATTGTACAACACTTCATAGCCTTTGTCTTTCCTCACATCTAAGTTCGATCAACCTAGACATAATGTATGTCTTGGCAATGGAATATTTGTGACGACTTGATGTTTGGTTTCTCCCTAGAACTTTAACAATGATGTCCTGTTACCATAAAAAACATTTATGAACACTTATATTCACTGCAGGGATGTAATCTCACGGAAATAACTCTGTTCTCTGGGATTCTCTCTATACTCTCTCCAAATGCCTTCTCTATTTCGATGTTGAGAGGTATCTGAGTTAATAGTAGCAGCTACTAAATTCATCTATCAAGCTAATGTGCTATAATTATATCATATATACCCACTTGAATGTCCTGACTCCCACGTATGTTGAAACTTCTCTCCTGCATTTTTTTTTAATTCATCACTGATGGTTTTAATTGCATCTTGAAGCTTTTTAATTCCCGCATTTATCTCTTGTTGTCCTTTTTTCATCTCCCGCAACTCTCTCAATACTAGTTTTAGCTCATTGTTTGGTGGTACTAATGAACTTCTAGAACCACTAACTCCAGGTCTGGAGTATGGTATATATAGCTCTTGACTGCAATACAGGTGCAAAACTTCTTGGAAGACCAGCAGAACCACTTACTCTTCTGGGATTCATTTTCCACTTGACGACTTTTTAAGTTTTCGCGCTTTTGCGCGCGGCGCCGCGCAAGTGTACGCATGCGCAAATTTGCGGGCGACGTTGCTAAGGTCGTTCGCGTCGTCGAATGAATTGAATATGGCAGATGAAACTAACGGTAAACCAAGTTTGTATTAAGAATATTTTCATTTCAAATGCATTTTATATACACAGACGGATATTTTTACTCTAAACTCTCAGGTTTGCATTTGACTCCAGGCTTCATAAACACAATAGAAGTGCTCGTCATCGAGTTCACAGGTACGTTGGAGTCCATTGATATGGAAGCTAGTGACGAAGACCTGGAAGCAAGTGATGAAGGAACACATGGGCATATGGTAAGTCATATGGATGTATACATACATGTACAATAAGTGCTGAATATCTTAACTAGTCTGGTGGCAATAGTTATGAGACTTATGATGATGAGGAATGGAAAGAACGCAGAGATGTAGAATGGGAAGAGAGTGAGGAGATAATAGATAGCGAGGAGAGTGACAGACACTGGAATGACAGCAGTGACATGGAGACATGTATGTCATTGTAACTAGTTAAAAGTTGCAACTGTGATTACTACTATCTATAGGATATGAAGAGGATATGAGGATATGAAGACTCCAGGTTCAGGGTCAGGTGACTTCTTCCCTTTTCCATCCAAACTGTTCTTTCTCTTGTATGTCCTCATCAACAGTCCACGTCCACTAGTAAGTGTAATACATGAACACATACAACTGATATACATGCACACACAATATCGCACCTTAGGGAGAGTCTAATCTGCAGTTTGTGAGCTTCTTACTGAAGCAGCTCAATGCAGAGGTACCAAGCCTAACAACTGTCAAAATTTTTCACCTGCCTGCTTTTACTTCACCAAAGAGAGTATGTGACTCTGCAATACTTTATCATAGCCACTTACACACATAATTCCTAACATTAGTACATTACCTCAAACGGAACACCATTCTACATGAACTCCATTGAAACAGTACTTCTTCAGTGTTTGGGAAACAAGAAACTAGCTGGCAATCTTCTTCGTTATCCTCTGAAACCAAATGGACCATACACGTATGGTTACATGTTTGGTGTGTGTACAAGCATAATTACTACTCTAAATTATTTAGAGAGATTTATCATGGAAAGAGGTGGTGACATGATAGGAGATATTTCTCACCAATGGCCATAATTGATGACATACAAGTGTTCATTCGAGAACGCATTCATCCACTTTTGGATGTGAGTCCTACAATTCTTTCATAAGAGCCCAGAATATCTTTGGAAACAAGCTGGCTCCGAGTAGGGACACAGTCTACCGCTTTGCTGTGATAGAGCACTTAGGCTACATATGCACCTCAGACAGGTAGTGTGCCCCTGTCAATATGTATGTGCACATGTGAGATGAACGTGTGTGTATTAATTACAATTAGAGCTGGCAAAGATTTGCAGGCCTTATTTCAAACACCAAGCATCCAGCAATTCTATAACTTTATGCCTGCACGCACTCTCCACAAGGACAAACACATATACCAAGCTGGTGTTCTACGGAAAGTAAGTATAGAATGATATGCATAAAACACCAAAACAATAGTTACCATGCTACAGGAAAGAGACGTCACTACTCTCGGTGAAATGTTATTGGGATGGTTGGGATGGGATTTGCTTCAGACAGCATCATCCGTGTGTTTGGTGCTGTAAATGACACCAATAGACAACTAATCACTGTGGGAGATTACGTGAGAGTGGACGAGAACAGAGTATGTAAACCCACCACAACACACACACTCCTAAAACATATTATGTAAACTTACAGGTAGATTTCAAGTATGGGGAGTTGGTGGGGTGTTTAAGAGTGAATGTGAGCTGCCGGGCTATAAGGAGTCGTCATTCTACATTATTCGCAAACTTGAATGAATGGAACTTTTGGGTGAGAGGATTACTAATTCATGGGACTGCCCTCTGCTAACCTTACAAGTACTCCCTACTTCATTCATCACAGGCTCTGCTTCCATTATAAACGAATGTGGACCATCATGTAATTTTACCACCACTTTACAAACTGTATCAAGAGAACGTTTAGATATGTCACAACTCACATATGTTCATGACTACTCCATCACCACATTCTGCTTAAATGTGTACGCAATGTCCTGATTACCAGTCTGTACATTCATTAAGTTCGTATACCTTCTAAATTGTATCATCTTAATAGTTTAATATTTTATCATTGGCTGAAAACACCAATGTCCCTAAGGCGCGAGGCACTCTTGGCGACCACTGTACTTTCGATCACGACTCCGGCTGTTCTCGACCACGGTTCTACCATTCACGAATCGTGAAGTACTGACCGTTTCCGAAACGACGCTGATTCGATCAAGACTCGATTTGTGCGCGAGCACGATTCGTTATTTCTGACATCCTCGAATCGCTCCAATGTGCTGTTTCGAGCACGAATTACATCTCGATTCCGTATCGATTTCAGCGCAGATTCGAGTTTCGATTTTTGGTTGTGTATGATAACGAACGGAAAGCGAAACAGCAAAAGAGAAGGTCTAACTGTACTATACCTGCTGAATGTCGAATTCAGCTAGCCCGCGTGCCGAATACCTTAGGGCAGAGACGTGGTCAATAAGACTGGCGTGTATATAGTTACTGTTCGAACGTCGGTAGACGGATACCAAACCTTGGCTTTGCTGCGATGGCGGATAAGTCTACACGGCCTCTGTTAAATTCAAACAATCGTTGTCTTGGAGTTAGCACGCTCTAAATTAGTTAGACGCCGTCGTCCGGGAAATCACGCGATTTAGAAAGTCTCGGGCCCCGTAGTAGCGTCCTCGCTGCGCTCGGACGCTACAGCCCCGGTGTCATAGTGGATTTGGCTTCCCGAGTAATATACCCTAGGGGATTTGGCATCCCCGTACCAAATTCCCTAAGTGGATTTGGCATCCCCCGTGGTATCCCTCGGGGAATTTGGTATCCCCATATTTTAGGCAGCAGGAATGAACAAGCACAAATCTAAGTAGACTTGATCGGTGTACTTGCTTTCCACACATAAGCTATGATAGTAGATAGCCAGCATGACAACCGTTTTAGTGTGGGGTATGTATCTTGCTGCACAGTCGTACTGCGCACATCTTGCTGCAAGGTCACGAACACGACGGATACCTAAAGGCCCGTATTATGGACAGCAAATCTGCTGGAAATAGTCTACCATCATCTTTAGAGTGCCAAATTGCTCGTATCTATTCCTCTAAAAAAGAAAAATTCACAGTACTAGTTGAGATGGTTCCTGTTCACCAGCAGGAAGGGAGTGAGGACTTTGGTCTTTTGCGATAGCTTATAGTTGAATTGGCCTTTGGTGGTGATCCTCGTGCAGTAATCTACAGGCAAGAGAGCATGCGTAGCCACCTGGAGAGTTGTCTCTGTGAGGGAAAACTTTCACCTTTTCCCTGTGGCCGGCGTGGCAAAATATCTGGAAGAAAGTTTGCAACCATCGAGGTGTACTGCACCTGCAAACTCCCTGAAAGCTTTGATGACATGGTAGAATTAATGTGAAGCGTGCTTAACATGGTACCACTGTAGTGACACATGTATCGTTGTTGTGGATATACAGGAAAAGAAAAGCAATGGAAGTGCAATTACTGTGCACCAAAGTCAAAAGCGGAAGTATTGACTTGCTAGATTGACTTGAAATATCACTACCTTGTGTACCTGTACCAGTTGTAATCTATACATGCATTCTTTTGTTTACTGTTATTGGCTTCTGTATTGAATATACATTTATTGTGGGGTGCTATATTCCCTAGGGTACACTACACGGGGATGCCAAATTCCCTAAAATCTGGGGGGTGCCAAAATCCAGAGGGAATTTTACTCAGGGATGCCAAATCCCCTGGGATGCCATATCCCCTGTGACACCGGGGCCCTCGGCTTTCTAAATCGTGTAGTTTCCCGGACTTGGCGTCTAACTATTATGTAATATTCATACATTATAGTTATAGTGGACAGTGAGCGCTTGCAGTCAAATGATCACAGCAAAGATATAAACATATACAATGGAAACAAGCTAGTATTACACCTAAGAATAATAAAACCTACAAGGATGATACAAAAGTAGTGAATAATTAACAAAGGAAATAGAATGGTGTGTGTATTGTAATACAAAAATAGTAATAAAACATGAGTGTCACAGCACATAATCATATTCACTTCTTACTCTCTTCAATCTGGTCAGCCAGTACAGTGAATTCACAGTCCCTCAAAGTCTTAATCAATAATCTGCCACGTACAGGGCTTCCCTTTCCCAATCAGCCATTCCTCGAGGATTCTTGTAACGATATTCTCTGGATCACCAAGACATGCTTGTTTAAAGCAGTTCACTCTACTTCCTGTCTTGTCATGGAGAAGGAATGTCTTGTACTCTCCACCGACATGTTGGGGTTTTTGAGTTGAAGAAGCTCAGGTAGGGTTGGTACTTCATCTAAAACGAAGAAATTACATTTCAATGTTCTGCTGGGTTTGAGTGAAAGCTTCAGATAGCAACTAAATGCTTGCATGCCTGATGTTAATAATAAACTCACCAGTGTCAGTGGTGGGAAAAGGTCTTGGAGTAGCTTCAACTTCCACAAAACCCACTTTAGAGTCAACTGAAAGTGAGATGCAATTTAGTAAATTATTCACTGAAGAATATCACGCAACAATATACCTGTGATAGGCTTAATAGAAGCTGCCTTCTTCTTGAAAGGATTCAATTTACCAAAAAATCCTACAGTAAGAAACCATAAATGTTATCTCAGCATTCACATAGTGGTACACCACTAGAATGGTAATACATGCTTTCTATACTTCTTACCAGTTTTTGGGAGCCAAATTTTCTGCTCCTCAGTCAGTGGGTGGCTCACATGAGGTTTGAGGGAACACTTGAAAATGTTGTGAGACTCCACCACTATGGCTGGATGGGGCATTCTGGAGCACACAGAACTCTGCTTGGGACACAGGAATGACACGTCAGGTGGACTGGCCTCATAGTGAAGTGTCTTCATTGCCTTCCTCACTGCAGCTAAAGATGTATTGCGGATTTGGGAGTAGAGCTTCGAGCGGTCCTTTGATGAAAGACTAGCTGGGAGCTCCAGAACAACTTGAAAGTAGGAAGAAAGTGGATCTAAGACAGTTGGAGTTCCAGGAAATTGACTCCAATCTCCCGGCAGTTCAAATGCTATGCTATTCCTTGACACCTGTGCTCCCCCCACATCTTCAGTCAGTAGCTTCCACCCAAAGTCACTTATCAGTGATGAGATTGTGCAGCAGTAGACTCCAAACATTGGACAAGTTTTGGAAAAGTTGAGGATGAATGAGGAACGAATATTTCCTTCCAGAACAGGAGAAAAAAGGTAGATACTTCTCACTTCAAGAACTGATGGCACAATGTACGCAACCTCAGACATGATGTATCATATGATCATTTTCTTGCTTGCCACCTTTTTTTATCATATTGTATACCACCAATAATTTTATTCTCTCAGTACATGTACAATGTATATCATATTTTCCCTTGAAACAAGAAATTAAAGTTTTGGTTCAGGGTGTGTTATATAGGAAGATTGCGGGGGGGGGGGGGGCAAGTGTAAAATTATGTTTAATATGCAAATGGAGGCAAAATAATTCCATGAGCTTAACGTGTATACATGTATTTTCATGTGCCTTGTTTTCATGTGTATACTGTTGAGCTCTCCCTATCACTGTTGGCATTGAGTCATAGATGGGATGATGACTCGGCATACAGTTGGAAGATGAAAACAATGTGTCATCAGTCAACAAGTTGAATATGATTGTGGTTTGTTCCACGCACTGGCATGAGGAAACTGTCCCTAGGCAATGGAGAGAGGGTCTTAGTGTAAACCTATTTAAGGAAGGGGATAGAGAGGATCCAGGGAACTACAGAGGCATTACATTACTGAGTGTTGTAGGAAAAGTGTTCTGTAAAGTGCAATAGATTGGTGCAGTGTTTAGATAAGGGAGGGGTATTACATGAAGGACAGGCTGGATTTCGAGTTAACAGGAGTTGCATGGATAATGTTTACTCTTTGAATGAGATTGTGCAAGGCAGGTTGAGGGAGGGTAAACATACATATGCTTTCTTTTTAGATATACGTAAAGCCTATGATACAGTGTGGCGTGATGGTTTGTGGGTAAAGCTATGGGATATGGTTGTGAAGGGAAGGATGTGGCATGCAATTAAGAATATGTACGAAGCATCTAGAAGTGCCATATTGTTAGAGGGAGAGAAGTTGGCTGCTTTTAGGGTAGAGGCAGGTGTGGCACAGGGCTGTAGCCTATCCCCAATTTTATTTTCAGTGTTTATAAATGACTTATTAAAGGCTGTAGAAGAGGCTGGGCTTGGGATAGAGATTAGTAGTGGTAAGAGGATTGGAGGGATGTTGTTTGCTGATGATTTTGTAGGTGTTAGTGAGTCAAGGGAGAGCCTCCAGAAGCTTTTTGATGTTGTTTATGGGTACTATAACAAGTGGACACTAAAGACTAATGTGGGTAAGAGTGCATTAATGGTATTTTCTTAGGATAAAGTGGAGAGTTGGTGGAAGTGGGGAGAGCATGAGCTTCCTAATATAAGCTGTCAAATTGTTATTTAGGCATAGACTTTGCAAGTAATGGAGCATGGGATGTACATATTAAAAATGTGATTAATAATGGCAGGAAAAAGGTAAATCAGTTGCATAGTGTTATTAGATATTAACCTAACTGCACGTAGGCTGTTGCTTCTTTCTGTGATTAGACCTAGTATAGAGTGTGGAGGGGAGATTTGGGAGGGTAATAAGGGCCAAGTAGCTGCATTAGAGTCCATTATCTTGGGGGGAGCTAAAAGGATATACTGGGTTGTTCGTCTAAAACTTTGGAGGGAGCAGTTAGAGGTAATATGGGTTTAGAATCATTGAAGGGTAGAAGGGATAGAGCTAAATTAAAATGGTGGTATAAATTAGCATCAATGCCTGAGGATAGATATCCAAAGCAATTATTCAGTTGGGAATGGGAACCTAAGCCTCATAGAGGTAGACAAAGGAAAGCATGGGGTAGAGTGGTTGATGAACTCTTTGCGTCTTTAGGTTTGGATAAGCATGAATGGGTGGAGGATATTAAGAGGGGAAAGAGTTCACTAGCTTCATTTTTGGCTTGTATAGAGGAGAGTATTAATGAAAGGGAGGGTAATCAGTTTGAGGAAGGATTGAATAGTAAAGTAAAATTAGATATGTACAAAAGGTTTGGGAAGGAAGTAGAATTTAAGAGGTATTTGCATGGGGTTGGTGATGCAGGAACTAGACTATTGTTTAACTTCAGGTCAGGAACACATGGCTTGAATGAAGAGCTAGGCAGGCATAGAGGTAGAGAAGGCAAATCAGAGTGTGTGTTGTGTGGTGCTGAGTGTGAGAGTGTAGTTCACGTGTTGTTGGAGTGTTCAGCTTATAGTAATATTAGAGGCACCTTTGTCAAGAAGCTTCGGGAGCTTTTAGGAAACAGATATGCAGAGTTTTACAAGCTTAATAGTATAGAGAAAACTGCATATGTATTAGGAAGTGAGCTTTGGAAATATGACTTTGATGATTTACTCAGCTTAGTGAAGGAATATGTTGTAGGTGTCTGGGAGGCACGTAAACAAAAACTATACGGAGATGACTTGTGCCCTAGTCAACTTCAGTCCCTGGCTGAGGATCTGCAGCTGGCTGGAGTTGAGGGGCAAATGGATGGTAAGTTATGTTCCTCAGGTGAGGGAGGAACAAATGGTAAGGATTTGTCTGTATGTACATGCGTGTGTGGCTCCGTCCATGATTGTGGGTGCGTGGTCAATGGCAATAATGCTATGGTTGCTTCATGAGTATTATAATCCACACACTACATACCTAAAACAACAGGTAATCTTCATACATTATATAGTGGACCACTACCAGTGAGCGCTTGCAGTCAAATGATCACAGCAAAGATATAAACATACACAATTGAAACAAGCTTCAAATGTAAACTGTTTCTAGCAACCTGCACTACCTCACAGTCTTCAGTCATTAACTTCCAGCCAGCATCAGTCATTAGTGAAGAGATTGTGCAGCAGTAGACTCCAAACATTGGACTCTTCTTAGAAAAGTGGAGGATGAATGAAGAATGCACATTACCTTCAGTAATTGGTGGTGATGGGTAAATACTGCTCACTTCAAGGACACATGGCATGATGGACCAACTGCAGAAACAACAAGCTGTGAAATCAGGACTTTCAAGAGGTCCTCTGGTTGAAAAAGCTCAGGGATATATTGCTTGTTCACGTCAGACAAACACAGGGACTGAAGGGACACAATACCTTGCTGAACAAATTTGCGCTGGGCCCCATTAAGTGCACTCCTCCCCTTCTTCAGCTTTAGGCTGTAGTGGACTAGCTCAGTGATCTTGTCAAGGATCACTTGTGAGCTGCCAAAGATAACATTAGGCAGCACATCATAGTAGGCAATGATATACAATTCTCGTAAGTATGTGACTGCAGCATTCAGAAAAATAAATAATACTTGTGCATATATATAGCACACTAGGTATGTAAGAAGTAGGAAGGAAATGAAGGTAACCCATACAAGCAAGACTCTAACACACAGACCAGATATGTTTCCACCTCCTGACACAGCCAGTGATGGTAGTGACTGTGATAACACGGCAGCTTGTCTTCCAACTCCTCACTTATTCCTACCACCATCTCCCTCCCATAACACTACCTAGTGTGTATTACTATTGTATGTGTATAATTATACATTTCTATTTTGTATCATATGATCATTTTCTTGCTCACAACCTTTTCTCTTGCGTATGCCATATTATATACCACCAATAATTTCTCTCCATATATGTACCATATTCTCTCTTGGAACCAGAATTTGACTGAAGTTTTGGTTCAGTGTGTGTTATGTAGGAAGATTGGGGGATGGGGGAGGACATATTTAATTTGCAAATGGAGGCAAAATATTTGCAAGGAGAGCCTAACATGTATACATGTATGTGCATGTGCCTTGCAATTGTTTTCATGTGTGTTATATAATATTGAGCTCTCCCCATCACTGTTGGCACTGGGGTGATGACTCGTCATACAGTCGGAAAATGAAAACAATGTGTCATCAGTCAACAAGTTGAATGTGATTGTGGTTTGTTATAATCCACACACATTACATACGTTAAACAACAGGCACTCTTCATACACTATATAGTGGACCACTACCAGTAACAGTGAGCGCTTGCAGTCAAATGGTCACAGCAAAGATATAAACATATACAATTGAAACAAGCTAATGCATGCAGTATTTAGGAATAATAAAATATAAAACCTACAAGGATGATACAAAAGTAGGGAATAATTGACAAAGGAAATAGAATGAGGTGTGTATTATAAAACAAAAATAATACTAAAACATGAGTGTCACAGCACATAATCATATTCACTTCTTACTCTCTTCAATCTGGTCAGCCAGTACAGTGAATTCACAATCCCTCAAAGTCTTAATCAATATCTGCCATGTACAGGGCTTCCCTTTCCCAATCAGCCATTCCTCGAGGATTCTTGTAATGATATTCTCCGGGTCACCAAGACATGCTTGTTTGAAGCTGTTCACTCTACTTCCTGTCTTGTCATGGAGAAGGAATATTCCAAATGTCTTGTACTCTGCACCGACATGTTGGGGGATTTTGAGTTGAAGAAGCTCAGGTAGGGTTGGTACTTGATCTAAGGCAATGAACAAATCAATGGTGTTAACATATCAGAACATTACATTAATACATGTACTAATTACCAGTTTCTTTGGGCTTCATTGAAGAGTGCTTCCTACTTGAAGGCTTGCTCTTTGGTGTGTCATCATTTCCTAGTACCACTGCATACATCAACAATGAGAAATTTTTACTATGTATAATGCTAAAATTGAGGACAGTTACTCACCATTAGTATTTGCCAGCCATATTTTTTGTTCCTTAGTGAGAGGAAAGCATACACTGCTAGGTTTAAGAGAACACTTGAGAAAGCTCTGAGAATCATCTACAATGGCAGGGTGTGGTATCACAGAACATCGGGAACTCTGCTCAGGACAAAGATATGACACCTCAGGTACCTGCACATCATAGTGTAGTGTTTCCATTGCCTTCATCATTGCTGTAAAAAATGCAGCACGAACTTTGGGATATAATGTTACTGCATGTTCAGCAGCTACACTAGCTGGGAGCTCAAGAATGACTTCCAAGTAGGAGGAAATTGGGTCATGAAAAGTCAGTTTTCCAGGGAGACCCATGGGGACTTCAAATGTGAAGCTGTTTCTGGAAACCTGCACCACCTCACCATCCTCGGTCAGTAACTTCCAGCCAGCACCAGTTATTAGGGAAGAGATTGTGCAGCAGTAGACTCCAAACATTGGACTCCTCTTGCAAAAGTGGAGGATGAACGAGGAGTGCACATAATCGTCAGGAATTGGGGAAGGCGGGTAAATGGTGCTCACTTCAAGGACTGATGGAACAATGTATTCTTTCTCACCAACTGAAGAAACAATGAGTTGTGAAATTAGAATCTTCAGAAGGTCTTCTGGTGTGAATAGATCACTTCTGTAGTGCCGAGACAAGGAAGGGGATTTAAGGAATTCCAATGAAATGATGCCCTGCTGCAGGAACTTCCTTTCAGCTCCACCAGCCACACATTGACCTTTCTTCAGCTCTAAGCTGTGGCGTACCAGCTCAGTGATCTTGTCGAGGATCACCTGGAAGCTACCAAAGATGATGTTGGGGAGAACGTCATAGTAAGCAATGATATTGAGCTCCCGCAAGTAATTGAGGGCTGCATTAAGAGATGCAGGATCAAAGCCGAGCTTGTGGCCAATAAATTCACATTCCCTTCGAGTCAGAGCATACCGCTCTAGTTTCTTCATTAGCATGTGGAGGGCTATCTCATAACTGTGCCATTTGAGGGGTAAATTCCTGGGTTTGGCTCGAGAGCGGCTTATCAGGGCTCCCTTCAGTCGATCCACTGTATCAAAATCTTGTTTGCCTGGGGTTCTGGCATTTATTCGAAATGTAACTCTCTTTGGGGAGCCACCATCAGTGATCACACATTCCTGCATCTCTGGTGGGAGCATTTCAGTGATGATTGTGTGAAGTCGCTCATCTTTCTCGTCTGGTGTTTCTTTGCATTTGTGTTGCTTGTCAAGAAATGTACCAACAAATGCAAGGTTGGGCAATTCATCAATGCCACAGCGAGTGGCCTCAGATTGCAGCGCTTGGAGATCATGGCGGATCACCTGTTCATTGGTGTATTGAGATTCATATGGGTCATTGGTCAACATTCCCTTCTCATAGAAGGCAACTTCTCCATGAACTGCAAGAAACTCTGAGAGCTTGAAGACAGACACCAAGCCAGTGATACCTGCCAAAAATATTGAAATGATTTCATGAAACTGAGGCTGTCCTCCCGAATCCAACAGGCGGATTGAATGGGAGAAAAGCACATCATTGGCCTCTTTTGACTGGTGTACTAAATCACGAAGGCCAAGTTGAAATTCTTCAAATGTTTCTTCAATGTTTTCTGGATCATCACCCAATGTTGTTGCAAGAGAAGATTTGGGGGATTTCTTAAAGGATTTCATCAGGCTTGACAATAGCCGTGAAGCAAGAGCACCAAGATTGACTCTTCGAGAAGGCTTGCGGGAACTGGGAGAAGCAAGAAAAGCCAATGACTGAGTTGTGTCTGTGGGTGCAGTGGCTGAAGCACAGCTTTCCTCTTTCTCTTCTTCTTTACCCCCTTTCTTTTTCTTTTTTCCATCATTTTCCTCTTTCTGAAGGAAAAGCTCATGACTGGTGTGTGCGATCATTCGAGACAAACGGTCGTAGTTTACTTCCTGCCAGTCCGTGGTAAGCCTTGAAGAAGAGAATTCTCGAACGGGTGTCAAGTGGAGAGGCTCCGTGGCAACTGGGGTGCTTACCCGAACAAGGTCTCTTTGTGTTCCACGGAACATGGCAATGAGACTGGACTTGCCCACCCCTCCTGGTCCATGGATCAGGAACTTGTCATCACGGTGAGGTATGAAACCTTCTTGGAGAGCAGCCTGGAGGATATGTTCTGGATCTGCATGTGGATTGAGTTTTCAAGTGGTAGTAATGAGATATTGCCTTAATTTTAGGATCTACACATAAAGAGCAGAAGACTGGTATTACAGTAAAACCTCCGAAGAAGGGACACATTGGGGACAGCCTTGTTGTTCCCTCTAGGGATGTTGTCCCTTTTGTGGAGTTAATTTTGCTAAAATTAATTTGAGGCATTGCCTCATTTGTAATCCACCAACAATATATGATGATTATAATACCATATTCAATTACCAACCAGCCAGGTTGTGACTACTGTATAGAGTAATGTAGCGTATATGCACAGTTGGTCTCCACAAGCTCTGAAACTCAAGATGGCATACAGTCGTCTCTTATGAAAACTAAGCTGTAGGGCATGTCCCATATAACGTAGTGCCACAAATGTCTGGTTTTTAGATGTAAGAGGCTTTACAGAAGTAGCAAAGATAATTTCAACAGAGGTACCAGATATGATCCTGTGCACTTACCGTCTACTATAAAAGAATTGTTGAAAAATCGATTTCCCGGTTTTCCAGACAGGGTAGGCATAGCCACCGGGGTGCAGCTAAACTGTCCACTCTCAGAGGCAAATTTTAATGGGCTGTGGTACATTGGGGAAATACTTTTGTAATCTCTCCTCAGAGATTACAAAAGTATTGGTGTAATGGGAAGTTCAATTGGGGGCAACAGAACTGTCTGGAGGGTGTCCATGGTACGCTTATAGAGGTTGTACTGTACATGTACACTTCAGAGAGTAGACTGTTTACTAAGTGTAGTAGTGTATTTCCAACTTACAAGTCAGTTACAAGATTCTGTAAAATGCTTGTAAAACAATATGGACTAGCAATAATTAGCGTATGATTTTGGTCATCTACACACTGACCCTCAAATCTCAAGTATCCATGTAGAGGTATAATGTATGCCAAAAATTTGACGTGTTTACACAAAAAAAGGGCCACAACCCCTCTACAAAGACCAAAAGGCTCGTCCCCTGACGTGGCCGTTGTTTGGAGGTTCCAATGTAGGTGACTTCACAAGGACCACTCCATTCCACAGACACATTCTGATATCTCTATAGTGGAGGCATAGGAAGAACTTGATAGCGCGAAGCACACATGGAATTTTTTCCCAATTTGCCCTGCATTAATTAAGCAAAATGGAAATATGACTCTCAAGATGATGCTGATTGTTGGAAAAGAGATGCCATTCTAATACGTGCGATCCCCACGTGGGTACGGGGGGAATGCCTAGTTGAACTGCTTTAGCATTGGCCGTGAGCACAAGAGCACTGTGAGCACATAAAATTGTAACTCATGTAAAACATGTGTGGCAATGCCATTTAAAATTGGAGACTAGCTCCTGCATGCCAATAATGAGTATTATTAAATCACCGTAAAGTGGTGCAGCCGAAATAGGACCGGCTGGACCAGCTCCCACGCCAATGGTATACTCACACTATCAACTCCTTGTACTGTAATAGCAGTGATTTTATTGTATTTCAGTAACAGTGTAAGGAATTCCTGAGGTCACTCAGACATGACTTGCAGTTGGACAACTACATGTACAGACTAACACAAACAAAATGTACACCTTATTTTAGGATCTCTATATAGAGAGCAGATGAAGGAACAACTGCATATGTACACTTGAGACAGGAGAGCCAAATGTATACATTCTTATTGATTGCTTGCTAAGTCTAGTAGCATACATCAAACATACAAGCCAATTACAAGATTCTGTAAAAGGCTTGTAAAGGGAAATTGACTAGCACTAATTAGCATACTGATTTAGTCATCTTCACACTGCAATTCCCCACTACAAGGGCTCTAGGTCTATTACATTGTATTCACCATACAATGGAGCTCATAGTGGTTATGCCCAGCAGGACAAACACAATTTAGGGTCATATCATGTTGTATTACACCCATCAATATCTTCAACACCATTTACACTCAACCTCAGGTCACTCAAATCTCAAATATCCATACAGAGGTATAGCACCACACCCCACATAGCACGCTGTGTGATAAACTGTGTACAAGAGAAACCAATTCATGACTGCTTAGGAAATCTACCACTTAAAATACTGCCTATTATATGCAGGAATAGTTGAAAGTTGTCTGCTCCTAAAGCTCATTACCTGAGACACTACAAGAAGCAAGTCATGTTTCCAGGCCTTTCCTGATAACATGCACAAACATTAGCCAACTACTGCAACATGTATTCACAAAACATTTCCTGCTAATTAGCTACTCCTACTCAATCAGTGTACAAGTGTACATGTAACTTACAAGCCAATTACAAGATTCTGTAAAGTGCTTGTTAAACAATACAGCACTGGAGAACTGTAGCACTAATTAGTGTATAGTGATTAGACCAAATATTAGTTAGTTTAAGGGTTCTACATGCTGTATTTCCCCAGTACAAGGGCCATTGGTTAGGCTTTCTAGTTTCTTCAACCAGCTATGCTCTATCTTACTTACTTACATGATTGTACATGTATGTGTACATGTACGCATAAAGCCTCTGTCACAAATAGCAATAATGTAGTGTCCATTTCATTCCATCAGTATTGTACTCTGGTGTACATCCACGTGGCGATTGGATATATGTACATGTACATAAACACACACCATCCAACTCACCACTCAGTATCTCAGATTTGATCTTGGTACATCTACCCCACACATCGACTGCTCCAAACAGTGACTTGTGGACAGGAAGTCCTGTAGCAAGTTGGGCAGAATTCTTTCCATCTAGGAAGAGATGAAGTTCTCCATTGGGTAGTAGTAGTAGTCCGATTTTATTGCCAACTTCAAAGTCATGAAGACTTGGGAGGTGAGAATAGTCAGTACTTGAGTAGTTGTGGAAGAGAGTGTTGCCCCAGTAGTACCATTCATTGTTACTAGCACCATCAGCAAATAGGTAATAAGGCACCTCATCAGGTACAGTAGTAGTTACACCAACTGTCTGTGAGAAATAAGTAAACCCATCACATAACATGTACCATAGAACTATACACGATGTACATGTACATGTACTATTGAAGATTATACATGTACAGAGGTACAGATGTATGCATGTACAACTTGACAATACATGTAAGTACTGTACATTACATACACATATCTACACATATTTGGTTGTAAAAGCAGAAATCAGACCTGATTAGATTGTGTATTTTCTGATAAAAGTGATAACTTGTGAGTGTACCTCTCATTACTACTGAAAATACTTCTCTAAAACCATTCATGTCTATTATCACACAGTACGGTAGTACTGTGTATATAGGGATTGCTATGGTCTATTCCCATTGAAAACCATATATAAGGTTTTTCATCACTTTCACTTTCAGTTTGCTACCTACGGGACTTCTGTTAACATGAATGTGTAACTTTACCCAGAAACTAACTGTGATTATAAAATGGTATAATTTGATGCATGAGAAAGGTGTTAAATTAACAAAAGTCTATTTTGTAAATTCTTCATCTTCTTCTTCTTCTTCTTCTTCTTCTTCTTCTTCTTCTTCTTCTTCCGCTTGAAGAAGCGTAACTCACTAACGGTAACACATCTAAACATGAAACTTGGTGAAGTTATGTAGTTCCACTGGGGGTAGTGCATCGTCATGTTAAAAATTTTGTAAACAATGTACTTCTTGTAAAATAAACAAAAATAGCCTCAGGCCATGTATTATTAATGGGGGCCACACAGTCCTATATCTGCCTAAGGAAAGATCTGCTAAATATGAAATTTTTTATGATAGTATAGTTCAATACCCCAATGATCAACGTTGTGATAAAATCTCTGTAAACAATGTAAATCTTGTAATATAACAACAAATAGCCTCAGGCAAGGATTAGTGTATCTCACTAACAAAAGCTCCAATAAATGTAGAAATTGATATGATGATAGTGTGTAATACACCAATGATCAACATTGTGATAAGATCTCTGTAAACAATGTAAATCTTGTAATACAACAACAAATAGCCTCAGGCAAGCATTACTGTATCTCACTAACAAAAGCTCCAGTAAATGTGGAAATTGGTGTGATGGTAGAGCTTAATACCCCAAAGATCAACGTTGTGATAAAATCTCTGTAAACCATGTAAATCTTGTAAAAAATAGCCTCAGGCTAGCATTACCATATCTCACTAACAAAAGCTTCACAAAATGTGGAAATTGGTGTGATGATAAAGTGTAATACACCAATGATCAACGTTGTGATAAGATCTCTGTAAACAATGTAAATCTTGTAATACAACAACAAATAGCCTCAGGCAAGCATTTCTGTATCTCACTAACAATAGCTCCCTTAAATGTGAAAATTGGTGTGGTGGTAAAGCTTAGTACCCCAAAGATCAACAGTGTGATAAAATCTCTGTAAACCATGTAAATCTTGTACAAAATAGCCTCAGGCTAGCATTACCATATCTTACTAACAAAAGCTCTACTAAATTTGAAAATTGGTGTGATGGTAAAGCTTAATACCCCAAAGATCAACATTGTGATAAAATCTCTGTAAACCATGTAAATCTTATAAAACATAGCCTCAGGCTAGCATTACTGTATCTCACTAACAGAAGCTCTACCAAATGTGAAAATTGGTGTGATGGTAAAACTTAATACTCCAATGATCAATATTGAGATAAAATCTTGTAATCTTGTAAATAGTAGCCCCAGGCACTGCTTTGCAATATATCATTAACAAAAGTTCCACTAAAAGTAAAATTTGGTACAATATAATACACAAAAATTGATGTTGCAATAAAAATGTTGGATAGCCTCAGGCTACAAGCTCTATTAGCTAATATGTAAGCTACCAAGCAAGCTACAAAAATAGCAAAATGCATATACCAAGGTCCAGAAAAAAAATGATGGGAGACAAGTAAATAAAAAATTTAGGAAATTTGGAAGGAAATATAGGGATTGCATAAAAAGGAACGGAGACAAGATTGGGACACAGACATCTTATGATATATCGACGTACCTATAATGTTACGTTGATATATCATAAGATGTCTGTGTCCCAATCTTGTCTCCGTTCCTTTTTATGCAATCCCTATATTTCCTTCCAAATTTCCTAAATTTTTTATTTACTTGTTACATTATGACTAGCTATGAATTTTACATGTAAAAGTGCATGCTCAGGACTAGTACATGATAATTAATTAATGTTGTATGTTGTAATGAGCATACACAAATAAAAATGTTGGCAATGTATACCCTCAGGCATTACAGGAAACAGAGTACACTATCCACTCACCAGTCCAAAGATCCACCCCCTACTGGTACTGAGTATTGTAGTCTGCCACACTTGACCTAGTGGCAGTGGATTTGCGGTGTATGTGACACAACCAACATTAGACTCCTCAGGTCGTTCTCTCTCGACGTCGGAGTTGTCTCCAGAGAATTTTGCTGTCCTTCCACACTTCTTAGTATTAAGAACGAAGGGTCCTGGGACCCAATCTGACAAAACTGTCGGAACGATCGCCATTGTTTATAGCGAGCTAGTCCTCAAGGGCGTGGCTCGTTTTCAAGTACGTGACCTGTTTACAGCGCAATATTGCAAACAGCGTACGTATTGCAATCTCTGGTGGTATTATGAGTGGGGAGAGAGAGAGAGAGAGAGAGAGAGAGAGAGAGAGAGAGAGAGAGAGAGAGAGAGAGAGAGAGAGAGAGAGAGAGAGAGAGAGAGAGAGAGAGAGAGATTCAGTGTAGGATGTTATCCATTCATACTACACACTGACTGGAGTTAATAATGTCTCCATGTCACCACTAGTTATGTAGTAGTGGCTGGTGAAAAGTATCATTACTTTTACAACAGAACATAATGGAAATGTAAAACAAAACAATTACTACTATAGTTACTATCCAATATGACAAGCAGTCTGGTTGGATGGACCTGTAGTGTGTGTGTGTGTGTGTGTGTGTGTGTGTGTGTGTGTGTGTGTGTGTGTGTGTGTGTGTGTGTGTGTGTGTGTGTGTGTGTGTGTGTGTGTGTGTGTGTGTATGTGTGTGTGTGTGTGTGTGGGAGAGGTGTCCTAATCAGTGAGGTGTCCTAATGGGAGAGGTGTCTTATTTAGTGAGGTGTCCTAATGGAAGAGGTGTCCTGATTAGTGAGGTGTCCTAATGAGATAGATATATAGATGTACTAAGGGGACAGGTGTCATAATGGGAGAGGTGTCCTAAGAGGGGAAGGTGTCCTAATGGGAGAGTTGTCTTAAGGGGAGAGGTGTCCTAAGGGGAGGAGTGTCCTAATGGAAAAAGTATCTTAAAGAAAGAGGTGCCCTAAAGAGAGAAGTGTCCTAATGGGAGGTGTCCTAAGGGAAGGGGTGTCCTAAGGGTAATTATGTCCTAAGGGGAGAGATGTCCTAATGGAAAAGTGTCTTAACAAAAGGTGTCCTAATGGGAGACATGTCCTAAATGGAGGTGTCCGAAGGGGAGAGGTGTTCTAATAAGAGAAGTGTCCTAATAGGACAGGTGTCTTAATTAGTAAGGTGTCCTAATGAGAGAAGTGTTCTAAGGAAAGAGGTGTCATAACAAGAGGGGTGTCCTAATGAAAAAGTTTCCTAAGAGAGGTGCCCGAAGGGGAGGTGTCCGAATGAGAGAAGTGTGCTAAGGGGAGAGGCAACCTAATGGAAGAGGTGTCGTAAGGGGAGAGGTGTCTTAATGGAGGAGGTGTTCTAATGAGAGAGGTGTCCTAATGGGAAAGGTGTCTTAATTAGTGAGGTGTCCTGATGAGAAAAGGTGTGAAGTGTCCTAAGCAGTAAGAGTGTTGTCTGGGTTTGCAGTGATAAATTCTAGGATTGCTGACCTTATCTCTGAGGTGTCCTGATTTTTGTCCTGATTAGTGAGGTGTCCTGAAATCTACACAAACAAGATATTTGGGACAGCTGTGATGTTTATTGAGGTGTCTCCTCATTTCAGGGTGTCCTGATTAGAGAGGTTCCACTGAGGAGTACACATGTACTAGACTGACCACTGTCTCCTGGTTATTGTAGAGGACTTTCATTTTCAATTTAGTACGACATACTTCCTGTCTCCTTGTTTGTTGAGACCTACATGTGTATAGGGGGAAGAGGAGGGAGGAGGGGGGGGGGAGGGGGGAGGGAGGGAGAGGTGGGGGTACATGTACATAGAAGGAAGAAGGGACAGGGAGGGATGAAAAGAGGGGAGGGAGAGAGGGAGGGAGAGAGGTACATGTACAGAGGAAAGAAGGGATGAAGAGAGAGAGGGAGGGAGGAAGGGAGGGAGGGAGGAAGCGTCGTCATTGGTGTCTAATCACAGCAGCTCACCTCTACAAGTTACATTACATTTAACCTTCATGAAACTATACTCCCACCTCACCTCAAGCACTGCTGTGAGATGGTGTTTGTGTTCCATACCACTGGAATGAGAATGGGTTCACCAGGTGGCCTCATGTTGTGACGATAATACTCAGTGATCTCAAAACAACAATGCTCTTGGTTGAAAGGGGCTGGGGGGAGGGGGGGGGGTGGCCAGGGGCAGTTTAAAACACACGTGTATAGCAGCACTTCATGAGCAAAGGGATACAGTGTGTACATGTCAAGCAGCCTCAGACCTTACTCTACATCTGGCAGTCTACCCATCATCTCTGACAAATGTACGTACACTAGCTAAGGAAACCCACCTCACCAACCCACACCAGACATACAACACAATATGTATAATGTATACAAGAGCAGGACATTGGATAGCTGAGCTGCCCATCTGAAAATCTCTACCATTGTGGATTAAAACACACATGCAGAACTTGGTGCTACAGTGGAACCACTAGCACCCAGGTAGTACACAGTCTTTATGATAACCATAATAGATTGTCTAATCAGAGGAGTGCCCTGGTGTCCTAATTATCCACAATAGAAAAGTTGTCATGTGAGGGGTGTCCTAATTAGTGAGATGTCCTAATTAGTGAGGTGTCCTAACAGTACATGTACTGCACTACATACCTCACACTTCTCCCATGGTCTCTCACCAGATGTTAAATACAGTAGTGCTCACAGTTCATCGACGCTAGAGGATCACAGAGTAGAGAGTGCACGTGGCATGTTCACCTTTGAACCTCATGGGGAGCCTCTAGGCCATAGATATTAGAGACATGTAACCAGGATTGGAAACTGATGACATCACATGTACAGCCTTTGTTAACGGCATGTGCAGATTTTGTGTATACGAATGGGGCGTGCCTGAGTTTCGTAACAAACTACTGATGTGTACGGTGTGCAGTTAGTGGATATATATGTATATCCATGTTAGATTAAGTGCTTTCTGATGGCCTTTGATTTGTATTAGGATTTGAATTAGAACAGTTCCAATGTATACATATCAGTCCACTCAACACAGGATTATAATCATTCCATGTACTTACACTGCAGTGTGGTCCACTGAGTTCAGAGGTCGTCAACTGCCATCAGTTCTGATCCCAATATCTTCAGTTGACATGTCCCAGAAGGTATGTCATCACCACACATTGAGCTGGGAGGGAGAGAGACAGAGCAGATGAGGGAGAGGGAAGTACGGAACATTGTGTAGTGTAGTCCGATCTGTAGGCACTAGTCAGATCCTAGCAGATATGGACACACACACACACACACACACACACACACACACACACACACACACACACACACACACACACACACACACACACACACTTTTCATTTATTAACAGTCACAAAAGGTAGCAGGAGTACTGTACTACACCTCAGCCTATATCATTCACAATATACATTACATCCTTCCACCTAACCACAGTCATCTGATTGATGCCATATACATGTACATGTAGTGTAGTAACATGGCATTCCATAGACCACATGACACAGGTGACCACACTATAAATACCTACACACCACCTATTAGCCTTTAGTCTGCCAAAGAAACTGCCACACCAAAGGTGTGCTCCACATGGTTACATTGTTTATCATACTACTGTTTTTGGTAGATATGTATGCAATAAGCACAACTTGTAATAAACTATGACGTAATATATATGACACGTGAGCTTCTAGGTGAAAACTGCCGGACTCCTTGCTTTTGGAAGTGGTCCCACCCCTGCTGCTGCTGGTCATGAGTCGGGAGATTAAAGGGACCGAAACTCGTGACTGGCATAGAGTAGCTTGGGTACTCCCCTGATGATCAGTGTTAATATACAGACAAAGTTGCTATGAAAAATATCTCAATTGCCTAATCATTGAAACAATATAGTGCATGTCATACCAGTGTACATACACATACATTCAACATATCATGGGGACTATGGGGACTGTGACTAGGTCAAGCCTGCATGGACACCTGGGCAGCCACATGTAGGTGAAATGGACAAGCGTGGCAATTTATTTTTCTTTCTCCCCCAATTTCCCTCTCTTTCTTATTTTAATCCACATAACACAACATGTACAACGTACACTAAAGGAGTGTAGAATAAGCAATGTACATGTACATATACAAGAATATACAAGTAGCTGTATATCAGAGAGAGGGTGTCTGGAAGTTGAGGGTAAACTGGACACACACATACTGTACATGTCCATATACAGTGGTAGAATATGGTAAGTAAGAGAAGTTGGACCCACAACTTTACATGTGTATACATGTATATTATTGCATGACTTAGAGCGCAATACGGAGGGATATTTCCACTAGTGTGCCTTATTCCCAAAGGCACAACTTCCCTTGTCTGGCACTCTCTCATAAAACAAGAGAGGGTGTGGTCTACGTAGCATCATTGAGTTGTGCCCGTTATATGAAAAGTAGGTTATCCAATCAGGTTGTGAGAAAGCCAATTATAACATTCCTGTTATACATGACGTAACATTATACAGAATGCAATAGTCAATACTTTAGAAATGGTAAAGTTTAACCTGGAAGAAGTCCAGAAAGTGTGCCGTAAAAGTGATTGTTAACTGGACTATGAGAACCTTAGAGATCAGCAGCTTGGTACCTTTGTCAGGGGTAGTGTATATAGTGTAGCGTTGTAACTACCTTCGTCAGGCAGGGTTTAATCCAAGGGGGGCGCAGGGGGGCAAATGCCCCCCAAGAATTTCAGCTGCCCCCTCAAGCATATGGCACCATCAACAATCCAACTCCCACCCTGCCAAATATGCCCCCCCCCCCCCAAGTTTCTACAATTATTAATTTTGCCCCCTCAAGGATGCATGTCTAGATTAAACACTGTCAGGGGTAGCCTATGTAGCGTAGGATAGAGTATGTAGCGTAGCACACACACACACACACACACACACACACACACACACACACACACACACACACACACACACACACACACACACACACACACACACACACACACACACACACACACACACACACACACACACACACACACACACACACACACACACACACACACACACACAGTCATAGTGTAGTGTTCTAACTACCTTTGTCAGGAGTGAGTATGTAGTGTACGGTAGTGTTCTCAGAGGTTGTGTATTTACTCCACAGTCCAAGCAATGATCATTTCCTGACATCTTGAGACTATATGTAATATGGAAAATGTAAAAATAAAACAATGTAATGACATGAGGTGATAGAAAAGAGACAAGAAACAATGTTCAAGAATTAGATTGAGTTAGTTTGCAGCTGGGACGTGGCCCTCATGGGCCACCAGGTCAAGTGGAATGTCCATGTTTGGTAAGAAACTTGTCACTGTGTACACACATACTCTAGAACTGCATTGTTTCATAACATGACGTCGTGTGTGTGTGTGTGTGTGTGTGTGTGTGTGTGTGTGTGTGTGTGTGTGTGTGTGAGTGTGTGGTAATGATATTCATATAAGTTATGAAAACTGTTACATAACCAAACATTCCATGGGCACAACTCAATTAGATTGTTTTATGAGAGGGTGTGGCTACACCAGACTACAACTTACCCAAGACAGTCATTTTCAAAGACAATGAACTGCCATGGGTAGGATTCCAAACCACGACACTTGGTGTTCCAGGCAGATACTGACACCAACAGAACTACACATACACAATGACACCTGGACACAGTGTGATGAGGGAGATGAGTCATCTCTCTTGTATTATAACCACACACGTCCCAAACTACACTACTGCATACCTCACACTTCTCCAGCAGACTCTTTCTTCAGCTGCAATGACTCCTTTTAACTGCAGTAGTGCTCGCACATGTCGCTGTTCATCGACGCTGCAGCATCCGAGAAGAGAGAGCGCACGGTCTGGTGTGGCATGTTCACCTTTGAACCTCATGGGGAGCCCCTAGGCTGATTATCCTGGGGGTTAAAGGTCAAGCTTTAATGCACGTGGGAGATGGCTACGACGCGTTCTGCGCAGACCCTGAAATCTACAGTGGTGGACCAACCAAATCATGAGGTAGATAAATGCTGTATGAAACTTCTGTTGTGTTTGTTACGTGTAGTGTATATATAGGCAGCAGAACTGGGGGGTCAGGGGGCACAGGAAACAATTGTGAGGTTTATTTATGTAGCAGTTTATTGGTGCAGACAGAGTCAGCCAGGGGAATCGTAGCAAAGTGTCGAAGGCTATAACTAGCCTCGTTCTCAGGCTATGCATCCTATGTGGTGACACCATAACTGTGCTACACTAATTACTGATGTTGAAAAGTAGTGGAGTGACTGCCCTACCTGCCCCAATGGTAGCTACGTCCATACAGACACCATTAGTATGTGGGAATATTTGTTCGTTATAGTACATTTCTCGTTATAGTATCTTGTAGAAAATTGAGCATGTGCACACTGATCAGGTAAATAGGATATTCAATATTAGGCAAGAACAACATATATTTATTATATGCATATAGAATTTCGTTGTAATCAGATGGGTTTACAGAGGTTGAAATATTTGTACAGCAGTGATACTTAAGACAGATGTTTGTGAAGTCCTCACTACTTCATGTATAGTGGTACAGTAGAACCTCGGTTATCCAAACACCTCTGGGCTCAATGAAGTTTCCAGTGTTCGTATAACTGAATTTGTTTGGATAAGTGAATCTACACACTCGTTCGCATTTGTGTGGTTGGAGGGTGTAGGATGGCAGTTTCTACCATTACTATGGACAGTGTGATACGAGGCCATCATGTTTACAAGGATACATTGACTCCCTAAGCAGCGACAGATGGCATTTTTCAACAACACGTGCAGTTGCCTACGGTGCGCAAGCTGTATTATTGCGTATAACTTGTTCTAATTAAGCGAATTTACTTTTCAGCACTTCTTTGGATAATTGAGAGTTTGGATAATCCCGGTTTAGATAATCGAGGTTACTGGACAATGTTCATCACACTACGTACCACTGAAGTATTGCTATGTCTGTGCAGGAGCATAAGAATAGGAACAGGGAGGGAGGGGGGCAGGGGGTCCTGGGCCCCTCCAATATTTTAGGAGGGGGGGGGGGCGATCCCACCCAATAATTACCCAGCTACTTATTTGAGTCAAGCATACTCAATCCATTAGACAGTAAGAGTTACTGGTCAATAGACAAGTTGGTCAGGTTTGGCCCCCCCAATATTTTTTGATCTTCCTACTCCACTGAGGAATATGTGGCAGATGTGGTTATGTAATGCCATAACATTCTATCTATAACCCTATATCACTAGAGATTGATACTGCTGCATGGACTTATTGGGTTACCCAAACCACATGCAGTTTTAGAGTGGACATCTGTTCTCTGTGTGCTGCCTGACACCTTGGTGCTAGTGTACATGGAAAAACATGTGTATCACGGGAAAGTCCCTGCATGAATATAGGAAACAGCCGGCATAGCTATGTCCACGTTTACACTCCATGTTCACATCGCACACACACCATATAAGTCCATGGTGGAAGCAAACAAAACCGACTTTCCTGTTTTACAATTGGTACTTATACAGTGTGAGTGCAGAGAGCATGCTGGTGTAAATGCGGACATCTTGATGCCGGCTGTTTTCTGTATTCATGCAGGAACTTTCCTGTGAAGTGTATAGCAGTGGTATAGGAATTAGAGCTAGCAATCCCCTATAGTGTAATGGAGAGAGCCCACCTAGTCGTTCCAATGGGTCGATATTTCTATATCTCTATTCAATGCTGCCACAAATACCGTAATGTTTTACATGAGTTCTAATTTTCATTTGCACTGATCACTCACCACCCCCCCTGTTCCTACTCTTATGATGATTGTGTGACTTTTCAGCTTATTCCCCTCGGCATGTATGCACAGTGAGGGTACTGTAGCCATTCTGTCTGTCTGTCTGTCTGTCTGTCTGTCTGTCTGTCTGTCTGTCTGTCTGTCTGTCTGTCTGCCTGCCTGCCTGCCTGCCTGCCTGCCTGCCAGTCTGTCTGTCTCTCTGTCTCTCTCTGTTTGTTCACACCCAAACTCGCTTGTAGTAAGTATATTTGTTCTACAATCAATACAGCTTACCTAACACACAATAAAGGGGTGGGATTTTGTGGGATTTTCACTGAAACTACATCGTATGGTCAGAATCCTTCCAGCATTGTATGGCTACTACACGAGTCAGCTATTTTTCCCTCCACTGATAAGTACATGCACATTATGCGCACGCCGAGGGTTTGCACTTTAGTGCATCCTTTATTAGTGTGTGTGCTGGAGGAGTGCAGTGCTGTGCACACAGCTAATATTGTATACTTGCTTGCTTGTTATACTAATAATAATACTCATGAGGCTACCATAGTATTACTGCCATTGACCACGCACCGGCAGAGCCACACATACATGTACGCACAGGCGAATCCTTACCATCTGCCCCTCCCTCTCCTGAGGAACATAACTTACCATCCGTTTGCCCCTCAACTCCAGTCAGCTGCAAATCCTCAGCTACTCTCTATTGGTCCAGCCATCGCTTGAGTGAGCGGAACTCTTGTGCCGGCCTTGACTAATCACCAATGTCTTTATTCTGGAATTCATTTGTCGCACTACACCAGTTTGTGTAGTTTGTTTTGCCTGCACACACAAAGAACTAGCTAACAGACCTTGGTCACCTCCACTCATACCTGACTAGTTTTCCCAGGGAAATAGCAGTCAAGGTACTTACATAAATCACTCTACTGGCACAAACAGCTTATTGTGGGAGGTGTCAGCTCATTGCACATGTATTTTTAATGAGGAAACAGAGCTTAGATGTAGGTCACAGATGGTTAGTGATCCTGGAGTTTTCCTTGTCTGGGCTATACTAGGTTCAGACAAGAAAAACAGGATGTTGTGTCGTGCGATCTCAGTGTAGTATCGGAGAGTCAGTAGACTCTTTTTGTAGGGATGGTATGGACATGCCTATTAGCCTTAACTATTGAAATGGCTCAGAATGCCTGAATGCTGCAGTTATAAGTCTTAAAGGAAGAGGTTAAGTGGTTGGTTTGTATGCATGGTACATGTGACATAGCACACTGGGTATATTAGAAGTAGAAAGGAAGAAGAGAAAGACAGCCCAGACCAACTAGACACGTACCAACCAAGACATACAGTATAACACACAGACAAGATGTATATATGTGGCATATAATGTATATACATGTATGTAGCATACAACAAGTGTGTTTCTCTCCTGCAGATTTGTTCGGTAGTTTAACTGAGTTCTCCTGGGAATTTGAGTGTTTCACAGAACACTTCTCTGTAAGGTTGTCTGGAGCTGAAGGCAGTCCATGGCTGGACTATTTATTCTCTGCTGGTTCCACTTGCCAGACACCCAATGGAACAAAGGTATGGGAAATGTGGTATCGATGTATGCTGTCCTGTATATTGAGGTATCCTCATTTCAGGGAGTTCTAATTATAGGGGTCCCTGCTTTTCTATTTGTTGAGGTGTCCTCAGAGTCCTAATTCGAGGGGTTCCTGTTATTGAGGTGTCCTCGTTTCACCTTGAATGAAGCGGTTCCACTGTATACTGCCCCACTTCTGTCACTGTAGGAGGAGTATAAATTTTATAGACATTTGAGTGCAGGACCACCTGGCGAAAATAAGGACATTATGCACAACCTTCCTCCACACTCAACCTGTTTGTTAAGGGGGTGCACATCTACACTTACATTTGAAAACAGTTCTTGTGTCATTCGTAAGTTGCCCCCAAGAAACGTTTTCTTTCAGTATGTGTTTATGACAATGGTGCCCAGATTAGAGGATCTGCATTGATATAACCTGTCTCCTTTCCTCCCTCCCTCCCTCCCTCCCTCCCTCCCTCCCCTCCCTCCCTCCCCTCACGCACGCACACAAATACACACACACACACACACACACACACACACACACACACACACACACACACACACACACACACACACACACACACACCATATGCAGCACATCTATCGTCATTTTCTCCATCAAGGACAGTCCACCCCTCCTCCCCCGCTGTTTCTCCCTCCCTCTCACTCACTATCTCACCATCATCACCTTCTCACCTCCCTCCTCCTAACACTCCCCAATCACCATCCATCCAGCTTTCTTCACAATATTTGTCACTCCAACTTTTTCCTACCTCTGAAAGCCAGGAAGTACGTCAAACCAAGACAGCAGTGGCCCACCTCTCTCCCTCATCACTCCCACCTTCCCCTCCCACCACTAGCCGGGACCATTCAATTGCCTCTGTAGCAGTTCCTATTGTCATTGCAGTAGCAGTAACTCTGACGTTAGTAATGTTAGTATTCCTTGTGCTAATTGGACTGGGTGTACTATTTCGATCTCCATCAAGAAAATTGTAAGTAATTCACTGGAGTAAATGCTGTTTTGCTAACCATCCATCTTCCACATCATGTCCCAGTAAGCTATATGTAGTTGACACAGGAACCTTCCTGTGTGAATACGGGAAACAAACACCATTGAGATGTCCATGTTCACACCATCAAAACTCCGTATGAGTACCAATTCTAAAACGGATTTTCCTATTTTAGAATTGGTCCCACTACAGTGTGTGCATGGAGTTTTGACAGTGTGAACACAGACATCTCGATGCCATTTGTTTCCCGTATTCATGCAGGAAGGTTGCTGTGTGAGACTAGTTCTGGGAATTAAAATCACATCCTCACACAACGTACATGTACTACTAAATGTGCATATACTCCCTGGGTTAGGGGAAATTTAAACTCATATTCAACTTTGTCAATTATGACAGGTTGTAGTGAATAATAGTTACCATATCATTCCAACTCACACACACATTTCATACTCTGTTGTGAATAGTAGGAAGTTGAAATGTAATTATCAGCACTTCCTGTATGTGGTAGTTTTGATAATGCTATGAATTTAATTTCCACTTTCCTCTAAGATCAGTATAGGCAAACTTGCAAGAATTACTAATATTCTGATGTCTAACCTTTACATATTTTGCAGTGTACTAATACTGCATGCATTGTGTGTTCTTACATTTGTGTACATATATGTTATTTCTGTCCTAGGCCCAAAGTTGGAGACGATAATTGGAAAAGAGAGGTAGGTGTGACTGTCGGTAGGTATGTTAGACATTGAGTGAAGGGATGATGTGATTCAAAACTAAAGGCTGAGGGCCCTGGGCTCTGCTACTGAGGGTCTGAGACTTCTAAATCATATAGTTCCCTATGCTCTATATCTAACCTGGTTAAATTTGCATACTGTATTTTCATTGGACAAAGAGATTCAAACTGATGCACGTCGCAATGTAGAGATTCCTGAAGTAATGAAATTAACAGGACACTTCAGCCATTCAATGTACATGTGGTTTTAACCCCTGAAATTCTATTGCAGGTTCTTCAAGAGGATTATAAACCTCTCGATCTCAATAAACAGTTCATGCTTGGATATATTTCTGAAGAGAGTGTCATTCACCCTCTCTGTTCAAACAGAAAGTGCCTTAACCCTCTCAGCGCCACTAATAGTCCCAGTAACCCTCTACCCACTACCAAGTGCAATACCTACACAGGAACTCCTACCTTACACGTCCGTAGCCAAAATCACAATTTGAGCACTGAAATGAAATCCATCACAAAATCGGCCAGTGTAGAATACCTCAGTAGTAGCCACACCAACAGTATGGGACCTAGCTATGAATATAGTTGTAACAAAATAACAGGACTAACTAAATGGAATAGTGAAGATGTCATCAAAAGGTACGCCAGTATTGCAGTCAATGTGGAATTTACCGATCTTCTTAATGCTTCGGGGAATATATGTAACGTCAGTTTATCTGGTACTGTTGAACCAACTTCAAACCCTGACCCTCCAATAGATGTTAAACTGGTTTCTCCTGGAGAGAATCAGAACAAAGGAATGGGATGTGTTAGTAAATGCGACAGAGCTTGTGTTACATCATCAGTGGAGCCAGTCACCCATCCAAGCACAGTCACATCTGTCCCAGATGGTGTTTCAAATGCATCAATGTCTTCATCAGTTGCTGGATCTGTTCCTACTATTTCTAACCACAACACACTGACTCAAGTGGTTTTAAAGCAGCAGAATGTTAGTACAGAGACTAGTAATGACAGCCATTTTGAAGTAATCACTGATCCTGCTCCAGTTAATGAAAGAGAACTTCAGGCTCTTCGCATTGATGTTAACAACTGTGCTACACTGTCACAAACTAAGTTGTCTGCAGTACATAAAGACCATTTTATTGTGGAGACAGACACAATATTAGTAGATGGAAGAGGCCGTCACTTAACCAAGGACATTATGTGTAGGAATGGTGCTAACCATTGTGCGAGTACCTCATCAGGAGGCCTGTCAGGGAAGCTTGTGGATTATACTGGTTATATTGAACTGGAGGCACCATTGTAACCAAACTAGTTAACAGTATCTCACCTCCCTCTTTTCTTTCCTCTCCTTCCCTCCCTCTCCCACCCACTTTTCTTTCTCCCTCCCTCCCTCCCTCCCTCCCTCCCTCCCTCCCTCCCTCTCCCTCTCTCCCACCCTCCCTCCGTCCTTCCGTCCCTCCCTCCCTCTATCCCTCTCCCTCTCTCCCACCCTCCTCCGTCCTTCCCTCCCTCTCTCACACCCTCCCTCTGTCCATCTCTCCTTCCTTCCCTCTATCCCTCCCTCCCTCCCTATATAGCCATTACATTCAATCCAATTAGCCACCATTTTCTATTGCTTGTATTAAAATTTCAAGACATCTATGTAATTATGTAGGGCCAAATAATTAAGCCTTTCTTTTATTGTAACTCATTATTAATAGTTATTAGTGCCAAAATTTTTGGACATAAGATTTTGCTTCGAATTATTATAGTAAATGCGATTTGACCACCAAGGAAATATTCATGCTATATATTGTATAAGACAATTTTCATTGCACATGGAACAAGGATTATATATAGCAACTCATGTGAATGGTCTTTCCCCAGAAGTGTTTGTCTATGACATGCAGTACATATAGTAGGTTGTGTTCATGAGGAGAAGAAATTTATTGTCAATTGTCCTCCACAATTTCAGGACTGTCTGTCTTGTTAGCGTGAAAGTGTTAATCCTCCCACTATGCTAAGTTGGTCTTCAGAAAGAGTGACTGTCAAGCACTTGGATTGTTTGTTCTTCATCTAACTAATGATATACCATGAGTCAGTGTGGGAATCATATCTATAGACATCAGTGGTGGTGGAGTTCTGTGAGTCATCTCTCCCACCAATATATAGCCAGCAGGTGACCACCAAATGAGGCAAGAGTAGAGCGTGTTACTGGTATATAGACTGCTGATTTCTTTCCATACATTTGACCTATAGCTAGTAGTGTCTAGGTATAGCCAGGTACTGGACAACATTGGGGTGCCTAGCTAAGCTAAGTAGGTGACATTCTTCCTGGAATTTGCATAGATAGGAGCATGTTCCAGGGTCACGGAGGTCAGAGTGTGGGGTGCATAATCTTGGCAGCACAGAGTAGCTCATCACACTTGGCCTTACATGCCCCTCCATATGATCCACTACCAAGAACCTCTGAGCTGAATGTTACAATAAGCAAACTCAGTTCGTTGTTCAGTCATGGCTATAATTAAGAAATAGTATGAAGTCATTTACATACAGTACTTTCTAGTATGCTGCATGATTCCCTAATAAAATCCCTTCCTAAGTATCCACTGAAATGGTGTGGCTGTAGTGAGACTGGTTTAGGTGAAAGAGGGAATAGGTCTTGTGTATATAGCACAGCAGTAGATGTAGCTACTTTACATACATGATATAGTTTTCTCACCTTTAGTTAGTCAATTGTGTTGGGATATGTATCTAGCTCTTTGAAAATATCAGGAAAAGCAACTGACTTAAAACCTATCATATCTGGTTGCTATATATGGGAAATGTTTGTGTTACTCACACCTCAGTGAAGGCTATAAGCAAACCAGTATATATATTATATGCTAATGATAAATTACATTCTCTATAGGCATAGGAAGATAATTCACATTGTGAGGGTACAAATTAGACTTTTGTAATTAAAACAGCATCCATGTAGGACTATATGTCATGTGGATCTTTGATTGTTTTACAACTATATGTAGCCACATATATATTGGAGACAAGGCTGATGCAATGGTATAGTGATCACCAATGCACACCAATATTGCAGTTGATGTGGAATTTACTGTTCTTCCCTTAATGTTTCAGGGAGTCTCCGTTTAAATTTACTCAGCGCCGCGTGCTATAGAGAGAATACTACGCAGAGGCAGAGAACCTGGGGGGGGGGGGGGGGGCAGGGGGGCTTGAGCCCCCCTACTTTTAGATAAGGGGGAGCTGAGCCCCCCCCCCCCCCAAAATTTGGTGGTCAATGGGTCAAGTGAAGAATGTAAATTCAGAATGAATGTATATAGTGAACTTCATTAACACCGAGCCCCCCCACTTTTGACATGCTGTCTCTGCCTCTGCTATATACGATCGATATGCGCACTGATTCTACTGCGCAGCATGCAGTATATACTCGCCGCGTTTTCTCGTCACCCTTGGATGCAACGTCTCATCCCTGCCATAGTAACAGTCTTTACTAGTCAAGTACAGTGTGCGTTGCAGGGACTTTATTACTCCAAAATTGTATCAGAAACTATCTCAGAAGGTCTAGGAATCCAAAATTTTACAGAAGAAGCACGCCCCCAGACACCTACACGGCGCTTGCGAGCGCACACCTCGTTCCAACCAATATTTAACCTATAGCTAACAACCTGCCCACGTACGGTTCCGCGAGGTATTTAATATCTGCTATAAGGTATATAATATATTGCACTGACTTGCTACAGTTGAGTGGTCTACCGTTACCACAACCAATACTATAACACCAGGAGTATAACGCCAGTGAGGCAGCGTCTTGCTTCCAAGACAGCCGAAGAGCACGAGAGCGTCACTGACAATCTACTAGTGGACAAACTACATATATATACCAATGAGCGCTTGCAGTCACGATCACATGATATACCACATTTTGTGCAATTGAAACAGAAATGCATGCAGTATCATTACATCATGCAATATACAATACCAATATAAAACCTACAATTCCAAGGATGATACAAAAATAGACAAAGAAAATAGAATGGGGTGTGTATTATAATATAAAAACATAGCTATAGTAAAACAGGAGTGTTCACTTCTTTCTCTCTTCAATCTGGTCAGCAAGTACAGTGAATTCACAGTCCCTCAAAGTTTTAATCAATATCTGCCATGTACAGGGCTTCCCTTTTCCTGTCAGCCACTCCTGAAGAATCCTTGTATTGACTTCCTCTGGTTTCCCAAGACAATCCACTTTAATGCTGTCCACTCTACTGCCAGTAACATCATTGAGAAGGAATGTTCCAAACATCTTGTAATTGGCTCCGACATGTTGAGGAATCTTTAGTAGATAGAGTTCTGGTAGAGATGGTGCTTGTTCTGAGGGAATGTAATATAAAGTCAAACAAGAAAATGGATAGAGAAGTGGGCTTACCAGTTTTTTGGGGCTTCATTGAAGAGTGCTTCCCATTTGAAGACTTGCTCTTTGGTGTGTCATCATTTCCTAAATAAATAGTACCACCACATTAATGATTATGCTAGTGTGTCATGATAGAATTAGGAGCTCAGTGCAGCTACTCACCATCAGTATTTGCCAGCCATATTTTTTGTTCCTTAGTGAGAGGAAAGCATACACTGCTAGGTTTAAGAGAACACTTTAGAAAGCTCTGAGAATCATCGACAATGGCAGGATGTGGCATTAGAGAACATCGGGAACTCTGCTCAGGACAAAGGTATGACACTTCAGGTACCTGCACATCATAGTGTAGTGTTTCCATTGCCTTCATGATTGCTGCAAAAAATGCATCGCGAACTTTGGGATATAATATTACTGCATGTTCAGCAGCTACACTAGCTGGGAGCTCAAGAATGACCTCCAAATAGGAGGAAATTGGATCAAGGAAAGTCAGTTTTCCAGGGAGACCCATCGGGACTTCAAATGTGAAGCTGTTTCTGGCCACCTGCACCACCTTACCACCCTCAGTTAGCAACTTCCAACCAGCATCACTTAGAAGTGAAGATATTGTGCAGCAGTACACACCAAACATTGGACTCTTCTTAGAAAAGTGGAGGATGAATGACGAACAAACATTATCATCTGTAATCGGTGGTGATGGGTAAATGCTGCTCACTTCAAGGACACATGGCATGATGAATTCTTTTGGACCAACTGCAGAAACAACAAGCTGTGAAATCAGGACTTTCAAGAGGTCCTCTGGTTGAAAAAGCTCTGAGATATAGTGCTTGTTCACATCAGGTGAATGGAGAAACTGAAGTGAAACAATACCCTGCTGAACAAATTTGCGCTGGGCCCCATTAAGTGCACTTTTTCCTTTCTTCAGTTTTAGGCTGTAGCGGACTAGCTCAGTGATCTTATCAAGGATCACCTGTGAGCTGCCAAAGACGACATTAGGCAACACATCATAGTAAGCAATGATATTCAGCTGACGCAAGTAGTCGAGTGCAGCATTCAGGGAGGGGAGATCAAAGCCAAGCTTGTGGCCTACAAACTCACATTCTTTTCGACTCAGGGCATACCGCTTTAGCTCCTCCATCAGCATGTGGAGGGCCACATCGTAACCATGCCACTTCAGTGGCAGGTCTCTGGACTTAGCACGGGAGTGACCCATCAGCGATTGCTTTAGTTGATCCACTTTCTCGAAGTCTTCTTTGCTTGGATTTCTGGCATTTATTCGGAATGTGATCTGCTTTAGTGATTCTCCACTGGTGATCACACTTTGCTGCATATTCTCAGGGAGGATTTCAGTGATGATAGCATTGATTCGCTCATCCTTCTCATCTGGTGTCTCGGGACAGCTATCTTGCTGATCGAGAAATGTACCCACAAATGCGAGGTTTGGCATCTCATCAATACCACATCGTGTGGCTTCAGACTGGATGACCTGTAGATCATGGCGGATCACCTGTTCATTGGTGTAGTGAGACTCATAGGGATCATTGGTCAGCATTCCCTCCTCATAGAAGGCCACCTCTCCATGGATTCCAAGATATTCATTGAGCTTGAAGACAGAAATCAGGCCAGAGAGCTCAGGTATGAAGATTGAGACAATGTCGTGGAACTGAGGCTGGCCTCCAGAGTCCACCAGGCGGATTGAGTGGGACATCAGTAGTTCCTTTAGTTCTGCGTATTCAAGCATTAGGTCACGGAGACCTTGTTGAAAGTCAGTGAAGAACCCCTCAATGTTGTCAGGGTCATCACCTAGTGAGGTTGCAAGCGACTCAGGAGATTTCTTAAAGATATTGCTAACAGCAGATCTAAACCGATCAGCAAGTGCACTGATATCTATTTTCCTTGAAGATTTGAATACCTTCGGTCGAGAAAGGTAGGCTGCTTGTATAGATGATTCATCTGATGCAGTGGCTGAGCTCTCTACACCTTCACTCTTTCCTTTCTTCTCTTTCTTTTCTTCTTTCTCATTCTTCCAGCGGATGAACATCTGGTTGCTGGTGTGTGCAATCATGCGAGAAAGACGCTCATAATTCACCCTCTGCCAATCAGCAGTGAATGTGGAGGTAGAGACATCTCGAATGGGTGTCAGGTGGAGGGGCTCTGTTGCAACTGGGGTGCTGATGCGGATGAGGTCACGTTGAGTTCCAAGGAACATGGCAATGAGACTGGACTTGCCCACCCCTCCAGGTCCATGGATCAGGAACTTGTCATCGCGGTGAGGTATGAAACCTTCTTGAAGGGCAGCTTGGAGAATTTTTTCAGTTGGAGCTGGTCAGTGTTGTAGGTGGCCGGGGTGTCATAGAGGTTTGGGGGGAGAAAGTAAAACATAGTCTTATGGAGATGGCATTATTAACTGTTTATAATACTTCTTAGGACACAAAGGAAGCAGTTATTTTACAACAAGGTAGTGTACAACCAGTACCTTCTTTGTTTACAGCCATCAATGTCTGGTTTGCTCTGCCCTCCATATTTTCATGTACATATAAAGACTTTTGAAAACTCTGATTAAGGGGAAAGTGGCCTACTTACAATTTATTAAAACCTTCTGTGGGTAGTGGAACCTAGTGATGTCATACAAGGACACTAAGCGACATGGTGGGCTCACAATACAGATCACATCATCTGCAAACAGTCATAAGTATTGCGAACTCTCTGATTTGTTAATCAAGGTAAGCCCCTACCTAGTTGATTGTTAAAATATTTTTGGTTTCTAGAGGGAGTCAAGTTTTTTTGAGAATTTGGCGGAGAGTCCTGTTGAGTGATGAGAGGTATGCAGCTGGACGATGTGGTCTAAGGTCATTCTAAATTACTGCTATCATACTTCCCCTGACCCTCAATTATATCCCTCACTAATTGATGTGCCCACTTATTAATCAGTGTGTGGGTTCTACATACTGTTCCCCACTTCAAGCTAAAAATGTCATGGTTACTTTACATGCACAGGAAAAACCCTAAATGAATACAGGTAACAGATGGGATCATTAAATGTCCGCATTTTATATCATCAATACTCCGTGTACATACCGCGCAAGTCCGCACTCAAACTATATAAGTCCTTATTGGGAACTATAGTAAAACAGACTTTCTATTGTTCCCACACAGACTTACGCAGGGTGTACATAGACCTGCACAGTGAGTACATGAAGTATTAATGTGGACACTCGATCCCGTCTGTTTCCCATATTTATATAAACTTTTTGCTGTATTAGCCCTTGCATGTTTTTCTCAGTTCCATCAAAAACTTAAATTTACTGAAATACATAACTCCACAAGGGTTAAACAACACCACCAACTTTACCGGGCTTTAGGTAAATTGCATCATATTTACCATAAAATACTCATCAACACTCTTTACGCTGAACCTCAGGCCACAATTCTCAAATAAATATTGGTGAAAAATAAGAGTTATTGCCAGAATTTGAGGGCTCAGGTGAAGTCAAATAGACATTAGAGTTTGATACATTTGGTGGTATTATTTAATCAGATTTGTTTTGCTTTAGCTACTAAGTTAGACAAATTGCCTGAAATTAAAATCTTGTCTGAGGTTGTGTATAAACTATTACCTAATGGATGTAGCCATCAGACAGCTAACAGTCCATCCAAATGGCAAACAAATCTTGTATGCAAATTGAATTGATGTGGTCTTACTGGCAGGCATGGTCATACTAAAGACAGTGGCAGTTTTCTGAATCTCTCTACCTTACACAAAAACATTCTATTGTACAAGCATTATGCTTGCTAAGTCTAGGAGCATACATCAAACGTACAAGCCAATAACAAGATTCTGTAAAGGGCTTGTAAAAAGAAATTGACTAGCACTAATTAGCATACTGATTTAGTCATCTTCACACCGCAATTCCCACTAGGAGGGCTCTAGGTGTATTACATTGTATTCACCATACAATGGAGCTGATAGTGCTTATACCCAGCAGGACAAACACAATTTAGGGTCATATCATGTTGTATTACACCCATCAATATCTTCAACACCATTTACACTCAACCTCAGGCCACTCAAATCTCAAATATCTATACAGAGGTATAGCACCACACCCCACATAGCAAGCTGTGCGATAAACTGTGTACAAGAGAAACCAATTCTTGACTGCTTAGGAAATCTACCACTTAAAATGCTGCCTATTATATGCAGGAAGAGTTGAAAGTTGTCTGCTCCTAAAGCTCATTACCAGAGACACTACAAGAAGCAAGTCATGTTTCCAGGCCTTTCCTGATAACATGCACAAACATTAGCCAACTACTGCAACATGTATTCACAAAACATTTCCTGCTAATTAGCTACTCCTGCTCAATGCAGTGTACAAGTGTACATGTAACTTACAAGCCAATTACAAGATTCTGTAAAAGAGCTTGTTAAACAATACAGCACTGGAGAACTGTAGCACTAATTAGTGTATAGTGATTAGACCAAATATTAGTTAGTTTAAGGGTTCTACATGCTGTATTTCCCCAGTACAAAGGCCATTGGTTAGGCTTTTTAGTTTCTTCAACCAGCTATGCTCTATCTTACTTACTTACATGATTGTACATGTATGTGTACATGTACACATAAAGCCTCTGTCACAAATAGCAATAATGTAGTGTCCATTTCATTCCATCAGTATTGTACTCAGGTGTACATCCACGTGGAGATTGGATATATGTACATGTACATAAACACACACCATCCAACTCACCACTCAGTATCTCAGATTTGATCTTGGTACATCTGCCATACACATCAACTGCTCCAAACAGTGATTTGTGGACAGGAAGTCCTGTAGCAAGTTGGGTAGACTTTTTTCCGTCTAAAAATAAGTGAAGTTCTCCATTGGGTAGTAGTAGGAGACCGACTTTATTACCAACTTCAAAGTGATCAAGACTTGGGAGGTGAGAATAGTTAGTACGTGAGTGGTTGTGGAAGAGTGTGTTGCCACAGTAGTACCATTCATTGTTACTAGCACCACTGAGAGGTAGGTAATCAGGCACCTTATCAGGTACAGTAGTAGTTACACCAACTGTCTGTGAGAAATAATTAAACCCATCACATAACATGTACCATAGAACTATACATGACGTACATGTACATGTACTATTGAAGATTATACATGTACAGAGGTACAGATGTATGCATGTACAACTTGACAATACATGTAAGTACTGTACATTACGTACACATATCTACACATATTTGGTTGTAAAAGCAGAAATCAGACCTGATTAGATTGTGTATTTTCTGATAAAAGTGATAAGTTGTGAGTGTACCTCTCATTACTACTGAAAATACTTCTCTAAAACCATTCATGTCTATTATTACATTATGACTAGCTATGAATTTTACATGTAAAAGTGCATGCTCAGGACTAGTACATGATAATTAATTAATGTTGTATGTTGTAATGAGCATACACAAATAAAAATGTTGGCAATGTATACCCTCAGGCATTACAGGAAACAGAGTACACTATCCACTCACCAGTCCAAAGCTCGACCTAGTGGTACTGAGTATTGTAGTCTGCCACACTTGACCTAGTGGCAATGGATTTGCGGTGTATGTGACACAACCACCAAAATCATGATACTCCTCAGGTCGTTCTCTCTCGACGACGGAGTTGTCTCCAGAGAATTTTGCTCTCCTTCCACACTTCTTAGTATTAAGAACGAAGGGTCCTGGGACCCAATCTGACAAATCTGTCGGAACGATCGCCATTGTTTATAGCGAGCTAGTCCTTAAGGGGCGTGGCTCGTTTTCAAGTACGTGACCTGTTTACCGCGCAATAATGCAAACAGCGTACGTATTGCAGTCTCTGCTGGTATTATGAGTGGGGAGAGAGAGAGAGAGAGAGAGAGAGAGAGAGAGAGAGAGAGAGAGAGAGAGAGAGAGAGAGAGAGAGAGAGAGAGAGAGAGAGAGAGAGAGATTCTGTGTAGAATGTCATCCATTCATACTACACACTGACTGGAGTTAATAATGTCTCCATGTCACCACTAGCTATGTAGTAGTGGCTGGTGAAAAGTATCATTACTTTTACAACAGAACATAATGGAAATGTAAAACAAAACAATTACTACTATAGTTACTATCCAATATGACAAGCAGTCTGGCTGGATGGACCTGTAGTGTGTGTGTGTGTGGGGGGGGGGGGGGGGGGGGGGGAGAGGTGTACTAATCAGTGAGGTGTCCTAATGGGAGAGGTGCCTTAACAAGTGAGGTGTCCTAGTGGGAGAGATGTCCTGATTAGTGAGGTGTCCTAATGGGAGAGGTGTTTTAATTAGTGAGGTGTCCTAATGGGAGAGGTGTCTTAATTAGTGAGGTGTCCTAATGGGAGAGGTGTCTTAATTAGTGAGGTGTCCCAATGGGAGAGGTGTCTTAATTAGTGAGGTGTCCTAATGAGATAGATGTATTGATGTACTAAGGGGACAGGTGTCTTAAGGGGAGAGGTGTCCTAAGGGGAGGAGTGTCCTAAGGGGAATGATGTCCTAAGGGGAGGTGTCCTAATGGAAAAGTATCGTAAAGAAAGAGGTGCCCTAAAGAGAGAAGTGTCCTAATGGGAGAGGTGTCCTAAGGGAAGGGGTGTCCTAAGGGTAATTATGTCCTAAGGGGACAGATGTCCTAATGGAGAAAGTGTCTTAACAAAAGGTGTCCTAATGGGAGACGTGTCCTAAAGGGAGGTGTCCAAAGGGGAGAGGTGTTCTAATAAGAGAAGTGTCCTAATAGGACAGGTGTCTTAATTAGTAAGGTGTCCTAATGAGAGAAGTGTTCTAAGGGGAGAGGTGTCCTAAGAAGAGGGGTGTCCTAATGGAAAAAGTTTCCTAAGGGGAAAGGTGCCCGAAGGGGAGGTGTCCTAATGAGAGAAGTGTGCTAAGGGGAGAGGGGACCTAATGGGAGAGATGTCCTAATCGGAGAGGTGTCCTAAGGGAGAGGTGTCCTATGTGGAGAGGTGTCCTAATGGGAGAGGTGTCTTAATTAGTGAGGTGTCCTGATGAGAAAGGTGTGAGGTGTCCTAATCAGTAAGAGTGTTGTCCGGGTTTGCAGTGATAAATTCCAGGATTCCTGACCTCATCTCTGAGGTGTCCTGATTTTTGTCCTGATTAGCGAGGTGTCCTGAAATCTACACAAGCAAGATATTTGGGACAGCTGTGATGTTTATTGAGGCATCTCCTCATTTCAGGGTGTCCTGATTAGAGAGGTTCCACTGAGGAGTACACATGTACTAGACTGACCACTGTCTCCTGGTTATTGTAGAGGACTTTCATTTTCAATTTAGTACAACATACTTCCTGTCTCCTTGTTTGTTGAGACCTACATGTGTATAAGGGGAAGATGAGGGAGTAGGGGGGGGGAGAGAGGGAGATGGGAGAGGGGAGAGGGAGAGGGAGGGAGAAGGAGGGAGGGAGAGGGTGAGAGGGAGAGAGGGAGTGAGACGGAGGGAGAGAGAGGGAGGGGGAGGGAAAGGGAGAGGGAGGGAGGGGGGAGGGAGGGGGTAGGGAGAGGGAGGGAGAAGGGAGGGAGAGGGAGGGGGGAGGGGGGAGGGAGGGAGAGGGGGGAGGGAGAAGGGAGGGAGAGGGAGGGGGGAGGGAGGGAGAGGGAGGAGGAGGGAGGGGGGAGGGAGGGGGGAGGGAGACGGAGGGAGAAGGGGGGGAGGGAGAAGGGAGGAAGAGGGACGGGAGAGGGAGGGAGAGGGAGGGGGGAAGGAGAGGGGAGGGAGAGGGGAGGGAGGGGAGAGAGAGGGGGAGGGGGAGGGGGAGGGAGGAGAGGTGGGGGTAAAGCACCTCAACCAAAGCATCACAAACCTTATATACATGTATATGTGTTATATGTCTTGTGTGGGTAGGTGAGGTGTGTTTCCTTTCTTTTCTAGCTAGTGTACGTATGTTTGTCAGTGATGATGGGTAGACTGCCAGATGTAGAGTTAGGTCTGAGACTGGCTTGACATGTACACACTTTGCTCATGAAGTGCTGCTATACACATGTGTTTTAAAATTAGGCCCCCTGGCCACACCAGACATACAACACATATACATGTATAATGTATACAAGAGCTGGACATTGGATAGTCATGTAAGGAGTGTCCTAACTAGTAATTAGTGAGGTGTCCTAATGGGAGAGGTGTCTTAATTAGAACAGCTCTAATGTATACATATCAGTCCACTCAACACAGGACTATAACCATTCCATGTACTTACACTGCAGTGTGGTCCACTGAGTTCAGAGGTCGTCAACTGCCATCAGTTCTGATCCCAATATCTTCAGTTGACATGTCCCAGAAGGTATGTCATCACCACACACTGAGCTGGGAGGGAGAGAGACAGAGCAGATGAGGGAGAGGGAAGTACGGAACATTGTGTAGTGTGGTCCGATCTGTAGGCACTAGTCAGATCCTAGCAGATATGGACACACACGCACGCACGCACGCACACACGCACACCCACACCCACGCACGCACGCACGCACGCACGCACACACACACACACACACACACACACACACACACACACACACACACACACACACACACACACACACACACACCGCACACACACACACACACACACACACACAGACACACACACACACACACACACACACACACACACACACACACAGACACACACACACACACACACACACACACACACACACACACACACACACACACACACACACACACACACACACACAGACACACACAGACACACACAGACACACACAGACACACACAGACACACACACACACACACACACACACACACACACACACACACACACACACACACACACACACACACACACACACACAGTCATAGTGTAGTGTTCTAACTACCTTTGTCAGGAGTGAGTATGTAGTGTACGGTAGTGTTCTCAGAGGTTGTGTATTTACTCCACAGCCCAAGCAATGATCATTTCCTGACATCTTGAGACTATATGTAATATGGAAAATGTAAAAATAAAACAATGTAATGACATGAGATGGTAGAAAAGAGACAAGAAACAATGTTCAAGAGTTAGATTGAGTTGGTTTGCAGCTGGGACGTGGCCCTCGTGGGCCACCAGGTCAAGTGGAATGTCCATGTTTGGTAAGAAACTTGTCACTGTGTACACACATACTCTAGTACTGCATTGTTTCATAACGTGACGTCATGTGTGTGTGTGTGGTAATGATATTCATTTTTTGACGTAATAAGCTATGAAAACTGTTACGTAACCAAACATTCCACAGGCACAACTCAATTAGATTGTTTTATGAGAGGGTGTGGCTACACCAGACTACAACTTACCCAAGACAGTCATTTTCAAAGAAAATGAGCTGGCATGGGTAGGATTCCAAACCACGACACTTGGTGTTCCAGACAGATACTGACACCAACACAACTACACATACACAATGACACCTGGACCCAGTGTGATGAGGGAGATGAGTCATCTCTCTTGTATGATAACCACACAAGTCCTAAACTACACTACTGCATACCTCACACTTTTCCCGTGGACTCTCTCTCTACATGTGTGGTAGTGCTCGCAGTTCATCGACGTTGCATCAGAGAGCGCAATACAGTGTAGCATGTTCACCTTTGAACCTCATGGGGAACCCCAGCGCTGATTATCCTGGGGGTTAAAGGTCACGCTAGCATGTGGGAGGCCGCCGTAGCCGATACGACGCGAGGCGGCCGTAGCGGATGCTCTGCGCAGACCATGAAATCTACAGTGGTGGACCAACTAAATAATGAGGTAGATAAATGTTGTATGTGTAGCTATATACATGTTCCACGTACTGCTTATATCCACTTTCCAATTAAACACACCTACGAGCTGTGCTATGAATTATAGCGGTTCTCTGTACAGTATCATACCTGATTACAGACTGAGTAATGTCACTGACTGTTTTAGATTGTCTTCCATTATCCCTACCTCATGTACCTTATTTACATATGGGAGGAAACTGGCTACTCTCCAGGAGGGATATTGTGTGTAGACTTGCCTCTCTGAAATTAATAACCTGCAACTTCCCTTTCCACCTCTGTCATCCTCTCTATTGTAGGCAAATATGTGACTGAGTACAGTCTCAGGTCTGCCTCACGTATGTATACATGTAGGCTATGGTGTGGATAGGCAGCTAGGTACACACAGTGCTCATGTGAGCCAATTAGCTTAAAGAGCTGTACACTTTGCTCTGCTTACTTTTCACCTTATCATCATTTACCATCACCTCCCTCCCTTCCTCCCCCACTCCCCTCCCCAGATATACTGACAGGTAAACCAGTGAACATGTCTGAGGATGTCTACCTCCTGACGCAGAAATGGCTGTGATAACATGAAACACCAAACTCCTCCTCTTTCCAATATACATGTACCACTGTCTCCTCTCATAACACTACCTAATGTGTATTACTATTGTCTGTGTACTATTATACATCTCCATTTTGTATCCTCCTACATCCTATGTTCTTTTTCTTGCTCACCACGATTTCTCTTCCATACCACCTATTGTTGTTTCACTCTATACATGTACTGCATACCTCATATTCCCTCTCACCCGCTTGAAACCTGAGCTCATTAAAAAGATATTGCCTGAATTTTTTGGTTCAGTAGGTGTACCAGAGCCGCTCTAGCGCCTTTGTCCTACGAGTGTTTCTATTTAAGCTTATGCATATCGGACTCAGTAAGCAAAATACATTGCCAAATTAAAATTGCAAAAACTTCGTTATCTTTTTCTAAGTCTCCATGGAAACAAGGTTCTGTAAAACCTCACAATCATCAATGCCACTCTCTTACTTAGACATAAAGATAGCTATAGTTAATGGGAAATACTCCACTGCAGTGTATGATAAACGAGATGACAGTGTTAGACACGCTTCTCACAAATGGTACAAGTATTAATATGAATCAACTTCTTATATAATTATTTCCCTATGCAGTGCTTTCGGTCAACAGAGGCCTCTGCTCGAGTGAAGACTATAATTTTTCTTGAGGAACGAACATTTGATTCCTACACGCGAAGCAGAAAAGGTGTGGCGCTCGCGCGCGCGCGCACGCGTGGTGAAAGACTACAATGTGTCAGAAAGAATGAAAACAAGATGCAGCATATGCAGATGATAAACAAGGAGTAGCATGAAGGCAAAGACAGGGAATGGCCCTGCAACAATCGTAACAAGCGCAATCCCTCCCTGCATCTTTTTAATTTATTATGGTGCTAGCCATGATGCCTACTATTTTGCACCGGTCAGGATATTAAAAAGGAGGCAGTTGTCCTTTGTCTATCTTCCTACAGCTCGCAGGCCCCTCATTCTACGCGTCTACTGCGCATGCGTAGGGTTTCATACTAGACGCTACTCGTATACAGGTACCATAAAAATAACAAACTTGAAAAAATATTCCGCCATATTTACGAGGGTATAAGGGTTTGTTTCGCATTTACGTCCACCAATATCAGGAGGACTCTGGTTTGTGTAGTGGGTTTCCTCGTTTCCTGACTGCAGACTGGGCAGCTTACTGAACAGACAGAGGTGTTAACAGAATGTAAATTAAGGTACATGCATCTCACCTGCGCGGTCCCTTGTGTAAATGTGCGTTACAGTGTACTGCAACTACTGTTGTTAGTTCCTAAGCAACGGACATAGGTCTATATGAATCATGTGATATGCCATTACCTATACTGTAAAATTTAATAGCAAAACTGTTTGTTGCATCGCCATGCATACATCAGTCCATCATGTGATGCTACAGTATTGTACTCTCTAGACAATGGCTTGCGTTGACAGAAGACTCCACAAATGCCTCAATGCATATGACTGTGGCTAGGTCCAGACATTATATATGCTATCAGTATTGTTGTTTTATCACACAGTACAGTAGTACTGTGTATATAGGGATTGCTATGGTCTATCCCCATTGAAAACCATATAAGGATTTTGTTCATTTCACTTCATTTCACTTCATTTGAAGTTGATTTTACTTTTAATAATATCAAGGTGAAGAAAGTGTGAAAAATAACCAGTATACACAAATTGGTTGTGTTGTGATGTAATATGTACATAATATCGGAAAAAATGATTTACACATTTTGTCCATGTTTTCATCATCTTCTTCTTCTTCTTCTTCTTCTTCTTCTTGAATCACCGTAACTCAATAACCATAAAATCAATAAACTTGAATCTTTGCATGTAGAAATATATCATTACATACTGGGGAATAGACATATAATATTGTTAACCCTTGTAGTTCATGTACTACTGATCGTTATCTCTCCCAGCAATGTATTATGAATGAGGATAACTAATGAGCAAAAATCAGCAACCATGGTAACCATCAACCTGAAAGTCAGCATGTGCAGAGATATCATCGCTAATGGCAACATAATAAAATCATGTGTTGTTAACCCTTGTAATTCTTGTAATACTGATGTTAACACTCCTCTCAATGTAATACATGTACATATACATACTTTTACAACATCACTAACAATTGCCATGGACAGCCATATATACCAGTCATTCTAAGTATAATATATATCATGATCATAACCATCACAATGTGGAACATACCGAATTGTAACAAAAATACGTGAATATATATATATATATAACAATAATGAACTGAGATGACCGTATAATTTTATAGTGTTGGGATATTCTCTACAGGACACATAAGAAATACACTTTGCTCTTCAAACTTAACATCACAATGAACAGAGTGGCAAATTAGTAATTGAATAGGTATAATGCCCTTTATATTAGTGTTATACAAATCTTTCCACCACAACTCAAATGGTTTTGTGTATGCATTTTTTGCATGATGCTCTTTTAACCAACATACCATTGCAAAGAGATGCAATACAACCCTATCATTTAGTTCACATGAATGGATAAAGAATTTTTGAAGTATAAGAGGTCGTGGTGTTGGATTAAAGGATTGAGCGGTATAAGCAGTTGCATACATAATGGATCCAGCTTTATGACGAATTCCATTGTACATTAGTGAAGAATACACGTTGCACACGGAATTAAGGGAGCTTAGCTCAAATGTTGCATTCTGATGAAGTTGGACATACACACAGTGTAATTGTGCTAGTTCTTGAGTTGAAAGTGTAGAACTATGGTATGATTTAGGAAGCGAAATTTCTAGAGATGTTGTGAAAGACCAGTCAGTAACCTTGCGAGGATCACAGCGATTTATGGACTTCCCATGTATTGTTGCTTGTAATGACTCTTTGAGTAATGGCTCAATGTCTTTGGAGATTATGGCACCAAACTCTGCTTTGTATTCCATAGGTAGGTAATGACTAGTTGTGTAAAGTGAAACGTCGCATCTTAAGTGGATTTCTATATCGATCGGTTATTGGATGGAAAATTTTCTAGAATACCATTATATCGTCCATAGGAAAACAAGCAGAAATTATGCACTGGACCATAATCTAATAGACATTGCTTCATGTGACAATGAAAGGTGCATATTGGGGGTTATTACTTTCCTTCCATAGATACTTTCAACTCTACGACAAAACTGCAAAAGGAAGGCATCTGCTAGCTGTATCTCAGCATCAGTGATTGACATTTGGCAAAGTAGCCTTGATGCTTGTACAAAGTAGTACCAGCACTGCAAATGATCACCTGTGAGAATGTCAGGCAAAGTAATGACTGAAAAGAGGTTTGTCCAGTTCTTGTATTGTCATGTGCACATTCCTCAAAATCTGATTCATCTGCTGAAAAGTCACCTTCTAAGGAGGCAAAGATTAATGTGGTTATTGAGTGCTTCTAATAATACTATAGATTACTGACTACATCATGTTTACCACCGTAGAGTATGGATATTGGATTAGTTTATAGTTTTCTGAAGTGCATGTGAGGGAAGTTTAGATCCTGATGCAAGTTCAATGTATAAATTCCTTCGTAGTTAGCTATTATTAATAGATACCTTGTCACATTCCATGTATGTGCTTTAGCTAATACTTACTTTCTTCATCTGTGGTCATGGCCTTCTTCTTTACCCACTGGTCTCCCTGATCATCATAATACAATCGCTTATGCATTCTGTACGTTTTATTCGCCACACAAGTTCCACAATGCGGGCAGAAAACTTCGTCTAAGCCATGCATCACCATGATGAGTACCATCTGCACGTAGAGCATGCGTTTTTATCCACGCTATATAAGTGTCTAGACCTACAGCTGGTATTTACCAGCTTGCTTTGAAGTAAACTATAGTCAGTGATGATAATAATTTATTGCTTCAGAGAGACTCCAAGTAGTTCAGCATCTGAGAGCACTCCCAAGAGATGTAAAGTATAGAGATACCTCCAAAAGTTAGGGTAAGTGGGTATTTCTTTTGCAGAAAACAGTATACATAGAGTCTATTCCTCTAGTCCTTGGTATAGATTATGCTATATAGCATAATATTAATGGTGGCATTTTTCTGCATAATTGCAGTGTGAATGTGCAATGATCAAATGAAGTTGCACTTACAATAAGTAATTATAATTGTACCTGGTTGTATGCAAGTTGGTTGCTTTTAAATTGTACCACACATGTATGTTGGTAAGCATAATTCAGCATAATGTGTTTTTTTTTGCTATTTGAGTACATGGTAAAACTTGAAGGGCCTAGGCATTGTGGGTGTTTAGCAGCTTCAGGGATGGAAGAGCCCTTGTGGGTGTTGCTTCAGTGTTGATGGGATGGCTGATCTGATAGCTCTGTGAATGTTTGTATTGCTAGAGGTGTAAAATATAATACTTGTTGCCATCTCTCTATAGAAGGAGGTTAGGAAGGTCTACCACACTCTACTTGACCAAGATGAGAAAATTTTGAGGGGTGGAAGCTTGGCCATGGGTAAGGCTGAAGTATACATATGGACATGATTGCTTATACATTTGTGTATGTGGGTATGTGAGTAAGTGAATATGGGCCTTTAACCTTGTTTCACTGTTAATTACTTTGCAGTGTTTTATTCAAGTCAAAGGATAATGAGAAGGTCCTGGATAAACTTGTAAAAGAAGTTAGGGGTCTCAATCCAACTTTCAATAGTGCTGATATACGGGGTGAGTTTATGCCTCAGTGCACATGTGCATTGGAGGCATACAGTAGTCACATGGTTTGTTAGTTTATTTGTTCCAGCTATATCTGCTCTGCTTGTGGGATTTGAGTGCTAGTACACACATCTATTATTGTAATAGGCTTTGCCTGAATCAAGTTTTTCAGTTTGAAAGTTATGGTGTGAAAGAGCCAATTAATATAGAAATGGGCTAGCTATTCACCACAACCAGGCTTGCCTTTTTTGGGTACAGTCAATGTATCAGCAGTGACTCTCTGGCTGATGCTATCCAGCATGTAACGTTGGGTCATTATTCTGACAACAGACACATATAAAGTTGCCTAAACCACAGCAGGTTAACTATACAGCTCAACGTTAAGCTATAATAAATGTAGATCTATGCTATAGTATGGCGTAATATTGTGCTAGACTCAGAAAATATCATGCTATATACCTTCACTAGACTGATACTGTAGCAAAATGGACAAATAACAACTCTAAGCTATGAAGCTACACCTTTTCTGGTTGTCAGAATCACACCACTACCGGTGATTTCATATTGAATTGTGTTTCTTATATATATACAGAGGCAGCATATTGCTTCTTCAAGACAAAGTCAGAGGAAGATTCCCTTAAAAGTGGAAAGGCTGACTGAAAGAAGGTTCAATGAAGACGCCAGGAATGCCTTATTAGGGTAAGCAATATACACACACATCCCAGAGGGTTAATAATTATTCGGATTACAGCATGTACACCTATGTTTGACTTTGTATGTTTGCTGTGTGAGTGGTACAACTCACTATAGCCTACACTAACTGAAGCTAATGTGAAAAGCACTTACCAAAACTGAGTCAGCAGTGTGGTGATGGGGTGGCATCATGCTTAATTATACACACTTGATCATGATGTTTAATTATACACACTTGATCATGATGCTTAATTATACACACTTAATCATGATGCTTAATTATACACACTTGATCATGATATTCCTCGTGTATCTGGCTGTAGTCTTCTACTCTGTGTACATGAAACAAAAACTTTTGGAGATCACTTCTAGTGCAATATGAGATCTAGGCATTTGCAAACAAAAATGTTTAAATGAAGTTTAGGAGGGGAAGCTGAGGGTAGTAAAGTATCAAGGAGAATTTAAAGAGCTTATCTGAAATCCACTATACTCATTTCGTGTATATAGTATTGATATATTTGCTAATGTTCTGTTAGAAAAAGCGAGAGATGGAAGGAGCTATCTTGAAAAATGCAAGTCTCACAGAAGATCAGCGATCGAAGTGGCTTAGTGTGACAAAAAAGGAATTCATGTCATCAGAACAGAGTGGGGATGATAATTTTATCACTGTGCATTCACTTCCCTGGCAAAGTGACTATGTATCTGCCATGTTTTTGAAGATAGAAGATTCATACATTCTGAATCATAAAAGTGCCCAGGCAAAGAGGCAGATGAAGTCAAGGAAGAGTGTCTATCCTTCAAGTCTTTCTGCTCCAAGCAGTGCACCTGAGTGGGCACTAGCTAAAACATCATGAATAATCATGAACAAGGTTCCTAGACTTTCAGAATAAGCTTAAGGTTAACATTCCTAGACTTTAAGCGACATTATTGTCATGTAGTTTGTATAAAAATATGTGTCAGCCTTTTCCCTTATGTGGCTTACAACTAGTGCACATAATTGCATTATCGTCACGGGCGTAACTAGGATTGAATCCTAGGAGAGGCTCATTAATTATTCATTAGCCTACATGCCCGAGCATGCGCGTACGACCGGGCGTGGCAGGCACAGTGCGCACTGTTCAACAGTCTTGACCCTTTACTTGCCTTATAACTTCTTGCTGCCAGTTGTGCTCTCGCTTGTGGTTAGCTGCTGCTTGCGCGCTGTCCCTCGCAGGTTGTTTGCCCTAGCCTTATAACTAGGTGCTGCTTGCGCCTGCTCGCGACGAGCCCTAATAAAATATTCATACGGTCGAAAACAGGGGATGCAAATGCCTCCTCTGCCTCATGCTAGTTACGCCCCCTGATCGTAATGTACAAGTGTACATTTTGACATGTATGAAGCACAAAAATGTGAGTGTACTGTGCACATGAACATATGACCTGACAGTAGGAAACGTGAACATGTGGGATGTCTGGACTACTGGGAAGGAGCATTGCATGTGGTATGACATGACAGTAGGAAACGTGAACATGTGGGATGTCTGGACTACAAGAAAGGAACATTGCATGTGGCATGACTTGACAGTAGGAAACGTGAACATGTGGGATGTCTGGTCTACTGGAAAGGAGCATTGCATGTGGCATGACCTGACAGTAGGAAACGTGAACATGTGGGATGTCTGGTCTACTGGAAAGGAGCATTGCATGTGGCATGACCTGACAGTAGGAAACATGAACATGTGGGATGTCTGGACTACTGGAAATGTAAGTGTATCTGGTGTGCTAGGTGCATGAAATGTGAACTTGAAATTTCATATGTCAGCAAACTCCCGAAAACAGGAAATGTAACTGGAATGTGACATTTTTGGGACAGGAAATGGTAGCCTGTACTACACCACACTGTAGCAGGAAATGTATGCAAAATTTGCAAATTTCAGGTCATCCATCACATTATTGAGACACTTCATTTCCCCTGCGCATTTCATCCATCCTTTCTATCACTGGAAATTCCACTTTTCTTGCAGTGGCATACTTCAAAGATATAACTAATTTTGTACAATTGAAAAATTAGAATCCATACAGTCAGGAGCATATGAGCCGCTGAAAGCGGAGAAGGAGCATCCAACTACGCATCATAGCACGGAACAGCATTTAAATTTGAACCACTTAATGCACCTTCCAAAAAAGGAGCGCGATGTGTACCATACATGTAAGCTACAGCGTTAACGAGAGCATTATCACAACAACACTTAGTTAAGGGTATTACCCGCCACCTATCACTCCTTATAGGGAAGGTGAGTTAAGTGGTTCAAATTTAAATGCCTTTCTACAGAGTTGGATGCTCCTTCGCCGCCTTCGGCGGCTCATATGCTCCTGATACAGTATAAGAATCAAATTGTATTAACTATAATACAATTACTAATATAAAATCCTATAAGGATGATACAAATAAAAGTAGGGAACAATTACAAAGGAAATAGAATGGGGTGTACAAAAAATATCAAAATGTGTATTATAAACATGAGTGTCACAGCACATTATCATATTCACATTTCACATTTTTACTCTTTTCAATCTGGTCAGCCAGTACAGTGAATTCACAGTCCCTCAAAGTCTTAATCAATATCTCCCATGTACAGGGCTTCCCTTTCCCAGTGAGCCACTCCTCCAAAATCTTTGTAACAATTCTTTTTGGTTTCCCTCGAAATTCTTCTTCAATGCTGTTCACTTCAGTGCCTGTCTTGTCATTGAGAAGGAATGTCCCAAATATCTTGTACTCTGCACCAACATGTTGAGGGATTTTGAGTTGAAGGAGTTCTGGTAGAGATGGCCCTTGATCTAAGGGAGAGTAATATGTCAAGTTAAAAATCTACCTAGAGAAATTGGCCTACCAGTTGTACTAGGAGTTGAAGTTAACACTGGCTTGTTGCCAAGCTTCTTAGGGTTACTCCTTGTGTCATCAATTACTGGTGTACTTGGCTGCCATCCTGATAAATGAAAGTATATAAATCCCATTACAGAATATTTACTGAAACATGCTCAGGATAACTTCAGAGTCATATTGTACATGAACTTAAGTAAACATACCACTAGTAAGAGGTGGTTCCTGTTTAGATTCACTTCTGTCTTCTGTAGCTGGTTGGGTTGGTTCTTGATCTAAAAAAAATATAATAATGCTATTCGGTTCAGATAGCCAACAAAGTAATTAAATGCTTGCATGCCTAATGTTAATAATAAACTTACCTGTGTCAGTACTGGGAAAAGGTCTTTGAGTAGCTTCAACTTCCACAGAATCCGCTTTAGAGTCAGATGCATATGCAATTAAGTGAATTATTGACTGAAGGATATCATGCAGCAATATACCTTTGTCAGGCTTGATAGAAGCCTGCTTCTTCTTGAAAGGATTCAGTTTCCCAAAAAATCCTACAGTAACAAATATGGGATGCAATGTTAGCACTCCATTAGGAACAGAACACCTCAATATTTCATACCAGTGGCTTTTCCAGTAGCTTTTGAAAGCCAAATTTTCTGCTCCTCAGTTAGAGGATGGCTCACACGAGGCTCAAGAGGACACTTGAGAATGTTGATAGACTCCACCACTGTGGCTGGGTGGGGCACTCTTGAGCACACAGGACTCTGCTCTGGACATAGGAATGACACATCAGGTAGACTGGCCTCATAGTGAAGTGTCTTCATTGCCTTCTTGACTGCAGCTAAACATGTATTGCGAATTTCAGGGAAGAGTCTTGAGCGATGTTTTGATGCAAGACTAGCTGGGAGCTCCAGAACAACTTGGAAGTGGGAAGACAAAGGATCTAAGACAGTCACAGTTCCAGGGAAATCTTTCCAATTTTCTGGCATTGCAAATGTTATGCTGTTTCTGGCCACCTGCACTTCCTCTCCACCTTTAGTGAGCAATTTCCACCGAAAGTCACTCATTAGTGATGAAACTGTGCAGCAGTAGATTCCAAACATTGGACAATTCCTTGAGAAGTGGAGTATGAAGGATGAGCGCATGTTTCCTTCAAGAACAGGAGGAAAGGGGTAGATGCTGCTGACTTCAAGAACAGATGGCACAATGTACTCACTCACAGCAATTTCCGAGACTATGAGCAGTGAAATAAAAACCTTCAGAAGATCTTTGGGCTCAAACAGTTCTTCGATGTAGTGCTTTGACAAGGCAGGTGACTTGAGGAATTCAAGTGAAATAATGCCTTGCTGTGCAAACCTCCTCTCTGCCCCACTAGCAACATGGTCCCCTTTCTTCAGCTCTAAGCTGTAGCGGACTAGTTCAGTGATCTTGTCGAGGATCACTTGTGAGCTGCCGAAGACGACATTTGGCAACACATCATAGTAGGCAATGATATTCAACTGACGCAAGTAGTCGAGTGCAGAATTCAGTGAAGCAGGATCAAAACCAAGCTTGTGGCCAATAAACTCGCATTCTTTTCGACTCAGTGACTGCCGCTTTAGCTCCTCCATCAGCATGTGGAGGGCCACTTCCAAACCATGCCACTTGAGGGGTAATGGTCTGGCCTTGACTCGAGATTGGCAAATAAGGGCTCCTTTCAGTCTATCCACTTTCTTAAAATCTTCCTTCTGTGGATTCCGGGCATTTATTCGGAATGTAGCTTGTTTCAGGGAGCCTCCAGGAGTGATCACACAGTCCTGCATCTCTGGAGGTAGTATTTCAGTGATGATACTGCGCAGTCGTTCATCTTTCGTATCTGGTGTCTCACTGCATTTCTCATGCTCATCAAGGAACGTACCCACAAAGGCAAGGTTTGGCATCTCTTCAATGCCACTTTGGATGGCTTCAGACTGGATAGCCTGGAGATCATGGCGAATTACTTGCTCATGGGAGTAGTACGACTCATATGGATCATTCACTGGCTGACCATCTTCATACAGAACTACCTCTCCATGTGCTGAGAGAGATTCATTGAGCTTGAAGACAGAGATAAAGCCAGAGATGTGTGCAAGGAAGATAGCAATGAGCTCGTGAAATTGAGGCTGTCCTCCTGAGTCCACTATGCGTATTGAGTGGGACAACAGGACCTCATTCATATCCTTTGCATTCCTCACCTTCTCTTGGAGACCTTCTAGGAAGTTGGAAAAGAGCCCTTGAATATTATCAGGATCAATCTCAAATGTGGTTGTAAGGGATTGCTGCACCTCTGCTGACGAAGAACTCTTGAGGAACTTGTTTAGCTTTGCAAAGAAACGGGAACCCATGCTGATGCGCACACTCCCTTGATTTCGCTCTTCATTAGTGGCTGCAGCAATGGAAGCAGATAATTGTGAAGCTTTGACTTGATCCTTGTTTTTCCCTCCTTTTCCCTCTTCCTTCTCCTCTCCACCATCTCCTGTCCCCAGGCAGAGCTCATTGCTGGTGTGTGCAATCATGTGAGAGAGACGCTCGTAATCGACCCTTTCCCACTTTGCAGTAAACCTTGAGGTAGAGACATCTCGAATGGGTGTCAGGTGGAGGGGTTCTGTGGCAACTGGGGTGCTGTTGCGGATGAGGTCACGTTGAGTTCCAAGGAACATGGCAATGAGACTGGACTTGCCCACCCCTCCTGGTCCATGGATCAGGAACTTGTCATCACGGTGAGGAATTGATCCTTCTCGAAGAGCTGCTTGTAATATCCACTGTGGTGTGGCTGAGAATAGAGATAAGACCAAAGATGATGTAGAAAGACTATACAGGCATTGATAGCTGTACTACCAATAGTATTGAGAGCTGTGCATTTTCATACAATATTTGTATTATTTAATCAGGCTTGTTAGGTTTAAACAGTTGCCTAAATTATAAATAAAATTCTTATTATATTATGCATGCTTTAAGTTGGCCATCGGAGAGGCTTAGTATATTACAAAGCATTGTAGGATTAAGGCGGTTGTGTTTCAGCTATTACCTGATGGTGTAGCTATGTTTACCATCTTTAGATAGCTAACAGTCCATCGGACAGGCAAACAATATCTCGTATGTATGTGTTTTTACTGGCAGGGATGCTCATACTATCCTTACACAACCTGTGGATGTATACAGTATTCAGAATCTCTCTACCTTACACAATAACAGCTACTAATAGTAATCTCCTAAGAGTGCTAACCTATTATGATTTTAACAAGTCTATTATGCTTGTCTAAGTCTAGTAGTGTACACTAAACTTACAGGCCAATTACAAGAATATGTAAAAGTTTGTAAAACAGGATGGACTAGCACTATAATTACTATACATCTTCACACTGCAATTCCCTACTATAAATGTATTACATTGTATTCATGTAGTATTGTAAGTACTAAGCTTGTCTGGATGTTGGTTAATACATGCAAAGTTATAAATTAGGAGCTGAGGATGAATTTACCTACATGCACATAAATCAGAAGTAAAATTGATGTGGTGTTTTCACATACGCAGCAGAATAGCAAGAGCGGACATATAAATGTATGTATGTATATCTCCATGTTGTACAAGTATCTGCAGTATGCCAGTAACAGACGTTTTGTACCAAACTGTGAGCTTACATGTACATCAGTAGGTACACAGGTATAATGTAATGCACATATGAATAGCAGTGGAATATGGATTGGAAAATAACATCTTTGTATACATTCTGGTTGGCCACTAAGATTATATGTGATTGCCATGGATTTTCCATTGTTGGCAGTGAAAATGTGAAATATGTGACTTCACAAGAGATAATTCATTCTGAATCTGATATAAAACCTAGAACTATGCACATACCATCATAGAGTCAGTAGACTCTATATGGAGGGATGGCACTGACATGCCCATCAGCCTTAAATGTAACAGCTCAGAACACCAGAATGTTATAAACCTTTTCAGACACAAAACTTGCTTAACAAGTGCTTCTGTACATTGCATATAGCATACAGGTAAAGGAAGGAGATGATAGCATGCAACAATAATAACACGCGTAACCCCATATCCCTACATCTGTAAACACTAAAAGCGGTTACACATGTTACTATTGATGCATGCTATCATCCCCTGCCTTTGCCTGAATGCTGCACTTTGTTTCTCTGCTTTTTGGCAAGTCCATTCCTACTTCTGATTTACTCATAACACCAGGTATGATCAATATATATGTGATTATATGTATACAGCATTTATTATAGATTCTATTTTTTAATAAGTGACTTCACAAGGACCACTCCATTCCACAGACACATTCTGAGACCTCCATATGCTCACACCATTCACTCCTTGTACTGTAATAGCAGCAATTTTATTGTATTTCAGTAACAGTGTAAGGAATTCCTGAGGTCACTCAGACATGACATGCAGTTGGACAACTACATGTACAGGATAACACAAACAAAATGTACACCTTATTTTAGGATCTCTATATAGAGAGAAGATGAAGGAACAACTGCATATGTACACTCGAGACAGGAGAGCCAAATGTATACATTCTTATTGATTGCTTGCTAAGTCTAGTAGCATACATCAAACGTACAAGCCAATTACAAGATTCTGTAAAAGGCTTGTAAAAAGAAATTGACTAGCACTAATTAGCATACTGATTTAGTCATCTTCACACTGCAATTCCCCACTACAAGGACTCTAGGTGTATTACATTGTATTCACCATACAATGGAGCTGATAGTGCTTATACCCAGCAGGACAAACACAATTTAGGGTCATATCATGTTGTATTACACCCATCAATATCTTCAACACCATTTACACTCAACCTCAGGCCACTCAAATCTCAAATATCCATACAGAGGTATAGCACCACACCCCACATAGCAGGCTGTGTGATAAACTGTGTACAAGAGAAACCAATTCTTGACTGCTTAGGAAATCTGCCACTTAAAATACTGCCTATTATATGCAGGAAGAGTTGAAAGTTGTCTGTTCCTAAAGCTCATTACCAGAGAAACTACAAGAAGCAAGTCATGTTTCCAGGCCTTTCCTGATAACATGTACAAACATTAGCCAACTACTGCAACATGTATTCACAAAACATTTCCTGCTAATTAGCTACTCCTGCTCAATGCAGTGTACAAGTGTACATGTAACTTACAAGCCAATTACAAGATTCTGTAAAAGAGCTTGTTAAACAATACAGCACTGGAGAACTGTAGCACTAATTAGTGTATAGTGATTAGACCAAATATTAGTTAGTTTAAGGGTTCTACATGCTGTATTTCCCCAGTACAAGGGCCATTGGTTAGGCTTTCTAGTTTCTTCAACCAGCTATGCTCTATCTTACTTACTTACATGATTGTACATGTATGTGTACATGTACACATAAAGCTTCTGTCACAAATAGCAATAATGTAGTGTCCATTTCATTCCATCAGTATTGTACTCAGGTGTACATCCACGTGGAGATTGGATATATGTACATGTACATAAACACACACCATCCAACTCACCACTCAGTATCTCAGATTTGATCTTGCTACATCTGCCATACACATCAATTGCTCCAAACAGTGACTTGTGGACAGGAAGTCCTGTAGCAAGTTGGGCAGAATTCTTTCCATCTAGGAAGAGATGAAGTTCTCCATTGGGTAGTACTAACAGTCCGATTTTATTGCCAACTTCAAAGTCATGAAGACTTGGGAGGTGAGAATAGTTAGTACTTGAGTGGTTGTGGTAGAGAGTGTTGTCCCAGTAGTACCATTCATTGTTACTAGCACCACCAATAGGTAGGTAATCAGGCACCTCATCAGGTACAGTAGTAGTTACACCAACTGACTGTGAGAAATAAGTAAACCCATCACATAACATGTACCATAGAACTATACATGATGTACATGTACATGTACTATTGAAGATTATACATGTACAGAGGTACAGATGTATGCATGTACAACTTGACAATACATGTAAGTACTGTACATTACATACACATATGTACACATATTTGGTTGTAAAAGCAGAAATCAGACCTGATTAGATTGTGTATTTTCTGATAAAAGTGATAACTTGTGAGTGTACCTCTCATTACTACTGAAAATACTTCTCTAAAACCATTCATGTCTATTATTACATTATGACTAGCTATGAATTTTACATGTAAAAGTGCATGCTCAGGACTAGTACATGATAATTAATTAATGTTGTATGTTGTAATGAGCATACACAAATAAAAATGTTGGCAATGTATACCCTCAGGCATTACAGGAAACAGAGTACACTATCCACTCACCAGTCCACCCAACTCCCTAGTGGTACTGAGTATTGTAGTCTGCCACACTTGACCTAGTGGCAGTGGATTTGCGGTGTATGTGACACAACCACCATAATCCTCCTCAGGTCGTACTCTCTCGACGACGGAGTTGTCTCCAGAGAATTTTGCTCTCACTCCACACTTCTTAGTATTAAGAACGAAGGGTCCTGGGACCCAATCTGACAAATCTGTCGGAACGATCGCCATTGTTTATAGCGAGCTAGTCCTCAAGGGCGTGGCTCGTTTTCAAGTACGTGACCTGTTTACCGCGCAATATTGCAAACAGCGTGCGTATTGCAGTCTCTGGTGGTATTTTGAGTGCGGAGAGAGAGAGAGAGAGAGAGAGAGAGAGAGAGAGAGAGAGAGAGAGAGAGAGAGAGAGAGAGAGAGAGAGAGAGAGAGAGAGAGAGAGAGAGAGAGAGAGAGAGAGAGAGAGAGAGAGAGAGAGAGAGAGAGAGAGAGAGAGAGAGAGAGATTGATTCTGTGTAGGATGTCATCCATTCATACTACACACTGACTGGAGTTAATAATGTCTCCATGTCACCACTAGCTATGTAGTAGTGGCTGGTGAAAAGTATCATTACTTTTACAACAGAACATAATGGAAATGTAAAACAAAACAATTACTACTATAGTTACTATCCAATATGACAAGCAGTCTGGTTGGATGGACCTGTAGTGTGTGTGTGTGTGTGTGTAGGGGTGTGTGTGTGTGTGTGTGTGTGTGTGAGTGTGTGTGTGCGTGCGTGTGTGTGTGTGTGTGTGTGTGTGTGTGTGTGTGTGTGTGTGTGTGTGTGTGTGTGTGTGTGTGTATGTGTGTGTGAGAGAGAGGTGTCTTAATTAGTGAGGTGTCCTAATGAGAGAAGTGTCCTAAGGGAAGAGGTGTCCTAAGGGAAAAGGTGTCCTAATGAGAGAAGTGACCTAATGAGAGAAGTGTCCTAAGGGAAGAGCTGTCCTAATGAGAGAAGTGTCCTAAGGGAAGAGGTGTCCTAAGGGAAGAGGTGTCCTAATGAGAGAAGTGTCCAAATGAGAGGTGTCCTAATTAGTGAGGTGTCCTAAGGGGAGGAGAGTGTCCTAATGGGAGAGATGTCTTAATTAGTGAGGTGTCCTAATGGGAGAGGTGTCTTAATTAGTGAGGTGTCCTAATGAGAGAAGTGTCCTAAGGGAAGAGGTGTCCTAAGGGAAGAGGTGTCCTAATGAGAGAAGTGACCTAATGAGAGAAGTGTCCTAAGGGAAGAGCTGTCCTAATGAGAGAAGTGTCCTAAGGGAAGAGGTGTCCTAAGGGAAGAGGTGTCCTAATAAGAGAAGTGTCCAAATGAGAGGTGTCCTAATTAGTGAGGTGTCCTAAGGGGAGGAGAGTGTCCTAATGGGAGAGATGTCTTAATTAGTGAGGTGTCCTAATGGGAGAGGTGTCTTAATTAGTGAGGTGTCCTAATGGGAGAGGTGTCTTAATTAGTGAGGTGTCCTAATGGGAGGGGTGTCTTAATTAGTGAGGTGTCCTAATGGGAGAGGTGTCTTAATTAGTGAGGTGTCCTAATGGGAGGTGTCTTAATTAGTGAGGTGTCCTAATGAGAAAGATGTACTTCGAAGTAGTGTCTAAGGGGATAGGTGTCATAAGAGGTGTCCTGAAATGTACACAAGCAATATATTTGGGACAACTTATTGAGTGGTCTCCTCATTTCAGGGTGTCCTGATTAGAGAGGTTCCACTGAGGAGTACACATGTACTAGACTGACCACTGTCTCCTGGTTACTGTAGAGGACTTTAATTTTCAATTTAGTACGACATACTTCCTGTCTCCTTGTTTGTTGAGACCTACATGTGTATAATGGGAAGATGAGGGAGTAAGGGAGGGGGGGGGAGAGGGAGAGGGGAGAAAGAGGGATGGAGGGAGAGGGAAAGGAGAAGGAGATGGTATAGAGGAGACAGAGAGGAAGGGAGAAGGAGGGAGGGAGAGGGAGAGGGAGGGGGAGGGACGGGGTAGGGAGAGGGAGGGAGAGGGAGGGGAGGGAGGGGGGAGGGAGGGGGGAGGGAGATGGAGGGAGAGAGGGGAGAGGGAGAAGGGAGGGAGATGGAGGGAGAGGGGGGGAGGGAGAAGGGAGGGAGAGGGAGGGGTGAGGGAGGAGAGAGAGAGGGAGAGGGAGGGGGGGAGAGGGGAGGGAGGGGGAAAGGGAGAGGGAGGGAGAGGGAGGGGGGAAGGAGAGGGGAGGGAGGGGAGGGAGGGGAGAGGGAGGGGGGAGGGAGGGGGGAGGGAGGGAGGGAGAGGTGGGGGTAAAGTACCTCAACCAAAGCATCAAAAAACCTGATATACATGTATATGTGTTATATGTCTTGTGTGGGTAGGTGAGGTGTGTTTCCTTTCTTTTCTAGCTAGTGTACGTACGTTTGTCAGTGATGATGGGTAGACTGCCAGATGTAGAGTTACCCGGGCGCAAAGGTTCGCGTGATTACGCGTGAGTCGCGAAGGCGAGCGTTATTTCGCGCTTTTTCGCGGGTTTACGCAGCAATACGCTTACTCGCGTGAATTGGCGTGGGCGCGTGAAGCAGCGAGATTATGCGTAATTCCGCGCGCAAGCCAATTAACACATTAGTGTGGAATGCATAGCTAAATCCGTAACGCGCGTAGCGCGTGTAGTGTATGTGTGTACAGCTTCTTACACTGAACTATATAGTATGCGAGGGGTGTAGTTGCGTGTTGTAACAGCGCTGCATATTATATATGCCAATAAATGGCAGAAAAACGCTCGACTTCGCCGTGTTTCATGCCGAATCTCGCGATGCTGCGTGCATAGTTGGCGGTTGACACGTCTAGGTGTTAAAACGCTCCAGCGTATTATCACGCCAATTCACGCCGCGTAATTTGGCGTAAAGTAGCGTAATCAGGCGTTATTTCGCGTAAACATGGACGAAAATTACGCGCAATCTCGCCGTATTTTCGCGCGACCACACGCAATCACGCGAACCTTTGCGCCCGGGTAGGTCTGAGACTGGCTTGACATGTACACACTTTGCTCATAAAGTGCTGCTATACACGTGTTTTAAAATTAGGCCCCCAGCCACACCAGACGTACAACACATATACATGTATAATGTATACAAGAGCAGGACATTGGATAGCCATGTGAGGGGTGTCCTAACTAGTAATTAGTGAGGTGTCCTAATGGGAGAGGTGTCCTAATTAGTGAGGTGTCCAAATCAGTACGGTGTCCTAATTAGAGCAGTTCCAATGTATACATATCAGTCCACTCAACACAGGATTATAATCATTCCATGTACTTACACTGCAGTGTGGTCCACTGAGTTCAGAGGTCGTCAACTGCCATCAGTTCTGATCCCAATATCTTCAGTTGACATGTCACAGAAGGTATGTCATCACCACACACTGAGCTGGGAGGGAGAGAGAAGAGCAGATGAGGGAGAGGGAAGTACGGAACATTGTGTAGCAGATATGGACACACACACACACACACACACACACACACACACACACACACACACACACTTTTCATTTATTAACAGTCACAAAAGGTAGCAGGAGTACTGTACTACACCTCAGCCTATATCATTCACAATATACATTACATCCTTCCACCTAACCACAGTCATCTGATTGATGCCATATACATGTACATGTAGTGTAGTAACATGGCATTCCATAGACCACATGACACAGGTGACCACACTATAAATACCTACACACCACCTATTAGCCTTTAGTCTGCCAAAGAAACTGCCACACCAAAGGTGAAAACTGCCGGACTCCTTGCTTTTGGAAGTGGTCCCGCCCCTGCTGCTGCTGGTCATGAGTTGGGAGATTAAAGGGACCGAAACTCGTGACTGGCATAGAGTAGCTTGGGTACTCCCCTGATGATCAGTGTTAATATACAGACAAAGCTGCTATGAAAAATATCTCAATTGCCTAATCATTGAAACAATATACCACACACATGATTATTAAATAAGGAAAGTGGCAGTACACATAGTGTACACGTACTGCCAGAGCTACTGCAAGGCCGTAGCCAGGCATTAAAAATAGAGAAGGTAAAAGCACGCACTGAGTTGCATGCGGGCCGTGGTACGTACGTGGGCGTGGGCGGCGGGTGAGCGACAGTCGATATATGCAGACGAATTATAGCTCTGAAGTCAATCTAGCGCTTTGCAGCGCCAGATCAGAGGAGGTGATTGCCTCCTCTGCCTCATGCTGGCTACAGCCCTGTACTGTGGTATACAGGGATACTCTGACAGAGGTAATGATGTAGTGGCAGTACACGTAATGTACACGTACTGTCAGAGTTACTGTGGTATGCAGGGACACTCTGACAGAGGGGTAATGATGAAGTGGCAGTACACGTAATGTACATGTACTGCCAGAGTTACTGTGGTATACAGGGATACTCTGACAGAGGGGTAATGATGCAGTGGCAGTACATGTAATGTACACCTACTGTCAGAGTTACTGTGGTATACAGGGATACTCTGACAGAGGGGTAATGATGCAGTGGCAGTACACGTAATGTACACCTACTGTCAGAGTTACTGTGGTATGCAGGGATACTCTGACAGAGGAGTAATGATGCAGTGGCAGTACACGTAATGTACACCTACTGCCAGAGTTACTGTGGTATGCAGGGATACTCTGACAGAGGAGTAATGATGCAGTGGCAGTACACGTAATGTACACGTACTGCCAGAGTTACTGTGGTATACAGGGATACTCTGACAGAGGGGTAATGATGCAGTGGCAGTACATGTAATGTACACGTACTGTCAGAGTTACTGTAGTATACAGGGATACTCTGACAGAGGGGTAATGATGCAGTGGCAGTACACGTAATGTACACGTACTGTCAGAGTTACTGTAGTATACAGGGATACTCTGACAGAGGGGTAATGATGCAGTGGCATCACACGTAATGTACACGTACTGTCAGAGTTACTGTGGTATACAGGGATACTCTGACAGAGGGGTAATGATGCAGTTGCAGTACACGTAATGTACACGTACTGTCAGAGTTACTGTGGTATACAGGGATACTCTGACAGAGGGGTAATGATGTAGTGGCAGTATATGTAATGTACACGTACTGTCAGAGTTACTGTGGTATACAGGGATACTCTGACAGAGGGGTAATGATGTAGTGGCATCACACGTAATGTACACGTACTGTCAGAGTTACTGTGGTATACAGGGATACTCTCTGACAGAGGGGTAATGATGCAGTTGCAGTACACGTAATGTACACGTACTGTCAGAGTTACTGTGGTATACAGGGATACTCTGACAAAGTACACATAGTACATGTACTCTGACAGGAACAAACACAAGAGGTAACTGTGACATATGGTACATATCATGGCCTTCCAGTGTATCTATGGAGTTACATGTACAATTATGACATTACATGGCAATGCTGGACATGAGTGTGAAGTTTAGCCTGGAAGAAGTGGAGAGAGTGTTGTGAAAGTGCTTGTGGGCCCATGAGGACTCTTAGAGATCGGCAGCTTAGTACATTTAAGCGTAGCACTGTAACTACCTTCCTCAGGAGTGAGTATGTAGTGTACGGTAGTGTTCTCAGAGGTTGTGTATTTACTCCACAGCCCAAGCAATGATCATTTCCTGACATCTTGAGAGTATATGTAGTATGGAAAATGTAAAAATAAAACAATGTAATGACATGAGGTGGTAGAAAAGAGACAAGAAACAATGTTCAAGAGTTAGATTGAGTTAGTTTGCAGCTGGGACGTGGCCCTCGTGGGCCACCAGGTCAAGTGGAATGTCCATGTTTGGTAAGAAACTTGTCACTGTGTACACACATACTCTAGTACTGCATTGTTTCATTACGTGACGTCATGTGTGTGTGTGTGTGTGTGTGTGTGTGTGTGTGTGTGTGGTAATGATATTCATTTTTTGACGTAATAAGTTATGAAAACTGTTACATAACCAAACATTCCACAGGCACAACTCAATTAGATTGTTTTATGAGAGGGTGTGGCTACACCAGACTACAACTTACCCAAGACAGTCATTTTCAAAGAAAATGAGCTGGCATGGGTAGGATTCCAAACCACAACACTTGGTGTTCCAGACAGACACTGACACCAACAGAACTACACATACACAATGACACCTGGACACAGTGTGATGAGGGAGATGAGTCATCTCTCTTGTATGATAACCACACAAGTCCCAAACTACACTACTGCATACCTCACACTTCTCCCGTTGACTCTCTCTCTACATGTGTGGTAGTGCTCGCAGTTCATCGACGCTGCATCAGAGAGCGCAATACAGTGTAGCATGTTCACCTTTGAACCTCATGGGGAACCCCAGCGCTGATTATCCTGGGGGTTAAAGGTCACGCTTTAAAGCATGTGGGAGGCTAGTCTGGCTAAGCCACACCCCAATCGCACGCGGAAGGGCTTAGCCAGACTAGTGGGAGGCCGCCGTAGCGGATACGACGGGAGGCGGCCGTAGCGGATGCTCTGCGCAGACCATGAAATCTACAGTGGTGGACCAACTAAATAATGAGTTTTTGGATATTTCACCTACAATCCCTACATCCAGGAGGCTTAAATCTCGATCCTTAATTTTAGTTGTTCTCTTTATTCACTTTCTCACCTTCCCCTCCCTCCCTATTTTTACAAGTAAATAAGAAATTTGAAGTGTAATATAGGGATTGCATAAAAATGAACAGAGACAAGATTGGGACACAGACATGCTATGTACATCAACATACCTTTTAGTACATTGATGTATATAGCATGTCTGTGTCCCAATCTTGTCTCTGTTCATTTTTATGCAATCCCTATATTACACTTCAAATTTCCTAAATTTTTTATTTACTTGTCTCTTGTCATTTTTTTACTATTGTAAGCAATAATTCTCCCTAGCATGTGCTCTCCATATCCATAAACATCTGACCAAGTATTGAGCTACTGTATAAATGCGTGATTAGTACTGAGGGCGTGGTTTGGTTGCAAGCAGCAGCTGCGTCCACTTTGGTCTATAAGCAAACCTGCTAGCAACGTACTATCAGACCAGCGCTTTGGCTTGGTGGTACATGTATATAGTATCGTGGTAGAATAGCGTGCCGTTTCTCCAGCAGACGGTATATAAGTATAGATACTATATGGCATCTACGATATAAGCTTACCGAGGTGCATACGTAGAGGCAGAGCCAACACACTGTACGCGTGTGCAGTGTTCTGACGGTGAGAGTAGCACAAGAATCGTCAACACATCTCTGTTTTGCTTATGTAGTACTAAGTGCTAGTTGCTATACACTGAAATCGTCAACACGTTCTCTATCAGCCAGTTCACTCCGTGCCTAGTTGTTACGCGCTAGTTGCTAAGCTTTTGCGCATGCGCGGCTGGTGTAAATGACGTCATTAATGAGTCTTGTCTCATGACATAATCGTTTTATTGTATGACGCAAGCTAACTGTATACGTAAAACGTATGTACTATGCACGTACATTCAAAATGAATGACGTAATGGCTATATATATATATGTACATGTATTGCATTGAGAGGAGTGTTAACATCATTATTACAAGAATCACAAGGGTTAATAACATATGCTTTTGTCATGTTGCTATTAGCGATGATATCTCTACACATGCTAACTTTCAGGTTGATGGTTACCATGGTTGCTGAGTTTTGCACATTAGTTATCCTCATTCATAATACATTGCTGGGAGAGATAACGATCAGTAGTACATGAACTACAAGGGTTAACGAAAAAATTATACCTCTATTCCCCAGTACGTATTGATACATTTTCACATGCAAAGATTCAATTTCATTGATTTTACGGTTATTGAGTTACGCTTCTTCAAGAAGAAGAAGAATAATAATAATAAGATGAAGAACATGGGCAAAAATGTGAAATGCACTTTTGTGATATTACGCATATCTTACATCACAGATCAACCAATTTTTGTTTCCTGGTTATTTTTCACGCATTCTTCACCTTGATACCATTAAAAGTGAAATCAACTTCAAATTGAAAGTGAAAATGAAGAATATCCTTATATATGGTTTTCAATGGGGATAGACCATAGCAATCCCTATATACACAGTACTACCGTACTGTGTGATTATTTATTTTTTGTTTTTATTCACTTTTTATTACTTTTTGCTACTTCTGTACTTTAATTCTACTTTATTGTTCTTAATTACTTCCTCCTGTTTGCTGAATCAATTACATTCCATCTTTGTTTGCCATCGTCTAGCAACTACATTCCTATTTATTGTCTATGTTACCATCTTCATTTAATTGTACACACCTGATGAAGGCCGCAAGGTTGAAACGTTGTGTGTTTGAAGTATTTATTTTCTCTTGAATATCTGTCTGACTAACAGCTAGATTATATATTCCGACCTACTGTAGTTTCAACTAAATAATGAGGTAGATAAATGTTGTATGTGTAGCTATATACATGTTCCACGTACTGCTTATATCCACTTTCCAATTAAACACACCTACGAGTTGTGCTATGAATCATAGCGGTTCTCTGTACAGTATCATACCTGATTACAGACTGAGTAATGTCACTGACTGTTTTAGATTGTCTTCCATTATCCCTACCTCATGTACAGGTAAACCAGTGAACATGTCTGAGGATGTCTACCTCCTGACGCAGAAATGGCTGTGATAACACGAAACACCAAACTCTTCCTCTTTCCAATATACCACTGTCTCTTCTCATAACACTACCTAATGTGTATTACTATTGTCTGTGGATTATTATACATCTCCATTTTGTATCCTCCTACATCCTATGATCATTTTCTTGCTCACCACGATTTGTCTTCCATATCACCTATTGTTGTTTCACTCTATACATGTACTGCATACCTCATATTCCCTCTCACCCGCTTGAAACCTAAGCTCATTAAAAAGATATTGCCTGAATATTTTGGTTCAGTAGGTGTACCAGAGCTGCTCTAGCGCCTTTGTCCCTACGAGTGTTTCTATTAATTTAAGCTTACTACTACATCAACTATAAGCACGAGTATTGTATGTTGATCACTATACACACAGTTAATATAAACACTCATAAAAGTAATTACATATAGAACAATTCTTCAGGGACAGAGAGAGACATATATTTTTGTATATATCTATGTAATGCTTAATTAGAAGCTAATATTTAATGAACTTTGACCTCTTGTATTTAAAGAATTTCTACTTCATACATTCACATATTTTCTACAGTCGGACTCAGTAAGCAAAATACATTGCCAAATTTAAATTGCAAAAACTTCGTTATCTTTTTCTAAGTCTCCATGGAAACAAGGTTCTGTAAAACCTCACAATCATCAATGCCACTCTCTTACTTAGACATAAAGATAGCTATAGTTAATGGGAAATACTCCACTGCAGTGTATGATAAACGAGATGACAGTGTTAGACACGCTTCTCACAAATGGTGCAAGTATTAATATGAATCAACTTCTTATATAATTATTTCCCTACGCAGTGCTTTCGGTCAACAGAGGCCTCTGCTAGAGTGAAGACTATAAATTTTGTTGACGAACGAACATTTGATTCCTTCACACGAATCAGAAAAGGTGTGGCGCTCGCGCGCACGCGTGGTGAAAGACTACAATATATGTGTCAGATAGAATGAGAACAAGATGCAGCATATGCAGATGATAAATAAGGAGTAGCATGAAGGCAAAAACAGGGAATGGCCCTGCAACAATCGTAACAAGCACAATCCCTCCCTGCATGTTTTTATTATGGGGCTAACCATGGTGCCTACTATTTTGCACCGGTCAGGATACTATAAAGGAGGCAGTTGTCCTTTGTCTATCTTCCTACAGCTCGCAGCCCCCTCATTCTACGCGTCTACTGCGCATGCGTAGGGTTTCATACTAGACGCTACTCGTATACAGGTACCATAAAAATAACAAACTTGAAAAAATATTCCGCCATATTTACGAGGGTACAAGGGAGCTTAATTTGTTTCGCATTTACGTCCACCAATATCAGTAGGACTCTGGTTTGTGTAGTGGGTTTCCTCGTTACCTGACTGCAGACTACTGAACGGACAGAGGTGTTAACAGAATGTAAGTTAAGGTACATGCACCTCACCTGCGCGGTCCCTTGTGTAAATGTGCGTTAAAGTGTACTGCAACTAATGTTGTTAGTTCCTAAGCAGCGGACATAGGTCTATATGAATCATGTGATATGCCATTACCTATACTGTAAAATCAATTTTGTCGGAATAGCAAAATTGTTCGTTGCATGACTTTTTCGTGGCCATACATACATAAGTCCAATGTGTGATGCTACAATATTGTATTCTCTAGACAATGACTATTCCTTACATTGACAGAAGACTCCACTATTCCACAAATGCCTCAACGCATATGACCGTAGGCCCAGGGATTATATATCACACAGTACGGTAGTACTGTGTATATAGGGATTGCTATGGTCTATCCCCATTGAAAACCATATATAAGGATATTCTTCATTTTCACTTTCAATTTGAAGTTGATTCCACTTTTAATGGTATCAAGGTGAAGAATGCGTGAAAAATACCCATGAAACAAAAATTGGTTGATCTGTGATGTAAGATATGCGTAATATCACAAAAGTGCTATTCACATTTTTGCCCATGTTCTTCATCTTCTTCTTATTATTATTATTCTTCTTCTTCTTCTTGAAGAAGCGTAACTCAATAACCATAAAGTCAATGAAGTTGAATCTTTGCATGTGGAAATGTATCATTACGTACTGGGGAATAGAGGTATAATTTTTTCGTTAACCCTTGTAGTTTATGTACTACTGATCGTTATCTCTCCCAGCAATGTATTATGAATGAGGATAACTAATGAGCAAAACTCAGCAACCATGGTAACCATCAACCTGAAAGTTAGCATGTGTAGAGATATCATCGCTAATAGCAACATAACAAAAGCATATGTTATTAACCCTTGTGATTCTTGTAATAATGATGTTAACATTCCTCTCAATGCAATACATGTACATATATATATAGCGATGACGTAATTCATTTTGAATGAACGTGCATATTACATACGTTTTACGTATATAGTTAGCTTGCGTCATACAATAAAACGATTACGTCATGAGACAAGACTCATTAATGACGTCATTTACACCAGCCGCGCATGCGCAAAAGCTTAGGAACTAGCGCGTAACAACTAGGCACGGAGTGAACTGGCTGATAGAGAACGTGTTGACGATTTGTATAGCAACTAGCACTTAGTACTACATAAGCAAAACAGAGATGTGTTGACGATTCTTGTGCTACTCTCACCGTCAGAACACTGCACACGCGTACAGTGTGTTGGCTCTGCCTCTACGTATGTACCACAGTAAGCTTATATCATAGATACCATATAGTATATATGCTTATATACCGTCTGCTGGAGGAACGGCACACTATTCTACCACGATACTATATACCACCAAGCCAAAGCGCTGGTGACTGATAGTACGTTGCTAGCAGGTTTGCTTATAGACCAAAGTGTACGCAGCTGCTGCTTGCAACCAAACCACGCCCCTCAGTACTAATCACACATTTATACAGTAGCTCAACACTTGGTCAGATGTTTATGGATATGGAGAGCACATGCTAGAGAGAATTATAGCTTACAATAGTAAAAAAATGACAAGAGACAAGTAAATAAAAAATTTAGGAAATTTGAAGTGTAATATAGGAATTGCATAAAAATGAACAGAGACAAGATTGGGACACAGACATGCTATATACATCAATGTACTAAAAGGTATGTTGATGTACATAGCATGTCTGTGTCCCAATCTTGTCTCTGTTCATTTTTATGCAATTCCTATATTACACTTCAAATTTCCTAAATTTTTTATTTACTTGTATATATATACGCTATCAATATCCAGTGTACATAGCTATGTGTCAAGTTAACAGTCACATGTGTAGAATAATGAAGTAATGTGTCAACAGTCACATATATGTAGGGATATAATTTAGTAGTACAGTTGATGTAGCTATATGACACAAACATATATTACACACAGATAGACATGACAGAGAGACAGCTTTCTAAACAGTTTAACTACACACAGAAGCTCTAATATAAAATGTACATGAATCTTTCAGATTACACTATACTAGAATAGTAGCTAGCTGAAATACTCAAGGAAGGTAAGTTGGAAGCTGTGGATACTAATAGACAAACCATATATATCCCTATGTGTGACTGTTGACACAGTACTTCATTCTACGTAAGTGACTGTTAACACAATTACAATGTTTTGCTATCTGCAGCCAATGAACTAGTATATCACACAGTATAGTAGTACTGTGTATATAGGGATTGCTATGGTCTATCCCCATTGAAAGCCATATATAAGGTTTTTCATCACTTTCACTTTCAGTTTGCTACCTACTGGACTTCTGTTGACATGAATATGTAACTATACCTAGAAACTAACTGTGATTAAAAAATGGCATAATTCACTGCATGGGAAAGGTGTTAAAATTAATATTAAAAAGTCCCTTACACCAATTGTTCATATTCTCCTTCTTCTTCTTCTTCTTCTTCCGTTTCAACAGGTGTACCTCACTAACTATAGCACTTGTAAACACGAAACTTTGCACAGTTATGTAGTTCCACTGTGGGTAGCGCATCATCATGTTAAAAATTTTGTAAACAATGTAGTTCTTGTAAAATAAACAAAAATAGCCCAGGCCATGTATTATGATGGGAGCCACACAATCCTATATCTGCCTAACGAAAGCTCCACTAAATGTGACATTTTGTATGATGGTAAAGTTCAATACCCCAATGATCAACGTTGTGATAAAATCTCTGTAAACAATGTAAATCTTGTAATATAACAACAAATAGCCTCAGGCAAGCATTTCCGTATCTCACTAACAAAAGCTCTGCTAAATCTGAAAATTGGTATGATGTTAAAGTGTAATATGCCAATGATCAATGTTGTGATAAAATCTCTGTAAACAATGTAAATCTTGTAATAAATAGCCTCAGGTAAGCTTTTCTGTATCTCACTAACAAAAGCTTTACTAAATGTGAAAATTGGTATGATGGTAAAGTATAATTCACCAATGATCAAAGTTGTGATAAAATCTCTGTAAACAATGTAAATCTTGTAATATAACAACAAATAGCCTCAGGCAAGCAATGCTGTATCTCACCAACAAAAGCTTCACTAAAAGTGAAAATTGATATAATGGTAAAGCTTACTAACCCAAAAATCAACGTTGTGATAACATCTCTGTAAACAACGTAGAGTGGAACCTCCCATAACGGACCCTCCGAGAAGCGGACACCCACGCTACAACGAACACTTGCCGCGTTACGGATTGAAAATACCATAGCTGTAGTACATTAGCAACCTCCGAGAAGCGGACGCTTCCCGATTCCGGACAGCAGACAAAATCTTTGCGCCGAACGGCGCTCCACCTAGCCTCGTACTCAGGCGTTCGGTGGGAGGGGAAAAAGAAACGCCTGGTAACTACTGTTTGCGCATGGGTGTAATAAGTGGCTATTATTACGCAACACTACGGCAGTGACCAATTTTATGGGTTGGGTTTCGGTAGTGACGTAAACATAACTAATAGACAGCTTGTACGGTGCCACCGATGGCGGGCGCTTCCAGCTTATTCCAGATGTGGTAGCTGCTAACAGAGCGTAGCAGGCATATGGCATCATTGGGCCTCAAGAATAACTTTACTGCTTTGCCTCCATGCTACTAGCAACTACGGTCTCTCCTGCTAATGGCTTCTCAGCCTTCGAAGAGCTTATGAAACGACTTAGGAAGAGCCACGTTAACTGTACTACCTGTAGGCTACTCACAGAATGGCTATTCCAAAAAAGGAAATTTGCGTCATCATTACACGGAAGATTACAAGAGTATACAATTTTCCCAGATGTCTGGGCGTATGCGCAAACAGTAGTTACCTGGCGTTCCTTTTTCCCCTCCCACCGAACGCCTAGATACGAGGCTACGCTCCACCATGCATTTTTGCCTGGACACCCGGAAGCCACTCCCCTAAAATTGCAAAAGTTGCGCTTGCGCTGTACGGCGCTATGTACGAGCGCAACGTCATGTGTATACAGCGAAACCTCACACACGTTACAAGAAAGCAGTACTTGCTTTAGAAAATGTACGTGTACAAGTTTCTTGCATTCAAAGGACATGGTAAAAGTGTGTATTGGACAGACAATTGATAGGATTGCCAATATTACACATCAATGAGCAAGACAGACAACTTTACTTGACTATTTACACACTAACTCATGCACAAACTTCACTACATTATTTATATTCCACCCCAAGTTATAAAATCAAAATATTTCATGAACCTCCGAGATAAGGACAACCTCCGAAGAAAGGACAAAAGTGCCGTTCCCAAAATGTCCTTTCTTCGGAGGTTCCACTGTATATCTTTTAAAAAAAAGCCTCAGGCAATCAAAAAATGACAGGAGACATGTAAATAAAACATTTAGGAAATTTGAAAGGAAATATAGGGATTGCATAAAAAGGAATGAAGACAAGATTGGGACACAGACATGCTATGATATATCGACATATTCATAATGTTACGTTAACATGTCTGCGTCCCAATCTTGTCTCCGTTCCTTTTTATGCAATCCCTATATTTCCTTTCAAATTTCCCAAATGTTTTATTTACTTGTCCATGTAGAAATGGTTCCAATGAAGGCCACACTGTTGTGTGTTTTGCTGTGTCACCTCTGGTCTCCGGTGGAGGTCCAGTCTCAGACTGAATATCCTTACATCTCCTTCATGGGGAATCCTTTACCAACCATTCCTACATTGACCTTAGTCAAGTGGGGAGGGATCGAGATACCATTAATAATAATACTGTACAATGTCACACTGACCTGGTCACATGTTGCCATGTTGGAATACACCGTGGAGACTGGTTTGCTCCTGGTAGTAACACAAGGCTGCCATTCATTGCTGATGGAAGTGATATTTATGAGACACATACAGATCAAATAGTTCACCTGCACCGTAGGAACAATGCTAATGGACCATCTGGTATATATCACTGTGTTATTCCAACTAATGCTGTCCATGATGATAGTGATCAATCAGTTGGAGAGACAGTCTACATAGGACTATATGGCAGTGGAGGAGGTACATGATTGTAGTAAGCTATGGAAGAAAGGCTATTGTCTTATGCGCATGTTCAAGTCCAATCACTTGCATGTCTGCACTTGTAATTAGTTGTGTGTGTGTGTGTGTGTGTGTGTGTGTGTGTGTGTGTGTGTGTGTGTGTGTGTGTGTGTGTATCAGGGCCGGCGGAGCCGGTCCGGTTGGTCCGGCCGTGACCGGACCAATTTTTGGCTTTCTAGGAATGCGCATGCGCAATAATGTCTTTCGCCACGGACGCTTGGCGTCGTAGTTGACAAATTACATTCCTAGACGTTATCGACATTCGTATAGCGTGGCACAAGGTACGTATGTACGTGCGCATTGGCCGAGATGTGGACCCGGATTAGCTGCTTCGTTCTAATTGCGCTCGGCAATTATATAGGTGGTGGGCAGGGCTTGCAATCGTGTGCATACCGTAATATGGGTGGGGCTCTGTTGATGCCGATCGCTACGCATGAGCAGACGGCCGGACCAATAAAATTATGCTTCCGCCGGGCCTGTGTATCCTACACCTGCTTACTATATATTTCTTTATATGAGCTACATTGTGTTTTTTCTATGAACACCTACATGCAAGCTTCCCTTTTTCGTTTAGCTAGCTACTAACATGTCTATATGTATACATGTGTACTCAGTGAAAGAGAATGATGGTTTATTTATATTAGGAGTAATCACAATACCTGATGGTGTATTATTCACCGTGGACTCTGACCTCAATGGAGCCAGTCCTCAGTTCACCCTCACCTGTATCTCCACTGGTGGACCTGCTACCACTGTCACTTGGACCAAAGATTCTGTCACTGTCACTGAAGGAACTAAGACAGTGTTAGATAATCAGGATACTTCACAGTACACCCACACCCTGACTGTAACTGGGAGACTGGGAGGACTCTACACATGTACTGTGACTAATAACAGACCATCAAATAATACCGCTTCCGCACAGCTCACTGTTCAAGGTACATGTAACTGGTAGTGTCAAAATGACAATTAATGACTCTGCTGTCTATACACATGCATAATATTCACCTATTTAAAGTAAAATTCATATGTCACTCATTCACTCTCTCCCCCAAATTTCACTGGTATAAGAAGTGGGGCTTGCTTACGTGCAAGAATAGCTATACAATATAAAAAATAACAAAAGAGTAAAAAACGTTTTCAGTTTGGCATAGAAATGCTGTCACAGTATCGAAATTATCGAATTATATTATAGTGATCCTGTATAGCATAGAAATGCCAAAATGTGTAGGAACAGGGTGCATTGTAGTAACAACGTGCAACACAAATATGGAAGCAATATATACAACTCTATCAAACGAGTACAACAGGTGGAAATGGCTAATGGCTCACTGAGCCTTCTTCTAAAACAGACAATTTTGTTAACATAACATGATTGTATATATATGGATTTTCCTCCAGCTCCCTCCCTACCCTCTGGTGTGACTGTGTCTCAGAATGGAGTGGACAGTTTACAAGTCTCCTGGACACCTCCGTCAGAAGAACCTGCTGTGACTGGTTACATCATCTACTACCAACAGCAAGATGGAGGACATAATGGCTCAGAGGTGGCTGAAGCCACTGCCACTGCTGCCACAATCACTGGACTAATGACAGGGGCTACCTACTCCATTACCATGGTGGCCACCTCCAGTACACTACCTAGTACTGTGGCTGCTGCAGTGACTATTACTATAGGTATGATGTGATGAAGTGCATGTGTGTGTGTAACATAAGAGATAGAATACAAAGTTGCTATGACTACTGCATTTTATCAAATGAGGCTGAGGTGAAAAGCTATGCTTCCATCATTGGATCATGTCACATTGGATGAGTGTACTTATGATATCCCAGCTCCAGGTCCAGGCCAGCCTAGTGTCAATGTGACCTCCATAACATCCACCTCGATCTCCCTCTCCTGGAGTGTTCCCACTCGCTCAGTGGTGACCAGCTATGAGTTGATGTGGCAGAGAGATACCTCAATAGGGTGTAGTGATGAGGATGAAGCCAGTGGGATAATCAACACCAATTCCATTAGCACTAGCCATGTTATATCAGGACTAGAGGAAGACAGTCTTTACAGGACCACTGTGACAGCAGTCAACTCAGTTGCTAATGTAGTCAGTGAGACAGTTACTGCAATGACTAAGGAGGAAGGTGAGAAATACTGTTGGTCATGTCCTATTGAAGTAAATCTGTACATAGTAGAGATCTGCAATTGTTTCTGTGAGATTATATACATGTAGTATATTAGCCTCATTTCCATGCTGTTATGAGGGTGCTTTCTCTCTCTCCAATCTGTGGCAAGTGATTATTCCTTTACCTCCAGCCCCATCTGCTGCTCCTACTCCTATGAGTAAAGGAAGTAACTCCTCCAGTATTACTGTCCACTGGGGGGCGGTGGACTGCATCCACCGCAATGGAGATATAACAGGCTACTCAGTGCGGTATGGGGTACAGAAGAGTGCTGAGGGAGAGAGGACTGTTAATATGGCTACTGGAGACTCTCGTGGAGGTATGCACACTATCTCTGGACTATCTGCAGCTACTGAGTATACAGTTGAAGTGGCTGCAGTGAACAGTGTTGGTACTGGAGTATACAGTGATCCTATTACTGTAGTGACTATTGGTAAGCATCACTATTAAGTTCTACCTGGATTATGAATCAATGCTTATGTGTTACACTACTACCTATTAAATAGTACAATCATGTGCTTCTTCAAAGTCCTACACACATGTGTGTTTTATATGTGTTGAGGGTATAGTAATCACATGCTCTGTGTGTAAATTCATATGATACATATGATTTGAAATGGTCACATAATATTATCTTATTACACATATCCAGGTGTGTACATAACTCTAAATGGTGTCTACATCCCTAACCATGGTTATGTGATGATCAGTGATATTGGTTCCACTGGTGGTGACACTGGTGGGACTGCTCTCATCTGTAATACTAACCGTATAGCTAGTTTCACTACACGTGGTGGCTGGAGATACCATTCTGGAGGAGACTGGCATGCACCAGATGGTACTAGAGTTGGTGATCGAGGTGTACCAAATCCTGATGTTCCAGGATTTGAGAGAGATAGACGTCCTATGATGGTACTACTGCTTAGGAACATCACTACTGGTACTCCTTCTGAGGGTATATATTACTGTGTGGTAGCGGATGATACATTCATAAATCAGACGGTTTATGTGGGACTATACAACAATGGAGGTATATGTACCTGTATTGCCTCCATTACATGTAAACTAACGTGTACTTGTGTAATTCAATTCTAAAATTCAGGAGACATCACAATATCTGGTAATATGACATTCACGGTGAACTCTGATTTCAATGGAGAAAATCTCCAGTTCACCCTCACCTGTATCTCCACTGGTGGACCTGCTACCTCTGTCACTTGGACCAGAGACTCTGTCACTATCACTGAAGGAAATAAGACTGTGTTAAATGATGGCAAAAGTTCACAGTACACCCACACCCTGACTGTGACTGGGAGACTGGGAGGACTCTACATATGTACTGTGGCTAATAATAAACCTTCTGAGGATTTAACTGAGTACACTATTAAAGGTAGACGCATAAGGTAACCTGCATAGCCTAGAATTGATTTTTAGTTACCCTCTCTCCAGTTGCCTCAGCTCCCACTAACCTGATGGCAGTCCAGGAAGGTCCCAGTATCCGAGTGTCTTGGAGCCCACCCACTCCACTGGGGGATACAACTGGGTACAGGATCTACTATAGTGGTGACAGCAGTGGCAGTGTGAATGTTAATAATGGCTCCACCGACTACTATCTACTGACTGGTCTTCGGAATGAAGACACCTACAACATATCTCTAGTGGCCACATCCCAACACCTCCCTAGTGAGAGTATAGCAGCAGATATGGAGGTCACATTAGGTGAGGATATTCACAAGTACAGGTACCAGTAAAAGTCTGCCTGTATAAGTCTACTGTTGCCACAGACATGTATTTTGGACCATACATGTCTGTATCCGAATCTTGTCCCTGTTTCTTTTATGCAATTCATTTGAAAATTACTTGCATCCCTACCCTTTTTTGGTTGGTACACAGACAATGTGTAACGCCACCCTTGAATTGAATGCCATCACCTCTAGCTTGCAGGCTGCACCTTAATGGTCTCCAAAATGGAACATATCTATTGCTACATTTCACTAGCAATATATGTTGCTGTACTGCTATATAACAAGTGATATTCACTGTGTACAGTAGCAATTATGTCCCTACATATCCCCCAGTCCCTGTCCCAGGCCATCTTAGCATCAATGTGACCTCCATAACATCCACCTCCATCTCCCTCTCCTGGAGTGTTCCCAGTGGCTCAGTGGTGACCAGCTATGAGGTGATGTGGCGAACACTCAGCAGTAATGATGATGGAGGAAGTGGGAGTAGTTGTAGTATTACCTCCACCAGCCACTCTATTCAGGAGTTGGAGAGTAACACTGTCTACAGTGTCACAGTTACTGTGACTAATGTAGCTGGGAGTACTGTCAGTCAACCCATCATCATTACTAGTGTGTAATAAAAATTGCCAAACACCAGCTTTGTAGTGTAGTGTGCATTAATGATTCACATGCATATTCTCTCAATATTCAGTTCCAACTGACTCACAGACTGTTGTAATTGCAGCTGTTACTGGTGCAGTAGTGACAGTATTGATTATCACCACTGCAGTAACTGTCATTGTGATAGTGGTTCTGTTATTAAGGAATCGCAGAGGACACTACTCCCCTGGAATACAGAGGTTGTATGTGATAATGAATTTTCTAATGGAAATATTATAATCATTTTACGTCATGTTTCTCCTGTGCAGAAGTGAAGTGAGTTCAGTTAATATTACAGCTGAATCTAATGAGGCATATGAGCTGACTAAGATCTCAGAGGAACCAACATACATGTAAGATGTCTGGAAACATGGGCAGGCATTGGATGTGTTAAATTGTCTATTTGTTGCACCTACAGTGAGCCTGTTGCTTCGCGTAGACTCCCAACAGAGGCTGCCACCTCTCCCTCCTCACAACTTCCTGCTGCAGACTCTGTCTATGGGCCAATATAACTCTACAACTGACTATTATATTAGTGGATGTACTTTGTAGCTGGATAAACAATGACAGTTTATTTATAGTTTGTACCAGTGTCGAAGTTAGAATATTACAACTATGTAAAACTATAATAATTGTTTGGATACAATATGTAAAGGTATAATTTTTAAATGATATGCACATGTTTCAGAAGCCATGACAACTTCAATATGTCAAGTCAGTTTCTGGGTGTCTGAATGCTGGAAGTGTCACAGTAACCTTGTAATGTGTTGGTTGTGTTCATGTGGAGAGAAAAGGAATCCATGGACTGTTGTCCTCCAAATTTGGCTGTATTTCCATATCCTCCCACTACAATAAGTCAGTTTTTGAGAGTGAATGTGGCTACCAAACACTGTGATCTTTTTTCTTCATCTGAGTAATTAAATGATATGCCATGAGTCAGTGTGGGAATCGTACCTATAAACATCAGTGGTGAAATTCCCTGTGTCATCTTTCCCACCAATAACCAAAAGGTGACCACCAAATGAGGCAAGGGTATAAAGCCCATTACTGGAAGACTGCTTACTTCTTTACATTCATTTGACCAAGTAAGTGTCAGTGGTATTCTGGATCCAAGTGTTGGAGGTTGCATGATATCAGGAAGGGAGCAGGTGAAGACAGATTTTTTACCCTGTAAGTCCAGTAAAGCCTCCTGCTAAGTAGAGTGAGTCCCCACAGACAATACCTGATAATGAAAGCAGTTTTTGTGGGAGAGAAGAGACAGAGCTCCGCTGTTTTTTGTTGACCTCCACAGTGGCTAGAGCACTACCTCCATCCACAACTAAAGCCTTTTCAGTAGTGGTATATACAAGCTGTATGACTGCGTGGGGTGGGCATAAGAGGGAAGACCTCAGACCACTCTCCTGAGAGACTGAGGACAATATTTGTATCAACAACGTCGTGACTGTTATAACCACCCACACTTGTGAGGAGGCCAGAAATAACAGTTAAACCAAATTTCTTGTTAGGATTATCTGGTAGCCTAGACCACTGTTCCTTCCCTAGAATGTTCTTGTATGAGTGTATGCTGACTGAGCCATATGGTGTAAAGTAGGATGTATTCCCATGTACTACTGCTGCTCCTCTAAACATTATATCTGGTGCCTTCTTCCCAAGTCATCTTGCTGATATCTTTCTGACCTAATGATACTGCTGTAGCTGTTTGTGTTTTTTTTTCTGCTGTGACTGGCAGCTGTTGCGGTTGGATACTGCTGGCAATGTCTTGCTGCAACATTATATCTGGTGCCTTCTTCCCCCCCCCCCATGTCATCTTGCTGATACTTTTCTGACCTAATGATACTGCTGTAGCCGTTGGTGCTTTTTCTGCTGTGACTGGCAGCTGTTGTGGTTGAATACTATTGGCAATGTCTTGCTGCTTCAAATGTTGAATCTCCCTCTCATGGTGTGATACAGTTTGCTGGAGGTCACTGATGGTCTTTTCCTTGTGTCGCAGGTGGTTGTATGCTTATGCGGTAGTAGCCCTTGCTCTAGCACTTTGAAAATATGTACTGGACCTATTCATAGCTGGTTGCCATATATAGCGAGATGTTTTGTGGTGAATCCTATACTCCCAGTGTGCTAACGATAAATGGCATTCTCCATAGGTGTAGGAAGATAATGCACTTTGTGTGGGTATAAATCTGACTTGTGATCTATGAGACAAAGCACTCTCTCTTCTTGCATTGAACAATGGAAAGTCCAAATCTTCTAGATGTGATTGTTATTAGAGAAATGTCCAGCCAGTGATGAAATGTCAAAGAAAGTATACACAGTGTAAGTCAAAATGTCCTGATACCTAGCAAATTGTACAAAAGCTAGCCCTATGATGATTTTGCCTCCACTGCTGTAAAACTTCTTAAAATCTTTGTGAGTGTGCGTGCCTCAGCCCCACTAGTACTGCCTCCTAGTTCCCACGGCTAGGAAAGTTATCTCCCACACATGATAACATAACAAAAATGAGTATATATTCACAAAAGAGAGAGGACTACAAGAATCTGTGTATTATAACTGCATCAAGTATGTGTGAAATGTGTGTAACATGTAAGTGAATGTATAGAGGGTTACAGAGAGCTGCATGGGATAGACATGCTATCTGTATCATCAGTGTTCATTGATCTACAGTTTTAGGGGGTGTTCCAACAATGGCGCCGGGATTTTTGAGGGTGGGTGTGGCAGTCGGTATGGTGTAGGCAGTGACACCGTTCTCTCCACTCTCTCCCTGCTCCAGGTGAAAATGATATACATTAAGTGATCAATTACAATGATGTGTTCAGTCTCCCTCTCCCCTTTCCCTCTCCCTCTCCCTTCTCTCTCCCTCTCCCTCTCCCTCTCCCCTTTCCCTCTCCCTCTCCCTTCTCTCTCCCTCTCCCTCTCCCTCACCCCTTTCCCTCTCCCTCTCCCTTCTCTCTCCCTCTCCCTCTCCCTCTCCCTCTCCCCTTCCCTCCCTCCCTCTCACTCACTCACTCACATTCACTCTACTCTCTCTGTGTGTGTATGTGTTTATGTGTGTGCACCTGATGCACCTGTAATGATGTGTTAAGTCTCCCTCCCTCCCTCCCTCCCTCCCCTCCCTCTTTCACTGTGTGTGTATGTGTGCACACCTGATATCTCTCCAGCTCAGACTCCAGTTCCTTCACCCTCTGTGTCAAATCCAGCAGTTTCTGGTTGGATTCCGTTCCCATGATTGAGGGTATTGAAGGGTTGGTAGTGGTAAAGATATTGTTACCCTCCGGATCCTTTCTGAGGTTGACCATCTGTAACATGTGCATATGGTGAATAGGAAACTTAATAGGGTTTTATTACAAAGAAAAGGTGAAGGGGGATGGTATTCCTTATTATTAGAGGGGTTCGTTGCTGTCCTGTTTATTGAGGTGTCCTCATTTCAGGGAGTCCTAATTAGAGGGGTTCCTGCTGTCCTGTTTATTGAGGTGTCCTCATTCAGGGAGTCCTAATTAGAAGGGTTCCTTCTGTCCTGTTTATTGAAGTGTCCTCATTTCAGGGAGTCCTAATTGGAGGGTTTCCTGCTGTCCTGTTTATTGAGGTGTCCTCATTTCAGGGAGTCCTAATTAGAAGGGTTCCTTCTGTCCTGTTTATTGAGTTGTCCTAATTTCAGAGAGTCCTAATTAGACAAACCTTAGGAATAAAGAGTAGACCAAGAATGACAGTAGCAGTCAGCAGTTCCGCTAAACCAAAAACAGCAGTCGAAGTATTCAAATAGATGAGTCCAATCCAAAATCCAATTGCCGATATAACTAGTAGTAAACTAGTGATGTAGATGATGGCTGCAATCTCTTTGGAGTCATTGAGAGCCTTGACCTTGACCTTGCGAGACATGAAGGCAAAGTATATGGCGGCTACTTGGAGGAGGAACTTGTATATGTAGGACATGAAGAGTAGTAATATCATGATGTGGGAGTCAGTGTAGCAGCTGTAGTAGAGGTGTTCCTGACGTACTCCAAGGTGCTGTGTGTGTGTGTGTGTGTGTGTGTGTGTGTGTGTGTGTGTGTGTGTGTGTGTGTGTGTGTGTGTGTGTGCGTGGTGTGTGTATAAGGGGGGGGGGCGTTAGGAAGGAGATATAAGTATGTACATGAACAATCATGTATACAAAGAAATAACATGACATTGTACATATACAAGATGAAGTAATCATGCAGGTGTGACTACAAAGGAATCACAGGGAGTATGGACAGGGAGTGGTACAGTGAGTCTTGAAATCTTCAGGATTCAGTTGGTAGTGACTTAGCTTCTTCTTGCTCGTAGTTCCACATGGATCATATTACATCATGTGCATGCAATTCAGTGTCCTACTCTTATATATGTGATGTTTGTCTGGAGTGGGTTAATGGGTGGGTTTCTTTCAATATTCTTTCTAATTCATGTTTGGCTAGTGTGCTATGCACGTTTTTCATGCATATGTACATGTATACATTCTAAGCTGTTGAGGTTGGTGTATATGTGCTTGTGATTAGCTCCTCTCTTTGGTGTAGTGTGTGTATGTGTGTATTTCATCTTTTCCATTTCTTTCTTCTTTTATTTGTGTACTGCTCCCTCTCCCTCTCCCTCTCCTTCCCTCTCCCTCTCCCTCCCTCCCTCTCCCTCTCTCTGATTGCACATACCAACTACTTACATCGGTAGCTCCCTCCCTCCCTCCCTCCCTCCCTTCCTCCCTCCCTCCCTGCCACCCATCCCCCACCTCCCTCCAACCCTCCCTCCCCTCACACTCACACTCCCTCTCCCTCTCCCTCTCCCTCTCCCTCTCCCTCTCTCCTATATGTACCATTATTTACATCTCTAGTGGCTGTGTGTTCCTTGCTCTCAGTCAGTTGCCCACGGACACGAGCTGCCTTGATGGATGTTGACACCACAAGGATGAGGAGGTCCACACTGACTATGACTGAGGATATTATCAAGAGATGCCAGTCCTGTGGGGGTTTAGGCTGGAGGGAGGGACAGTGGGAGAGAGGGGGGAGAGGACAGAAGGGTGAGAAAGGGGGGGAGGGGGCACAGGAGGGGGAGGGGGGGAGGAAGAGAGGGGGGAGAGGAGAGAGGGGCAAGGAGGGAAGGGAGGGAGAGAGGGAGGGAGAGGTGTGAGGAAGAGAGAGGGACAAAGGGAGGGAGAAAGAAGGGGAGAGGATAGGGGCAAGGAAGGAAGGGAAGGGAGGGGGAGGGAGAGAAAGGGAGAAAGAGAGGGAGAAAGAAGGGGATAGGAGAGGGGCAAGGAAGGAAGGGAAGGAGGAGGGAGACAGAGAGGAGACAGGCGCGAGGAATTACTATTTATTTTTACAGGTATAAATGTGGAGTCAGACTACACATTTTTTGTGCAATTCTTACCTTTCTCTTTGGAGATGGAGCAGAGAATATGTGATATACCCTCCACATCTTGGAGAGAACAACGGCCAGACAGAGGGTGTTACCGATGGAGAAGAACCACACACGTAACTAGAGAGGGTGAGGGAGGGAGGGAGGGAGGGAGGGAGGGAGGGAAGGGGAACGGTGGGAGAGGGAGGAGGGGAAGGGGGAGGGGGGAAGGGGAGAGGAAGGGAAGGAAAGGGGGGTGAGGGGTGGGAGATACATGTAGGGGAGAAGGAAAAGGAAAGGAGGGTAGGCATGAGGGAGGGAGGGAGGGAGGAGAGTGTATGTTAATGTATGAGAGAGATAAAATTAATAGTAGATTTGCATGCACAATCAGTTAAAGAGAGAGAAACGGGAGAGGGAGATGGAGGGAGAGGGGGAGGGGGAGGGAGGGAAGGGAGGGTAGAGAAGGGGGGAAGGGTAGGGGGAGGAGGATGGGGAGAGTGTTAGAGAAAGGGAGAGACAGGAAAATGGAGAGAGGATTAACGGCATACAAACCCTTACGTTACACAGGACTGTAGCAATGAACTCTTCTTTGGCGGGAGACACCCAAAAGAACACTGATATGTAGATAAGGATTGCCCCGGCAATTATCAGATAATTGAGGTTAGGGCTGGTTAGTCTCACTACCCTGTGATGGGAACAAGCAATCGTTGAGTTATACACAGTGAATGATACTGTGAGAATCAAGGGACTCTTCAGACAAAAAGTGTTCTGATTAGTGAGGTGTCCTGGTTAGTGGTGTCTTAATTAGTGATCGAGGTATATACATACAAATTCTAGATACTAGTGAAATGCTAAGCAAGTATTTACAGTGCGGGATACATATATATACAATGTATATGTAATGTATAAACCATGGCCAAGAGGTGTATATCTGAAAATATATACTGATTGGACATGGTTTATACGATATATGCTATGTTGAATATTGATGAGGTGTATATGCAATATATAAACCTGCCGTTACCATAGCAACATAGTATATATATATACTATGTTGCAACATGACCTGCCGTTACCATAGCAACATAGTATATATATATATACTATGTTGCAACATGTTGCAACATAGTATATATATATACTATGTTGCTATGGTAACGGCAGGTTTATATATTGCATATACACCTCATCAATATTCAACATAGTATATATCGTATAAACCATGTCCAATCAGTGTATATTTTCAGATATACACCTCTTGGCCATGGTTTATGGTTTACATATATATATATATATAAATAAATAGAGAAAATCGCCCGTTCACATCACTAGGAGGGCTCGCTATGCTCGCCAGCAAGGTGTAATGTGCATTTGTATTTTGACTGTGGTAGCACTTGTTTTAACCACATTAGCAGTTCATACAAACCTCATTCAAAACAAGCACGTGGTATAGAGTATTGTTTCAGCTGCTGTAACACCTCAATCACAAGCACATTATGTAGCATATGTATGTAGTGAGTGGTAAATGGCAGTATTGCTATTTAGATTTGCATACCTTTGAATTATCCAATCAGATTGCAGAATGCTAGGATCCTTATTTTCCTAGTTCCTAGGACTCTATAGTTGGCCTCTGGCTTACATGAATTACAGCAGTCACGCGCAGCTTCACGTGCAACTTACGCGTGACTCCAGTCCGTTTCTACGATCTACATAGCGACCCGCGTCAGTTTAAATCTCATTGTCCAATGAATTTACAGCGCGCAAATCTAAACAGGTTAGACATGCAGCGTAGGGATCTACGTGATTTAAAAGGCCTCAGGCCCTTAGTAGCGTCCTTGTTATTCTCAGATGCTACAGCCCAGGGCCCTCGGCCTTTTAAATCACATAGATCCCTACACTGCATGTCTAACCTATATTTAGACTACAGTAACTTTAAATTGACCAATCAGGTTGCGAGAAACGCGGGATCTATTTTTCATAGTCACCTCGTTAGCGGGATCTATAGTTGGCCGCTGGCCCCTAGTACCGGGATCTATTGGCACGCTTGTTGCTAGCGGTTTAAATAGTCATTGTCCAATCAGTTTCTCCGCTGTAGTCTAAAATAGTTAGACGCACTCGTCGTCGGGAACTACGCGATTTAGAAAGCCTCGGGCCCTTGGTAGCGCCCTCGCTACGCTCGGGACGCTACATCCGGCCCTCGGCTTTCTAAATCGCGTAGTTCCCTCGACTCGGCGTCTAACTTATATATATAGGGACACTAATTGTTAATTTCTTACTTCTTGTTCCTGAAGATGATGTTGAATCCAAGACAGACCAGAGCAAAGAGGATGCCAACACTGGCCAGGATGTAGTATGTGATTGTTAGAGGTAGGACAGTGGTGACTATGGTCTTGACTGGAATGCCATCTGGGGTAACGCCATCTGAGGGAGGGAGGGAGGGAGGGAGAGAGAGGGAGGGAGAGGGGAGGGAGGGAGAGGGGTCACGAAAGAGAAGGAGGGGGGGAGGGAAGAAGAAAGGATGAGGGGGTATGAAAGAGGAGAGGGGGAAGGGAGGAGGGAAGGGGAAGAGGGTGGGAGGGATGCTTGTTTCACTGATTTTGGGCACTGCCTCCTTCACCATATTTTCTTGTAGTACTCTCTCTTTGTGAATATTCATTTTTGTTAATTTTACTCTTCTCATTGGTCACTGGCATTAGGGCTACTACAGCTTATTTATTACTACATGTTAGGTAAATGGTAAATGGTAAATGCAGTGCATTTTTGGTGACCTAAGCAAGCCCACCAAGTCATGACAATGGGCTGATTGGAAAATGTATGTCACATGCAAAATTAACAATACGTACAGTGCCTGATGTGATCATAAATTAGCCCGTTGACATGACTAGGTGGCTCACTCCACTCGCAAATCATTTTACACTAGTAATCTTTATACATCAACACACACACACACACACACACACACACACACACACACACACACACACACACACACACACACACACACACACACACACACACACTCCCCACCTGGCCACATAGATCTGTTATCAGTGGTGACATCAAAATCAAACTGAAGCTCGAGATGACTGACATTCACCACGTCTCCTTCAAACACAGCATAGCCAATGAAAGGAGTAAGTATAGCTTCCTGTTGGGATCGAGGATCTGGTCCTGAAGGAGTGAAAGAAATCTTGTTATGGTTGATTTTGTACATTTTCCATATGTCATCTCATCTCCTCATCTCAATAGTAGGCTCCCATACATAGCTAACACTTATCAGAACACTGGAAATTAGGACACCCTCGAATTAGGACACCCTGGATTCAGGACACCCTCAAATTAGGACACCCTGGAATCAGGACACCTCCTGAAGATCTAAATGGAGAGGGAGGTACACGTAATCAGCTGAATTCCTCACCTATGATATACTGCGATATTCTGACCGAGTTTCCAACACGATTGCCGGTACTATCAAATGTCACATTGCCCTGTGTAAGAAACACATGACGTATTTCCCACCTAGACTAGAAACGAGGCACACGGAAGAACATGAGTATAGCTAGAAGCACTAGATAGAATTGAAAGAAACCCAACTCACCAACCCACACGAGACATAGGTATAACATACACACAGGAGCAGGACACCAGATGTCCGGACCGAAGATAGGGGTTCCTGCTGTCCTGTTTATTGAGGTGTCCCAATTAGAGGGTTTCTGGTGTCCTGTTTATTGAGGTGTCCTCATTTCCAACAGGAGGTATTACCATCAGACAATGTCACATGACTTACTGACACTCCATGGAAAAAAACTTCATCCATGCTCTCTTTTAGAAGACAACCCATCTTCTTGTTGTGATAGTCAAACTCCTCCAGTGGCACCAAATCACCCTCCACGCCTGCACATCCACCTTCGTCACATCTTTTAATCTTATCTGGAATTGGAGAAGGGATACTACTGGTCATGATGTCAGGAATGATTTATCTCTCCCTTCATCCCTTCCCCTTCCCTCTCTCTCTCTCTTCCTCCACCCTTCCCTTCCTCTCTCCCTGCTGTCCTGTTTATTGAGGTGTCCTCATTTCAAGGAATCTTAATTAGAGGGTGCTATTCTAATTAAAGGAAGAGTGAGAATTTACATACCACGGGCAAAATTGAGGGCAAAGGCCAGAGTCCACACAGCATCAAACGCGAGAGGAGAAGTTAGGTCTGGCTTATAGCTAATGTTATTTTCGTTCTTTTCAATATGAAGCTGTCTTCCATAGAGTTTTTTGAAATCATCGAAGCTCTAAGGGAGGGAGAATGGAAGGGGGGAGAGGGGGAGGGAGACAGAGGGAAAGGAGGGAGGGGGGGAGATGGAGAGGAAAAAAGGGAGGGGGATAGAGAAAGTATAAAAAAATCAATATTAAGGTTGACATGTCCCTCTTACATTCATATCCCACCATTTACCTTTCTACATCAATCAACTAGCAACAACAATCACCGCCAACAATCAAGATTCCATCCTCCTACATGTAGCTACCACTGTCTCTATGTATTGACCATTTTTTTAACCATCTTTGACCTACACATCTCTTGTTAGCCTATCAGTACCAGTACAGTGAGGATCATATACATTTACATGGTGTATGTACACACAGAATCAATAGAATAATGGGTAGTGAGGTGTCCTGATTTCAGAGGGTGAAAAGTACAAAAACTTGGGTACTTGGAACAGCAAATATGTTTACATGTAGGCCTCAACAGGTGGGGAGAGTCACTGAGGTTACCTACAATAGTATATACATATACACATGTACATGTACTTACTAGGCCAAGATCAGAAACCTCAGATTCATTTACAAGAGGATATTGCACAGCCGAGAGGCTATGGACCAGAACTGTCTTCATGTTTTCCAGTGTACAGTTAGTTTTATTTTCCTCCAGCACTACAGGGAGTTCCTTGGTCCACCAATCATCTCCATACCAACCTGCATAACATCATTAACATGAATATACACGAAATAATCTGACCAGGAGACTCACAACAAGGCAGTACAACACGATACAAATACAACTCACTCAAGACAGTCACTTTCAAAGCAAAATGAGCTGCCTCAGGTGGGACTGGAACCCGTGACATTGGCAGATGAAAATAAGGAGCATACAGAGCAAACCAGGCAAATGGTGGACATCTGTTTCAGGCTGGTTGGCCCTCATCAGCACATGCTCTACAATGGCCTAGACTTGCATACCCCTAGGCAAGCCTGAGTAGTTGTGGCATCAGAATATTCATCCACCACAAATCTATAATCAGGACACTTGACACTTTGTGCTGTGTCCTGATTAGAGCAGTTTTTCTAAGCCTTCAACTGTACATGTATATGTACTGCATAGAGGCAGTGGAACTTCGTAGGTTTTAGGGGGGCACAATACCATAGCTTCTCTGGGTACATGTACCACAACCCTCCATGAGCAGGGAGACTACAATACATCATCTTGTATACGAACGAGTGGAGTGACAAAGTGTACTCAGCACGTAATATCGACCCATGCACATTGGCACGACGTACAATAGAAAATTTTCACCACTAGTAGGCTTGCTCCGCTCGCCGATAATTTTAGGGGGGCACGTGCCCCCTTTGCCCCGGTGGTTCTGCTGCCTATGCTGCAGTAGAGAGGTAGTCTAGATAAAGTAGTCGGTGAATGCAGCACATTTTTAGTGAGGAGATCGAGCCCACTTAGCGTAAAATTAGAATTCATGAGCAACATTACAGCGCCCATCACAAATAAAAAATCGCCCCGTTGATACGACCTGGTGGGCTTCGCTCCGTTTGTCAACAACTGTCACACAATGTTTCAGCTTTACAGATGTGAAGAAACCCACATATACTGATCCACTGATCCCACCCCACCATCTCACCAGGTGTGATCCAGGTGTAGCGAGGGTAGTACATTCCCTTGTGAAAGCCCTGCAGAGAAACACATACAATGTAAAGGTGGGAGGGTAGAGAGGGACATAGGTGTCAGAACCGGGAGGGGGGGGCTCTGGGGGCTGTAGCCCCCCAATGTTTTATGGTTAACCAAGCAGCCCCCCCAATATTACGTACGCAGTTTCTGTCATGCGCATGCGCAAAAGAACCACGCCTCAGCGCTCTAAAGCGCTCGCAATGAAGAGGCAGAAGCAAACGTTCTCTTGCATGAAAGTTGGGCACAACACTCGTGCTCTAGTAGAGTAGAACAGATGTAATAGATGTGATATAAGTAGGTAGTTGGTTTATAATACAAATGAATTCACTAAAGTGCAGAACCCTCCATGCCATGGATTGTGGACAGACCTTGCTTGGAGGCATGACTTATGGCAATTCACAGAACTCAACTCACGACAACTTCCACACAGACCGCTTACCGCGTACACGTGGTTAAATACGCATGCGCACTCTGCAGGAAAATGGCCAACTGTACGTATGGCTTTCAATGGAGGAGTGCTGGATCTCTGCAACCAAGCGGTTTCATTGCAAATTTTTTGACCTTCATTGCCCGCTGGGTATGTGACAGTATTTTCAGGACAAACAGACGCTCCAGAGGTGAGATGTGACTTAACAGACAGACACACAGACACACAGACCCAACTACAGTAACTCTCCTGCGCATGCGCCGAGGGTAAATGAGAAAAGACATCACTTATTTAGAAAGATGGTCATTGCAATAGATATAACCACCCCAATATACAAATGTATAAAGCATTCCTACGCCTATGAGGGGGCCGGGAGAGGGGGTAGGGGGCAGGGAGGGGGCAGGGAGGAGGCAAAAGGACAGGAAAGGGGCAGGGGGAGGGGGCAAGGAGGGGGCAGGGAAGGGGAAGGAAGGGGCAGGGAGGGGGGGGCATGGGGGGAGCGAGTGGTACGTACATAGTACTACAAAACTGGTCTCTGAGAATTTCATACATGTCTATTGCTAGGAGCTTCCAACATGAACCTCCAAACATGTCAACTATCACAGGAACAGTCATACCTCAAGGAGTCCAAAATATGTACACACAACACAACACCCACCAGGCCATGAAGATACATGTAAACAAACTTCCTTTGATGGAAATCATGGACAATCTCACAAAGACTGTTCAAATTGCTCCAAAACACAACAATAACAGCACTGTCTACCTTCACCAGTACTGAGGCAGCAAGGCTGGCAAGGTTGATGGCACAAAAACACACATACATGTATACATGGAAATACATGTACATATAGCACACTAGCTCTGTAAGAAGTAGGAAGGAAAGAAAGGCAACCCAGACAGACAAGACATATAACCCCCAGACCAGGCAAACAAGACATATAACCCCCAGACCAGGCAAACAAGACATATAATCCCCAGACCAGGCAAACAACACATATAACCCCCAGACCAGACAAACAAGACATATAACCCCCAGACCAGGCAAACAACACATATAACCCCCAGACCAGACAAACAAGACATATAACCCCCAGACCAGGCAAACAAGACATATAACCCCCAGACCAGACAAACAAGACATATAACCCCCAGACCAGGCAAACAAGACATATAACCCCCAGACCAGACAAACAAGACATATAACCCCCAGACCAGGCAAACAAGACATATAACCCCCAGACCAGACAAACAAGACATATAACCCCCAGACCAGGCAAACAAGACATATAACCCCCAGACCAGACAAACAAGACATATTACCCCCAGACCAGGCAAACAAGACATATAACCCCCAGACCAGACAAACAAGACATATAACCCCCAGACCAGACAAACAAGACATATAACCCCCAGACCAGGCAAACAAGACATATAACCCCCAGACCAGACAAACAAGACATATAACCCCCAGACCAGGCAAACAAGACATATAACCCCCAGACCAGACAAACAAGACATATAACCCCCAGACCAGGCAAACAAGACATATAACCCCCAGACCAGACAAACAAGACATATAACCCCCAGACCAGACAAACAAGACATATAACCCCCAGACCAGGCAAACAAGACATATAACCCCCAGACCAGACAAACAAGACATATAACCCCCAGACCAGACAAACAAGACATATAACCCCCAGACCAGACAAACAAGACATATAACCCCCAGACCAGACAAACAGGACATATAACCCCCAGACCAGACAAACAGGACATATAACCCCCAGACCAGACAAACAAGACATATAACCCCCAGACCAGACAAACAAGACATATAACCCCCAGACCAGGCAAACAAGACATATAACCCCCAGACCAGACAAACAAGACATATAACCCCCAGACCAGGCAAACAAGACATATAACCCCCAGACCAGACAAACAAGACATATAACCCCCAGACCAGACAAACAAGACATATAACCCCCAGACCAGGCAAACAAGACATATAACCCCCAGACCAGGCAAACAAGACATATAACCCCCAGACCAGGCAAACAAGACATATAACCCCCAGACCAGGCAAACAAGACATATAACCCCCAGACCAGGCAAACAAGACATATAACCCCCAGACCAGACAAACAAGACATATAACCCCCAGACCAGACAAACAAGACATATAACCCCCAGACCAGGCAAACAAGACATATAACCCCCAGACCAGACAAACAAGACATATAACCCCCAGACCAGGCAAACAAGACATATAACCCCCAGACCAGACAAACAAGACATATAACCCCCAGACCAGACAAACAAGACATATAACCCCCAGACCAGACAAACAAGACATATAACCCCCAGACCAGGCAAACAAGACATATAACCCCCAGACCAGACAAACAAGACATATAACCCCCAGACCAGGCAAACAAGACATATAACCCCCAGACCAGACAAACAAGACATATAACCCCCAGACCAGACAAACAAGACATATAACCCCCAGACCAGACAAACAGGACACAAGCAGACCAACAAGATATCTCACCAACCACACAAAATAGGACAACCATACAAATAAAACACGTTCTATTTTAAGAAGTTATGAATCATTCACAAGTCCGCTGACTGCCCAATCAGATTGTGCCATTTAAATTTTCAGCTCTGAACACATGTATGTTTGTGCGCATATACATGAACAATCATGTGTATAGCACACTACATGTAAGAAAAAGAAGAGGGGAAAAAGGAAAAGAAAACAATGTAGAAAGAAAGGAGCACTAACTATAAACATATACAACACATAAAATCACACAACCACCTCAATAGCTTAGAAAAATAGAATTATGAGCCTCATCGGCTTAGAAAACACAGTATGTTTATACCCAGCATTTGGTAGGGCAAAATGTAGGGGTGACCTTATATGTGTATTTTTGACTATGGGGGTTGCAACTATAGTAAGCAACATGCACAAAAATAAGGAGATCATTATGACATCATCATTACATCATCACCCTACTCACCTGACAAAGAATACGTCTAGCATGGTTTACGTACATGTTGAGAACAAATATTCGCATGTCACGATCTTTCACAAATAAATCTTCAACTTTAAGTGCATCATCGGTACTGGCAAATTCCCTGACCACAATGTCAACATCAGGGAGTAGACCTATTATCACTTTTTGTCCCTGTTAGAGAGAGAGGGGAGGAGGAGAGAGGGGAGGGGAGGGGAGGGGAGGGGAGGGGAGGGGAGGGGAGGGGAGAGAGGGGAGGGGAGGAGGAAAGAGGGAAGGGGAAGGGAGGGGGAGAGAGGGAAGGGGAGGGGAGGGGAGGGGTGGGGGAGAGAGGGAAGGGGAGGGCAGGAGGAAAGAGGACAGAATAGGAGGGAGAGAGGGAGAGAGGGAGAGTGAGAGGGAGAGAGAGAGGGAGGGGATGAGGGAGAGAAGCACATACAGTGTACACGACTTTTATCATCCATGAGACACTTAGAAAGACAAGGCAAGGCAACACAACACAACAGAAAGACAAATTAAGCAACACAACACAACTCGCCCAACGCAGTTATTTTTTATTAGCTCTCTCAGGTTGGGCATGTGGCTTCTCTCCTTGTGGGTATTTACACAATGCAAATTTTATTATCAACTAATCAGCAGTCAAAACACATTAACACACACACACACACACACACTCACACACACACACACACACACACACACGCACACACACACACACACGCACACACACTTACATTTACAAAGAGTGACTGAGCCTCAGTCAAAATGGCCACTTGTTTCCACTCGTAATATTGCAGCAGTGCGGCTACCCCAGGAGAGTGAATTTCCACTGAGGGTACCGTACGATAATACATTCTGTATCTGGCACGATTGCTGAGTTCAGCTGCAGCTGATGCCCACGATATCTATAGAGAGAAAGGTGTGCTCATACACGTCTCATGGAGGTACATGTACATAGCACACTAGCTATGTTAGAGGTATGAAGGAGGGAGAGAGAGACAATGCAACCCAGACAAACGAGACATGTAGCATGCATAGGAGTAGGAACAGGGGGCTCAGGGGGCCTGTGCCCCCACAACATTTCAGGAGGGGGGGCCTGGCCTACCCAATAATTACCCAGCTACCTATTTGAGTCAAGCATATGCAATCTAGTAGACAGTAAGAGTTACTGCAAATTGGTCAGGTTTAGCCACCCCAATATTTCTTATCTACCTACTCCACTGTATAGCACGTGGCTTCTCTCATTGTAATAACAAATACTGACTCAGCTCTTGGGTGTACTTCTTGTGCAGATGTTTTGTACCATATTTTAACCCTAAACACTACACCTCACTAACTAATCAGGACACCTCACTAATCAGGACAATTTCTTTCATTCCAAGGTTGTACTAATCAGGACACTCTCATTCATTCCAAGGTTGTACTAATCAGGACACTCTCATTCATTCCAAGGTTGTCCTGATTGAAGAGACACACCATCCAACAATTAACCCCTTTTAGAAGAAAAAAGTATAAAGGGTTAACTGTAAGTTTATTTAAAGACAATCAAGGTAACTTATCTTCCTACAATAGTTATACCACTAAATTTTTATAGCAGTGAGATAGCCATCAATGAGTGGTGGAAGTGTAGTACATTGTTCTATACTACTGCCATCTCCTCCCACCCTCTCCTTCCTTCATTTATTCCCCCTTCTCTCCCTCCCTCCCTCCCTCCCTCCTTCCTTCTTTCCTTCTCCTTCCATCCTTCCTCCTCTCTCTCCCTCCCTCCCTCCCTACCTTCCTCCTTCTCCCTTCCCTCCCTCCTTCCTGCACACCTTCCCTCCCTCCCTCCCTCCCCCTCTACCTCTCTCTCTCCCTACCTACCTCCCTCCCTCCCTACCTCCCTCCCTCCCTCCCTCCCTCCCTCTCTCCCTCCCTCCCTACCATTGGTATATTGTAGTAGTGACTGATCTCTGCCACAGGGAGAGAGGCAGAAGAACAACCTGCTCCAATAAGTCCGATGTGATAGGTAAGATTGTCCTTCTTATGAACCACCTTATTGAACATGTCCAGCGACTGAGTGCGGTCACACTGTAGAGAATAGAGATCATGTGATTATCATATGATAGTATTGCATGCAATCACTCCTCTCTCCCTTCCTCCCTCTCTCCCTCCTCCTCCCTCCCTCCCTCCCTCCCTCCCTCCTTCCCTCTCTTCCTCCCTCCTTCCCTCTCTTCCTCCCTTCTTCCCTCTCTTCCTCCTTCCCTCCCTCCCTCCCTCCTTCCCTCTCTTCCTCCCTCTTTCCCTATCTTCCTGCCTCCTTCCCTCTCTTCCTCCTTCCCTCCCTCCCTCCCTCCCTCCCTCCCTACTTCCCTCTCTTCCTCCTTCCCTCCCTCCCTCCCTTCCTCCCTCCCTCCCTCCCTCCCTCCCTTCTTCCCTCCCTTCCTCCCTCCCTCCCTCCCTCCCTCCCTTCTTCCCTCCCTCCCTCCCTCCCTCCCTTCTTCCCTCCCTTCCTCCCTCCCTCCCTCCCTCCCTCCCTCCCTCCCTCCCTCCCTACTTCCCTCCCTTCCTCCCTTCCTCCCTCCCTCCCTGCCCACCTACATTTTATCCCCTCAAGAAATATTTGTGCAATTACAACTTCTTTATATATAGTACTAGAAGTACACAACCGTGCACCCACAGTTACTATGGTTACTGTAGGAGGATGCCAAGTATACATAGTAATTTGGCATCAGTAGTGTCTACACACACACACACACACACACACACACACACACACACACACACACACACACACACACACACACACACACACACACACACACACACACACACACACACACACACACACACACACACACACACACACACACACACACACACACACACACACACACACACACACACGCACACACACACACACATACACACACACACACACACACATACACACACACACACACACACTTGTTCCACATACATGTAACTCAATAACCATGCATTAAAAACCTTGAATCAACACATTCACAGATAATGCCTACATACCTAACTTCATTCATTAGCCCTTATAGGAGGAACAGATGGTAACAATTTGTCTGTGTGTACATACATGTACATGTATATGTGGCTCTGGCCATGATTGTGGGTGTGTGGTCCATGATAGTAATGCTTTACTATCACTATCCCTTATACTTCTGACTGCTTCAGGCTATGTAGGAGTACCTCTGACAAATCATGCACTGTGTACATTTACCTAACTATGAGTAAAAACCATATCTGGTGGGGCCAGACAAGCTGCTAAGCGATCCCTGGACAGTACTGTTTCGAGCTTATTAGCTCTCATAAGCAGGGAATACGCACACATACACAAGTCACGTCAACACAGAATATTGGCTCCAGTACTGCATTCTAGTTGGCTCAGCCCCTGTATTAAATGTCACTTAATGTCCCCTCTTATGCACAATTATTGAACACACTGGAGCATGAGTTATCCAGCCAGCAAGGCTGACCACCCACCCACCCCTGCAATGAAATACGCCCACAGACATCACTTATATAATTGTCCCTTTCTTATGCGTATTGGACACAGCGGAGCAGTGGTTATGACGCATCTCAGGTACTGTATCACTCCACACGTCGCCCCCCCCCCCCCTGCACAGGCTACTCAGGAGGTGATCTGTCTGGTGCCTGAGCTGTCAGGACTCACTGACTATCCCAGGAGTGACTTCATGTCATTAATGTCAGAACCAGCTGTTCTGACAACATTTGGTTCCATACCCCCCTCCCCTGATTGATGGGCACACACAGCATTAATAATCACTCACATTAGCCCTATAGTGCACTGTTTACACCAACCCACATAATTGGCAGTGCCCCCCCCACACAGGGTATATATATGAGTAGGGAGACTAGTGGTCATTAGTGATTGGAATGTAAACATAGATTGACATGTGCTCACACACACACCTTCTAGTTGGTATTTTGGAAAGGACACTTCAATAAATTTACTTTAATATTCACCCCCTCGAGCCCCCCTCACTCCCTGAACCAGGGCACCTCACTAATCAGGACACCTCACTAATCAGGACACCTCATTAATCAGGAAACCTCACTAATCAGGACACTTTCTTCTGTCCTAAGGATATATGATGTATGTCCTAATCAGAATGTTGTATAAAGTGTGTAGATGTAGAGAGATAATACTTACACATAAACTGTATATCTTAATATCACACATAAACAGCTTAGAAATGTCAGCTACATGAGCCATTAGAGACATGTACACATACATGTACACACACGCACACACGCACACACACACACACACACACACACACACACACACACACACACACACACACACACACACACACACACACACACACACACACACACACACACACACACACACTACATGTACTACATGCTGTGGACAATTAATCTTACATGAGAGAGTATTAAAAAGCTATTCATACATCAATCCACCTCTATCTACAAGGGACTACTGAGTTATGACATAATATTTACTATGTGAAGCTACTCAACTGATGAATTTATAGGAGTAGGGAGACTAATGGTCATAAGTGATTGGAATGTAAACATACATACACATGTGCTCACACACACACCCTCTAGTTGGTATTTTGGAAAGGAATATTCACCCCCTTGAGCCCCCCTCTCTCCCTGAAACAGGACACCTCACTAATCAGGACACCTCACTAATCAGGACATACACACCCAAACATCATACAAACTACATGCTGTGGACAATTAATCTTACATGAGAGAGTACTAGAAGGTTATTTATACATCAATCCACAAGGGACTAGGGGCTAACAATGGAGGAAAGCAGAGTTATGGCATAATATTTACTTTGTGAAGCTACTGGGGCTAAATCAACTGGCTTTGCCCCCCCCCCCCCTGCGATGGGCTATAATCAATGCAAAAAAACTATTATATTTCTAAGTCACACACCCCTAAATTTTAGGAAGTCCTGATTTCCCCCTCCCCCTCCTCCCCGAAAAATGTTTTCTAGAAAAATCCCTGCATGATGGCGTCATTTGTCATGATGTAGCCACACTCTGTGACCGAGTCATGCCGAGGGTTTGCACTTTGGTGCTTTTCTAGTATCCTTCACACACTACGCACAAATCTCACCATACATGTATATACAGTGAAGATGTACAACAAGGAAGCAGCCCCTCCAGTCCTTTGATATCGTGTAGTGTCTCTCCCACTACCTCTCTCTGATCTCTCAAACACTGCCTATTACGACTAAAACTTGACTTCAATACTACCCAATTCCCATCAACTCCGCCATACCTCATTTCAACCTACCACTCATCAAATTACCAACAAACAGTTGTACTTGCTACTCCAAGAGGACACCACCCAAATACTACTTAATTTTGAGTACTTCCTATGGAGTTCCCACCCTACCAATTAGAGTTCGTTTTAAGGCGGGGCTTTTAAGGCGGGGCAGGGGCAATTACATCATTGGGATTCAGAAATTTAATACACAGTTGCCCCCCTCGGTGGAAAAAGCCTGTAGGTGGCTGCTGGATCAGTACTGTACTATCTGAACCACTCTGACAAAATCAACTTCGTCATAGTCAGGACACTTGGAGATGGAGATGTACAACAAGGAAGCAGCCCCTCCAGTCCTTTGATATCGCGTAGTGTCTCTCCCACTACCTCTCTTTGATCTTTCAAACACTGCCTATTACGACTAAACCTGTTGACTTCCATACTACACATTTCCCATCAACTCCGCCATACCTCATTCACTCATAATATTCCCCAAACCACCAACAAAGAGTTGTACTTGCTACTCCACAAGGAAACCACCCAAATACTTGCATTATTTAATTTTGAGTACTTCCTATGGAGTTCCCACCCTACCAATTAGAGTTCGTTTTAAGGCGGGGCTTTTACAGGGGTAATTTCATCACCCCTTAGAAATTCTCTGACCCCTTGGGATTCAGAAATTTAATACACAGTTGCCCCCCTCGGTGGAAAAAGCCTACCAAAGTTGCTGTATCAGCATGTCACAGAAGGCAAATAATAACTTTAAACCAACTTTAATTTAATAACTTCTGAATGAAGTATTTATGTGTATTTTATCACGTCATAGTCAAGACACTTCACTAACTGGACTGTAGGTGGCTGTTGGATCAGTACTGTACTATCTGACTAAATAAACTTCCTATTAAATTCCACCACTCTGTACCATCTGTACCACTCTAATCAGTCCAAAAGCAAATCAACTTCCTATTACATTCCACTACTCCATTCCTTACTGTACCATCTGCACCACTCTAACCAGTCCAACAAAACCGTATACACTGACAAAATTCTGCCTCACTTTGACCATGAACAGCTCATCAGGAACAACACATGTCGCTGGTTCCAGTCCCACCTGAGGCAGCTCATTTTTCTTTGAAAGTGACTGTCTTCGGTGAGTTGTATTTGTATCGTGTTGTACTACCTTGTTGTGAGTCTCTTGGTCTGATCATTCCTTTGTTGTGCACTATTCAAAAGCAATCGTTAATATTGTAACAGTCTTCTGTCTCTATTACACTTTCAATTGTACTGACAGCTATATACAGTGGACACCCTCTGATCAGGACACCCTGAAATGAGGACACCTCGACAGACAGGATACTTTTGCTGTCCCAAATGCCCTGTTTGTGTACAATTTAACCCCTGAAATCAGGACACCTCACTAATCAGGACACTTTCCTCTGTCCCAAGGGTGTCCGGATTAAAAGTATATCACGCATGTACTTTTTATTGTCTTGGGTGTCTCTTGGTCTGATTATTTCATGCAACTTGCCTTTGTGCACGGAATCACCAACATTGTAACAGTCTTCTCTCTCTATATTGCATCCCTATTGTACTGACAGCTATAGAGTATTGACACACCTCATACATCTGATGTGAACTTCAAAGCAATACACATACATGTACAAGCCACACTCAGTAGCACAACTGAAACCTTTAATGAATACTCTTTGACTTGAAAGGTTAGCTATTTCACCAGCAATGCCTCGTGAATAACCTCACACAATTAATTCCTAGAATTTTGCTCCAAACACAATTAATCGCTCAATTATTCACAGAGTGAAGAGAATTCATACCACCATCTGGAAGACAGGGAGTCGTAATACGGCCTATACACAGGAACCCTCCTACACGACTACGAGAAACAGCTGTCATCGAAATATCACACCTCAAAGTAAGGACAGACTTTTCCGTTTTATAATTGGTCCCACCACAGACTTATATGGTGAGCGCGTGGAGTACTGATGGTGTAAACGCGGATATTTCGATGCCGGCAGTTTCCCGTATTCGTGCAGGAGGGTTCCTGTAATATGCCTGCAGGCAAATGTACATGCCAACCCGTGACTGGTGGTTTTTGAGTCAGGGGCCCTGCCCAGTTTATTGCCCTAGGCGTGGCAGGCACTACGTAGGTAATGATGTGGTGGATGAATCTCATTAGTTCTGAAACCGCTGAACCACTAGTGTTCTGGTGCGCCTTGCGTATATAAACCGGTGGTGCACTAGACAAGCTGTGCGTATTCCCTGCTGATGAGAGCTAATAAGCTCGAAACAGCGCTGTCCAGGGATCACTTAGGAGCTTGTCTGGCCCCACCTGATATGTTTTTTTCATGTGGACGGCAGAGATCCTAGAGGAACGGAAAGCACTGAGGAGTGAGCAGGAAAGAATGAACTTAGTGGTATAGCTGGAAAATGAAGCTCATGTACCACAATGATAAAATATTGAGAAAGTATGTTTAAAAGGATATTTGCTATCGTGCACATGATATTTTATGACCAGGTGTGTTTAATCTCACTTATCCACATGACTGGACATACATGTATATTACATTTCACTTCATACCAGGATGATGATGGCTACACAAGCATTATTATTGGGTGTGAAATGGAACCTCTCTAATCCGAACACCCTTGGGGCAGAAGAAAGTGTCCTGATTTCAGGGGTTGAATTGTACACAGACTTAGCACATGGGACAGCAAAAACTGTCCTGTTTATCAAGGTGTCCTCATTTCAGGGTGTCCTGATTAGAGGGATTCTACAGTATATCTACCATGGTGTATGGATGAGTGTATTTCAATGGAGGCACGGAAGAAGTTATAGCATGCATTCCTGCACTGGATCATGTGACCTCAATGTATGGAAAGTCTAGGAGGAGATATGTCTGCACTCTCACCCAGTTCGGGTGTCAGTTGACCTAGGTGAGGGTGCAGATTATGTCTCCTCCCAGACTGGGACACAAGTCTCTATCAGACATAATCAGACACACTGCTGTGCCAAAGGTAACAGTAGTAAAACAATAATCAATAGCGTAGGAAGACGTTTGAACTTGTTTGAAGGTGGGGGCACAACAAAGCTGTATAATGTTTATTTTTAATATATCAGTGTGTGCTTAACTGCCCTGAGTGGGCTCGAATCACACATACACACAAGTACAATATGAATGGATACGTTAATAACAAGTCACTAGCCACAGTGAACCAAATGTCATGTATACACAGAAATGTTAGAAGTTATATACACTTCGGCCCAAAGCATGGTTACATACACTACTCGACTGCTCAGAGAAGCATGCATTAACAGTGTCGACCTCCCACTGCATACACACACACACAATAATTCACAAGCACATATTGGCACAAGGTGCTGAAGGAGACAAACGTAAGTACAGCAATAACTTCAGTGGAGGTAAAAATATCAAGGGTTTACACACACACATAATTGGAGAGGAGATAAACTAGCTCAGCATTGCGTGAGAGGGCACCAAACCCACCTACATATTGTTGTTGTAGCTGGAAAGAACATTGTGTGCATGTGCAGGATAAAGAAATATTAAAACGCCTTATGTGTATATGTTTTGGTAACAACGGGGATTACGTAGTTGGGGGCACAACAAAGCTGTACAATATTTATTTTTAATATATCATATATATATATATATATATATTTGATATATGTACTTCAGTATGTCTAAAGAAGGTTTTAGACCCAAACATGTACCATACCATGTTTCTTTCAGTAAGATATGGTGAAGAGAGGGGGCAAGGGAGGGGGGAGGGGAGGGGGGAGGGGCAGAATCCACCCACTAAAATGTGAGAGGAACAACAGTTTTACCTTTCACTTTACAATTTCTGGGTTTACAATGGAGAAACAAAGTTTTCTGGAGGGAGTTTGGCAAATTCCTTGCGCCCCCAAAAGGTTGCATACTGCTTGTTTTACTACTGTGGCTCCTCCCATGATTGTCGGTGGGTGTTCGATGGCAGTAGTGCTATGGTTACCTCTTGAGTATTATCAGTGGTTTAGGAACGGGGGGGGAGGGGGGGGAGGGCTCAGGGGGCCAGCACCCCCCTTAAATTTCAAGTGTGTATGCATGTGCGACATGCAGTCATTGAAATACGTATGTGCAGAGACAGCTGGAGTCTTTCTCGAATCCTACTATGAGAGAGAATGGTAAGCAAAATCAGGTATCACTTGATCAGAACCCATGAGCATGTAAAAGTAGCGTAGAAAATACGTAACTTACAAAATAGAAGGATCAGAACTATGCATGAGCACATAAAATTAGCATAGGAAATACAAAATGCTCCTTAGCTTAAAAAGGCGCACAAACTTGTATACTACTTGAGATGCAGAGCATCGTGAGGTGAATGATACCACACGCAACCTGACCTTTGTTACGCATGCGTATTGAGAGGGGAGGACATATGACATACCATACACAGACAACATGACTGATCCGAGTCCCTAGGTGGGGCTAACTTTGCTCGCCCCAATAAGTTTCTAGTAGAGAACTTGATAATTACTGCAGGGCGAGCCCTCTTCAGTCGTACTCAATGGGAAGTTATGTTTATACTTAATTTTAAGTCGTATAATGGTATCACTACAATGTTATCACTGTAGTGTTAAATACACTTAAATTGAAAGAGAAAATGACGATTCTCGTCAAATATGGCTTTCAATGGGGTATAGCGTGACTAGAACACACACTCAATAGCGCAGTATATATCTATTCATGGATAGAAGCCCAGACAGTACGTGTTGATGAAAGGGGTTATGTGCTGAAAATGTCTAGCTAGCATTTGGAATTTCGATGTTTTCAATCCATCCTTTTCAATGTCAGAGTCTAATTTCAATTGATGAGAAAATATCTTTCTTTGGGACATGAGAACCACCGAGAATGTTATAATCATCCTTGACACTCACTGTACACAAACAGGAGATTTGGAGACCACAACACTGTCCCACATTGAGTGGCCTCAATTCACCCAGTCTGGTGTGGTCGTAACATTCTCAGTGTTTCTCACGTCCCAAAGAAAGATATTTTCTCATCGTTAAAATTAGACTCTGGCAGTGAAAAGGATGGATTGAAAACATCAAAAATTCCTAATCAACGATCGCTCATAAGGTTCAGATCTGGGCTTCTACCACCACTTTAATCATCCATAGATGCTTAGAAAAACAAGGTAAGGCAACACAACACAACAGAGAGACAAAGCAACTTGCCCAAAGCAGTCATTTTTCAAAGAAAAATTAGCTGCCTCGGGTGGGACTCAAACCAATAAAGATCCACTTTCTAGGCGACGCTCTTACCAAGTGAGCTACCGAAAGAGCTCAGCTGGCTGGGCTCGAATCACATATACACAAAAGTACAATATGAATGGATACACTACAAGCCACTAGCCACAGTGAACCAACCGTCATGTATATATACACATGTTAGAAGTTATATACACTTTGGCTCAAAGCATAGTTACATACACAATCCACTGCTCAGAGAAACATGACACCTTTATATTAGTGTCAATTTCCCACTACAGGCACGTGCACACACACACACACACACACACACACACACACACACACACACACACACACACACACACACACACACACACACACACACCAAACAAATTCACACGCATATATTGGAGATGCTGAAGAGGGCAAATATTAAGTACAGCAATAACTCTAGTGGAGGTAAAAATATCAAGGGTTTGCACATCCACACATACTTGCAGAGGAGAAAAACTAGCTCAGCATTGTGCGGGAGGACAGTAACCCACCTACAATGTAGTTGTAGCTGGAAAGAACATTGTGTGCATGTGCAGGATTGAAACCCCTTATGTGTACATGTTTTGGTGACAACATGTATTAGACAGGACAGGATTTAGAGAAAGGGGGTGCCGAGCACTAGCACTTCGGAATTTTCGGCCAAAAGCCACACCTTTTTATTATTTAACTTCCTGCAGCTCTCCCATGTGAGTATTTAACAAGTATTATAAGTCAGATGGCTTGCAAATATCAAGCTAAATCTGGAGATAAACAGGGTGCTCCAAGTCCACTGATTTTTCAGGTAAGAAGTAAACTTGATGTACAGTAGCCTAGGCCTATAGCCTCAGGGGTACTTGAGCACCCATGGCACCCCCCCCACACACTTTCTATGCCACTGTTTCCACCTGAATGACAAGGTGAGCTCACTCCTGCTCGATCAACAGTCTTACTTAAGACACACATATATACACATACTACTTAAAACCTTAAAGTGACAATTATTTGCAGGTACATTTTTCACAGAGGGGGGGGGGAGGGGGGTTAGGATTCTATGCACTTCACTGGTACTGCCCCTAGCCAGTTAATTATATTCATAAGTGTTTGTTCCTATTTACAAATTTTGCATTCTGGTGCAAATCTGTAGAAATATCAAACTTTAGTACCAGCAAAAATAGTCACCTAACGTACGTAGGTGAAGACACTACAGCTAAACTGCAAGGGAAACTATTGAAAGGAATAAACTAGTTTACAAAACAAACAGTGACTGATAAGAATCAATTCAAACACACTTAACAATAACTCTCTCTGGTGGTAAGTAACACTGAAAGTGCAGATTGTGCAGGTGCCATTGCAAAACTGACTATTAAATTGAATTAACAGACATCAAGTCTAGTTTAGACAGGAACAATAGCTTGATATTTCAGGTCCTTTGCAAGAAAAAAACACTAAAAATGCATTAAATCCTGGAAATGAAACTATACAAGTTGAACGCTACGCATTTTTGGCGAGCGGGAGAGTGTGCATGCAAAATTAGAAGCACATACAATTTTACGGTATGTGCAGTGCCCGTCACATATAAATATATAGAAAATTCACCCATTCGGATCACTAGGAGGGCTTGCTACGCTTGCCAATAAACAGTGGCTGATGAAATATACATATATACGTACTTCAATCCATCAAGTGTGCACCCTCAGACGCTCACATGAGCTCTGGGACTTGGTGTAGTTAAGGGACCTCTAGATTGGACTGTGTTTATCATATCAATTTACAGAGGTATAAACAACAAAAGGAGGATAGTGTTGAAGGGTGATAGAGACAGTGTGACTTGGAACATGTGTTCCCACTTCGCTATATATCACACATGCATGTACTGTATTTTCCCACAAGCACACAATGTATATATGCACGCATGAAACAACACGACCTTTCCCATGTTTGCTCATTCCAACATAGGCGTCTCGGCCCACCCTTCTAGCAATACCTGAGTACACATCAGGCATGTGTGTGTGTGTGTTCATTCATCACGGAGCCGAAGGATAATCGCGTCACAGAAGTCAAGAGCATGCAAAACTGACCTGTGAATCCAGTGGCGTAGAGTACTGCAACTCGTAATTTCCCAGCAATCCCCGTTTGTTTACCATCTCCAGTGCAATATCCACAGCAGGTATACTACCCCAACTGTTGAAGCTATCGGCATTTGAGAGCATCAGAATGAAGTTGAGAGGGATATGAGGAGCCTCTACAGCTCCGCTCCCTCCGCTCCCTCCGCTCCCAGACGTCGAGCTGGAAGCGTGCGCACTACAAGACGCAAGGACTACTAAGAAGAGATGTAAGGCTCGCAACATGGCTGTAATCAACTGTCAACGTGTTATCAGAATGTCAATTATTAAACCGCTCATGTATATATTTAGTCTTTTGCGCATGCGCACGACCCACAGGACGCACCCTACAATATGCAAAAAATAATGAGGACATGCATATTTATAAGCTGAAGATGTACTTTTTATGCCACCTTCAGCTATATTTGTGTTTGTAACTAGGCTGCTCTCTAATGTCACATTCTCCTGTGTGAGATAGATGTGTCTTGTGATTGCGTTGCTGGTTTGAGCAAACTTCTGGCATGTCATTTTCTGCATGACACATGCTCTATGTATATTTTGCACAGAAAAGCATAAGGAGTCTGCAATATCTGTTATCGTTTCCATGTTTGTTCATTCCAACATTCTAACATAGGAACTCTTCACATAAGTCAATAATAAGTGATTGCATAAAAGATATATGTTACTGTGTAAATTCTTGTGGTGCATACAGATTCTCACTGAGGTTAATATGGGCAAATTATGCCATATTTATATGCAGTAGCACATTAAATTACAAGCCAGTTTTTCACTTGTGAATCCAGTGGCATAGATTATTGCTGTATTCTTCCAGCAATCCTGATTGGTCTACCATCTCCAGTGCAATATCCACGGCAGGTATACCACCCCAGCTGTTGAGGCTATCGCTATTCGACAGCATGAGGATGAAGTTGAGTTGGGTACGACAATTCCGCTTCCCGACCCGCTCGGAGTTCCTCTGTGGAGCCGCCTGCAGAGGTAGAGGCGTGTGCCTTGCACAATGCAAGGAGGACTACTTAGAAAGAGATGTAAGCCTCGCAACGAGGCCATAGCACTAACTATCTTGCAACAACTACCGTATGTCCTGTTGGCACGCGCATAAAGCGGGTCAGGCAGTGCTGCCTACAGGTGTTAGTTTCTGTCATGTTTTTATTGAGCTCCACCCCTTTTCTGCAGCATCTGCTCTTTAAACCCCCTTTTTCTGCTGCTGTAGTCTCGGCCCCAGACCCCCAAGGGCGGATACAGGACTTTGTAAGGGGAGGGGCTAAACCGTCTGACGTACGTAAAACGATTAGCGCAAAGATAATTAATAGCTAGGCTTTTGTTCACCACTTATTTCTCTTCGGGCAATCTTCACACGCTTAAGCGGGCAAAGAATCGGTCAGGGACAGCACAAAACACGGCAAAAACACTGGGCTCCACACACGCACACACTTCGAGCGCACTGGAAGTCATAATTTTTTATAGACCCCACGCAGGAAGGGGGGGGGCTAGAGCCCCCAAACTCCCCCCCTAAATCCGCCCCTGGACCCCTTCCGCACTGGCTCAATGAATACGGGAAGTGGGGAGTGGGGAAAACGAAGGAAAGTTCGTTTCCTCCCCCCCGCCCCCTTCCTGTATTTATTGCGCAAGCGTGGAAAGGGTGTGGGGCCGAGACTAGCTGCTGCGCACGTCGCGAGCAAATCTACTGCTATGTAATGCAGAGAATTCTACACAATTTTGCAGACTGCCGCAGAGTTGGATGCGATGCAGAAGAGGTATATAAGAGAGTTACAAACTGCACTGTTTACATAACTAGTATTGCTTGACGACCTATATATATTCCTGAATATCAATCTTTGATGTTTCCATGTACACATGTCTCAAATAAGTTCATACTGTTGTCTGCTCTGCTGTGTCTCCTCTGGTTCCTGGTGGAGGTCCAGTCTCAGACTGAATATCCTTACATCTCCTTCAGGGCTCCACCATTGATATGCAGGAATATATATAGGTCGTCACGCAATACTACAGCGTAGTTTCACTCTACCCAACCATTCCTATGTGAAATTCAGTCGAGTGGAGGAGAATATAACTACGAATACTCTAATACACTGACCTGAGGACATGTTGTCGTAGTCAGTGTAATGGTATCCCTGGACGCCCTGCATATTGATTGTTAAATTAATCACAATACCTGATAGTATGACATTTACTGTGGACTCTGACCTGAATGGAGCCAGTCTTCAGTTCACCCTCACCTGTATCTCCACTGGTGGACCTGCTACTACTGTCACTTGGACCAGGGACTCTGTCACTGTCACTGAAGGAACTGACACTGTGTTAGATAATCGTGTGACTTCACAGTACACCCACACCCTGACTGTGACTGGGAGACTGGGAGGACTCTACACATGTACTGTGGCTAATAACAGACCATCTAAGTCTTCATCACAGTTCACAGTTCAAGGTATACATATCACACATATAAGTTAGACGCCGAGTCGGAGGGAACTACGCGATTTAGAAAGCCGAGGGCCCTGGGCTGTAGCGTTCCGAGCGTAGCGAGGAACGCTACTACAAGGCCCGAGGCTTTCTAAATCGCGTAGTTCCCGACGACGAGCGCGTCTAACTTATTTAGAGTATAGCAACAGTAACTACCGACGCTCGCAATATTCAAATCACCGACAATAGCAGCAAACGAACGTCAGAACAATCGCGACCAGGAGATCCTACCTTTGGAGGCGTGGTCAATAAACTACGCTTATCGCTCAGAAAGGCTGCCGACACTTGGCTTTGTTGCAATTCAATAGGTACGTTATACGGCTTGCGTTAGATTCAAAACCGTGGTTGTCGTGGAGTCAGCACGCTATAGACGCTGTCGCTAGGAAACTAAGCGATTTCGCCGTAGAGGATGGATTCTATATGTAGAAATCCACGCCCTGGAGGGTGGATTCTATATGTAGAATCCACCAAGAACTACTACTGGATTTAGAACCCCAGTATTAACCAATCAAAATGCTTCATTTTTGAATGCTATACTCTAAAGTACGGTAGTACTGTGTATATAGGGATTGCTATGGTCTATCCCCATTGAAACCATATATAAGGTTTTTGTTCATTTCACTTTCAATTTGAAGTTGATTTTACTTTTAATAATATCAAGGTGAAGAAAGTGTGAAAAATAACCAGTATACAAAAATTGGTTGTGTTGTGATGTAATATGTACATAATATCGGAAAAAATAATTTACACATTTTGTCCATGTTTTCATCATCATCTTCTTCTTCTTCTTCTTCTTGAATCACCGTAACTCAATAACCATAAAATCAATAAACTTGAATCTTTGCACGTAGAAATATATCATTACATACTGGGGAATAGACATATAATTTTTCCGTTAACCCTTGTAGTTCATGTGCTACTGATCGTTATCTCTCCCAGCAATGTATTATGAATGAGGATAACTAATGAGCAAAAATCAGCAACCATGGTAACCATCAACCTGAAAGTCAGCATGTGCAGAGATATCATCGCTAATGGCAACATAATAAAATCATATGTTGTTAACCCTTGTGATTCTTGTAATACTGATGTTAATACTCCTCTCAATGTAATACATGTACATGTCACACAGTAGTACTGTGTATGTAGGGATTGCTATAGTCTATCCCCATTAAAAAACATATATAAGGTTCTTCATCACTTTCACTTTCAGTTTGCTGCTTACTGAATTTCTGTTAACATAAATATGTAGAAACTAACTGTGATTATAAAATGATAGATAAAGGGGTTAAATTAACAAGAGTCTATTTGTAAATTGTTCACCTTCCGACACTACTTCTTCCACTTGAAAAAGCGTAACTCACTAATGGTAACACATTTAAACATGAAATTTGGTACAGTGATATAGTTCCACTGTGGGTATAGTGCGTTGTCATGTTAAAAACAATGTACTTCTTGTAAAATAAACAAAATAGCCTCAGGCTATGTATAATAGTGGAAGCCACACAATCCTATATCTGACTAATAAAAGCCCTGCTAAATGTTAAATTTTGTATGATAGTATAGTTTAATACCCCGATGATCAACGTTGTGATAAAATCTCTGTAAACAATGTAAATCTTGTAATAAAACAACAAATAGCCTCAGGCAAGCATTTCTGTATCTCACTAACAATAGCTCCCCTAAATGTGGAAATTGGTATGATGGAAAAGCTTAATACCTCAATGATCAACATTGTGATAAAATATATGTAAACCATGTAAATCTTGTACAAAATAGCCTTAGGCAAGCATTACTGTATCTCACTAACAAAAGCTCCACTAAATGTGGAAATTGGTGTGACAGTAAAGCTTAATACCTCAATGATCAACATTGTGATAAAATCTATGTAAACCATGTAAATCTTGTACAAAATAGCCTCAGGCAAGCATTACTGTATCTCACTAACAAAAGCTCCACTAAATGTGGAAATTGGTGTGACAGTAAAGCTTAATACCTCAATGATCAACATTGTGATAAAATCTATGTAAACCATGTAAATCTTGTACAAAATAGCCTCAGGCAAGCATTACTGTATCTCACTAACAAAAGCTCCGCTAAATGTGGAAATTGGTGTGGTGGTAAAGCTTAATACCCCAATGATCAACATTGTGATAAAATCTCTGTAAACCATGTAAATGTTGTACAAAATAGCCTCAGGCAAGCATTACTGTATCTCACTAGCAAAAGCTCTGCTATATATGGAAATTGGTGTGCTGGTAAAGCTTAATACCCAATGATCAATGTTGTGATAAGATCTATGTAAACAATGTAAATCTTGTAATATAACAACAAATAGCCTCAGGCCGGCAATACCGTATCTCACTAACAAAAGCTCCGTGGAAATTGGTATGCTGGTGTATAAAGTGTAATGCACTAATGATCAACGTTATGATAAGATCTCTGTAAACAATTTAAGTAAGTCTTGTAATATAACAACAAATAGCCTCAGGCAAGCGTTACCATATCTCACTAACAAAAGTTTAACTAAATGTGAATATTTGTATGATGGTAAACCTAAGTACTGGCAGTTACATAATACTGGCAGTTACACAGAGCCTATAACTATGCTATAGCTATTATCTGTACTGCTATTTCAGTTTAACTGATGTACAATGCATTAGCTAATACGTTTGTAACCAAGTAAACTGCAAAATGTACCTAGGTCCAGAAAAAAAATGACAGGAGACAAGTAAATAAAAAATTTAGGAAATTTGAAAGGAAATATAGGGATTGCATAAAAAGGAAAGGAGACAAGATTGGGACACAGACATGTTATGATATATCGACGTACCCATAATGTTATGTTGATATATCATAACATGTCTGTGTCCCAATCTTGTCTCCTTTCCTTTTTATGCAATCCCTAGCTATATTTCCTTTCAAATTTCCAAAATTTTTTATTTACTTGTTATACTACATCCAGTGCTAGTTTTGGTGGGCTATAATAACAGAACATCTAGAAATATGACCTTCAGAATCTCACCTGTCAATTCAAATTTTTATAGAACTGCTATATATACTGGTGCCATGACTATTATGGCTGACCAACCTAAACCCATAGATATAGACTCTGGGAACTGAGACTGTGGTAGAAAATTGTTTTGACTTCACAGTAGCTACACCCACACCCTGGGAGCATGGGCATGTAGTGTGGCCAATAGACCATCTATATAACAATGAGACTTCAACATATGGGGCGTAATATATTATCAGTGATCTTCTATGCATAAAATTTCACCTGGCAACTCATTGGTAGTGCAACAATTCATGTACATATCGATTATGACTTACCATATGCATTGCAGTCAGTTGATTGTTGACTAGTGCATATATCACACAGTACGGTAGTACTGTTTATATAGGGATTGCTATGGTCTATATCCCCATTGAAACCATATATAAGGATATTCTTCATTTTTACTTTCAATTTGAAGTTGATTTCAATTTTAATGATATCAAGGTGAAGAATGTGTAAAAAATAACCAGTATACAAAAATTTATTGTGTTGTGATGTAAGATGTGCATAATATCAGAAAAAATGATTTCTATACATTTTGTCCATGTTTTCCATCTTCTTCTTCTTCTTCTTCTTCTTCTTCTTCTTCTTCTTCTTCTTCTTCTTCTTCTTCTTCTTCTTCTTCTTCTTCTTCTTCTTGAAGAAGCGTAACTCAATAACCATAAAATCAATGAACTTGAATCTTTGATTGCACACTACACATTCTGTTTAGGTACTGCTACATGATTGTGAGTTTTCATCAGGTCCAGTAGTTTCACACTCTGAATACTATCATAGTTACTTCTACTTCACCTCTGGCTCTCAGTAGATGTGTGTTCTTCATAAGTAATTACTGCAACTGAGAATTTTCGGTGGATGACTGTGAAGAATACATACAGACCATAGGCGTAGGAACAAAGTTGTTAGTGGGGGGGCCCAATTGTGTGGTGAAATTGTTAATAATGTAATACATATGCTATGAACAAATATTTGCCAAAAAACACTAGTAATTTCCAAAAAATGCTTTTCTTCTGTCATTAACTTGCATGTACTAGTCTACGTACGTAGTCTAACTTATGACGCGCGCGCACGCGCCCGCGCGCGGCACCGATTGCGCAGAATACATCACATCGCGGATTGTCTCCGCATCATGGCTTTTCGCCGTATATGCGTATATTAACTCCCCAAAAAGTGGGGGGGGGCCAGGGCCCCCTTGGCCCCCCCGGTTCCGACGCCTATGCAGACATGGCATTTTTGGTCCAACAGGAGGCACAAATTGTGATTGTGTTGATATTGCTGGTTTGAGCAAACTTCTGGCATGCCATTTTTTGCATGACACATGCTCTATGTATATTTTGCACAGAGAAACATAAGGAGAGTCTGCAATATCTGTTATCCTTTCCATGTTTGTTCATTCCAACATTCTAACATAGGAACTCTTCATATAAGTCAATAATAAGGGATTGCATTGAAGATATATGTTACTGTGTAATTTCTTGTGGTGCATATACATATTCTCACTAAGGCAAATTATGCCAGTTCACTGAGGCAAATTATGCAGTAGCACATTAAAATACAAGCCAGTTTTTTACTTGTGAGTCTAGTGGGCATAGAGTATTGCACATAATTTTGTTCTTCCTGCAATCCTGATTGGTCTACCATCTCCAGTGCAATATCCACGGGAGATATACTACCCCAGCTGTTGACACTACGTATGTCCTGTTGGCACGCGCGTAAAGCGGGTCAGACAGTGCTGCTGCTGCGTAGTCTCGGCTCCATTCCCTTTCCGCGCTTGCGCAATGAATGCAGGAAGTGGGGAGTGGGGAAAAACGAAGGAAAGTTCGTTTTTTCCCACCCCCACTTCCTGTATTTATTGCGCAAGCGCGGAAATGGTCAGCAGCTGCTGCCCACGTCGCAACCACTATGTAATGCAGTGCGTAAAGCAATTCTACACAATTTTGCAGACTGCCGCAGAGTTGGATGGGATACAGAAGAGGGAAGAGAGGTACATACTGCACTATTTACATAATAATTATAATTATAGCCTGACTACCTTGTTGTAGAGACTATGGATTTAGCTACTACAACTGCACGTTGACGTTCAAGAAGAATAGTTCTTGAAATATGATGATATATCTAGCTCTAAACGCGCATGCTTTTATAGAAAAGGAAAGGTATTGAAGAATGTTCTAGGTGCAGATTACATGCACATGGTAAGGGTCACTAATATAGGATGTTGTTCAAAGAGGTACTAATGTGAACTGAAGGTGATTACAGTAAGTATAGTTGAAATCAGAAGAGTTCAATAGAACAGTCTTTAGATAGTGGTGTGATGAGAGAGTAATTATGTATTCCTGCAGGTCACTATCACTCTTCCACCCCCCCAGTGTCTTACACGTGTGAAAGATATGGAGGAAAGTGGACACGGCGACCAGAGCGAGTGGTTATAGTCAGCAAACAAATGACCTTAATTAGGGTGCATTAACCATGCATCTCATGCACCCCAATTAAGGTCATGTATAACTGCTACACGTATATAGTTAATATAATCATAGATAACTACGGAGTCCGTAGTTATCTATGATATAATACACCATGTACATCATAAATATGTGTACTAACTTATACAACGACTAACGTATGTCCTGTTGGCATGCGGGTCGCGTAGAGTGGAGATGAAGGGGTGTGGTCCCCGCAAGGGGAGAGCCCCCGAAGGGGGGCGTGGCGACGCTCCCGACCACTTTCTCCGGAGTGGCCTGCTGCGGCTCCTGTCCTCGCAGTCTCCGAGACTTGCGCGTGGGTCTCTGAGGTAGAGGCTCGGAGGTAGCCATGCGCAAAAACACCAGTCGAATAAGAATAATACTTCCCTAGTACTTTCGGTGATCGGTGACCTTCTTCCTTTTCTGCTGCTTCTGCTTTTGAAGCCCCACCCTTTTTCTGCTGCTGCACGTCGCGTGCAAATCTACCACTATGTAATTTTAAGAGCGTAAAGCAATATTCTACACAATTTTGCAAACTGCCACAGAGTCAAGGGGTAGTCACTACAGTATACGTACAACCACCAGCGACCGGGGTTACAATATTGCGACCGTAAAATTTCCCTTGAGACCATGTGACCCTCTAGAAAATTCTTCTGTGACCTTGACCGATTGCGTGATTTTCACTACAACCCCTAGCCCCAACCACTTAGCAAGACTGAGTGAATCGTGACAGTCACTTACGAAATGAACGTGAACGCGTGACCTGAATAAAAAAATATCTTGTGACACTGTGACAGTTTTGTGACCCCAGTCGCAGGTGGTAGTACGCGTATGCGGTAGTGACTGAGAGTTGGATACGATGCAGTAGAGGTAAGAGAGTTATATACCAACTGCACATAATTATATTGCTTGACGACCTATATATATTCCTGCATATCAATCTTTGATGTTTCCATGTATAGATGTCTCAAATGAAGTTCATACTGTTGTCTGTTCTGCTGTGTCTCCTCTGGTCTCTGGTGGAGGTCCAGTCTCAGGCTGAATATCCTTACATCTCCTTCAGGGGAACCCCTCTATCCAACCATTCATATGTAAACTTCAGTCGAGTGGGGGAGGATATAACTTCGAATACTCTACGGTGTCACACTGACCTGAGCGGATGTTGTCGTCGTCAGACTAATGGTACTGGTATCCCTGGACGTGGAGACTGGTTTGCTCCTGTTAGTGACACGAGACTGCCATATGGTAGTGAAGAAAAGCCACATTATATTTATGAGGATCGTCAAAATCGGGTAGTTCACCTGCGCCGTACATACTACAATGTTATTAATGAGATATTATTATCTGGTATATATCGCTGTGTTATTCCAACTAATGCTGTCCATGATAATAGTGATGCATCAGTTTTAAGGAGTGTCTATGTGGGACTGTATACCGGGGAAGCAGGTATGTGTAGCAACACACTTGTCTATATACACCACACTATGTCATATGAAGAACAATCACAGATGAACATATTTTTTTATTAAATTTATGTTAGGAGTAGTCACAATACCTGATGGTATGACATTTACTGTGGACTCTGACCTCAAAGGAGCCGGTCTTCAGTTCACCCTCACCTGTATCTCCACTGGTGGACCTGCTACCACTGTCACTTGGACCAGAGACTCTGTCACTATCACTGAAGGAACTAACACTGTGTTAGATAATCATGTGACTTCACAGTACACCCACACCCTGACTGTGACTAGGAGACTGGAAGGACTCTACACATGTACTGTGGCTAATAACAGACCATCTAATAATGAGACTTCAGCACAGCTCACTGTTCAAGGTATACGTACATAATATACTACATCCAGTGCTAGTTTTGGTATCTACAAATAACTTTAAAAGGCTTTCTGAATCTCACCTGTCAATCCAATTTGTCGTACAACTTTTATGTACTGACTGGTGCCATGATTACTATTAGAGATAATTATAGACTTTGGGAACTGAGTACTGTGGTAGAAAATTGTTTTGGCTTCACAGTACACCCACACCCTGACCACATGTGACTGGGAGAATGGAGGACTTTACACATGTAGTGTGACCAATACCAGACCATCTATACAGTGAACTCTCCGAATAACGAACACTTTGGTGCAAGGCCTACTGTCCGTTATTCGGTGGTGTCTTTTATTGGGGAATTTTTGTGTGACCACATTTCACGTTCCTTGTTCTAAGTTCCTTCCAAATATCAGAGCATCGGTAGACACTCTAATGTAGGGATGGGAAGTGTGAAAATGACGTCATCTTCTTACAAAAGCCTCCTAACAAGGGGCGAAAACCTAGTTTAAGCTTTTAAAAGTAATAAGTTTTTGAGTCATATCTAGCCGTACATTATCCCACCCCGCACCTAACTGCTTCCAGTTGGGCGTGTGAGAATCTGATCACACGCTTTTTCACGATTCCGCGTCATCGAGTCATATTCTTCATTTCTTCTTCTTCAGTAAATCCGCTATCTCATTAACGGAAGCAAATCAAGCTTTGCATTTTCCACCAAACGTGTCTAGCGTCGGCGGAGGTGTGCACCGATATGTTTTTTCACCATTTATGCTCAAGTGGTGGCCCCGCCCAATGCACATAACCCTCACGTGCTCTTCTGAATTGTGTGACAGTGTAAAAGATGGGAACATTTGTCTCGGATTTTATCCATGAGAACGTCTCGTGTCTCTGTCTCTTGAGTTGTGGTAACTGTCAGATATTCTGTTTGCGTGGAGTTTTTTACTAATTGTCGATTGCCACCCGGCCTTCTTCCCATGTTGGTAAGTCTGCTACTCATCTGCGTATATTGTAGCTTCACTGGTAGTTATATTCACTTCCCCAGGTTACTTGTGGAGCTGTTCTCTCCGCACCTATTGATATGTGGTGTAGTGGAGCCCTGCAGTGCGAAGTCTATTGTTGACTCTTCAAGGCTGCATATTGTTCAAGTAGCCACTGGCAGCATGCTGGATTATGTCCCAAGATAAGTTGACTGATATTGTTTTTGATGTAAACAATGCCGTACCGCTCAGAGCGTAAAAAGAGGGCATATTACAAGAACTTAGATAAAGTACATAAATGTGAATCCAATAGAGATTATTATGTGTGTAATTCTGAGAAGTTGAAAGCTAGGAGTAGATCTGTGTATAAGGCTGACCCTAGCAAGAAGAAAGCAGCAGCTGCAGCCCTTTACAAATTGCAGCCTGAGAGAAAGATGGAGTCTAGTAAGGCCTATTATTGTTCCCATAAGCCCCAGAAGAAAGCCTATTATATTGCCCACAAGGTAGAGAGGAATGTTGCTGATAGAGTTGCTTATAGAGCAAATGCAGAAAAATGAAAAGCTGCAGCAAAGGCTTATTATACTGCAAACCCTGAGCCTAAATGTGAGACTGTTAATAGATCCAATCCTGAAGTAATGAAGGAAACATTCCGTAAGCATCATGCTACACACAGGGGTGTCAGGCTGCAGTATTTACAAAAGTACCACTGTTATGCAAAAAGGGTAAAAGTGACCAAGGCTAGATATAGTTTGACCCAGCCTACCCAGCTCAGGCCAATCTACTAACTGATAAAGAAATGAAAGGAAATTTAATGGAACAGTTTAACTCCCAACACTTTGGTGCGGGAATGAAACTAAGTAGTAGAAAAGATTTGGGAATGCAGAAACTAAAAGAGGTATTGATAGATCCTTGCAATTACGTAGGAAGTATGCAGGGTTTCTGCTGAATAGTACATCACACTGAAAACCCAAGATGATTTAGGAAAGGGCTGTCATACCCAGAGCACTGAGCCTTATTTTTATGAGGCAGCTTACCTGCATGTGAAAGAGACCGTAATCCCTGTCAATGATGATGGTAAATGTGTTGTTGCTAAAGGTATTCGATTTCAGGATGATCCCACTACATGTAGTTCAGGTGCCCAGCAGGTGTGTCCTAGATGGTAGCTTAAGGTGACAATTATTTGCAGGTAAATTTTTGCAGATTTAGGATTCTGTGCATTTTATTTTGCTATTACTGCCCACCCTCGGCGCACGCATGCGCAGAGAAGGTTGGCTGACCTCAACCAGATTCTTTCTGTTTGTGCTCTGTGAACGCATTAGAAGTTACACGAAGGGATCTACTTAGCGTCCTTTGGACCACATAGTCCCTGCACATTTGATCGTGTGTATATAATGCGTATGCATGCATGCGTGTGTGGCGCCACCATGGTTATTGTGAGGGTTTGTTCAAATTTTTGCGAGTATTAAATTTTGCATTCTGATGCAAATCTGCAGAAATATCAAACATTAGTACCTGCAAAAAATAGTCACCTGCTGAGTGGGAATGCTCATAGCACTGCAAACCACTAACTGATGTTGAGATAGTTGCCATAGTTACCTTGAGGGCAGCTTTTGAAGGTTCCATAGAAAAAGCCAGACAAGCCCTAGCTGAATGTGATTGGGGGTGTCCCTTTGGGCACTACACCAAGTTAAGGCATGACTGTGTAGTTGACCTAAAAGGTCACCCCATTGTTTGTTACACTGGTGATTCTTGCACCAGTGCCCTGAGGATACTCTGAGCAGCTTCTACCCATTTTGCTATTTTAAGATTCCTGGCTAATGTTACTGATGCTCTGACTGCTCACAGAGCTATCTGTGATATTGACAATGCCCTGAAAGTGGTGACCATCAGAGGTTAGTGAAAATGACTGGTGTAAGTCCTTCCTGAGTTGTGATGTAGATGAGAAGTATGAAGATCTTAAATGGTCAGACTTACCTCTTAGGAGGCCTACTCTAGAAACAGAACTTTGCATTGTGCATGCAGCACTGATTGCTGGGTATGAGAAGAAGATATATAATTTCCCTGAACATGCACACATGCATTTGTTGTGAGAATTTGCATCAGAGAAAATCTGTATCTGTTGTTAGCCTTTCTGATGATTGATGATTTTGAATGCAATGTATGGGATGAATTGAAGGCCTATGTTTTGAAGTACCAACCTACTTTGGCAGGTCAAGTGTTGTACATGTGCCATTACCAGAGTTAGAAGTGGCGATATGAACTAGGACTAAACCAATTTTGCCTATTGGTCAGTAGCATTGAAACTTCACCTATTAGTCCAAAAAATATGCTAGCATATTTTGTCAACCCCTACAACCAACTACACTCCACATCCATGCACTAATTCCCTGCCTACACCTGATTATACACTGTTCCCGTATGTGTTACTTTCTAACCACCCCCTAATTAGTCATTACTGTACTTATTGTACTTGTTTACATAGGTACTAGCCCAGGTGCCCTTACACTCCAGGACACAAAAACAAACCACATTATTTCCACCTAAAAATTCCTACTGCCTATATGACTCTGTTTCTCCCCATGAAAAGAGTATCAGATCACTATACTTTCCTCCTTTTCATAGTACCACATGCACTGCTCTCATAGGTAAACATACTTATTATTGGATGTAATTTACGCTAATAATTTTTGCAAACCTGTTCACTCACCTTCCTCCACTCCTAATACACACTTGCATCACTAACAAATTCACTAACACCATTTTAGTTAGTTCGGGCTAACCCCACGCATGGAGCTGGATCAGTCGATGCAGTTCTCCCTGTCCGTTGTCCGGAAATAAGAGATATCCGCTATTCGGGTGTTTTCATGTATGTGTCTAATGGGAATTTGGGCGGGACATGAAGAATTGTCCGTTATTTGGTAGAAGTTCGCTATTCGGAGTGTCCGTTAAAAGAGAGTTTACTGTATAACAATGAGGCTTCAACATATGTGGCTTAATATATTGTCAGTGATCTTCTATGCATAAAATTCGTAATAAATATCACCTGCCAACTCATTGGGATTGTTGAATGTTTACACACTACAATAATTCCTATGGTTACATAAGCCCTTGCACAGTTGCCTCAGGTGCATCAACAGCTTGTTATATGCAACTCAAATAACCACCCAAGGGTTATAACAACTCTATACTATTTTACCGTGAATTGATGCAGCTACTGACTCGAACTCTGGGCAGATAGCACATCACACTATGCATCAACAGCAGTGACATAGGAACCACGGGGGCTGCGGGGGCTGGTTCTCCCCCTTTATTTTCTGATCAGTGGGATCTTGCAAAAGGGGTAGCCGAGGGTAGCATGTCGGGCGAGTATTGAAGCCACACCAGTTAATTATATCATAATATGCACGCGCACGAGTCATGCGTACAACTACGTATGTAATCCTTGCCACTCCTGCCCAGTTTCCGATATGTGGAAATGTAAGTATAGGGTACCAGAGTTTGAAGAGTAAACCTGCGCTAGGCGTTGGTAAATACCTATAGCGTGTTAGCGCTAACGCACGCTCGCGCGCGATGAACGCGAACCAACATGAAGTATGCAGCTGCGTGTGTTCGCGAGATGCGATCTATTATACAGTCGCAGCAAAAGGGGGTTTCAGTGGAAACCTCTGAAACTCCCCTAGATCCGCCACTGCTGATAGAGGACTAATGGCCCCTTTATTATCTGCTATACCTTCTGTTCGATTATACACTTAGCTAGGTCTAATATAAACGCTTGACGCTAGGTCGGCCAGGAGCGTTTACATGGCAGGTATTCTGCGTAAATTCTAGGTACCATAGTACGTGCGCATGCGCATTCGATATTCAGATTGGCGTGCCCCTATAGTAAATCATCTTCATACCCAACTGAACAGCATCATGTATTTTAAGTCAACTGTACATTTAATCAGTGATGCTGTATGTAGTTTTAATATGCACACATACACATACACGTTTTATGAACACCCGAGGTAACTATTAGGTCTGCACAGACTAATTATTACAGGTGGAGTTTATTCCCTAGTAAGATATATGTTTGAATGAGTATTTACATTTTACTGGGGATCTCTTTCCAGCTCCCTCCTCTCCCTCTGGTGTGACTGTGTCTCAGAATGTAGTGGACAGTGTACAAGTTTCCTGGACTCCTCCATCAGGAGAACCTGCTGTGACTGGTTACATCATCTACTACCAGCAGCAAGATGGAGGACACACTGGCTCATTGGTGGCTGGAGCTACTGCCACTCTTGCCACCATCACTGGACTAATTCAAGGGGCTACCTACACCATTACCATGATGGCCACCTCCAGTATGCTACCCAGTACTGTGACTGGTGCAGTGACTATCGCTATAGGTATAATGTGATGATTTGGGGATTGATTCATGCCTAATTGTAGAATTAGCAGGTTCCAGTAGGGGCATGAAACTTTTGATTGCTTTGGGTTACAGAACTAAGAGAACCAAGTGTCAATGTGACCTCCATAACATCCACCTCCATCTCCCTCTCCTGGAGTGTTCCCAGTGGCTCAGTGGTAACCAGTTATGAGGTGACGTGGCAAGCACTCAGCAGTGGTGATCAGGCTAACAATGATGGAGATAGTGGGACTAGTGGTAGTATTACCTCCACCAGCTACACTATACAGGAGTTGGAGAGTAACACTGTCTACAGTGTCACAGTTACTGTGACTAATGTAGCTGGGAGTACTGTCAGTCAACCCATCATCATTACTAGTATGTGATTGTGCCACACAATTTAATTAGACTTCTATGAGTATTTTCACCCACTGTAATATGCTCTCTCAATATTCAGTTCCAGTCGCCTCTGAATCTGACTCACAAACTGATATGACTCCAGCTGTAACTGGTGGAGTAGTAGCAGTGGTATTCATTAATATTATCACTATTGCAGTAGTGGCAGTGGTTATGTTAAGGAAGCGCAGCAGACACTACTTCCCTGGCTCACAGAAGAAGTAATATCATTATACAATGTACGAGTCGTGTGACAAATATTTCTCCCATACAGAGGTCAAGAGAGCACAGTTAATATTACAACTAAATCTAATGCGTCCTATGAGCTGACTAAGATCTCAGAGGAAGTAATATGCATGTAAGGATACCAGTAGTCTAATGTATGGAAACATAGGCAGGGTTAATTTAGCTATTTATCTACAGTGAGTCTGACACTGCTCGTAAGCCCACAACAGAGGCTGCCAATCCTCCCTCCTCACAACCTTCTGCTGGGGACTCCCTCCTCTATGAGCCAGTATAAATTGCCATAATTGTTACTAAATGTAGCTATCAGATACAGAGTAGTAGTTTTAGTTTGTACCAGGAATTTATTTGTGTTTTGAAAATATTATGGCTTGAAGTCGAACAATCTTCTCTATAATATTATTAGGCCAGAGTATGCGACATATAATGTGTTGATTTCACTTGGAGACCACATGCAAGTGGAAAGAAATGCCGTAAGACCTAGATCTGGATTGTACATAATGATGTATATACATGACAACAAAAACAGAGAGAAAGTAAACACAAATCATACCAAAGTTAAACCTATTTTATGAGCTGGCTAAAAGTATATAATGTCATCATGAAAGCAGAGGTAATGACTGTGTGTTAATATTTTTCTTTCATGAAAACGTTGCGTTCCGAGCCCCACCCCTTTTCTGCTTCTGAAACCCCACCCTCTTTCGGCGCTGGTCACGCGTGCGCAATTCTGCCAAGGTGTTAACCTGATGCGTGTTGCAGGCGATGCGCCAAGAAAAGGTACTAACATACAATACCTGTATATGCCATAATGATATATATTGCGTGACGAAATATTATAGTTCATTCCTGCACAATCTCCATGTAGAGATGGTTCAAATGAAGGCTACACTATTGTGTGTTCTGCTGTGTCTCCTCTGGTCTCTAGTGGAGGTCCAGTCTCAGACTGAATATCCTTACATCTTTTTCAGGGGAACTATTCTATCCAACCATTCATATGTGAAATTCAGTCGAGTGGGGGAGAATAGAACTAAGAGTACTCTACAGTGTCACACTGACCTGAGCACATGTTGTCGTAGTCAGCCTAATGGTATCCCTGGACGTGGAGATTGGTTTGCTCCTGGTAGTGACACAAGACTGCCATATGGTAGTGAACATAAGCCAAATGGTATTTATGAAGATCGTCAGTCTCAGGTAGTTCACCTGCGCCGTAGACTCTATCTTATTGATAATGAAACAACAGGAATATTTCGCTGTGTTATTCCAACTAATGCGGTCCATAATGATAGTGATCCATCAGTTGGGGAGACAGTCTATGTGGGACTATATATTGGTGAAGGAGGTATGTGTATATATTGAACAACACACTTGTCTATACCACATTATGTCCTATGAAGAATGATGGAGATATTGTTTGTTAAATTTATAGTAGGAGTGATCACAATACCTGGTGGTATGACATTTACTGTGGATTCTGACCTCAATGGAGCCAGTCCTCAGTTCACCCTCACCTGTATCTCCACTGGTGGACCTGCTACCACTGTCACTTGGACCAGAAACTCTGTCACTATCACTGAAGGAACTAAGACTGTGTTAGATAATCGTGTGACTTCACAGTATACCCACACCCTGACTGTGACTGGGAGACTGGGAGGACTCTACACATGTACTGTGGATAATAACAGACCATCTGGGGCTTCAGCACTGCTAACTGTTCAAGGTATGCATCAGAGGCAGAGAACGTGGGGGGCAGAGGTTTCCTCCCCACTTTTTGCTAAGGGGGCCTCCAGAATATGAATGGGTCAAATGAATTATGTATTGTTAACTACTAGATAGCTTTTAGCCTATGCTGAATGTATCCAGAATGGTTGTTGAATAATAAACTCCCCACTCCATGAACATCAAACCCTCCCCCCCTCCCACACTTTTGACTTGCTGCCTCTGACCCTGTGCATATACTATACACCCAGTGCTTGGCTTGGTGCGCTAATAACAAAACATAAAGGAATGATGCTTTAGCACAGCTTACTCTTCAAGGTATAAATACTATATACTGAGAGTACACATAAAACATTCACATTCTCTATCTTTGTCATACAACTGCGCCACAGCAAATAACAGACTATCTATATCACAATGAGGCTTCAACATATGTGGCATAATATATTATCAGTGATCTTCTATGCATAATAATTATAAATTTCACCTTCCAACTCTATATAGACCTTGACAGTGCAACAATAAATATACACATATCTGGCTTACCATTGGAAATCATAGTCAGTTGATTGTTGACTGTCTACACACTAAAATAATACCTATGGTTACATAAGTCCTTGCACTGTTGCTTGTTATATGCAACTGAAATAACCACACAAGGGTTATAACAATTATTTTTACAGCTACTGACTAGGGATAGATGTATTTAGAAGTTTGGTTCTAAGTATGTATGGGCAGGAAAGCACACCACACCATAGCTATACATGTAGTTTAAATCAACTATATATAAATGTAATCACTGCTGCTGTATGTGGTTATAAAAACATCATATATATGCACACATACACACATGTTTTATAAACAGCCAAGGTAACTATTACTCTGTACAGACTAATTATTTGTAACCATTGGAGGTAAAAGACATGTTTGAATTACATCTGACTGGATCTCCCTCCAGCTGCCTCCCCTCCCTCTGGTGTGACTGTGTCTCAGAATGGACTAGACAGTGTACGAGTCTCCTGGACACCTCCATCAGGAGAACCTGCTGTGACTGGTTACATCATCTACTACCAGCAGCAAGATGGAGGACACACTGGCTCAGTGACGGCTGGAGCTACTTCCACTACTACCATCATCACTGGACTAATGACAGGGGCTACCTACTCCATTAGCGTGGTGGCTACCTCCAGTATGCTACCCAGCAATGTGACTGCTGCAGTGACAATCACTATAGGTATGATTTGAGCATTGAGTGGAGTACACAGACAACGATTGTCTTAGCAGGTATATAGTGTCACTGAGCATGACTGAAGCCACTATCTCAAGTCTGATTCCATCCACTATATAACTACTAGTGAACAGTACTGGTATTAGAGTGTACAGTGATCCTCCAAGTTATATACTAAGGGTGGCTTATGTAGAGATCTGGAGGAGTCAGTGGATGAAGTATTGGCCACTTATAATTGTACTCCCTCCAGAGTCTGAATCAGCTGTTACTAACCCAATGGCAGTCCAGGAAGGTCTCACAAGGGTCCGAGTGTCCTGGAGCCCACCCTCTCCACTGGGAGATACAACTGGGTACAGGATCTACTATAGTGGTGGTGGCAGCAGTGGCAGTGAGGATGTTAGTGGTGGCTCCACAGACAACTACCTACTGACTGGTCTTCAGAATGGAGAAACCTACAACATATCTATTGTTATTGTATCACAATATTTCACTGGCAATGCTGCTGTAGTCCTAGATATCACATTAGGTGAGAATGATGGTCACTGTATACAGTAGAAATTATGTAGGTATGTATTCATCAGTCCCTGTCCCAGGCCAGCCTAGTATCAATGTGACCTCCATAACATCCACCTCCATCTCCCTCTCCTGGAGTGTTCCCAGTGGTTCAGTGGTGACCAGCTATGAGGTGATGTGGCGACAACTCAGCAGTAATGATGATAGAGAAAGTGGGATTAGTGGTAGTATTGCCTCCACCAGCTACACTATACAGGAGTTAAAGAGTAACACTGTCTACAGTGTCACAGTTACTGTGAGTAATGCAGCTGGGAGTACTGTCAGTCAACCCATCATCATTACTAGTATGTGATTTAGCCACACACATTTACTTTAGATTTTTCAAATTTTATGAGTTCTGTAATTCTGTTCTCTCAACATGCAGTTCCAACAGTCACAATTGGCTCTGAGTCTGACTCACAGACTGACATTATTACTCCAGCTGTAACTGGTGGAGTAGTGGCAGTGATATTCATTATCACTACTGCAGTAGTGATAGTGGTTCTGTTAAGGAATCGCAGAGGACACTACTCCCCCAGCCCACAGAAGAAGTAATAACAATATACTTTGAAAGATTTGTGTGACAGATGTATTTCTCCTGTACAGAGGTCAAGTGAGTGTAGTTGATATTACAGCTAAATCTAATGAGGCCTATGTGCTGACTAAGATACAAACACACATGTAAGTATACCAGTGGTTTAATGTATGGGAGCAGAGGAGGGCATTGCGTGAGTTAATTTAGCTATTTATTGTCTACAGTGAGCCTGATGCTTCTCATATGCCCACAACAGGGGCTGCCACCCCTCCCCCCTCACAACCTCCTGCTAGAGACTCCCTTTATGAGCAAGTATAACTATATACGTACCTGAACGTGGATGTAGCTATTAGATGCTGAATAATAGTGTTTAGTTTGTATCAGAATTTATTTGTGTACCGTTTTGAGAATATAGTGTTATATAGAACCTATATATATTGGTGTGAAGTCAAACAATCTCCTCTATATAATTATAAGGCAAGAGTATGCGACATATGATGCATTGAACTTCGCTTGGAGGCCACATGCAAGTGAAAAACAGCATACAGTAAGACCACACATCTGCATTCTAATATACATGTACATGACAACAAAAAGGGCAAAGTAAGGCCACATAAAGTAAATTCATAGTTTCTCATTCTTCCGATTTCTTAATGTCAATGCGGCGGGCGGGTACATGATTTTACTTACTACTCGTAGGCCGTGAGGAATTTTTGCGCATGCGCTACCAGTCGCCGTTTTTCCTTATCTCAAATCCGCCTGGAAACTAAAGCCGGCTTAATCACAGTTACTAGCCCCTAAATGATTCTCAATAGAAGACTATAACACTAGAAGCTTAGCAATATAGTCCCATCTCACGGGATGAGATTTTAGACACGCCCTATTATTTAGCTCTATGCGCAAGATAAATCCCGAGCGGGCGGGGATGAGAAACTACTTTATGTAGCCTAAACGCAAATTATACCCAAGCTAAGTAAGGAAGCCTATATATTGTTTGAGCTTGCTAGAAGTATATATGACATATAACATCATAAAAACGGTAGAGATAAGTGCTAGATATGTTTATTTCGTGAATCTATTAAGCAACAACACATTTGTGCGTTTGCGAGCCCCTGCTGCTTCTAAAAGCCCCACCCCCTTTCTACTGCTGCTGCGCATATCGCTCAAATCTACCGCTATGCCATGCAGAGCGTAAAGCGTAAGTTTTGAAATTCTACACAATTTTGCACAGTGCTGCCGAGTTGAATGCGATGTAGAAGAGGTAAGAGAGTTACCTACTGCACTATTTACATATGATACGTACATGATATATTGCATGACGACCTAGCTAAATATGTATTCCTACATGTCAATCTTTGACATTTCCAGGTAGAGATGGTTCCAATGAAGGCTACACTGTTGTTTGTTCTGCTGTGTCTCCGCTGGTCTCTGGTGGAGGTCCAGTCTCAGACTGAATATCCTTACATCTTTTTCAGGAGAACTATTCTACCCAACCATTCCTATGTGAACATCAGTCGAGTGAGGGAGAATAGAAATTGGAATACTCTACAGTGTCACACTGACCTGAGCACGTGTTGTCATAGTCAGAATGGTATTCCTGCACGTGGAGATTGGTTTGCTCCTGGTAGTGACACAAGACTGCCATTTGGTAATGAAGAATGGCCACATGGTATTTATCAGGATCGTCAATCTCAGATAGTTCACCTGCGCCGTAACAACAGTGCTGCTAATGAGCCATCTGGTATATATCACTGTGTTATTCCAACTAATGCTGTCCATGATGATAGTGATCCATCAGTTGGAGAGACAGTCTGTGTGGGGCTATATACTGGTGAAGGAGGTACGTGTGCGTATTTGAACAACACACTTGTCTATACAACACTATGTCCTATGAAGATATTGTTTGTTAAATTTATATTAGGAGTAATCACAATACCTGGTGGTATATTATTTACTGTGGACTCTGACCTCAATGGAGTCAGTCTTCAGTTCACCCTCACCTGTATCTCCACTGGTGGACCTGCTACCATTGTCACTTGGACCAGAAACTCTGTCACTGTCACTGAAGGGAATAAGACTGTGTTAGATAATCATGTGACTTCACAGTACACCCACACCCTGACTGTGACTGGGAGACTGGGAGGACTCTACACATGTACTGTGGCTAATAACAGACCATCTGGAGCTTCAGCACTGCTAACTGTTCAAGGTATACATATACTATATTTAGTGCTGGTTTTGGTGGGCTAATAACATCTAGAAATAAGGCTTTAGCATAGCTTACTCTTCAAGATACACATAATTATTATATACTGGAAGTACACATAAAAATTAAATATTTATGTTCTGAATCTCACATGTCATTTTGGTTTGTCAAGCAACTGGTGCCATGTCTATTATGGCTGAACATGGCATCCTAAATCACCTCAAGATATATTGACTGAGCTGTGGGAACCTTTAAGTACAAATAGCTCTATACTAATGTAAAGTACACCCAGTACATGACTATGTGACTACTCTTGTAGATGATTTAAGCAGGAAATGCTTAATTAAAGGAAGACAGAAAAAGAAAGAGTGAAACATAAGCAGGGAGGTCATTCCATTTAGAACATGTAAATGGTACAAATTAAATGAATACTTAAATGCATTGGATTTAGCAAATGGTTGGATGAATTGTGATGAGCACAATGTACACATATGTCTGGGTACAAATATACTTGTCTGAAAATGGACTTGGTTGTGTGCAATGGTGTACATAACACAGAGACTTAAGTACTTTCTCCGGTCTGCCAATGTTGGAGTGGCAAACAACTCCAACAGATCGGAATAGCTAGCATCCGATTGTTTCATGCACATCCAGAATCACTGTACTTCCTTGAGTTGTTTTTCCGGATATATAGGGGTTCCATACTTGGCAGTTCCCAGTGTGACCTGATCAAAGCAGTGTAAAGTTTGAAAGTTTCAGTTGATTTGTGTGAGCATAGAAATGTCTGTACAATAGGCCAATTAATTCTCTTGCTTTCATACACTCTGAGTTTATATGTTCTGACCAAGAGGTAAGTATCACACTATTGGAACTGAGACTGTGCAATATATAATTGTGTGACTTCACAGTACACCTACACCCTGGAGGAAAGATGACTGTGTTAAAGTATGCATTTAACTCTCTAAATAACTATTCTCTTAAGTATACACATACATGTGGTCAGGAAAGCAAACTGCAGTATATATACATCAACAGCAAAGACAACTGTTTATTGTATTCACTGCTGCTCTATGAATCATCTAGTGTGCACACATGCACACATACACACACGTTTTACAATCACCCCAAGTAACTATTAGCTCTGCATAGAGTAATGATGGTATTTTATTCAATTATTCACCTATACAGGACATGATTGAATATGTATGTACATCTCACTGTGGATCTCCCTCCAGCTCCCTCCCCTCCCTATGGTGTGACTGTGTCTCAGAATGGAGTGGGCAATGTACAAGTCTCCTGGACAGCTCCATCAGGAGAACCTGCTGTGACTGGTTACATCATCTACTACCAGCAGCAAGATGGAGGACACAATGGCTTAATGATGGCTGGAGTTAATGCCACTAATGCCACCATCAATGGACTAATTATGGGGGCTACCTACTCCATTACCATGGTGGCCACCTCAAGTACACTACCCAGTACTGTGACTGCTGCAAAGAATATCACTATAGGTATGATCTGATGATTTTGGCATTGATCATGAGTCATTGTACAATCAGTATATATAAGTAGGAACATGAATTTTTTGATTACCTTGGACGTGTATACTTACGCCACATCATTAGTGCCAAAACATTGGCTTTCCTCAATTGCAATTGGGAGTATAATAATGTCTTGAGGACACCTACAACATATTGTTATTGTATCACAACATTTCACTATAGCAACGCTGCCATACTCCTAGATATCACATTAGGTAAAAATGATGTTCACTGTGTACTGTGGAAATTATGTATGTACATATACATATCCCCCAGTCCCTGTTCCAGGTCAGCCTAGTGTCAATGTGACCTCCATAACATCCACCTCCATCTCCCTCTCCTGGAGTGTTCCCAGTAGCTCAGTGGTAACCAGATATGAGGTGATGTGGCAAGCACTCAGCAGTGGTGGTCAGGCTAATGATGATGGAGGAAGTGGGACTAGTGGTAGTATTACCTCCACCAGCCACACTATACAGGAGTTGGAGAGTAACACTGTCTATAGTGTCACAGTTACTGTGACTAATGCAGCTGGGAGTTCTGTCAGTCAACCCATCATCATTACTAGTATGTGATTTAGCCACACATATTCGATTTCTATGAGCCTTTGATCCACCATAATATGCTCTCTCAATATTCAGTTCCAACATTCACAAGTGGCTCTGAGTCTGACTCACAGACTGGCATGACTGCAGTTGTAACTGGTGGAATAGTAGCAGTGGTATTCATTACTACAATTGCAGTAGTGGCAGTGATTCTGTTAAGGAATCGCAAAGGACACATGACACAGGATGTTGAAAGAGTCTTGTGACAAATATATTTCTCCTGTACAGAGGTCAAGCAGTTGATATTACAGCTAAATCTAATGAGGCCTATGGACTGACTAAGATACCAACACACATGTAAGTATACCAGTGGTTTAATGTCTGGAAACATAGGCAGCCATTGCATGTATTAATTTAGCTATTTATTGTCTACAGTGAGTCTGACGCTGCCCATAAGCCCACAACAGAGGCTGCCACCCCTCCCTCCTCACAACCTCCTGCTGGAGACTCCCTCTATGAGCCAGTATAACTATGTAGCTAAATGACTCCTGTGATGTTATTGGATGTATATAGCTATCAGATGCAGAATAGTTTGTACCTGGAATTATTATTTGTGTACCGTTTTGAGAATATAGTGAGGTATATATTATGACCTGCAGTCAAACAATCTCTTCTATACAAGGCAACATATGATGTGTTGATCTTCACTTTGAGACTACATGCAAGTGAAAAACAGTTTACATAATAGTAAGACCCACATCTGCATTCTAATATGCACCACAAAAAGGCAAAATAAACACAAATCATCCAAGCTAAGAAAGAAAGCCTTTGCATGAGCTGGCTAAGTTCTCTAGTAAGTATATATGGATGTATAGAGTTGTGTGGAATTGTGATAAGCACACACTACACATTGCGTTTAGGTACATGATTGTGAATTTTCATTAAGTCCAGTAGTTTCACACTTTATTCACTCTGAATACTACCGTAGTTACTTCGACTTGACCTCTGGGTCTCAGCAGATGTGTGTTCTTTATTTCTGACCTGAAGTAATGATAACTCACTATTGCGAGGAGAATTTCCAGCTGGTGACTGTGAAGAATAGTACACAGAATTGGGTGTTAGTGATGCAAATGCCGACATTGCATTGTTTTGTTCAGCAGGAGGCACAGGAATGCCTTTAGCATGCACACTTTCAGCCATCGTATCTGCACCACTGCTGTGTACATTAGGGATATATGTGTTGGTATCGTGAATTCGTCCCGTCTGTTGGACATGCGTCAAAAATGCACTTCGACTGTCTTCCAGTTGGTTGTCATCATTATCCACCAAACGCTCCCTCCCTTTGTTTCTTAAAGAATTGCCACCTTTGCAAAAGTTTTTATAAAGGTATAATAAAATTGCCAGTGCAGCATATATCAGTGGTATGAAGACCATGACGTACCGGAAACAGAACACCACAACAGATGGTGGATATCCTATTGCAGTGTTAAAGTAATTGTACATTGTGAGTGTGTTGATAGCCACCAGAAGACAAAACATAGATGCATCCAACTTATTATAGAAATTGTTTTCGTATGGCTGCAGTATTAAGAAGGCCAAGATCCCGACAATGCATAAAAACTGAATACAAGTGTACTGCATGAACCATTCAGCAGTAAAGGCATAAATTGCAAATATTACCACTCTCAGCACTAAGTAGAAACTGGCAAACCATCGACAGTCATATTCCTTAGCTGATCCTGTACCATCTTTGTAACATCCGTAAAATGCACGCAAGAATATTTTATATTTTCCGGCAAAATTGTGAAGGAAACCATGGTGGGTGCAGTGGATCCTATTCAAAATGTTTAGCTTTCGATCCAAGGATGGTAGACATAGGAGGATTGGAGGTATACCAACAAATGTCATTAAAACAAAGAGTGACAGGACAAAGTATGGTGCATGTTCTGAGCTTAAGAATACAACAGTTCCATCATAATACCAAACCCCTGGGCCAAAAGTGCCACCATCATCTTTAGTAAGGGGTGTTTGTGTCATAAGAAAAAATGAAATGAGAATGAAGCGACTATATGAAAGAAGAATGAATGAAGCAAATGCATGCTCCAATGATCTTTCAATGCGAAACTTTCGTTGAAATATTGCCAAAAGCTTGTATATAGGTTGACAAATAAACATGATTGGTCTAACGCCTTTGTCATAAAGCCAAACAGTAACTGAAACCAAGCAAATCAGTAATAAAGGGTAAAGTGCTTCAAGATAGGCAATAGAAAGGACTTGTAAAGAACTTAGATAAGGGCTCAAGCAAAATTTCTGTTGAACAACATCAAAAAACCGAAGATTCCATACATCGTATAAGAGCGTGTAAATCTCTGGTAAAATATCATCAGCACCTCTCAGCCATAAATAAATAGCACCACCTCCATTTAGAGTAAAACAGGCAGGTACGACCTGTGCAAAAAAGATAAAGGCATTGGTAGGCCCAGAAGTAGTCTTTATGTCCATCACTACAACTATTATGAAAAAAATTGTGAGAGGAAGGTATTGCAATAGCAGGTAGTAGATCCATGTATACTTTGCATCATTTGAATCACATTTTATGCAACTCAAGCTCTTCAAAGATGGCCCATATCCTTTACGACACCTACCACACAGAGTTCCTTCCCTGTTGATTTTATGGCAGAGATGTTGATCTAAAATATTGATGTCACGTGGAAGTGGAAAGAACAAATCTTTTGAAAATGAGTAGAAATATGGAGTACCACTAGCCACCATCTCTTTTTGATGATTATACGTGTAGGTACCAATCCAGTTTCCGCGCTGAATTTTTGTTAGAAATCCTGTAGCATTGCATTGTAGTATTCCATCAAAATGACCACCACACTGACAAGATGCAGTTTTTTCTCCACCCTGTAACACCATTCCAGGGGGACAGGATAAGACACTGATATTTAGCTTTGTTTGTATAACCCTTTCACTGTCTGTTTCTAGAAGAATCTCCCCACTTTTGCTGCTGCCGTTACGATCCACATGAATTTGAATCCTATTATCCGCTGTGTATTCACTACTTGATTCAAGGTAGATATCTCCAGAGAGAACACTGGCTCTCAATATACTGGAGCTGGTGACATCACTATGATGATCATCACGCATTGTCAGTGGCATCATACGATGCTGACCAGGGATGATGTGAAAGTCTAAATATGATTTTTTTGGTACAAAGCCTGCAGGTGATGTTTGCACTTCACCTTTACAATCTCCATTTTCATATACCCACCTGTCTGACCAGCAAAACACCATAGAGAGATTAGCTGAAGAGTTTCCGAATGCACCGCCCCACTGACATATCAACAAGGATGTTGCATAAATTGATTCATTACGACCATTAGCACGGTTTCCAGAAAAGAAAAAACTCGAAGTCCATCGGTCAGGTGATACTTCAATGTCACTGTATCGAATAAAGCAATTGCGAGAATTAATGAGGTCATGTTCTCCAACAGAACGTTGCCGTATTGCACCTCCCGCAATATCAGCACTGTTATTAATAAAGGAGAGGTTCGCTTCTGGAAATGTTTCTATAAAAGCATTTCCCATTAGAGATATAGCAGCACCATCACGTCCAGTATTGTTGATAAATCTCAAGGAAGAGTTACTTGTCACATAGATCCCCGTGCTCAGTGCAGCAAGAGCAGAATGACTGTTTTCTTCAAAAAGATTATCTCCCATAATATAGATAGGAATGGAGTCTGTGTATAAAGCTCCTATCCCTACAACAGTGCTCAGTTCACTGGTGTATTGCCCAGTATTGAATCTGAAGGTGCAATCAGTAAAGTTTGCAGCAGTAAGAGCACCCTTGGTCACCGAATGCCACACTGATAAATCAATGGCTGATCCAGCCCTAGCTATGTTATTTAGCCACGTGATATTCACAAACATGAGAGAGTTTGTTGGATTGCTTTCAGTTGGCTCTCGAGCAGGATAAAAGGACACACCACCGCCAAAAAACGCTGAATTATTAGAGAACCAACAATTCTCAAAGTGGATCAAGTTTTGTGTAGCGTGAGTATCACCAAAAAAGATATAACCTGCTCTGACTCCGCCACCACCTGTTCCTTGGATATTACTACGCTTGTATAAACATTCATTTTCTGTAAAGTGGGAATTACTCACTAGTACAGTATTGCTTGTACTCCAGTCGTGGTGTTCTATAAAGAGTCCACCTCCCCAAAGGGCAGTGTTGTTTATAAACCAACAACCATCAACATTGATAGCATTATCAGAAGAATTTCCTTTGAAAAATATAGAGAGGCCGCCTCCTCTCCCAAATGCTAGGTGATTATACTTCTGTGGCAATATAAACGTGAATTCTGGGGCATTGGATATATTTGCTAGATTTTCAGCAAAAACAGTTTCTGAGATAGTGTATATCGAATCACTGGTGTATTCCTTAGGGATGTTACTAGTTCCATTGAAGCATGTGATATTGCCAGGGTAACAGAAAGCAAACTCTATATAGAGACCACCACCACCAGTGAAAGGATTTAAACTGTTTGTGCGGGGCCTGTTGTTGAGGAATTTCGATTGTGTAATGTTGACAATACCCACTGTGCTATACATTACCATTCCAGTACCATCTGTGTGCTCTACTGTCACTTCTGAAAGAGTTACATCTCTACACAGCAAGAAATACAGAGCACTTTTTATCTCCAGAAAATCAGGGTCTGATTTGTGGTATGAGAAGTCCTTACTTGTACTATTATTTGGAAAACCACAGCCAAAAAAGACTAAATTCTCAAGGACTACATTGTATGATTCAATGAAAGTTAAACCAGCATTTTCTTCACACACAATCTCTACACAAGCATTAGATGAACAGTTCCCCGCAATTCTTATACCTCCAATTCTTTCTCTGAATACAGTCAGACTAGCATTATGTGTAAGATTATAGACTCCCTCGTTAGCTATTACGGATACTGCTGTAGAGGGTGTTATTTCTAAAACACATTCTAGTGCCAGGGCAAGAGTTTGGCAGGGGACAATGTCTGGTTGACAGCATATTGTGTTGGAGACACCATGGAGGCTATCCACATACACTGTGTATGGCGGTACCTGTGCATGAGAACTGTAAACCCACATGTAGAGGAAGAAATATACTACGTAATTCCGATATCCAGCTTCAGAACTGTACGCTGCCATAGTGATACCTGCAAAAAAAAAGAGGATGGGTAAGGATTTATACCACGCAATGACAGATAGCTAATGGTAGGTTGTTATACAGGGGCAGCATCATCGGTTTAATACTCCCACCAATACATTCCTACCTTCTCGATCTCTGCTACACGTACAGGCTTTGCGCTAACATGTTTGGGAGACGCGCCTCTGGCCATCTGGGTTTCCCAAAATATTGGCGTAATCCAGGGGGCGAATACAATCCTGAAAATTCGATATCACGCGCATGCGCACATCCTGAGCGTCGCGTAGTTACGACGGATTGGACGAAGGTCCGCGACTTTCAGTATGTGCGCATGCGCGCGATATTGACGAACGTCGATATACGTTTGTTGTGATACGTCTACGATGGATCTTTTACTCGGTTACGGTATTAACCTCGACCTGAGAGCCTCCGAATTTGAGCGGTGCTTGACGACGTCTGTACCTACACATTCCATCCCAGAGCTTCTCTCTTCTGTGAAGCCAAAGCGGCAAGTGCCAGCGACATTCTAGTCAATAGGAAAAAGACAAATGGCGGTAAATCTGTGAAGGAAAAGCTGACATCTGGCAACTAGTGCGCGCTATTAGGGATAAAACACCAATTCCCAGAACGCTACTCAGAAATGGCAAGAGGTCTAAAGAGGAGTTTTGTGCCAGCCAATCCCGGCAAGCTCAAGCTATTGTGTCTCAATATCACTCATCTAACGGAACCATTTCACTGAGTCAGGGTAGCTGTCAAACAAGCACCAGCACCAGCACCAGCCAATCTTGGCAAGCTGAAGCTATTGTGTCTCAAGATCACTCATCGAATAGAACCACCTGAGTAAGAGTAGCTGTCAGTTCCACTCACCTAACAGAGTACTTCCATTGAGTCAGAGTAGCAGTCGCCCCAGTACCACTGATCAGTCTCAACTGAACACAGTCACTGGTGACGCTGCTTTCAGATCATCTGTTCTTCGTGATGTTGGCCTGCTTAAGTCAAATATTGATCTGCTAAAACTTGAGGTCCAGGAGCTGAAAGGCAAACTAAATAAAGACACATCTATGGTGAATGAGTATGATACTTGTCTTCTCTATTTGCGTCTGAAACATCCAACCAGTGAAGCTTTGGGAGCACCCTTCTTGAATCCAAACTCAATACTACTGTACTGGCTTATGACATAATCAAGACCGTACCCACTCCAGTATTCAGAATCAAAATACAGAAATCTCTTCTCCATCATGCTATTACTCATGCTCGATGTAACGACTGCATTGCAGATATCTGGAAGTGTCCCTCATCGGCTCCTTGCTACAGGGCTGGAAGAAAGCAATACATGCATCCAAAATCACCACCACCCAAGTCCCTAACTGTCACTACAGAGGACTTTCACAAGGGACACCTTACCTTACCAATATTCTGGACTCCGGTTCAGATGTTGTGATATTATCTGAACACTGGCTTTGGCCATTCGAGCTGCATAAGCTTGACGAAATACACCCGGATTTCAGTGGTTTGGGAATTGCAGACTCAAGACTAACTGAAACATCTGATAAGAATAGAGGTTGTGGAGTCATAGGAATTGTATGAGGGAAATCTCTGGATACATCTCCCATTACTGACGTGCAATCAGACAGTATATAGGGCATTCGGTTGAAGAGAGATGGTGATGAAGGTGATGCCTGGTTTTCAGTTATTGGTGTCTACCTTCCTTGCTTGGATCTAGGTATGGAGCTATACCGGAACACCCTCATTGAACTGGAGAGAGTTATCTCTGAGTCAGCTCAGTTAGGTCCAGTCATTGTTGCGGGAGATTTCAACGCACACCTTGGTTCCGTTTGGGGCCCGAGGGCTCACGACCATCCCAATGTTCAAGGTGTGCTGCAAAATCTGTTGTTCCCAAAGTCGTATCAACACAAGCAGTGAAAAGTGGCACAGAGTCAGCCCCAGGCAATCATGTGGTCTCCAATGCTAACCCAGCAGCAGTCACTCCTGTGGTATATATATCCTCTACTCACAACAGTACTGAATGCACTCCAAACATCTCCCTACAGTCACTTGCTTCTCTAGCCTTCACTGCTCACTCAGCACCAGTCATCATCTAACCGAGTTAAACAAGTGAAGGAAGAAATAAGGCGGCTTCAAAACACCTTTATCAATATTGTATCCAAGACATGATCAGCATTGCGCAAGAGAGTTACAAGATTCCGAGTTTGTTGACGATTTTCATGACTATCTCTTGTTCCTTCCTGTTTCAAAGAAAGCTGTACATGTCAAGTTCTTCCATGATAATGAGAAGGACATCACTGAAGCGAAGAATATTCTAACGTTTATCGCTATCCTCAGTCGCTACTGCAACTACTCCAATTATGAGATATTCCTCCACTTAATCGGAAGGTTCTGTGAAGACACTGCAAAAGAGAATGATTACCTACCTGCCACCCCTCCCTTTCCTGGAATTTGTGTCCACGCCAGGAAAGAAAGCCTATACGCATGTGCTGGCTAAGATCTCTAGTAAGTATATATGGTTGTATAGAGTTGTCTGGAAATTGTGATAAGCACACACTACACACTGTGTATATGATTGTGAGTTTTCATCAAGTCCAGTAGTTTCACACCTTTTATTCACTCTGAATACTACCATAGTTACTTCTACTTGACCTCCGGGTCACAGTAGATGTGTGTTCTTCATTTCTGACCTCCAGTAATGGTAACTCAGTACTGCGAGGAGAGTTTCCAGCTGGTGACTGTGAAGAATAGTACACAGAATTGGGTGTTAGTGATGCAAATGCATACATTACATTGTTTTGTTGAGCAGAAAGCACAGGAGTATTTGACTTGCTTTTAACATGCACACTTTCAGCCATCGTATTTGCACCACTGCTGTGTACATTAGAAATGTATCTGTTGGTATCGTGAATCCCTCCCGTCTGTTGGACGTTTGTTAAAAATGCACTTCGACCGTCTTCCAGTTGGTTGTCTTCATGATCTACTAAACGTTTCCTCCCTTTGTTTCTTAAAAGATAGCCACCAGAGGACAAAACATTGATGCATCCAACTTATTAAAAAAATCGTTTTCATATGGCCACCGTATAAGAAGGCCAAGATCCCGACAATGTTTAAAAACTGAATACAAGCATAAACACCAAATATTACTACTCTCAGCAATAAGTAGAAAAATATCTCAGCAATTACTCATGGACAGATTGATTGGGATTGAATTATTATAGGGTTCTGTTGCACTCTGATGTCAAATCCATAATGTACTGTATCGGATGGTCCAAAAGTCTTGCCTTCAGTTCCACCGTAGCTATATACCATGTACTGTTTGATTAGCTAAAAAAGTAACTTGCAATCCTCCACTATGATAACATGAGCAATGAGTGCTTCCAGTATGGAGCCAGAAATTATTGGAAATTGATATGAGGTGAGAGAATGTAGGGACTCATTTTAAATTTGCATTTTGAAAAAAATACTCATTTGGAGATGAGTCAGAGAAATCGAGACTGTAACTGTCATTAAAAACTTCATTGCATCATCAATAGTGTGCTGTATAGCTGCATCCCTGAGATGTTGGTTTGAAGAACGTTAGCTTACGATCATCCTTAAAGGCCTCCTCTCAATGTCCTGCTGGAGACTTTCTCTATGAGTCGGTGTAACTATATAACTTAAAAATGACTCCTGTTATAATTACTCGATGTAACTCTCAAATGCAAAATAGCCATTTCAGCTTGTACCAAGGATTTATTTGTGTGCTGTTTTGAGAATATAGTGAAGCATATGTTATGGCCTGAAGTCAAACAATATAAGGCAAGAATATGCAACATAATTATGATGTGATAACCTTCACATTGAGACCACAAAATAGTTTACATAACACTAAGAGCCACATCTACATTCTACAAACACAAATCATCCATGCTAGAAAGAAAGCCTATAGGTATGAGCTGGCTAAGATCTCTAGTAAGTATATATGGTTGTATAATAAAAATTGTGATAAGCACACACTGTGTTTAAGTACGTAATTGTGGGTTTTCAATAGGTCCAGTAGTTTCACACTTTTATTCACTCTGAATACTACCGTAGTTACTTCCACTTGACCTCTGGGTCTCAGTAGATGTGTGGTCTTCACTTTTGACTTCAAGTAATGATAACCCAGTACTGCGAGGAGAATTTCCAGCTGGTGACTGTGAAGAATAGTACACAGAATTGGGTGTTAGCGATGCAAATGCAGACATTGCATTATTTTGTTGAGCAGGAGGCACAGGAGTATTGGACTTGCTTTTAACATGCACACTTTTGGCCATCTTATCCACACCACTGCTGTGCACATTAGGAATGTATGTGTTGGTATCGTGAATTCGTCCTGTCTGTTGGACATGTGTCAAAAAGGCACTTCGACTGTCTTCGAACTCGTTGTCTTCATGATCTACCAAACGCTCCCTCCCTTTGTTTCTTAAAAAATTGCCACATTTTCGTCCTTTGCAAAACTTTTTATAAAGGTATACTAAAATTGCCAGTGCAGCATATATCAGTGGTATGAAGATCAAGACATACTGGAAACAGAACACCACAACAGATGGTGGATATCCTATTGCAGTGTTAAAGTAATTGTACATTGTGAGTGTGTTGATAGCCACCAGAAGACAAAACATAGATGCATCCAACTTATTATAGAAATTGTTTTCGTATGGCTGCAGTATTAAGAAGGCCAAGATCCCGACAATGCATAAAAACTGAATACAAGTGTACTGTGTGAACCATTCAGTGGTGAAGGCATAAATTGCAAATATTACCACTCTCAGCACTAAGTAGAAACTGGCAAACCATCGACAGTCATATTCATTAGCTGATCCTGTACCATCTTTGTAACATCCGTAAAATGCACGCAAGAATATTTTATATTTTCCGGCAAAATTGTGAAGGAAACCATGGTGGGTGCAGTGGATCCTATTCAAAATGTTTAGCTTTCGATCCAAGGATGGTAGACATAGGAGGATTGGAGGTATACCAACAAATGTCATTAAAACAAAGAGTGACAGGACAAAGTATGGTGCATATTCTGAGCTTAAGAATACAACAGTTCCATCATAATACCAAACCCCTGGGCCAAAAGTGCCACCATCATCTTTAGTAAGGGGTGTTTGTGTCATAAGAAAAAATGAAATGAGAATGAAGCGACTATATGAAAGAAGAATGAATGAAGCAAATGCATGCTCCAATGATCTTTCAATGCGAAACTTTCGTTGAAATATTGCCAAAAGCTTGTATATAGGTTGACAAATAAACATGATTGGTCTAACGCCTTTGTCATAAAGCCAAACAGTAACTGAAACCAAGCAAATCAGTACTAAAGGGTAAAGTGCTTCAAGATAGGCAATAGAAAGGACTTGTAAAGAACTTAGATAAGGGCTCAAGCAAAATTTCTGTTGAACAACATCAAAAAACCGAAGATTCCATACATCGTATAAGAGTGTGTAAATCTCTGGTAAAATATCATCAGCACCTCTCAGCCATAAATAAATAGCACCGCCTCCATTCAAAGTAAAACAGGCAGGTACGACCTGTGCAAAAAAGATAAAGGCATTGGTAGGCCCAGAAGTAGCCTTTATGTCCATCACTACAACTATTATGAAAAAAATTGTGAGAGGAAGGTATTGCAATAGCAGGTAGTAGATCCATGTATACTTTGCATCATTTGAATCACATTTTATGCAACTCAAGCTCTTCAAAGATGGCCCATATCCTTTACGACACCTACCACACAGAGTTCCTTCCCTGTTGATTTTATGGCAGAGATGTTGATCTAAATTTTTGATGTCACGTGGAAGTGGAAAGAACAAATCTTTTGAAAACGAATAGAAATATGGAGTACCACTAGCCACCATCTCTTTTTGATGATTATATGTGTAGGTACCAATCCAGTTTCCCCGCTGAATTTTTGTTTGAAATCCTGTAGCATTGCATTGTAGTATTCCATCAAAATGACCACCACACTGACAAGATGCAGTTTTTTCTCCACCCTGTAACACCATTCCAGGGGGACAGGATAAGACACTGATATTTAGCTTTGTTTGTATAACCCTTTCACTGTCTGTTTCTAGAAGAATCTCCCCACTTTTGCTGCTGCCGTTACGATCCACATGAATTTGAATCCTATTATCAGCTGTGTATTCACTACTTGATTCAAGGTAGATATCTCCTGATAGAACACTGGCTCTCAATATACTGGAGCTGGTGACATCACTATGATGATCATCACGCATTGTCAGTGGCATCATACGATGCTGACCAGGGATGATGTGAAAGTCTAAATATGATTCTTTTCGTACAAAGGCTGCAGGTGATGTTTGCACTTCACCTTTACAATCTCCATTTTCATATACCCACCTGTCTGACCAGCAAAACACCATAGAGAGATTAGCTGAAGTGTTTCCAAATGCACCGCCCCACTGACATATCAACAAGGATGTTGCATAAATTGATTCATTATGACCATTAGCACGGTTTCCAGAAAAGAAAAAACTCGAAGTCCATCGGTCTGGTGATACTTCAATGTCACTGTATCGAATAAAGCAATTGCCAGAATTAATGAGGTCATGCTCTCCAACAGAACGTTGCCGTATTGCACCTCCCGCAATATCAGCACTGTTATTAATAAAGGAGAGGTTCGCTTCTGTATGAAACCCAGTTTACAGATTCACTTCAGATGTAAGGGAGTCATCTCTACACACATGCACATGTAGCAAGTTGCCACTCACATTGGTTATCCCCAGGTAATCTTGTACCCCACCAGTCCGTCGGAGTGACGAGGGACCCTCCAGGTCACCTGAATGTTCCCCAGACTACCGTCTGCTCCGTCCATCAACTTGGCTGTTAAATTGGTAGGCGGAGTCACAGTCACAGGGGGAGGAGTTGAATCAGGTACCACCAATGACTCCTGTATTCTTCGTCCATCAGTCGTGTACACAACACACACATACTTCCCAGGAGTTGCCTCCATTACATAAATGGCAGATGTGGTCTCACCATCTTCTGTTTAGATGTAGTATGTTGAAAATGAATGTAGTGGCCTTAATGAGGTGTGTGTGTATGTTTGTTATGTGGGTGAAAATAAGAATAATTGGTGGGAGAAAGAAAAAAAAGAGTGCAGATGTGGGAGGCGCTTGTCCATTTCACCTACATGTGGCTGCCCAGGAGTCCGTGCAGGCTTGGCCTATAGGTCACAGTCCCCATAGGCCCCAGGATATGTTGAATGCATGTGCCATGTACACTGGTATGACATGCACTATGTTGTTTTAACAATTTGGCAGATTTTTTGTATCTGCTTTGTCTGTATACCAAACACCAATCATCAGGGGAGTACCCAAACTACTCTCTGCCAGCCACGAGTTTTGGCCCCTTTAATCTCCCTACTCACGGCCAGCAGCAGCAGGGGCGGGACCTTAACCCAGAAGCAAGGAGTCCGGCAGTTTTCACCTAGAAGCTCACGTGTCACGTAGATTATGTCATAGTTTATTACAAGTTGTGCTTGTTGCATGCATAGCAACCAAAACCAGTAGCATGATAACATGTACATATATTAAACCATACATGTACACATATTAAACCACACAGAACAAACCTTGGTGGTGTTGCAGTTTCTTTGGCAGACTAAAAGCTAATAGGTGGTGTGTAGGTATTTATACAATGCAAAAAACAAGATGGTTATTTTAACACAAAGTGTTTTACCTCAGTTGCATGTGTAGTTACTCATTCATGTAATTGACAATTTAATGGCTGTTGAACAAATGTTGAGAGGTGAGCCAACAAGCCACATACCATAGACCAGTAGACCGAGTATATTGTTATTTTAATCCAAGGATGTCATGTTAGGGTCTATGAAAAACATGTGGGGTCCAATTATATAATCACTCAGCCAGTAAATTATGGTGATGAAAATTTACAGGTTGAATGATTACATGAACTGTTGCTACATTCCAAGTTGAATGTCAGTTACTGTACACAGCATTCTGTCTGAACTTACAAGACTGACAAAACATACAACTGAGATAACTATACATCTTTGTTCAACAGCCATTAACATGAACAAGTGACTACACATGCAACTGAGTTAACAACATTCTGTGTTAAAATAACCATCATGTTTTTACAGTGATAATACCTGTGTCATGTGGTCTATGGAATGCCATGTTACTACACTACATACATGTGTATCAATCAGATGATTGTGGAAGGTAGAAGGATGTAGTGTGTATTGTGAGTGGAATATTAATAGGCTTAGGTGCAATACAGTACTATTGCTACCTTTTGTAAAAGAAAAGTGTGTGTGTGTGTGTGTGTGTGTGTGTGTGTGTGTGTGTGTGTGTGTGTGTGTGTGTGTGTGTGTGTGTGTGTGTGTGTGTGTGTTAGGTGCTATGTCTATACATAAGACTCAGTGTTCATGTCCAGTCCTCCTACGACCCTAGTCAAGGTCAGTCCTAGTTCTCTTGGGTGGAGGCTCTGGAGAATGTTCCCTTCCATGTTTGTGTAGAGATGATGAGGGACCTGTAGTGCGGAGGAAGATGTCTAATGATGTGATCTCAGACTGTAAACACATGTAATAGTGGATGTCCTTTGAACCCTTTATGTGTGATATACTACACAGTGCACACAAGGGGACCAAAAGAAGCCCTGGGTGTTATTCATGAGGCCAAGCTCCATCCTAGACTAACAGACCTGTTGAAGTGTGTTGTAGCCTTTCCTTCAGCAGAGCTCTCACATTATCTGCTAACTGTACATTGGATATGGTTTCTGCAGCTGTGATGAAGGAGTCGTAGGTGGCCCCATTTCCCTTGTTTCTCTTCCATGTATGAAGAGCTTCACGTTTCTGATCTTCGTAGTCCTTGAATGTCTGTCGAATGCTGTGTTCTTGTTGAACAGTCAGTTTCAGATGTGGCGATAACTCCTCCCACCTCACCAGGTACTCCCTGGCTATTGTGGCAATGTCTTGGTCAGTAATCAGTGAGGCACTTGGGAGACTTACAGCTGTGGAGATTCAACAATAACAGGAAATACTTGCCACACACAGGGAGTAATGAATTTGTTTAGGGCTGCATGCCAAATGACGCTGCTACTGACACACTGAGAAGAGGGCTGTCACTTACCAGGAGTCATTCCTTGGAGTCTTATCAGTAGTTCTCCAGTGTGAGGTCGCTGTGCTGGATTGTTATGGAGACAATGTTTGATCAGAGTCAGTAGAGGATGATTCTCTGACAACAGCTGCTCAGCTACTTCCACAAACTTTTCACGTCTTTTTACTTCAGATCGAGCACAGAGTTTACCACTTGAATCACAATAATTAGGAGAGAGAAGTGGTCGTACTGGTGTGTGGGTGACAGTGAAGAGTGATAAATGGCCAAATGAGAACACATCCAGACTGGGGTCATATGCTACACTACCTCCCTGTGCCTCGGGAGGCATGTACTCTAGAGTGCCGGGTAAACCAGTCAATGTTTCGGGGCTGGCTTCAGGGTTAAGGTCCATGATTCGAGAGTTCCCAAAGTCTGCTATCTTGGCCCTCAGCTGTGAGTCCAGTAGCACATTCTTTGCAGTCAAGTCTCGATGGATGATGGCAGGTGTCTGGCTGTGAAGGAAGTCCAGTCCACTAGCAGTGTCATGTAAAATGGACACTTTCTCTTCACTGAAAGATTGGAATTGTCTGGGTGCAGGAGGTAGTCATGGAGACTGGTCATCAGTCGTTCCATCAGAAGAACAGGAAAGGGATGGTCTGTCAGTAAACTCACTCCTTTACACTGGACAATATTGGGATGGTGGAGTCGCACCATTGTGATCAGCTCCCCACACACTCTGTCGGCTACTGCTTGCAGCTGTGCAATGGATGACATTCTGAAAACCTTCCCAGCCACAGTTTCCCTGGCTGATGTCAACTCAATGACTGAGCCATATGTTCCAGTGCCTAACACATTCCCAGTGGGTGTGGCTTTCCTTGTGAAAGGCTTCAGCCGAGCCACTAGGGCTCTGCGCAGGTCGGCTGGAGGGGAAGGAACACAGTCACACAGTATACATAAGGAATACCTCATCCTCCCACTCACTGGAGACTATCTTCTCAATGGATGACAGGTAGGAAGTGATGTGGGTGTGGGTGTTACTCTCAGCCAAGTCTGCAGGAGTCACTCCATTTTCAGCTCTGACTCCAGGATCACACAGGTAGTCCTCAACTAGTAACTTCACTATTGGAAGGTGTCCACAGTGTGCAGCAAAATGAAGTGGAGTTGCATCATTCTCATCTCGACATGAGGAGTCGACCTTCACATCCTCTATAAAGTACTTTACCACATCAAGTTGGTCCTTGAGACATGCAATATGAAGGGGAGTACAATTGAAGCTCCTCCTACACATTGGGTCACAGCCTCTTTCACTGATCAGGTACTGTACTATATCTAGTCTTCCTTCTCTAGCAGCAAAATGGAGAGGTGTCTCCTCATCCTCATCCCTACACTCCAGGTCACAGTTTCTCTCCTCTACTAAGTACTTTACAATGTCCAGGTGACCATACGCTGAGGCCATATGAAGTGGAGTGGCACTGCGTTGGCCTCTACACATTGGGTCACAGCCTCTCTCATTGACTAGGTGCTTCACTATATCTAAGCTCCCATTTATAGTAGCGAAGATGAGAGGAGTGTTCTCATTATCATCCCTACACTCCATATCACAGTCCTCTAAGTACTTCACAATGTCCAGGTGACCATTCGCTGAGGCAATGTGAGGAAGAGCACAACCCAACTGGTCTCTAAACATTGGGTCACAGCCTCTTTCGCTGACCAGGTACTGCACTACATCCAATCTACCTACTCGAGCAGCATTGTGGAGAGGAGTGCTCCCATCCTTGTTCCTACATTGCACATCACAGTTATTCTTCTCTACTAGGTATCTTACAATGTCCAGGTGACCATAGCGTAAGGCCCTGGGAACTGGAAAGAGGCCACAATAGATTGGATCACAGCTGGCCAGGGGCTCCTTTAGAGCAGCGTAATGGAGAGGAGTGTTCCCATTATCATCCAAACACTCCAGGTCACAGTTTCTCTCCTCTACTAAGTACCTCACAATGCCCAGATTTCTGTACCCAGAGGCCAAGTGAAGTGGGGATGCGTTCTTCTGGCCTCTACACATTGGGTCACAGCCTCTCACGCATATCAGGTACCTCACTACACCTAATTTTCCACTTAAAGCAGCAAAATGGAGAGGAGTGTTCTCATGCTTAGTCCTACACTCCAGGTCACAGTTTCTCTCCTCTACTAAGTACCTCACTATGTCCAGGTGACCGTGCCATGAAGCCAGGTGAAGTGGACTGAGACCGTGATCGTCACAGAAGTTGGGGTCAACGTGATGAACCTCCACCAGGCACCTCACTTCTGCGAGGTCGCCGTCTTCAATGGCACGAAAGAGCTGTTGGCTCGAATAACAAGTAAGAAGAGTCATCGTCGCCAAAACTGCCAACCAAGTGGAATACAGCGAGCGCGCTGATCGTGCGTGGGAGGGAAACATTGAAAAGTCGGGGAACAGAGGAGGTGCGACACTAAAATCGATGACGTAATGAATCGCACTAAAGAACGCAATTAACCGATGCATACCGCGAGGAAAGACATAGACCTCTTCAGTTCATTGCATAGTTTAACCTAGTTATTGAGTCAAAATACTATCACAATTCAGTAGAGAGATAGAGCATAGGCCAAAGATGGGTGCAAGTCACAAATCTGAGTTAAAATAGATCTAGATATCCGCGAAGTACTACATGACTTCTATTATTTCCCGCTGTAAGTCGCTGGAACAGTAGGTGTTCGCCCGAGTTCGATTCTTTTTCTTGAGGTTTAGGCTATGGTACGTACAACTGGCTACTAGCCATTGGGCATCCTCGCTTTGCGTTGCTTCAGCAGACGCTGGAAAATGCCACATCACGCCATGTATTCTCAACGGAAGACAGGTTGCCGTGTCAGCAGAAATCTGATCTGGTCGGGGAAGGGTAGTGGTAAAACCAGGAACGAGGAAATGAGAAATGGGAAATGAAGAAATGGAGAAATGAAGAAATGAAGACGTAATGTATAAGCAGGATTGACGAGCATGGTACTCCGCTCTCTTACTATGCCGGGTGGCAAGTCTTCATACACTTGGAACAGCTCGTGGAGAAAGAGTATCTAGGGTGTAGCATAGATAATATAGACACGTAACCTATGGGTGTAGCTTCTCTAAGGAATGTGTACACTTCTCAGTCGGCCATTCAAGAGCTGCTGCTTTTTGCTTGGCCGAAAAGCACATAATTTACCTGCGGCTGTTTACTCGTGCTACATGAAAGCTACAGAGCGTTGATTTAGCCGATATGCTCTCAAAATGTAAGTTTGCGAGACTGACATTAGGCCACTATTCGTTGAAAACTGGTTTCTCATCCCGCCCACATGAAATATTGCACCTGCATGAAACATTATTTCTTACTGCGCATGCGCATATCTTGAACCTTGAACGTTGCGCGCGTGCTATTTGCTGTTTTGCTCGTGTGTGCGAAATACTGAACTTCACCGTGTACAAGACCAGTCGCAAAACGTCGGTGCCTTGGCGCATACATATGGTGAATCCTCCATATCTCACCTTTCGTGGGCTTTATCACCACGAGGAAGCACTATTCGTGTGGATCCCATTCAAAGCTGGAATTGCTTTTGTTCAATGGTAATAGAAACGCTTGATTGAACGCGGTTGACTCTGACTTATAAATAATGCCATAATGAATGTTAGTACCCCCATACCTGTCTGTAAGAGCATGTAGTTAGAATTAGCGGAGCACTGTTGAGCGTGCTGTTTAGACTGTCGAAAATAGTGCAAAATTCGATGCATTTACAGTCGGTCATTTTCCTGCGGAAAGTGCGCATGCGTATTTAACCAAGCGTACGCGGTAAGCGGCCTGTGTGGAAGTTGTCGTGAGTTGAGTTTCGTGAATTGTCATTGGTCATGCCTCCAAGCAAGGTCTGCTCACAATGGCATAAACTCATGGCGCGGAGGGTTCTGCACTTTAGTGCATTCATTCTTCATGTACCGTCCCTAGCATTACATCATAATTACATCATCAATTCCAAGACTTCAACTTTTCCTATTTCTTCTCTAGTTCTCACGCTTTTTAACATTCTCATGCTTTTTAACTCTTGTTCTATTGTTGTTGTGGTTCCCCTGGTTATGTTAGTTATCGTGGTTTCCCAAGTTCCCCCTGTGTGTTGGTTATCGACTTCCTCGGGTATGTTCCCCCTGGTTCTTGGTTGTCATGGTTTCTCAAGTCCCTCAGGTTCCGCTGGTTCTATTGGTTATCATGGTTTCTTGAACCAGGAGAACTAAAATAACCAAGAGAATCAGGAGAACTAAGTAACCAAAAGATCTAGAACCAGGAGAACTAGAGAACCATAGGAACTAGACCTCGAGGAACAAATAGAACCCTAAGGGCTAGTGGAAAAACTACTAGTGATAATGCTTCATGCTATAAAATAACTATGTCATTCTTATGTAATGCCAGGAACAGTACATGCAGAATCTGCCCGTTTCTTGTGTCCATTTCGTACTCTGATCTCTACTGGGCGTGTCTTGAAGTCACGTGACTTTCCTGAAAACATCAATATATGATGAGCCAGCACAACACATGAGGTAAATGAGCACACTCATGTTCATTTCAACTTGTGGGTTATGTCGTAATACAAGATTAAAACTACACAAACATGTACACATAGAATAGAACACAAAATGACAACAGACATAATGAAACTGAATATGGTGGATGGTGGGTGCGGCTAGATGTCACTATATACTAGTTTCATTAATATGTGGATGTGGAGGTTTCTTGAGTGACGATCTCTCCATACTGTGGTTCAGACAGAGAGAGAGGAAGTAGTAGTGAATGAGGAACAGCACACATGAGGAACGACAATAAGACATGTACAGTAGTGCACATGTGGAGATAAGACTAGGGTACAAGAGTGTCAAGTACACTTCAGTGGACGGTATCTGTGATTTCCAGTCTGAAATCCGTAGTATATAGGGAAATATGCAGAAGTTACCAAACCATTATGTTAGTATACGGACGTTTACAAACTCATAAAGGCCTGATTTCTGATTTCAGGTCGTGATTTCATGTTGATTTCTTGAGGGCGTACGAGATTTCTGCCCGTGTCAGACCCCTCGATCATGGAGCGAGACAGAGTTCTATTTAACGCTCTAATTTGTCGCGCTTGCGCACAATTAGGTGACAGCGGGGTGTGATTCGGGCTAGCCCCACGCATGGAGCCGGATCAGTCGGTGCAGTTCTCCCTGTCCGTTGTCCGGAAATAAGAGATATCCGCTATTCGGGTGTTTTTATGTATGTGTCTAATGGGAATTTGGGCGGGAAATGAAGAATTGTCCGTTATTTGGCAGAAGTTCGCTATTCGGAGTGTCCGTTAAAAGAGAGTTTACTGTATAACAATGAGGCTTCAACAAATGCGGCTTAATATATTGTCAGTGATCTTCTATGCATAAAATTCGTAATAAATATCACCTGCCAACTCATTGGGATTGTTGAATGTTTGCACACTACAATAATTCCTATGGTTACATAAGCCCTTGCACAGTTGCCTCAGGTGCATCAACAGCTTGTTATATGCAACTCAAATAACCACCCAAGGGTTATAACAACTCTATACTATTTTACCGTGAATTGATGCAGCTACTGACTCGAACTCTGGGCAGATAGCACATCACACTATGCATCAACAGCAGTGACATAGGAACCACGGGGGCTGCGGGGGCTGGTTCTCCCCCTTTATTTTCTGATCAGTGGGATTTTGCAAAAGGGGTAGCCGAGGGTAGCATGTCGGGCGAGTATTGAAGCCACACCAGTTAATTATATCATAATATGCACGCGCACGAGTCATGCGTACAACTACGTATGTAATCCTTGCCACTCCTGCCCAGTTTCCGATATGTGGAAATGTAAGTATAGGGTACCAGAGTTTGAAGAGTAAACCTGCGCTAGGCGTTGGTAAATACCTGTAGCGTGTTAGCGCTAACGCACGCTCGCGCGCGATGAACGCGAACCAACATGAAGTATGCAGCTGCGTGTGTTCGCGAGATGCGATCTCTATTATACAGTCGCAGCAAAAGGGGGTTTCAGTGGAAACCTCTGAAACTCCCCTAGATCCGCCACTGCTGATAGAGGACTAATGGCCCCTTTATTATCTGCTATACCTTCTGTTCGATTATACACTTAGCTAGGTCTAATATAAACGCTTGACGCTAGGTCGGCCAGGAGCGTTTACATGGCAGGTATTCTGCGTAAATTCTAGGTACGATAGTACGTGCGCATGCGCATTCGATATTCAGATTGGCGTGCCCCTATAGTAAATCATCTTCATACCCAACTAAACAGCATCATGTATTTTAAGTCAACTGTAAATTTAATCAGTGATGCTGTATGTAGTTTTAATATGCACACATACACATACACGTTTTATGAACACCCGAGGTAACTATTAGGTCTGCACAGACTAATTATTACAGGTGGAGTTTATTCCCTAGTAAGATATATGTTTGAATGAGTATTTACATTTTACTGGGGATCTCTTTCCAGCTCCCTCCTCTCCCTCTGGTGTGACTGTGTCTCAGAATGTAGTGGACAGTGTACAAGTTTCCTGGACTCCTCCATCAGGAGAACCTGCTGTGACTGGTTACATCATCTACTACCAGCAGCAAGATGGAGGACACACTGGCTCATTGGTGGCTGGAGCTACTGCCACTCTTGCCACCATCACTGGACTAATTCAAGGGGCTACCTACACCATTACCATGATGGCCACCTCCAGTATGCTACCCAGTACTGTGACTGGTGCAGTGACTATCGCTATAGGTATAATGTGATGATTTGGGGATTGATTCATGCCTAATTGTAGAATTAGCAGGTTCCAGTAGGGGCATGAAACTTTTGATTGCTTTGGGTTACAGAACTAAGAGAACCAAGTGTCAATGTGACCTCCATAACATCCACCTCCATCTCCCTCTCCTGGAGTGTTCCCAGTGGCTCAGTGGTAACCAGTTATGAGGTGATGTGGCAAGCACTCAGCAGTGGTGATCAGGCTAACAATGATGGAGATAGTGGGACTAGTGGTAGTATTACCTCCACCAGCTACACTATACAGGAGTTGGAGAGTAACACTGTCTACAGTGTCACAGTTACTGTGACTAATGCAGCTGGGAGTACTCTCAGTCAACCCATCATCATTACTAGTATGTGATTGTGCCACACAATTTAATTAGACTTCTATGAGTATTTTCACCCACTGTAATATGCTCTCTCAATATTCAGTTCCAGTCGCCTCTGAATCTGACTCACAAACTGATATGACTCCAGCTGTAACTGGTGGAGTAGTAGCAGTGGTATTCATTAATATTATCACTATTGCAGCAGTGACAGTGGTTATGTTACGGAAGCGCAGCGGACACTACTTCCCGGGCTCACAGAAGAAGTAATATCATTATACAGCGTACGAGTCGTGTGACAAATATTTCTCCCATACAGAGGTCAAGAGAGCACAGTTAATATTACAACTAAATCTAATGAGTCCTATGGGCTGATGAAGATCTCAGAGGAAGTAATATGCATGTAAGGATACCAGTAGTCTAATGTATGGAAACATAGGCAGGGTTAATTTAGCTATTTATCTACAGTGAGTCTGACACTATGCCCACAACAGAGGCTGCCACTCTTCCCTCCTCACAACCTCCTGCTGGGGACTCCCTCCTCTATGAGCCAGTATAAATTGCCATAATTGTTACTAAATGTAGCTATCAGATACAGAATAGTAGTTTTTAGTTTGTACCAGGAATTTATTTGTGTTTTGAAAATATTATGGCTTGAAGTCGAACAATCTTCTCTATAATATTATTAGGCCAGAGTATGCGACATATAATGTGTTGATTTTCACTTGGAGACTACATGCAAGTGGAAAAAACAGTTCACATGCAGTAAGACCTAGATTTGGATTGTACATAATAATGTACATGACAACAAAAAAGAAAGAAAGTAAACGCAAATCATACAAAAGCTAAACATGTATGAGCTGGCTAAAAGTATATACGTCATACATCATGAAGACAGAGGTAATGACTATCTGTTGTTTTCATGAAAACAGTCCGTTGCGAGCCCCACCCCTTTTCTGCTTCGGAAACCCTACCCTCTTTCGGCGCAGGTCGCGCGTGAGCAATTCTGCCAAGTTAACAACCTGATGCGGGTTTGCATGCGATGCGCCAAGAAAAGGTATTAACTGCAGGGCCGGCGGAGACGGTGGGGCAGGTAGGGCATTTGCCCTACCACTTTTTGGTGGTACATACAGGAAATAATAGCCATGATTTTTAGCTATGATTTTTATCCGAGATAGTGAAGTAGGATAGCTGCGTTCTCAGTCACTCAAATTAAAGCAGGTACGCGGCATAGTCAGTCCAGAGTCGTCTTCGTACGCCACGGCCACGATACGTAATGCTTGGGTAACGTTAAAGTGTGCGCATGTGCATGTGCACGCTTGCTGTAATGAGCAGGTTCAACCATTCACAGCTGCTGGATATACATAGAGGGGTCTGGGGACAAGGTTTCTTGTATAAATACGACTGCCACAGTGGCGGATCTAGGGGGGTTTCAGAGGTTTCTACTGAAACCCCTTTTGCAGCGACTGTATAATAACTCACATCTCACGAACACGCGCACAGCTGACTTACGGTCGATTTCATGTTAGTTTGCGTCCGTCGTGCGAGCGTGCGTTAGTGTTAACACGCTATTATTTACGGACGCCTAGCGCCTACGCAGCGATTATTGATTTTCAAAGGGCCACAAATTTGCCACATAAACTGAGAAGGGTTAAATAAACCTGCGTGTACGCACGCGGACGTAACAGTGAACTCCGTCGATTTTCAATCGCGCGCGCGTGTATATTACGATATAATTAACTGGGTGTGGCTTCAAACTCGCACGACATGCTACCCCCTTTGAACAATCCTAGATCCGCCACTGTGCCATATAATAGCCATACTGCAGGGGTGGCGAAACGATTGGTAACGCTGTGGCGTGCGCATGCGCGTCCTTCATCCCGTTGCCCTACCACACTTTGTGGAGCTGCTCCGGCCCTGTTAAACTGCAGTAACATGAAATACGTGTATATGCCATAATGATATATATTGCGTGACGAAATATTATAGTTTATTCCTGCACAATCTCCATGTAGAGATGGTTCCAATGAAGGCTACACTGTTGTGTGTTCTGCTGTGTCTCCTCTGGTCTCTGGTGGAGGTCCAGTCTCAGACTGAATATCCTTACATCTTCTTCAGGGGAACTATTCTATCCAACAATTCCTATGTGAACCTCAGTCCAGTGGGGGAGAATAGAACTAAGAGTACTCTACAGTGTCACACTGACCTGAGCACATGTTGTCGACGTCAGCCTAATGGTATCCCTGGACGTGGAGATTGGTTTGCTCCTGGTAGTGACACAAGACTGCCATTTGGTAGTGAACATAAGCCAAATGGTATTTATGAAGATCGTCAATCTCAGGTAGTTCACCTGCGCCGTAGACTCTATCTTATTGTTAATGACACAACTGGAATATTTCGCTGTGTTATTCCAACTATTGCTGTCCATGATGATAGTGATCCATCAGTTGGAGACACAGTCTATGTGGGACTATATATTGGTGAAGGAGGTAGTGGTGGACCTGCTACAACTGTCACTTGGACCAGGGACTCTTTCACTATCACTGAAGGAAATAAGACTGTGTTAGATAATCATGTGACTTCACAGTACACCCACACCCTGACTGTGACTGGGAGACAGGGAGGACTCTACACATGTATTGTGGCTAATAACAGACCATGTGCTGATTCAGCACTGCTAACTGTTCAATAGAGGCAGAGAACCTGGGGGGCAGAGGGTTCCTCCCCACTTTTTGATAAGAGGGCCTCCTAAAATTGAATGGGTCAAATGAAGTATGTATTGTTAACTACTAGATAGCTAATATCCTATGCTGAATGTATCCAGAATGGTTGTTGAATAATTAACTCCCCACTCCATGAACATCGAAACCCCCCCTCCCCCACTTTTGACATGCTAGCGCTGTCTCTACCTCTGTGCATAAACTACACCCAGCGCTTGGTTGGTGCGCTAATAACAAACATGTAGAAATGAGGCTTTAGCACAGCTTACTCTTCAAGGTATATATATTATATATGCTGACAGTACACATAAAATATTCACATTCTGAATATTTGTCATACAACTGCGCCACGACAAGACTATCTATATCACAAAGAGGCTTCAACATATGTGGCAGAATAATTTATTATATTGTCAGTGATCTTCTATACATAAAAATTATAAATTTCACCTACCAACTCTATATAGACCTCATTGATAGTGCAACAATAAATATAGACATATCCATTATGGCTTACCATTACAAATCATAGTCAGTTGATTGTTGACTGTCTACACACTAAAATAGTACCGATGGTTACATAAGTCCTTGCACAGTAGCTTGTTATATGCAACTGAAATAACCACACAAGGGTTATAGTAATTATTTTTACAGTGTTAATTCAGCTACTTACATAGGTAAGATATATTTAGAACTTCGGTTCTAAGTATGTATATGCATCTGAGCAGGAAAGCACACCACACCATTGCTGTACATGTAGTTTAAATCAACTATATATAATTTAATCACTGCTTCTGTTGTGGTTATAAAAGCATCATATATATGTACACGTACACACGTTTTATAAACAGCCAAGGTAACCCTTACTAATAACACGGCGTATCTGACAACTTTTCCATCATGCTCGCCCCCACAATGTCATGCATTTTCACTAGTAATAATATGCTACGCTCACGTGCAATTTTGCGAATTGCGCGATTAGAAAATGTGTGGTCATGCGTGGTTCCCAAGTAGTGTGCGTATGGCTACCTCGACGAGCGAATGTAAAAGCGGACCTTCTCCTGTTCCGGAGGGGGGGGGAGGGTTCGTCCGAACCCTCCGAACCCCATCCTTCTCCCCCCCCCCCTTCCCCTGGGAACGGCCATGGATAGAGGCAACAACCTTGTTGTTGTTGTATCGGCGCTCGTTTTTCTTATGGCTGATCAAGTCCGCAGTTTGTGAGATCAGGTCTGTAAAGGCTTCAGAATGTCTTCAGGAAGCAGGGTGCAACTCAAAGTTTATCTCTACTGATGATGATTTAGTTAGTAACAGCCATCTGTTCTGTGGTTAGGCACTAGTATAGCTGGTAGATGGTCAAAGAAGTACCTTCCAAACGTCGTCTACGATACGCCCCACCCAAACTTATAAATCTTAATTAAGCGCATGCGCATACATTGCGTACTACGCTCTCTCCCTCCCACCCCCACCCCCCCCCCCCCCCCCCCCCCCCCGGGAAAAAGCCAGGGTACGAGGCTAAGAGGTTTATGGCATCATACTTTTAGAGATAAGTACTGTGTGTTGCTATGTTTCTCTCATGAATTCAACAGCACATTTGTGCTTGCGAGCCTCCAGAAGCCCCACCCTCTTTCTACTGCTGCTGCGCATGTCACGCAAATTACCGCTATGTCATGCCGCAGATCGTAAAGCGTAAGTGTTTGAAAATTCAAATTCTACACATTTTTGCAACTGCAATGTAGAAGAGGTAAGAGAGTTACCAACTGCACTATTTACATACGACAATCATATAATATATCGCGTGATGACCTATATATGATTAATGATTAACATATCAATCTTTGATATTTCATGTAGAGATGGTTCTAATGAAGGTCATACTGTTGTGTGTTCCGCTGTGTCTCCTCTGGTCCCTGGCAGAAGAGACTGAGCATCCTTACATATCCTTCATGGGGAATCCTCTACCCAACCATTCCTATGTGAACCTCAGTCAAGTGGGGTGTTATCATATTGGCCATTATAGTGATACTGTACAGTGTCACACTGACCTGAGCACATGTTGTCGTCGTCAATCTAATGGTATCCCTGGACGTGGGGACTGGTTTGCTCCTGGTAGTGAAATGAGACTGCCATTTTATAGTAGTAGAGATAGTATTCAAGAGGATCGTCAATATCAGGTAGTTCACCTGTGCCATAGAAGATACTATGGTGTTAATGGGACATCTAGATCTGGTATATATCGCTGTGTTATTCCAATTAATGCTGTCCATAATGATAGTGATGCATCAGTTGGAGAGACAGTGTATGTGGGGCTATATACTGGTGAAGGAGGTGCGTATACTATAATACTTAATATTGAGCAACACACTTGTCTACACCACACTATGTCCTATGAAGAATGATGGAGATATTGGTTGTTATATTTATATTAGGAGTAATCACAATACCTGATGGCATGACATTTACTGTGGACTCTGACCTCAATGGAGCCAGTCTTCAGTTCACCCTCACCTGTATCTCCACTGGTGGACCTGCTACCACTGTCACTTGGACCAGAGACTCTGTCACCGTCATTGAAAGAAATAAGACTGCGTTAGATAATCGCACTACTTCACAGTACACCCACACCCTGACTGTAACTGGGAGACTGGGAGGACTCTACACATGTACTGTGGCTAATAACAGACCATCTGAGGATTCAGTACAGCTAATTGTTCAAGGTATATATACTATACATCTAGTGTTTGATTTGGTGGCTAATATATCGTTAGTGGTGTTCTACTACAAAAATACAATATCACCTCTCAACTCAGCATATACTTCATTGATGGTGCAGCAACACATGTACACCTCTCTTATGCCTGACCATTCCAAACCATAGTTGAAAGTGACTGTACACAGCTACTGACTCAGAAAGATGTGTACATTTACGTTTCTAACAACTTTGACATAAACTATGTATATATATGTGGGCAGGAAAGGCAGACCACACTATAAAGCTAAATCAACAGCACCATGTACATGTAGCTTAAATCAACTCTACGTTTACTCACTGTTGCTGTATGTGATTATAAAATATCTAGTACACACACATATATACACACACGTGTTTTTTACACAAACAGCCCAGCTAATTATTAGCTCTATTCAATCATTCACTTATAGTAAAAGACATGTTTGAATATGTATGTACATCTCACTGTGGATCTCCCTCCAGCTTCCTCCCCTCCCTCTGGTGTGACTGTGTCTCAGAATGGAGTGGGCAGTTTACAAGTCTCCTGGACACCTCCATCAGGAGAACCTGTTGTGACTGGTTACATCATCTACTACCAGCAGCAAGATGGAGGACACACTGGCTCAGTGGTGGCTGGAGCTACTGCCACTACTGCCACTATCACTGGACTAATGACAGGGGCTACCTACTCCATTACCATGGTGGCCACCTCTAGTACACTACCCAGTACTGTGACTGGTACAGTGACTATCACTGTAGGTATGATCTGATGATTTGGGCATTAAGTCATTGTAACTGTACAATTAGTATGGCTCCAGTAAGAGCATTTGATTGCCTTGGGTTATTGGACTGACATATACATAAGCCACATCATCAATGCCATAACATTGGCTTGCCCTGAGGTGGGAGTACACAGACTGCATGTGAACATCTGAGGAGGTATATAGAGTCACTGAAGTGGTGGTATTAGAATATATACAAGAGTGATGATAGTGTGGTTTATGCATAGGTCTGGAAGGGTCTGAATTAGCCACTTATAAATGTAATCCCTCCAGTTTCAGCTGTTACTAACCCAATGGCAGTCCAGCAAGGTCTCACTAGTATCCGAGTGTCCTGGAGTCCACCCACTCCACTTGGGGATATAACTGGGTACAGGATCTACTATAGTGGTGGCAGCAGTGGCAGGGAGGATATTAGTAATGGCTCCACAGACAACTACCTACTGACTGGTCTTCAGAATGGAGAAACCTACAACATATCTATTGCTATTGTATCACAACATTTCACTGGCAATGCTGCTGTAGTCCTAGATATCACATTAGGTAAGAATGATGGTCACTGTGTAGAGTGGAAATTATATATGTATGTATACGTATCCCCCAGTCCCTGTTCCAGGTCAGCCTAGTGTCAATGTGACCTCCATAACATCCACCTCCATCTCCCTCTCCTGGAGTGTTCCCAGTGGCTCAGTTGTGAAGAGCTATGAGGTGATGTGGCAAGCACTCAGCAGTGGTGATGAGGCTAATGATGATGGAGGAAGTGGGAGTAGTGGCAGTATTACCTCCACCAGCTACACTATACAGGAGTTGGAGAGTAACACTGTCTACAGTGTCACAGTTACTGTAACTAATGCAGCTGGGAGTACTGTCAGTCAGCCCATCATCATTCCTAGTATGTACACACAAAATATGTGACACAATCATTTACTTTAGACTTCCGTGAGTATTTGATCGACTATAATATGACTGTACTGTTCTCTCAATATTCAGTACCAACATTCACAAGTGGCTCTGACTCACAGACTGGCATGACTGCAGCCATAACTGGTGGAGTAGTGGCAGTGGTATTCATTATCACTACTGCAGTAGTGACAGTGGTTCTGTTAAGAAATTGCAGAAGATACTACTCCCCCAGCCCACAGAAGAAGTAATATACAATGTAATATACAATGTACCTTGAAAGAATTGTGAGACAAATATATTTCTCTTGTACAGAGGTGCAGTTGATATTACAGCTAAATCTAATGAGGCCTATGTGCTGACTAAGATACCAACATACATGTAAGTATACCAGTGGTTTAATGTCTGGAAACATAGGCGGCCATTGCATGTGTTCATTTATTACAGTGAGCCTGACGCTGCCCATAAGCCCACAACAGAGGCTGCCACCCCTCCCTCCTCACAACCTCCTGCTGGAGACTCCCTCTATGAGCCAGTATAACTATATATGTACCTGAACATGACTGTTACTGGATGTAGCTATTAGATGCTGAATAATAGTGTTTAGTTTGTATCAGAATTTATTTGTGTACCGTTTTGAGAATACAGTGTAGTTAGAATCTATTATGGCCTAAAGTCAAATGATCTCCTCTATATGAGGCAAGGGTATGCATGCATTGAACTTCACTTGGAGGCGACATGCTTTACATACAGTAAGACCACACATCTGCATTCTAATATACATGTATACATGTATACATGACAGAAAAAATGGCAAAGTAAACGCAAATTATACCCAAGCTAAGGCCAACATTTGTTGATTATTAGTTTCTCATGAACCGCCCGCATCAAGTTTTCCAAGCGCATAAATTTGATCATTTCCTCATTATTTCTTACTGCGCATGCTCAGATCAACTGCGCGTGTCCAGCTGTATACAGCGTTTGTTCCGTCTAGTCTGAGCGCGATTTCCTCTCCAGTACAGTCTAAACGATGCTCAACTATCACGTATTTTATGTGTCCAGGAACAAAATACTTGTTCCCTGGACCATTGAAAGGAAAGATTAATCATTATTTAATACCATTTCTGTCTGTTATTGTTCTATGTCGTGCACCTTGCTTTTAATGAATAGCGATAATGAACCTCCCGCCCTCATGTAATTCACGTGACACTTTGATGAGAAACTAATAATCAACAAATGATGGCCTAAGTAAGAAAGCCTATTGTTTGAGCTTGCTAAATGTATATGACATATAACATCATAAAAACAAGTGCTATATATGCTTCTTTCATGAATTTATCATAGGCGTAGCAGACGGTCCGGCAGGTCTGGGAGTCGCTGGACCCATATTTACGCAGTAATTGACAACACCCCCACACCTTCGTGTGTCGAACGCATGAGCTTATATTTACCTTGCGGGCGCATTTTACGCAGCCAAGGCTGATATAATGGCAGAGGCGATTTGAGCTTGTAGTGCATAGCTCTAGGTGTGATATGAATGCTAGCTTCAAGTTCGCCTGGCCAAGACCTAAATCACTGCTTTGCCACTGTTCATTAAGCAACAACACATTTGTGCGTTTGTGAGCCCCTGCTGTTTCTACATTCGCTCAAATCTACCGCTCTGCTATGCAGAGCGTAAAGCGTATTAAAGTTTTGAAACTCTACACAATTTTGCAAACTGCTGCCGAGTTGAATGTGATGTCGAAGAGGTAAGAGTTACCTATTGCACTATTTACATATGATACGTATATATATGTATATTGCGTGACGACCCAGGCGCTATATAAATGTGTATTCCTACATATCAATCTTTGACATTTCCAGGTAGAGATAGTTCCAATGAAGTCCACACTGTTGTGTGTTCTGCTGTGTCTCCTCTGGTCTCTAGTGGAGGTCCAGTCTCAGACTGAATATCCTTACATCTTTTTCAGGAGAACTATTCTACCCAACCATTCCTATGTGAACCTCAGTCGAGTGGGGGAGAATAGAACTAAGAGTACTCTACAGTGTCACACTGACCTGAGCACGTGTTGTCGACGTCAGCCTAATGGTATCCCTGGACGTGGAGATTGGTTTGCTCCTGGTAGTGACACAAGACTGCCATATGGTAGTGAACATAAGCCAAATGGCATTTATGAAGATCGTCAATCTCAGGTAGTTCACCTGCGCCGTAGACTCTATCGTATTGTTAATGACACAACTGGAATATTTCGCTGTGTTATTCCAACTAATGCCGTCCATGATGATAGTGATGCATCAGTTGGAGAGACAGTATATGTGGGACTATATACTGGTGAAGGAGGTACGTGTACGTATTTGAACAACACACTTGTCTATACAACACTATGTCCTATGAAGGTATTGTTTGTTAAATTTATATTAGGAGTAATCACAATACCTGGTGGTATATTATTTGCTGTGAACTCTGACCTCAATGGAGTCAGTCCTCAGTTCATCCTCACCTGTATCTCCACTGGTGGACCTGCCACTACTGTCACTTGGACCAGAAACTCTGTCACTGTCACTGAAGGGAATAAGACTGTGTTAGATAATCATGTGACTTCACAGTACACCCACACCCTGACTGTGACTGGGAGACTGGGAGGACTCTACACATGTACTGTGGATAATAACAGACCATCTGGGGCTTCAGCACTGCTAACTGTTCAAGGTATACATATACTAAATTTAGTGCTAGTTTTGGTGGGCTAATAACATCTAGAAATAAGGCTTTAGCATAGCTTACTCTTCAAGATACACCTAATTATTATATACTGGAAGTACATATAAAAACTAAATATTTATGCTCTGAATCTCACATGTCATTTTGGTTTGTCAAGCAACTGGTGCCATGTCTATTATGGCTGAACATGGCATCCTAAATCACCTCAAGATATATAGACTGTGGGAACCTGTATTAATGAACAATCACACGTATAGTATACGCCAATATAGAACTTACTGAATAGGGCTAACACACCAAAACGTCAAGTACCACCACTGACAAGGAAAAACACATAAACACGTAACATAACATTAACATATATAATAGTGATAGGATATATAAAAAAAATAGATTTTCTGATGCGAAGTTTAGGTCATGTATAAAGTAGAAAAATAATAAAAATAGTTCTCTCATAAAAATAAGCATCTCTCATAGCACTGCTTTGATCACTGCTTTGATCAGGCCATATATTTCAAAGGATGTACAAATAGGTCTATACTAATGTAAAGTACACCCAGTACATGACTATGTGACTACTCTTGTAGATGATTAAGCAGGGAATGCTTAAGACAGAAAAGGAGAGAGTGAAACATAAGCAGGGAGGTCATTCCATTTAGAACATGTAAATGGTACAAATGAATAATTAAATGCATTGGATTTAGCAAATGGTTGGATGAATTGTGATGAGCGCAATGTACACATATGTCTGGGTACAAATACACTTGTCTGAAAATGGACTTTGTTGTGTGCAATGGTATACATAACACAGAGACTTAAGTACTTTCTCCGGTCTGCCAATGTTGGAGTGGCAAACAACTCCAACAGATCGGAATAGCTAGCATCCCACTGTTTCATGCACATCCAGAATCACTGTACTTCCTTGAGTTGTTCTGTTTTTTTTTTCCGGATATATAGGGGTTCCATACTTGGCAGTTCCCAGTGTGGCCTGATCAAAGCAGTGTAAAGTTTGAAAGTTTCAGTTGATTTGTGTGAGCATAGAAATGTCTGTACAATAGGCCAATTAATTTTCTTGCTTTCATACACACTGAGTTAATATGTTCTGACCAAGAGGTAAGTATCACACTACTGGAACTGAGACTGTGCAATATATAATTGTGTGACTTCATAGTACACCTACACCCTGGAGGAAAGATGACTGTGTTAAAGTATGCATTTAACTCTCTAAATAACTATTCTCTTAAGTATACACATACATGTGGTCAGGAAAGCAAACTGCAGTATATATACATCAACAGCAAAGACAACTGTTTATTGTATTCACTGCTGCTCTATGAATCATCTAGTGTGCACACATACACACATACACACACGTTTTACAATCACCCCAAGTAACTATTAGCTCTGCATAGAGTAATTATGGTATTTTATTCAATTATTCACCTATAAAGGACATGATTGAATATGTATGCACATCTGACTGTGGATCTCCCTCCAGCTCCCTCCCTTCCCTCTGGTGTGACGGTGTCTCAGAATGGAGTGGGCAATGTACAAGTCTCCTGGACACCTCCATCAGGAGAACCTGCTGTGACTGGTTACATCATCTACTACCAGCAGCAAGATGGAGGACACAATGGCTTAATGATGGCTGGAGTTAATGCCACTAATGCCACCATCAATGGACTAATTATGGGGGCTACCTACTACATTACCATGGTGGCCACCTCAAGTACACTACCCAGTACTGTGATTGCTGCAAAGAATATCACTATAGGTATGATCTGATGATTTTGGCATTGAGTCATTGTACAATCAGTATATATAAGTAGGAACATGAATTTTTTGATTACCTTGGACGTGTATACTTACGCCACATCATTAGTGCCAAAACATTGGCTTTCCTCAATTGCAATTGGGAGTATAATAATGTCTTGAGGACACCTACAACATATTGTTATTGTATCACAACATTTCACTATAGCAATGCTGCTATACTCCTAGATATCACATTAGGTAAAAATGATGTTCACTGTGTACTGTGGAAATTATGTATGTACATATACATATCCCCCAGTCCCTGTTCCAGGTCAGCCTAGTGTCAATGTGACCTCCATAACATCCACCTCCATCTCCCTCTCCTGGAGTGTTCCCAGTAGCTCAGTGGTAACCAGATATGAGGTGATGTGGCAAGCACTCAGCAGTGGTGATCAGGCTAATGATGATGGAGGAAGTGGGACTAGTGGTAGTATTACCTCCACCAGCTACACTATACAGGAGTTGGAGAGTAACACTGTCTACAGTGTCACAGTTACTGTGACTAATGTAGCTGGGAGTACTGTCAGTCAACCCATCATCATTACTAGTATGTGATTTAGCCACACATATTCGATTTCTATGAGCCTTTGATCCACCATAATATGCTCTCTCGATATTCAGTTCCAACATTCACAAGTGGCTCTGAGTCTGACTCACAGACTGGCATGACTGCAGTTGTAACTGGTGGAATAGTAGCAGTGGTATTCTTTACTACAATTGCAGTAGTGGCAGTGATTCTGTTAAGGAATCGCAAAGGACACAACTCCCCCAGCCCACAGAAGAAGTAATATCATTATACAATGTTTGTTGAAAGAGTCTTGTGACAAATATATTTCTCCTGTAGCTACAGAGGTCAAGCAGTTGATATTACAGCTAAATCTAATGAGGCCTATGGACTGACTAAGATACCAACACACATGTAAGTATACCAGTGGTTTAATGTCTGGAAACATAGGCAGCCATTGCATGTATTAATTTAGCTATTTATTGTCTACAGTGAATCTAACGCTGCCCATAAGCCCACAACAGAGGCTGCCACCCCTCCCTCCTCACAACCTCCTGCTGGAGACTCCCTCTATGAGCCAGTATAACTATGTAGCTAAATGACTCCTGTGATGTTATTGGATGTATATAGCTATCAGATGCAGAATATAGTAGTGTTAGTTTGTACCTGGAATTATTAATATATTTATTTGTGTACCGTTTTGGGAATATAGTGAGGTATATATTATGACCTGCAGTCAAACAATCTCTTCTATACAAGGCAGGAGTATGCAACATATGATGTGTTGATCTTCACTTTGAGACTACATGCAAGTGAAAAACAGTTTACGTATTAGTTATTACACCCCTAAGAGGTATGTTGCTGGTTTATAAGCCCGAGGGGAGAGGGCCTATAAACCGCAACATACCGATTAGGGGTGTGATAATTGATTTATAGCCAGCTGCTAGGTGGTTCAACAATTGGTAATTACCAATCAGATATAATCACCCTGATATAGGCACTCTTGACACTAGATATAGTCACTCTTCACACCTTGTAGTGTTGTGGCAGATTTATAGTGCCACTATAAACATAGCAACCACCTAGCAACGGGCTATAAATAATAGTAAGACCCACATCTGCATTCTAATATACACCACAAAAAGGCAAAATAAACACAAATCATCCAAGCTAAGAAAGAAAGCCTTTGTATGAGCTGGCTAAGTTCTCTAGTAAGTATATATGGATGTATAGAGTTGTGTGGAATTGTGATAAGCACACACTACACATTGTGTTTAGGTACATGATTGTGAGTTTTCATTTAAGTCCATTAGTTTCACACTTTATTCACTCTGAATACTACCATAGTTACTTCGACTTGACCTCTGGGTCTCAGCAGATGTGTGTTCTTTATTTCTGACCTGAAGTAATGATAACTCACTACTGCGAGTAGAATTTCCAGCTGGTGACTGTGAAGAATAGTACACAGAATTGGGTGTTAGTGATGCAAATGCCGACATTGCATTGTTTTGTTCAGCAGGAGGCACAGGAATATTTGACTTGCCTTTAGCATGCACACTTTCAGCCATCGTATCTGCACCACTGCTGTGTACATTAGGGATGTATGTGTTGGTATCGTGAATTCGTCCCGTCTGTTGGACATGCGTCAAAAATGCACTTCGACTGTCTTCCAGATGGTTGTCATTATTATCCACCAAACGCTCCCTCCCTTTGTTTCTTAAAAAATTGCCACCTTTGCAAAAGTTTTTATAAAGGTATAATAAAATTGCCAGTGTAGCATATATCAGTGGTATGAAGACCATGATGTACCGGAAACAGAACACCACAACAGATGGTGGATATCCTATGGCAGTGTTAAAGTAATTGTACATTGTGAGTGTGTTGATAGCCACCAGAAGACAAAACATAGATGCATCCAACTTATTATAGAAATTGTTTTCGTATGGCTGCAGTATTAAGAAGGCCAAGATCCCGACAATGCATAAAAACTGAATGCAAGTGTACTGCATGAACCATTCAGCAGTAAAGGCATAAATTGCAAATATTACCACTCTCAGCACTAAGTAGAAACTGGCAAACCATCGACAGTCATATTCATTAGCTGATCCTGTACCATCTTTGTAACATCCGTAAAATGCACGCAAGAATATTTTATATTTTCCGGCAAAATTGTGAAGGAAACCATGGTGGGTGCAGTGGATCCTATTCAAAATGTTTAGCTTTCGATCCAAGGATGGTAGACATAGGAGGATTGGAGGTATACCAACAAATGTCATTAAAACAAAGAGTGACAGGACAAAGTATGGTGCATGTTCTGAGCTTAAGAATACAACAGTTCCATCATAATACCAAACCCCTGGGCCAAAAGTGCCACCATCATCTTTAGTAAGGGGTGTTTGTGTCATAAGAAAAAATGAAATGAGAATGAAGCGACTATATGAAAGAAGAATGAATGAAGCAAATGCATGCTCCAATGATCTTTCAATGCGAAACTTTCGTTGAAATATTGCCAAAAGCTTGTATATAGGTTGACAAATAAACATGATTGGTCTAACACCTTTGTCATAAAGCCAAACAGTAACTGAAACCAAGCAAATCAGTAATAAAGGGTAAAGTGCTTCAAGATAGGCAATAGAAAGGACTTGTAAAGAACTTAGATAAGGGCTCAAGCAAAATTTCTGTTGAACAACATCAAAAAACCGAAGATTCCACACATCGTATAAGAGTGTGTAAATCCCTGGTAAAATATCATCAGCACCTCTCAGCCATAAATAAATAGCACCACCTCCATTTAGAGTAAAACAGGCAGGTACGACCTGTGCAAAAAAGATAAAGGCATTGGTAGGCCCAGAAGTAGCCTTTATGTCCATCACTACAACTATTATGAAAAAAATTGTGAGAGGAAGGTATTGCAATAGCAGGTAGTAGATCCATGTATACTTTGCATCATTTGAATCACATTTTATGCAACTCAAGCTCTTCAAAGATGGCCCATATCCTTTACGACACCTGCCACACAGTGTTCCTTCCCTGTTGATTTTATGGCAGAGATGTTGATCTAAATTTTTGATGTCACGTGGAAGTGGAAAGAACAAATCTTTTGAAAACGAATAGAAATATGGAGTACCACTAGCCACCATCTCTTTTTGATGATTATATGTGTAGGTACCAATCCAGTTTCCCCGCTGAATTTTTGTTTGAAATCCTGTAGCATTGCATTGTAGTATTCCATCAAAATGACCACCACACTGACAAGATGCAGTTTTTTCTCCACCCTGTAACACCATTCCAGGGGGACAGGATAAGACACTGATATTTAGCTTTGTTTGTATAACCCTTTCACTGTCTGTTTCTAGAAGAATCTCCCCACTTTTGCTGCTGCCGTTACGATCCACATGAATTTGAATCCTATTATCAGCCGTGTATTCACTACTTGATTCAAGGTAGATATCTCCCGATAGAACACTGGCTCTCAATATACTGGAGCTGGTGACATCACTATGATGATCATCACGCATTGTCAGTGGCATCATACGATGCTGACCAGGGATGATGTGAAAGTCTAAATATGATTCTTTTCGTACAAAGGCTGCAGGTGATGTTTGCACTTCACCTTTACAATCTCCATTTTCATATACCCACCTGTCTGACCAGCAAAACACCATAGAGAGATTAGCTGAAGTGTTTCCAAATGCACCGCCCCACTGACATATCAACAAGGATGTTGCATAAATTGATTCATTATGACCATTAGCACGGTTTCCAGAAAAGAAAAAACTCGAAGTCCATCGGTCTGGTGATACTTCAATGTCACTGTATCGAATAAAGCAATTGCCAGAATTAATGAGGTCATGTTCTCCAACAGAACGTTGCCGTATTGCACCTCCCGCAATATCAGCACTGTTATTAATAAAGGAGAGGTTCGCTTCTGGAAATGATTCTATGAAAGCATTTCCCATTAGAGATATAGCAGCACCATCACGTCCAGTATTGTTGATAAATCTCAAGGAAGAGTTACTTGTCACATAGATCCCCGTGCTCAGTGCAGCAAGAGCAGAATGAGTGTTTTCTTCAAATAGATTATCTCCCATAATATAGATAGGAATGGAGTCTGTGTATAAAGCTCCTATCCCTACAACAGTGCTCAGTTCACTGGTGTATTGCCCAGTATTGAATCTGAAGGTGCAATCAGTAAAGTTTGCAGCAGTAAGAGCACCCTTGGTCACCGAATGCCACACTGATAAATCAATGGCTGATCCAGCCCTAGCTATGTTATTTAGCCACGTGATATTCACAAACATGAGAGAGTTTGTTGGATTGCTTTCAGTTGGCTCTCGAGCAGGATAAAAGGACACACCACCGCCAAAAAACGCTGAATTATTAGAGAACCAACAATTCTCAAAGTGGATCAAGTTTTGTGTAGCGTGAGTATCACCAAAAAAGATATAACCTGCTCTGACTCCGCCACTACCTGTTCCTTGGATGTTACTACGCTTGTATAAACATTCATTTTCTGTAAAGTGGGAATTACTCACTAGTACAGTATTGCTTGTACTCCAGTCGTGGTGTTCTATAAAGAGTCCACCTCCCCAAAGGGCAGTGTTGTTTATAAACCAACAACCATCAACATTGATAGCATTATCAGAAGAATTTCCTTTGAAAAATATAGAGAGGCCGCCTCCTCTCCCAAATGCTAGGTGATTATACTTCTGTGGCAATATAAACGTGAATTCTGGGGCATTGGATATATTTGCTAGATTTTCAGCAAAAACAGTTTCTGAGATAGTGTATATCGAACCACTGGTGTATTCCTTAGGGATGTTGCTAGTTCCATTGAAGCATGTGGTATTGCCAGGGTAACAGAAAGCAAACTCTATATAGAGACCACCACCACCAGTGAAAGGATTTGAACTGTTTGTGCGGGGCCTGTTGTTGAGGAATTTCGATTGTGTAATGTTGACAATACCCACTGTGCTATACATTACCATTCCAGTACCATCTGTGTGCTCTACTGTCACTTCTGAAAGAGTTACATCTCTACACAGCAAGAAATAGAGAGCACTTTTTATTTCCAGAAAATCAGTGTCTGATTTGTGGTATGAGAAGTCCTTACTTGTACTATTATTTGGATAACCACAGCCAAAAAAGACTAAATTCTCAAGGACTACATTGTATGATTCAATGAAAGTTAAACCAGCATTTTCTTCACACACAATCTCTACACAAGCATGAGATGAACAGTTCCCCAAAATTCTTATACCTCCAATTCTTTCTCTGAATACAGTCAGACTAGCATTATGTGTAAGATTATAGACTCCCTCGTTAGCTATTACGGATACTGCTGTAGAGGGTGCTATTTCTAAAACACATTCTAGTGCCAGGGCAAGAGTTTGGCAGGGGACAATGTCTGGTTGACAGCATATTGTGTTGGAGACACCATGGAGACTATCCACATACACTGTGTATGGCGGTACCTGTGCATGAGAACTGTAAACCCACATGTAGAGGAAGAAATATACTACGTAATTCCGATATCCAGCTTCAGAACTGTACGCTGCCATAGTGATACCTGCAAAAAAAAGAGGATGGGTAAGGATTTATACCACGCAATGGGAGATAGCTAATGGTAGGTTGTTATACAGGGGCAGCATCACCGGTTTAATACTCCCACCAATACATTCCTACCTTCTCGATCTCTGCTACACGTACAGGCTTTGCGCTAACATGTTTGGGAGACGCGCCTCTGGCCATCTGGGTTTCCCAAAATATTGGCGTAATCCAGGGGGCGGATACAATCCTGAAAATTCGATATCACGCGCATGCGCACATCCTGAGCGTCGCGTAGTTACGACGGATTGGACACTCCTCTCCGAAGGTCCGCGACGTTCAGTATGTGCGCATGCGCGCGATATTAACGATCGCGCGCATATCAAACGAATTGCCGAGCAGTTGCATCTCTTGCTCGACGATTCCTGCGCAAGCACCCCAGTAATCTGATGACGAATTTCATCTCACAAAATTATATATTAATACAGTGAACTCTCGGAATAACGGACACTTTGGTGCAAGGCCTACTGTTCGTTATTCAGGTGGTGTCCTTTATTGAGGAATTATTGTGTGACCACATTTCATGTTCCTTGTTCCAAGTTCCTAGTAAATATAAGCTATAAGGGCCGCGTGAATATGTCTCAGGGCTACGAGAGTACATAACATCTTTAGTGGACAGAGAACTCACATAGCTATACTTCTACTAGATGTGAATGTCGGCGGAGAGAGACAGGATTCTATTTAACGCCCTAATTTGCTGCGCTTGCGCACAATTAGATGGCGGCGGCAGTTGTTGGGTATGGTTATAGCTAGCCCCACGTGCACAGTCTGTTATTCAGGGTAACTTTTCATGAATCCTAATAGGTATACCCAACTTATTTGGACAATTCATAATTCTGGGGTAGACTAGCTACTTTGGTTTTGAGCCCTTCGTATACATATATAGTCTGGCCCACTACCGCCGGAAGAGGTTGACACATGGGGAGGCTCATTAATATTAATCAGTTAGGTGTACTATTTTAATGATGATAAGTCTACAATGGAGATAACTAGGTTCGTTGTTGGCGAGCGGAGTGAGCCGACCTTGTCGCCAATTTGTCTGTGCACGTAAAATTAGAATCGCGTATAACATTACGGTATGTACGCGGCGAGTAGATCCGCTCGAGGGTCCGCTCGCCAATACTATTACTGTGCGACGAATGAGACACACAGAGACGTTACAGTACATGCTGTTAATAATTAATTCATTATACGTAGAGTGACTCGTATCTAGCTATTTACATGGCAGCAAAGACGCATGCGGTGGCTCGTTGTTGCCGATTTAATTAATTTTTGGTGGAGGAAATGGTGGGGCGGCCTTAGCCGCCCCTGCCGCCCCGGCTCCGGCGGCCCTGTGGCCCTACGTATATATAGTGTTCGGTTGCTGATATATAGTTCCTGCATGGCTGGTTGAATATCAGGGGCGGCGGCAGAGGGGGGGCAGGGGGGGCGATCGCCCCCCCAATATTCCAGTAGGGGGGAGCCTGGCCCCCCCCCCCCCCCAATAAAATAGGAGATATGACGACGGAATGTGTGTTGCTGCTGCATGCACTCGATGCGTTTTAAAATGCGCTATATACTACTACACATATATACACGCGTGCAGATTACAGCTCTAGTGGCCCATCTCTTATTGCAAATTGCGTAATGCGTGCGCGTACGTATTAGCCTCGCGAAGCCACGCCTTCTCGGGGGAGGGCATAGCTCCGCGAGGCTATATGTGGTATAGACAATCTGGCCCCCCCCAACTCCGAACTGCTGCCGCCGCTTCTGAATATGTCTCAGTAGCTATACATTATGTAAACCTACAGTTAGAGCAGTCATGGCATCTTCTCAACTGTCACCAAGTGATGTAGTGAGGGCTCTCCAAATACTAAATGATGATAAAACAAACCAACTTTTTTACCATCTTGACCTACCCATCCAAACTCTTACAAACATCGAGGCCAAACACAGTGGGGGGATGCTCACCATTAACTGTGTTCACGAATGGATTAATAGTGACCTTGAGACTAGCTGGGGAAAGATTGTGACCGGCCTCAGACACATTGGAATGAAGGTTTTCGCCGAAGAGTTGGCCACTCAATATCATGTACCATCTGTTGGTGACCACTTCTCCTCTGAGTGACCCCATCACCCCTCAAGTATCAATTCAAGACTCAGATGGTATACAATCCTCAGTCACCTCTGGATCTGATCCTGTACAGCCTCTCACCTCTGAGGTCTCCTCTGATCACCCAGCAAATGTTAGTACCGAGTCAGCCATCAGCAATCGTGTACAATCTGTTGTTCCCAAAGTCGTATCAACACAAGCAGTGAAAAGTGGCACAGAGTCAGCCCCAGGCAATCATGTGGTCTCCAATGCTAACCCAGCAGCAGTCACTCCTGTGGTACATATATCCTCTACTCACAACAGTACTGAATCCACTCCAAACATCTCCCTACAGCCACCTGCTCCTATAGCCTTCACTGTTCACTCAGCACCAGTCATCACTTACAGAGTTAAACAAGTGAAGGAAGAAATAAGACAGCTTCAAAACACCTTTATCAATATTGTGTTCAAGACATGATCAGCATTGCGCAAGAGAGAGTTACAAGATTCCGAGACTATCTCTTGTTCCTTCCTGTTTCAAAGAAAGCCGTACATGTCATGTTCTTCCATGATAATGAGAAGGACATCACTGAAGCGAAGAACATTCTAACGTTTATCGCTATCCTCAGTCGCTACTGTAACTACTCCAATTATGAGATATTCCTCCACTTAATCGGAAGGTTCTGTGAAGACACACTGCAAAAGAGAATGATTACCTATCTGCCACCCCTCCCTCCTCATAACCTCCTGCTGGAGACTCCCTCTATGAGCCAGTATAACTGCCAGTATCATGCAGAATAATAGCTTTTAGTTTGTACCGGAATTTGTGTCCACGCTAGGAAAGAAAGCCTATACGCATGTGCTGGCTAAGATCTCTAGTAAGTATATATGGTTGTACAGTAAACTCTCTTTTAATTGGACACTCTGAATAGCGAACTTCTACCAAATAACGGACGACCCTTCATGTCTTGGCCAATTTCCCATTATATACATACATTAAAAACACCCGAATAGCAGACATCTCTTATTTCCGGACAATGGACAGGAGGAACTGCACTGATTGATCCAACTCCATAGAAAAGTTACCCTGAATAACAGACAATGTGCGTGGGGCTAGCCCTAACCACACCCAACAACTGCCAACGCAATCTAATTGTGCGCAGGCGCAGCAAATTAGGGCATTAAATAGAATCCTGTCTCGCTCCGCTGATATTTATATCTAGTAAAAGTATAGCTATGTGAGTTCTCAGTCAACTAAAGATTGGATGTACCCTCGTAACCTTGAGACATATTCACGCGGCCGTTATAGCTTATATTTGCAAGGAACTTGGAAAAAGGAACATGAAATGTGGTCACACAATAATTCCTCAATAAAGGACACCACCTGAATAACGGACAGTAGGCCTTGCACCAAAGTGTCTGTTATTCGGAGAGTTCACTGTATAGAGTAGTCTGGAAATTGTGATAAGCACACACTACACACTGTATATGATTGTGAGTTTTCATCAGGTCCAGTAGTTTCACACTATTTATTCACTCTGAATACTACCATAGTTACTTCTACTTGACCTCCGGGTCTCAGTAGATGTGTGTTCTTCATTTCTGACCTCAATAAATGGTAACTCAGTACTGCGAGGAGAATTTCCAGCTGGTGACTGTGAAGAATAGTACACAGAATGGGGTGTTAGAGATGCAAATCCATACATTACATTGTTTTGTTGAGCAGGAAGCACAGGAGTATTTGATCATGACTTGCTTTTAACATGCACACTTTCAGCCATCGTATTTGCACCACGTGCACTGCTGTGTACATTAGAGATGTATGGGTTGGTATCGTGAATCCTTCCCTTCTGTTGGACGTTTGTCAAAAATGCACTTCGACTGTCTTCCAGTTGGTTGTCTTCATGATCTACTAAACATTTCCTCCCTTTGTTTCTTAAAAGATAGCCACCAGAGGACAAAACTTTGATGCATCCAACTTATTACAAAAATCATTTTCATATGGCCACCGTGTAAGAAGGCCAAGATCCCGACAATGTTTAAAAACTGAATACAAGCATAAACACCAAATATTACTACTCTCAGCAATAAGTAGAAAAAGATCTCAGCAATTACTCATGGACAGATTGATTGGGATTGAATTAATATAGGGCTCTGTTGCACTCTGATGTTATTTCCATAATGTACTGTATTGGATGGTCCAAAAGTCTTGCCTTCAGTTCAACCATAGCTATATACCATGTACTGTTTGATTAGCTAAAAAAGTAACTTGCAATCTTCCACTATGATAACATGAGCAATGAGTGCTTCCAGTATGGAGCCAGAAATTATTGGAAATTGATATGAGGTGAGTGAATGAAGGGACTCATTTTAAATTTGCATTCTGAAAAAAATACTCATTTGGAGATGAGTCAGAGAAATCAAGACTGTAACTGTCATTAAAAACTTCATTGCATCATCAATAGTGTGCTGTATAGCTGCATCCCTGAGATTCATGTTGGTTTGAAGAACGTTAGCTTAGGATCATCCTTAAAGGCCTCCTCCCAATGTCCTGCTGGAGACTCCCTCTATGAGTCGGTGTAACTATATAACTTAAAAATGACTCCAGTGATTGTTATAATTACTCGATGTAACTCTCAAATGCAAAATAGCCGTTTCAGCTTGTACCAAGGATTTATTTGTGTGCTGTTTTGAGAATATAGTGAAGCATATGTTATGGCCTGAAGTCAAACAATATAAGGCAAGAATATGCAACATAATTATGATGTGTTAACCTTCACATTGAGACCACAAAATAGTTTACATAACAGTAAGAGCCACATCTACATTCTACAAACACAAATCATCCATGCTAGAAAGAAAGCCTATACGTATGAGCTGGCTAAGATCTCTAGTAAGTATATATGGTTGTATAATAAAAATTGTGATAAGCACACGCTGTGTTTAAGTACGTAATTGTGGGTTTTCAATAGGTCCAGTAGTTTCACACTTTTATTCACTCTGAATACTACCGTAGTTACTTCCACTTGACCTCTGGGTCTCAGTAGATGTGTGGTCTTCATTTTTGACTTCAAGTAATGGTAACTTAGTACTGCGAGGAGAATTTCCAGCTGGTGACTGTGAAGAATAGTACACAGAATTGGGTGTTAGTGATGCAAATGCAGACATTGCATTATTTTGTTGAACAGGACGCACAGGAGTATTGGACTTGCTTTTAACATGCACACTTTTGGCCATCTTATCCACACCACTGCTGTGCATATTAGGAATGTATGTGTTGGTATCGTGAATTCGTCCTGTCTGTTGGACATGTGTCAAAAAAGCACTTCGACTGTCTTCGAACTCGTTGTTTTCATGATCTACCAAACGCTCCCTCCCTTTGTTTCTTAAAAAATTGCCACATTTTCTTCCTTTGCAAAACTTTTTATAAAGGTATACTAAAATTGCCAGTGCAGCATATATCAGTGGTATGAAGACCATGACGTACCGGAAACAGAACACCACAACAGATGGTGGATGTCCTATTGCAGTGTTAAAGTAATTGTACATTGTGAGTGTGTTGATAGCCACCAGAAGACAAAACATAGATGCATCCAACTTATTATAGAAATTGTTTTCGTATGGCTGCAGTATTAAGAAGGCCAAGATCCCGACAATGCATAAAAACTGAATACAAGTGTACTGTGTGAACCATTCAGTGGTGAAGGCATAAATTGCAAATATTACCACTCTCAGCACTAAGTAGAAACTGGCAAACCATCGACAGTCATATTCCTTAGCTGATCCTGTACCATCTTTGTAACATCCGTAAAATGCACGCAAGAATATTTTATATTTTCCGGCAAAATTGTTAAAGAAACCATGGCGGGTGCAGTGGATCTTATTCAAAATGTTTAGCTTTCGATCCAAGGATGGTAGACATAGTAGGATTGGTGGTATAGCTACGAAAGTCATTAAAACAAAGAGTGAGAGAACAAAGTATGGTGCATGTTCTGAGCTTAAAAACACAACAGTTCCATCATAATACAAAACCTGTGGACCAAAAGTGCCACCGTCATCTTTAGTAAGGGTCGTTTTTGTCATAAGAAAAAATGAAATGAGAATGAAGCGACTATATGAAAGAAGAATGAACGAAGCAAATGCATGCTCCAATGATCTTTCAATGTGAAACTTTCGTTGAAATTTTGCCAAAAGCTTGTATATAGGTTGACAAAGAAACATGATTGGTCTAACGCCTTTATCATAAAGCCAAACAGTAACTGAAACCAAGCAAATCAGTACTAAAGGGTAGAGTGCTTCAAGATAGGCAATGGAGAGGACTTGTAAAGTACTTAGATACGGGCTTAAGCAAAATTTCTGTTGAACAACATCAAAAAACCGAAGATTCCATACATTGTATAAGAGTGTGTAAATCTCTGGTAAAATATCATCAGCACCTCTCAGCCATACATATATAGCACCGCCTCCATTCAAAGTAAAGGAGACAGGTACGACCTGTGCGAAAAAGATGAAGGCATTGGTAGGCCCAGAAGTAGCCTTTATGTCCATCACTACAACTATTATGAAAAAAATAGTGAGAGGAACATATTGCAATAGCAAGTAGTAGATCCATGTATACTTTGTATCATTTGAATCACATTTTATGCAACTCAAGCTCTTCAAAGCTGGCCCATATCCTTTACGACACCTACCACAGAGTGTTCCTTCCCTGTTAATTTTATGGCACAGATGTTGATCTAAATTATTGATGTTATGTGGAAGTGGAAAGAAGAGCTCTTTGGAAAACGAGTAGAAATATGGAGTACCACTAGCCACCATCATTTTTTGATGATTATACGTGTAGGTACCAATCCAGTTTCCGCGCTGAATTTTTGTTTCAAATCCTGTAGCGTTGCATTGTAGTATTCCATCAAAATGACCACCACACTGACAAGATGCAGTTCTTTCTCCACCCTGTAACACCATTCCAGGGGGACAGGATAGGACAGTGATATTTAGCTTTGTTTGTATAACCCTTTGACTGTCTGTTTCTAGATGAATCTCTCCACTATTGCTCCTGCCGTTACGATCCACATGAATTTGAATCCTATTATCAGCTGTGTATTCACTACCTGATTCAAGGTAGATATCTCCTGAGAGAACACTGGCTCTCAATATACTGGAGCTGGTGACATCACTGTAATGATCATCACGCATTGTCAGTGGCATCATACGACGCTGACCAGGGATGATGTGAAAGTTTAAATATGATTTCTTTTGTACAAAGGCTGCAGGTGATGTTCGCACTTCTTCTTTGCAATCTCCACTTTTGTATACCCACCTGTCTGACCAGCAAAACACCATAGAGACATTAGCTGAAGAGTTTCCAAATGCACCGCCCCACTGACATATCAACAAGGATGTTGCATAAATTGATTCATTATGACCATTCGCACGGTTTCCAGAAAAGAAAAAACTTGAAGTCCATTGGTCGGGTGTTACTTCAATGTCACTGTATCGAATAAAGCAATTGCGAGAATTAATGAGGTCATGCTCTCCAGCAGAACGTTGCAGTATTGCACCTCCTGCAATGTCAGCACTGTTATCAATAAAGGAGAGGTTTGCTTCTGGAAATGTTACTATAAAAGCATTTCCCATTAGAGATATAGCAGCACCATAACGTCCAGTATTGTTGATAAATCTCAAGGATGAGTTACTTGTCACATAGATTCCCGTGCTCAATGCAGCCAGAGCAGAATGACTGTTTTTTTCAAAAAGATTATCTCCCATAATATAGATAGGAATGGAGTCTGTGTATAAGGCTCCTATCCCTACAACGGTGCTCAGTTCACTGGTGTATTGCCCAATATTGAATCCGAAGGTGCAATCAGTGAAGTTTGCAGCAGTATGAGCACCCTTAGTCACCGAATGCCACACTGATAAATCAATGGCTGATCCGGCCCTAGCTATATTATTTAGCCACGTGGTATTCACAAACACAAGAGAGTTGGTTGGATTGCTTTCAGTTAGCTCTCGAGCAGCATAAAAGGACACACCACCTCCAAAAAATGCTGAATTATTAGAGAACCAACAATTCTCAAAGTGGATCAAGTTTTGTGTAGCGTGAGTATCACCAAAAAAGATATAACCTGCTCTGACTCCGCCACCACCTGTTCCTTGGATGTTACTACGCTTGTATAAACATTCATTTTCTGTAAAGTGGGAATTACTCACTAGTACAGTATTGTTTGTACTCCAGTCGTGGTGTTCTACAAAGAGCCCACCTCCCCAAATGGCAATGTTGTTTATAAAACTACAACCACAAACATTGATAGCATTATCAGAAGAGTTTCCTTTGAAAAACACAGAGAGGCCACCTCCTCTCCCAAATGCTAGGTGATTATACTTCTGTGGCAATATAAACGTGAATTCTGGAGCATTTGATATATTTGCTAGATTTTCAGCAAAAGTAGTTTCTGAGATAGTGTATATCGAACCACTGGTGTACTCTTTAGGGATGTTGCTAGTTCCATTGAAGCATGTGGTATTGCCGGGGTAACAGAAGGCAAACTCTATATAGAGACCACCACCACCAGTGAAAGGATTTGAACTGTTTTTGCAGGGCCGGTTGTTGAGGAATTTCGATTTGGTAATGTTGACAATACCCACTGTGCTATACATTACCATTCCAGTACCATCTGTGTGCTCTACTGTCACTTCTGAAAGAGTTACATTTCTACACAGCAAGAAATAGAGAGCACTTTTTATTTCAAGAAAATCAGGGTCTGATTTGTGGTATGAGAAGTCCTTACTTGTACTGTTATTTGGAAAACCACAGCCAAAAAAGACTAAATTCTCAAGGACTACATTGTATGATTCAATGAAAGTTAAACCAGCATTTTCTTCACACACAATCTCTACACAAGCATTAGATGAACAGTTCCCCGCAATTCTTATACCTCCAATTCTTTCTCTGAATACAGTCAGACTAGCATTATGTGTAAGATTATAGACTCCCTCGTTAGCTATTACGGATACTGCTGTAGAGGGTGCTATTTCTAAAACACATTCTAGTGCCAGGGCAAGAGTTTGGCAGGGGACAATGTCTGGTTGACAGCATGTTGTGTTGGAGACACCATGGAGACTATCCACATACACTGTGTATGGCGGTACCTGTGCATGAGAACTGTAAACCCACATGTAGAGGAAGAAATATACTACGCAATTCCGACATCCAGCTTCAGAACCGTATGCTGCCATAGTGATACCTGCCAAAATACGAGGAGGGCGCGGTTTTATACCACTCAATGACAGATAGCTAATGGTAAGTTGTTATACAGAGGCAGCATCACCGGTAAACGGTTGGCCGATATTTTAATAGTCCCACCCATACATTCCTACCTTAATTCTTGATCTCTGCTACACGTACGGCTTTCCGCTAAAAGGTTTGGGAGACGCGCGCCTCTGGTCATCAAGATGTTGACGTAATCCAGGGGGCTAGACTATCCCAGAGGAGGTACGACAGTATCACGTGATCGCAGTCTAATTGCAATTTTTGCTGACACAGCAACCTATCTTCCGTTGAAAATACATGGCGTGACATGGCATTTTCCAGCGTCTGCTGAAGCAACGCAAAGCGAGGATCCCCAAAGGCTAGTAGCCAGTTGTACGTACCATAGCCTATACCTCAAGAAAAGGAATCGAACCCGGGCGAACACCTACTGTTCCAGCGACTTACAGCGGGAACTTGAGTAGTTGAGGTCATGTAGCACTTCGTGGATATCTAGTTTAACTCAGATTTATCAGTTGCACCCATCTTTGGCCTATGGTCTATCTCTCTACCGAGTTTGGATAGTATTCTGACTCTATAGCTCTCTTAAACTATGCAATGAACTGAAGAGGTCTACGTCTTTGCCTCGCGGTAGGCATCGGTAATTGCATTCTTTCGTGCGGTTCATTACGTCATCGATTTTATTGTCGTACCTCCTCTGACTATCCTACAATCGTGAAAATTCGACATCACGTGCACGCGCACATCCTGAGCAGTTCCTAAGTTACGGTGGCTTAAACGCGCATATCAAACGAATTGCTGAGCAGTTGCAGTCGAGACATCTCTCGCTCGACACCGCTCGCGATTCCTGCGCAAGCACCCCAGAAATCTGATGACGAATTGCATCTCACAAAATTATAGCATAAGCTAATTAATAGATCTACTGTAAGGTGCGGTTGGATGAATATCCCGCTTACCAATTGACGTATCAACTACGTACAGTATTGGCCCAATTACACTGCTCCAATGACTACCGGGTGCCTAGGTGTTTGTCGCATATACAGTCAATATAGGTTACATGTCTATACGTATGCATGAACTTCCAAATATGGTGTTTGGTAAATTCCAAGACATTGCCATGTTGCTATGCAATTACTGGTTTCTCGCTGTAGTCGCGCTAATTGAGGTGAGTTTGCTAGCTCTCCAAATACAATATATTGTGCTTTGTTTGAATACAATGGATAGTTATAGTACCCCAAGAGTCAAATGAAATCTATTACTTGCACAATTGTAATAATTAATAAAGGGCTGGGAAGCAGAGTGCTCTAACCCACTAAACAGCAATTTACTCCTCTAAAACTCAATTACATTTTAAAATGTGTTTCAGAACGAGGGGAAAATTCATTAAATTAAAATTATTTCATGAATGCTAATAGGTATACCCAACTTTTTAATTCTATTTGGACAATTCCCTATTTTTATAATTCCTGGATAGACTAGTTTGGTTTTGAGCCCTTCGTATACGCATATAGTCAGGCCCTACAGTGTTTGGTTGCTGCATTACATGCATATCTATGGTTCCTGCATGGATGAGTGAATATGTCATCAGTAGCCATACATTATGTACACCTACAGTTGGAGCAGTCATGGCATCTTCTCAACTGTCACCAAGAGATGTAGTGAGGGCTCTCCAAACACTAAATGATGATAAGACAAAGCAACTGTTCTACCATCTTGACCTACCCATCCAAACTCTTACAAACATCGAGGCCAAACACAGTGGGGGGATGCTCACCATTCACTGTGTTCACGAATGGATTAATAGTGATCTTGAGGCTAGCTGGGGAAAGATTGTGACTGGCCTCAGACACATTGGAATGAAGGTTTTGGCTGAAGAGTTGGCCACTCAATCAATATCATGTACCATCTGTTGGTGACCACCTCTCATCTGACCCCATCACCTCCCGAGTATCAACTCAAGGCTCAGATGGTAGCTATACAATCCTCAGTCACCCCTGGATCTGATCCTGTACAGCCTCTCACCTTTGAGGTCTCCTCTGATCACCCAGCAAATGTTAGTACCAAGTCAGCCATCAGCAATCCTGTACAATCTGTTGTTCCCAAAGTCCTATCAACGCAAGCAGTGATAAGTGGCGCAGAGTCAGCCCCTGGCAATCATGTGCTCTCCAATGCTAACCCAGCAGCCCTCACTCCTGTGGTATACCTATATCCTCTACTCACAACAGCACTGAATCCACTCAAAACATCTCCCTACAGCCACTTGTTCCTCTAGCCTTCACTGCTCACTCAGCACCAGTCATCACTGACCGAGTTAAACAAGTGAAGGAAGAAATAAGACAGCTTCAAAACACCTTTATCAGTATAGTGTCCAAGACACGATCAGCATTGCGCAAGAGAGAGTCACAGGATTCCGAGTTTGTTGACGATTTTCGTGACTATCTCTTGTTCCTTCCTGTTTCAAAGAAAGCCGTACATGTCAAGTTCTTCCATGATAATGAGAAGGACATCACTGAAGCGAAGAACATTCTAACGTTTATTGCTATCCTCAGTCGCTACTGTAACTACTCCAATTATGAGATATTCCTCCATTTAATCGAAAGGTTCTGTGAAGACACACTGCAAAAGAGAATGATTAACTACCACTCATCACACGTGAGGTTTGAAATGGGTACAACCATTGATGTCTACCTTGCTGCTATTTCAGCTTCCCAAGAGCTCACTCTTGCCTTCTCTCGAATGTCAGTGAAGATCAGTAAGCCAACTTCCAAATGTACACTACATGACATACGAAAGCTGAAGGAAGACCTTGCTGAAAAAGCATTCCTTCAATCACACAGCATCTACATTGACACCATAGCTGTGGGCTCTGCTCCGTTTCCCTTCTAACTGCATGGAATGGGATCATCTGACAGAGGTGTCTGTGGATGGAGAACAGCTTAAAATTCAACACTGGACGAAAAGTGAAATTTCCTGTGTGACCTGCTGTGGAATAGGTCGCATTTCATGACATCTCCTGTACCTATCCAGTAGTGGATAGGTACAGGACAGGTCATGAAACGTGACCAATTCCATAGCAGGTCACACAGGAAATTTTACTTTTCGTCCAGTGCAACATGAAGGCAAACAAAAATTGGTGCGTGTTTGCATGTGTATGCACTCTACTACACAACATTTATAAATTCCCTACCATCACACATACTATATCTCACTCTAAATTCAGATCAGTGAGGATGAGGACCCAGTTGGCCATGACACTAACTCAATGAGTGAAGATCCAGGTCACAATGTCCCAGAGAGTGGTCCTCCCCCACAAACCAACCAGATCTCTGCTGTACGTTACATCTGTCCGTTTTGGGCTGTTTAGCCAAATAATGGCCCAAAACACTCCTAATTTTCTCTCTATATACAGTACTGTCCACATACATGTACATGTAATCTATCCTGTGTTACTGAAAAACATGTGATATCTTCCTATTCCAGGAGAACTGGCATCCAGTGTTGGACATTGACAAGGGCATTGATGTAGCTGAATCAGATGATGATGGGAAACTGACTGCTGCCAACAGCCAGAGAGGATCAGCTGCTGGTGACTTTGGCTCCATCTAAAGACCTTCTAACCTCGTGCTACACAAAAAGCATTTGTCAGGTGACAGCAACCCTAACTCATCAACAAGCTGTTATCACTCAGGCAACACCACTGGACCAGACTCTGAGCAGCAGTTCCCTCAACTCATCATGTTTGACTCACCAATTGATTCCAAAGCTACTACATCCAACATTGATCTCACAAACTTCGACCCCCTATTACTTATGGACCCTTACAGTGGGAGCACTTCGGGAAGTGTGTCCACCTCTCCCAGCATGCGCAGGCAAACACCTCCCAGATCTCCCTCCATCAATGATCTACAGCTGGTCAAATGCAGTCCAATTTGTCGTCCCCGGCCTCGCCCCCGACCTCATCACAAAAGTGACATGTCTCTCTCGGACTCAGTCAAAAGTCTGATTGTAGGAGGCACAACAGGAGATAATGACCTTGGGGACTATGACTCTGGGTATGGGAAATCTGACAGTAATGCTCTGTCTACCTACAGCAGTTCCTTTGAGATCAAAAGCAGTCCAATTATACGTGCCCGGCATCGCTGGCGTCGCCTGTATGGGATGAGTCGTGAATCAATTCCAACTTTCTCACCATTGCAACCTAATCAAAAAAGTGATGTTTCTCCCTCCGGCTCAGTCCAGAGTCTTATTGTAGGAAGCACAATGGGAGACAGAGACTTTGGAGACTATGACTCTGATCATACATCCACCTATGACAGTCTGATAGATTTAAGCGATGTTTGTGAGCTCGAAGATCCCCTCCCACTTCCAGTACCCTCCAAAGTCAATCTGGATACATTAAATTTTGATTTCGATCTTCAAAAAAATTATTTTAAGTAACTTTTTTGCTTTCTTGCAAGACTTTGTGTGCATTTGTGTGGAATGTGTCTTTTTAACTGCATTGATTTGGCCTATAACACACGTTTCTATATATTATATATCACCTTGCAAAGTTGTAATGTGTCATGCTTTAGATTTTGGGCATTATATTTTGTGTCAGGAGATAAGTAGGTCTTTACTGAAAACAGCGCTAGCGTGAATATACTGGCCCAGCCACAGAAGGCTTGAGAAGCTCGCTCTACTACATAAGCTCGTATTTCACTGTAAGGTGGCGTTTAGTACCCTATTAGCTATATAGGCTTTTGAAGAAGTACGTATATAAACCTGTGCCGTCGAAAGAACGAGCTCGGGATCGCAGTAAGTAAATGATGCGCATGTCCCGCCGTGGGCTAACAAAATTGCTCGAATTGTCTGTATATACCACAATGATCAGTCCCGAACCGGTTAGATGTCTCGCATGACGTAGACCTCTATATATATATTGAGACCAACAACACCCCAACAATTAGAAAACTAGGTTGGTATATTTTTTCCAGTTTTGAGTTTAGAAAGAGTGCTCGACTTTAATATTATCTTTATTTTATGTATGTTTGACTAATGGGCCACCTTGGCCTCTGTATGTCATAAAAATTATTATTATTATTATTATTATTATTATTATTATTATTATTATTATTATTATTATTATTATTATTATTATATTATATACTAGGCTGTATACCCTTTCTATCTATGCGATCGATCGTGATAGCAAGATCGCCGCCGACAGAAGGTATCATGTATAGATCTATACGTGATGGTATGGCGTAGCAAGACATTATAAGCTCGCGTTTCGCGGGTTGTCTTGCGAAAAGGGGGGTTCGTCCGAACCCTCCCTCGCTACGAGCCTCCGGAAATTGGACCTCAGCCCAAGCAGCGAAGCAGGCGACGCCGGGGGAGTAGTATTGATCTCAAAGCTGCTATAGGTGAACAGAGCATTTCTGTCAGCTTTCCCATACCCAGAATCACAGTCTCCAAGGTCACTGTGTCTCCTGTTGTGTCTCTTACAATCAGAATCTGGACTGGAGACAAATGCACTTCCACCAATAGATCTACTTGATTTTGAAATTGATTTTGGAAAAGTTCAAGCAGCTTTTTTGCTTTGCTTTGCACATGTGTGGAATGTGTGTCTTTTGAAACTTGCATCTTCTTTTCCTATAATACAATTTTATACATATAGTTTGAGTTGACCTGTTTATCTGGTTTGTGATGCTTTGGTTGAGGTGCTTTGGTTGTATATGTACATGTGATTCGAGCCCAACCGTGCAGCTGAGTTGCCTCGGTAGCCCAGTTGGTAAGAGCGACGCCTATATAGCAAGTGGACAGTCGTAGGTTCGAATCCCACCGGAGGCAGTTTTTTTCTTTGAAAAATAACTGTATTGCACGAGTTGTGTTGTGTTGCTTTGTCTTTCTGTTGTGTTGTGTTGCTTTGCCTTTCTTTCTAAGCATCTCATGAATCATTAAGTCATGTATCACCTTGTGAAGTCGTGATGTCCCATGCTTTAGATTTTGGCCATTACTTGAACAATATTTTGTGTCAGAGCCATTGACAAGTGTTTCAAGATGTTCATTCAACCTTTCTGTCAATATCATATGTGTGTCAACATTCCCTGCATGGCAGTTTGTCGGTCGAGTACAGTAAAGTGGAGGCACAATATATATTGTGCTCCTCTGCATGTGCAGCAAATGATTTGTACAACAGAGTTGAGAGATAGTGCATATAGTGCTGGCATAGAAGATCAAATACAAACAATGATCATTACAGTCAACTGCAGTTTGTCTATAATTATACTCCTGTGCAGACCCTTAAAATTTTGTACATACAATGAATTTCTATATATGCATGTGCATGACTCGTATCCTACATGTCTCGTATGACATAAATATATGAATCAGCTTCACATATTAATTGTGGCTATAGACCCAATAATCAACTCCTACAGCTTCTATGAATCTTGATAGCTACTTAGTTGTTCCTCCTAGGATTTTCCCTAGCCTCAGGTTACTAGACCTACGGTGCACACGGAAGTCCTATTGTGGTCTCTGATAAATACCCTGACATTGCTGAGTTGCACAGCAAAAATTGTTTGCTATTTTAAACATTTTTTTATGGTTACCTCAGTTGCATGTTTCATAGAAAAGATTATAGTTCCACTAAAACATGAATGTTTGTGTGGGATTTCCACTAAGGAATTATTGCAATGTGTGTATTCCTGATCATTTCTAATTGCTTATGGAATGTAGTCTTTACAACTGTAACTAACAGGACATAGATATTTAGTGATTTTACTCACCCATGTAATTTTCCTTCATACTTGGGTATGCATGCAGTTAATCACTTATTGCATCATTACATACTGGACTGTACAATTAGCACACTCCTTATATAATGAAATGCACTTGTAAAGTGCGTAACCCTCGCGCAGTTATGACTACCAAGTAAATATATTAGAGCTCCTGACTCTCTTCGTGCTCTGCACATACTTGTAGCTAATGCAAAACTATATCTAACAGCAAGTCGTGCTGCTGCGATCTTCAATTAATGCGCACCTTCAGGTATAAACCGCTGCCTAAAACAGATACACTTCTGACGATACAGCTCCAGACTTCCTATTACGAAGTAGCAATACTGCTTGTCAATATATCCATGTTTGGCTATCACAACAATTATGGTTCACGAAAATCGGCAATTTACCGCTTTTCTTCAACAACGCAGGTCCGGTCTCTTCTTTCCGCTCCAAATGTTAACTGTGCCGAGCGCTAACGCTACTTCTTCATATCTCCAAGTTTGGTACTTATAGCAGCCACGGTTTACGAGAAAACTTGTTTACAGACAGACAGACAGACAGACAGACAGACAGACAGACAGACAGACACACACACACACACACACACACACACACACACCGACCGACTACAATAACCCTCCCGCGCATGCGCGAGGGTTAATAATGAGTCATAGTTTAGATACATGCAAAATATGCAACTGAGGTAACCACACTTGTGGTCAAAACAACTACCTATTTTTGCAGTGTGCTGTTTCACATAGAGTCTGCCAATCGAGGTGAGTTTGTTAGCTCTCTCAATAAGTCTGTAAGACAATGTACAGAATAATGTACGTTATTTTAAGTCAAGTGATCGAGAACTCTATTATAATCATATTTTTGTAAGGTTAGTGGCTGTTGCTTATATTTTTCTAAGCCTAGTGGCTGTTATATATTTAATTTGTATTTTTTAAGCCTAGTGGGTGTTGTATTTAGTTTAAGTCTTAGGGATAATTTTTAACCAGGTTGTTGTCACTTGTGTCTATGTCGTGTACATGAATGTGTGAGCTTTGGACACTTGGGTGTGTGGGGAGAGTTGGCTAACCACAAAAGATCTTTAACCCACCGCCCCAAGGCTGGGCATCCAGGTATCCTAGTTTTTGTGTGTTTGTATGTATACAAGTGTAAAAACATTTTCAATAAAATGTTGAAGGATGTAGGGATGGAAGTGCCAGAAAGTATAGAAACAAGGTCAAAGTTCAGCATGCATGCAAAGGCAGGGGATGATAGCATGCAACAATCATAACATGCGTAACCCCATATTTACAGATGTAGGGATATGGGGTTACGCATGTTATGATTGTTGCATGCTATCATCCCCTGCCTTTGTCTGCATGCATGCTGAACTTTGATCTTGTTTCTATACTTTCTGGCACTTCCATCCCTACATCCTTCAACATTTTATTGAAAATGTTTTTACACTTGTTTCACTGGTTTTTACTGTGTGTAATAACGTGTATAAACCTACTGGCTTTCGGTTCTACCTCCCTTGCATACCTATGAGGATAGCCAGCAATTGGCAGTGACTCCTACATCCTGTCTTGTACGAATATTGCAAACTGAGTACAACAGCGGGTCCAGTTATGGCAACAGTTAGTCGTTCAAAGAAATGGACACAAAGGAGCAACGCTGGTAGCCAAACAGCGCGACAAACCACAACCACGACCAAACTTCCAACGTCACGTCTTCGGCACGTGAGCCAACAAGCAAATGGCGTCTAAACTAACGCTTCTAAGCTTGCCAAACTGGAGTTTGACGGGCTTTGGGAGAAGGTATGAAGATTTTGTGCATCAAGGATCATGTACACTCCAGTATAAATGATTTTCGTGAAAGAAATAGAGCGATTACTAACCCCAGTTTTGCGGTAGGTCGTTTGAACTGAAGAAGAAAGAAGAAGAAAAAGAAGAAGAAAAAGAAGAAGAAGAAGAAGATGATGAACAATCGGCGTTTTTACAATTTTCCGAGAATCACCGTAGCTGTATATTTTACGGAGTTTGGGAGTATTATAGTGTATAGAGGCACTCGCAGAGCACGTTGTTTGTCAGAAAAGGCCTATAACTTCCGCGTTCGAGAGTTCTCAGCCGTTACTTTTGTATGGGGCTAATGGGCGTGTCTGCGCCATCCCTACATATAGAGTCTACCGACTCTATGATATGTTGTGTATGGGTGGAGGGGGTAGGGGGTTGTCTATGTTACTGGGTTGGGTTATATTCTTCCTTTTTTCTCTCTTTTTATATGCTGTCTGCTAGTGTGCTACACACATGTATTTTCATGTATTAATAATGTAGCCTGGGCCCTTGTTTAAACTTTTACATACATCTGTGTTCCTGTATCGCATCAGTGGTTTCTCCACAGATGAGTGTATCGTTATGTACACCTATACACTGTAAAAATCAGTTTTGTAATAATAGCAAAATTGTTTGTTGCATGAGTTTCATCCCATACATACATCAGTTCATCATGTGATACTACAATATTGTACTCCCTAGATAATGACTATTCCTTACATGTGTGAGTGGATAGAGTATTCCATAATGACCCTACACATGTGACTCACACATGTAAGGAATACTCATTGTCTAGGGAGTACAATATTGTAGTATCACATGATGAACTGATGTATACATAGGATAAAACTCACACAACAAACAATATTGTTATTATGACAAAATTGATTTTACAGTGATACAGTTGGAGCAGTCATGGCATCTTCTCAACTGTCACCAAGAGATGTAGTGAGGGCTCTTCAAACACTGAATGATGATAAGACAAAGCAACTTTTCTACCATCTTGACCTACCTATTCAAACCCTTACCAACATCGAGGGCAAATACAGTGAGGGAATGCTCACCATTCGGTGTGTGCACGAGTGGATTAATAGGGACCTTGAGGCAAGCTGGGGAAAGATTGTGACCAGCCTCACACACATTGGAATGAACAGCTTGGCTAAAAAGTTGGCTATTCAACATCACGTAGAGACTCCACCATCTGTTAATGACCACCTCACTTCTGACCCCATCACCCCCCTTATATCAGCTCAACACTCAGATGGTACACAATCCTCAGTCACCTCTGGATTTGATCCTGTACAGCCTTTCACCTCTGAGATCTCCTCTGATCACCCAGTGAAAGTCACCTCTGAGTCAAACCCCAGTACTCCCGTACAGCCTGCTGCTACTGAGGTCTCCACTGCCCATCCAGCAACAGCTGAAGGCAGCACTGAGATACCCGCCAGCAATCTAGTCACTTCTGGACTCTCCTCTACTACTCACCCAGAAACGGGCAGCTCTGACCCAATCCAACAAGTAAAGGAAAAGATAGAACACTTTCAAGACACCTTCGCTGACTTAATGACTGACACACAATTGGAGCTGAGTGACAAGGAGAATCAAGATCGAACATTCTTTACCAAGTTCCGTGGCTATCTCATGTTCCTTCCTGCCTCCAAGAAAGCCATACATGTCAAGTTCTTCCGTGAGAGTGAAAATGACTTCATCAAAGCTGAGAATATTCTAAAGCTCTTTGCAATCCTCGGCCGCTACTGCGACTATTCCAATTATGAGATACTACTCCAGCTCGTTAAGAAGTTTTGCAATACCACACTGCAAATGAGAATAATTGAGTACTGTTCATCACACAGACGGTTTGAAGTGAACACAACTGTTGATGTCTATGTGGCAGCTATTTCAGCTTCCAAAGAGCTCACTCTTGCCTTCACTCGAATGTCAGTGAAGATCAGTAAGCCAACTTCCCAATGCACACTTCATGACATACGAAAGCTGAAGGAAGATCTCGCTGATAAGGCCTTCCTTCCCTCACACAGCATCTATATTGACACCATAGCTGTGGGGTCTGTGGTAGTTGTGCTCTGTTTCCCTCCCAACTGCGGGGAATGGGTTCTGGCTGCACTCACACCAGCCTTTCTTCAGACACATAATCTGACAGAGGTGTCTGTGGATGGAGAACAACTTAAAATTCAACATGAAGACGAAGCCAAATTGGTGTGTGTGTGTGTGTGTGTGTGTGTGTGTGTGTGTGTGTGTGTGTGTGTGTGTGTGTGTGTGTGTGTGTGTGTGTGTGTGTGTGTGTGTGTGTGTGTGTGTGTGTGTGTGTGTGTGTGTGTGTGTGTGTGTGTGTGTGTGTGTGTGTGTGTGTGTGTGTGTGTGTGTGTGTGTGTGTGTGTGTGTGTGTGTGTGTGTGTGTGTGTGTGTGTGTGTGTGTGTGCATGACTCTCACTCTACTGCACTACCATTCTTACCATCACACATAACATACTATATCTCACTCTACATTCAGATCAGTGAGGATGAGGACCCAGCCGGCCATGACACTGATCCAACCAGTGAAGATGTGGATCCAGCTCACCACATCCCAGACAGTGGTCCTCCCCCACAGATCACCGACAAGACCTTTGCTGTAAGTCACATCTCTCTCATATCTCTTTTGAGGTGTTTAGCCAAACTATTCCCAATACACACCTCCATACATAAGTCATCATAGTGTGTTAATTGATATATCTTCCTATTCCGTGCAGGAGAACTGGAGTCCAGTGCTGGATAATGATGAGGGGATTGATGGAATGACTGGTAATGACAGCAAACTGAGTGAGACTATTGTGAGTTGCTGTCATGTTCGTTGTCATGCGTAGAGAGAAAGTCTGGAGTTGTAGTTTGATAATGCTACACTAGGTTTGAGTCCACCTGTTTTATCAGGTTGAAATTCTTTGCCTTGATCTGTAGTTATGTATTGGTTGTCACCACCAAGTAAGTCAGAGAAGTATATTCTTGCTCTTTCAGTTTTTTCAACAGAAGACTGATGAAGACATAGCCTCACAGATTCAGGATGCCAGGCAAAGAAGGTATTGTAAGTTAATAATAATAATACTCAAAAGGCTGCCATAGTACTGAAAGTAGTGGTATTATCAGTAGTCTGAACTACTATAACATCAATTCTGCTTCTGGGATTGTTGACCACCACTTACGCCATAGACAACTTTGTTTGGGGGTGCTTAGAAAATGCTTTTCAAGTGTACGTAAGTATGCCGCGGCTTTCACTCTAGGCAACACCCTCTGATGCCTATGATATCTAGCGTGTTTCAGCACCCCCAAGTGCCCATTATCTCACTCTGCGGCCTTGTTATTAGTAATGCCTACCATGAGGGTATCACAGTCAACATCAGGCCTAGGAAGATTCAACTGAGATAGCCTAATGTGTGCATAGCTACCTGCTGTAAAATGTCATTTAATCCGTTGAAGGTATTGTGAGTCATGTCCCCAATTGGACGAGTAATGCTTCCATAATAGCCCCACTTGCCTTACTGTAGTTGGAAGTCAGGATGTAATATGTCTTGTTTGTCTGTCTCTTTCCCCTTCTTTTGTATTTCAAATAGAGCTATGTAGTGTGCTATACACATGCATGTATTTCCATATGCATGTGTGTGTGTGTGTGTGTGTGTGTGTGTGTGCGTGTGCGTGTGCGTGTGCGTGTGCGTGTGCGTGTGCGTGTGCGTGTGTGTGTGTGTGCGTGTGCGTGTGCGTGTGCGTGTGCGTGTGCGTGTGCGTGTGTGTGTGTGTGTGTGTAAATATAACCATTCTGCATTATGTATGTCTATTTGCATCACACAGGCACCTCATGCAAGAGCTGATAGAGACAGAGAAAGCATACATTGGACAATTAGAGAGAGTTGTAGAGGTATATCACAAACTTCCTGGTGTCACACTGTACTATGTTTAGGAATGCATGCTTCTGTCTCTTCTCTTTCTCTCACTCCTTCCTACCCCCACTCTCCCTTACTTCTTCCCATCTCTTTAGAACTATATGCCTGCTATGGAGGACATTCAGGAAATGCCAAGAAGTATTGTGGGCAAGAAGAACATCATATTCTCTAACCTTCCGCAGCTTTTGGAGTTTAACAGACAGTAAGTGGACAGGATTGGGCTATCAATATACTTGTCACGCTACCGCCTGGCAAGTGACTGCGCATTACACACTCCTCTAGCAGTAGCATAACAAAAAAAGACAGACAGAAAACTGAATGATTGACTAACAATGAACTCATGCCCAGCAATATATACCACAATAACGATATCACATCCATTATAGTATTACTTCCGTTACATACTAGTATGAAAGAGAATGCCATTATACCAACTCAAGAATAGAAACTTGATTCATAATGAGTGTTGAGACCAGTGCATGTACATATACAGGGTTTCTAGGCTCTACATTGGACATGTACACAGTGTTCTCTTTCACAAATTTAATTTGTTAGTAGTAATTGTCTGAAGGTAGTGTGTGGTTGGTGTTGGTGCATACCAGGTATTGTGTTGATTTTTCTCAATCAGGATAATTCTACCTCAGTTGGAGCAGTGTCGAGAGTGTCCCATTAAAATAGGGGCAATTTTCCTTAATGAAGAGGAGGAGTTTCTCAATTACTCTTGCTATTTCAAAAACATGCCAGACCAGAGAAGAGCTATGGAGGAGGGTGGAATCGAGTTCTTTGCTGTAAGTATCTCTCTTCAGTACACTAACACACATGCAACTTCTCATGTAATAATGTTCTTGTTTGCCTCTGCAATAATCACAGGATGTCCAGAGCAAGCTACAGGACAGCACTGATATCAGCTCATACCTAGTCAAGCCTTTTCAGAGGGCCATGGCCTATAAAGTTTTCCTAGCTGTAAGTTAATTACTACTGGGCATGTTGTATATATGTTTGTACAGAGTAAGTGAGATCAGGTTTGCAGTAAATTAGAATAGTTTGGCTGCTTCCTCATTACTACTTATAGAGGGTCTGCATTTGTGATGCACTCCATGAATGTTGCAATGTTTATCATTTTCAACCTTCTGGCAGTACAGTGTGTGTCTAAAAGTCGATTATGAATAATTATTGCAGTATTATATCTCCTGACTCTTAATTCACTGATACCTATAGCAGAGCATATGTTATCTCCCTCTATAAAATGTTGTTCTTGTTCAAGAGGATCAGGCTACTGTGCACTTAATGCGTTGTGTAATCTCTTGTCAGGACATGATCAAACACTCAAGTATAAATGTAACTGATCGCAAGGGAAAGCTAAAGAAGTATAATGACCTGTTGAGTGTAAGTATATCAGTGGTCATAGTGTGTGTGTAATATGCCCTCTCCTCCCTTCCAGGAGGCATACAAAATGATAGACTTTGTTCTACGACATGGAAGTGACCTGCTGGCATTAGAGGCCCTGAAAGGTTTTGATGGAAATATTCGTGAACAAGGGAAGTTATTCCGCCAAGGTGACCTGGTGGTCTATGAGAGGCAGGAAACACACACAAGGAGAGTATTCCTCTTTGATAACACCCTCATCCTGGCAAAGACAACCAAGCTCAAACACCAACCAGACATTTTTGCCACTGAAGTCTATGAATGTCAAAGTGCATACAAGGTATTCAAATGGACTTGTCTCCTCCCTTGAAATATTATGTGTATATATCTCTCCCTTTCACTCTTCATAGATGAGTGACTTTACTCTCTATGAGAATGTCTCTGGTCACCCAACAAGTTTTGAGCTCTGTGGGAAGAAAGAGTCCTTAATTCTCCATGCTGAAACACAGGAAGAGAAGACCTGCTGGACACAGGATATCTGTGCTTGCTTCAGTCATATCCTTCAGCTGAAAAGTATGCAGTGTATTAATACTAACATACATATCCATGTAGTGCCACTCCTGCATGCATGTGAGCCTCACAAGTTTGTGTCATGTGTTACTTGAGTTTTGCTTTTGTGATTAATGTTCGATTAGATCAAACTCTCCAAGCTTGCAGTTCCAGAGCTCCTACAACTACAGTCCCTTTTAGGGTTGCAACTCTTGGCCGTCCCTTTGGTCACACTATGAGAAGAGCCCTCCGCTACTCGGGGAAAGTACCCAGAAAAAGCCAGGGAGAAAGTCGCCACCATCTCCCATTACAGATCAGTACTGACAGTGATGATGAGATGCAGGTTGTGCGATCAAGTACCTACTCCCCAACTTCATCCTCAATAATTAGTCATCTCTCTGGAGTCTTTCTTGAGCTCAGATCATCTGCTAGCTCACTGGACAAGTACAGTACCTCTGATTATGGTAGCATGTCTTCTTCAAGCACACCCACCCAATTCCAAAGGATGGATAGTGATGTGCAAGTGCAGCAAACACCTATACCCAGTCCCCCAGAATCCATAAATAGACAATCAAAACTGGTATATGAGGTACATCGAGTAGAGCGCCATAGCAAAAGTGACCCACACCCACCAGAAGTGAGCATTCTTGATTCCTTGCCCAGCTCTAGCCCATCAAGTCAAGAACATAACTGAGGATTCCACTATTCTGGGAGATAAATATTATTCATTACTCTTTAGATATACTTCCTTTTTGTATATATGTAATGTGTAAACCATGGCCTAGTGTAGAGCTGTATATATCACAAGTATACTTCTAAACATAATATATAGCAGATGTATATCTGAAAATATACACCGGATTGGACATGATATATAAACTATATGTTTATATTTGTTTATGTTTGATGAGGTGTATATGCACTATAAAACCTACTGTTACCTTAGCACCATAGTAGGCTCTCACACTATTATTAGGTGAGTCAAAGTGAGCCTAATTCTGGCCACTGAAGTGAAAGGCGCATTCATGTGCAGCACTACATACATACACACTACATAGTATTCTTTCAATGAGAACAATATAGTGATACAGAGTCACTTATACCAGTACCGTGTATCACACAGTACAGTAGTACTGTGTATATAGGGATTGCTATGGTCTATCCCCATTGAAAACCATATATAAGGTTTTACATCACTTTCACTTTCAGTTTGCTACCTACTGGACTTTTGTTAACATGAATGTGTAACTATACCCAGAAACTAACTGTGATTATAAAATGGTATAATTTGATGCACGAGAAAGGTGTTAAATTATCAAAAGTCTATTTTGTAAATTCTTCATCTTCTTCTTCCGCTTCAGGCGTAACTCACTAACGGTAACACATCTAAACACGAAACTTGGTACAGTGATGTAGTTCCACTGTGGGTAGTGCATCATCATGTTAAAAATCTTGTACTTCTGTAAAATAAACAAAAATAGCCTCAGGCAATGTATTATTAATGGAGGCCACACAATCCTATATCTGACTAATGAAAGCCCTGCTAAATGTGAAATTTTGTATGATAGTATAGTACCTCAATGATCAACGTTGTGATAAAATCTCTGTAAACAATGTAAATCTTGTAATATAACAACAAATAACCTCAGGCAAGGACTATTGTATCTCACTAACAAAAGCTCCACTAAATGTGGAAATTGGCATGATGGTAAAGTGTAATACACCAATGATCAACGTTGTGATAAATCTCTGTAAACAATGTAAATCTTGTAATATAACAATAAATAGCCTCAGGCAAGCATTACTGTATCTCACTTACAAAAGCTCCAGTAAATGTGGAAATTGGTATAACGGTAAAGCTTAATACCCCAAAGATCAATATTGTGATAAAATCTCTGTAAACCATGTAAATCTTGTAAAAAATACCCTCAGGCAAGTATCACCGTATCTTACTAACAGAAGCTCTACTAAATGTGGAAATTGGTGTGATGGTAAAGTGTAATACAACAATGATCAACGTTGTGATAAGATCTATGTAAACAATGTAAATCTTGTAATACATCAACTAATAGCCTCAGGCAAGCATTTTTGTATCTCACTAATAACAGCTCCACTAAATGTGAAAATTGGTATGATGATAAAGTGTAATATACAAATGATCAATCTTCATCTCACTAACAAAAGCTCCAGTAAATGTGGAAATTGGTATAATGGTAAGCTTAATACTCCGAAGATCAACATTGTGATAAAATCTCTGTAAACAATGTAAATCTTGTAATATAACTAACCAAAGGCAATAGTTAGCTATATCTCACTAACAAAAGTAGCACTAAATGTGGAAATTGATGTGGTGTTAAAGCTAATTTAATGTTGAGATAAAATCTTGTAATCTTGTAAATAGTAGCCCCAGGCACTACTTTGCTATATTTCATTAACAAAAGCTCCACTAAATATAAAATTGGTATACACAAACAATTGATGTTGCGATAAAAATGTTAGATAGCCTCAGGCTACAATCTCTATTAGCTAATACGTTTGCTACCAAGTAAACTGTAAAATAGCAAAACGCATGTACTTAGGTCCAGAAAAAATGACAGGAGACAAGTAAATATAAAACCTTTAGGAAATTAGAAATGAAATATAGGGATTGCATAAAAAGGAACGGAGACAAGATTGGGACACTGACATGTTATGATATATCGACGTACCCATAATGTTATGTTGATATTTCATAACATGTCTGTCCCAATCTTGTCTCCGTTCCTTTTATGCAATCCCTATATTTCCTTTCCAATTTCCCAAATTTTTTATTTACTTGTTGGAATATATCTGTCAGTAAACATATGCACTGATACGTACACGATGTTCAATTTAGGTATAGTCCATTACATGGCAGTGTGTTATATAGCATAGTACTTATGCTTTGTACACAATTTATATACTAATTTTGAAGTTAATGATTAGTATTCCTTATGGATTGGTACAATCTTGTATAGGATAAGTACAACAACAATTAGCAATAACAACAAAGATAGCTGTATGTTCTGAAGAATTAACGATCAAAAGCATAATCTGGCATTTCCCCATGGAAGCAAAACTTTTCAAAGATTCCTTCACTATGACTGGAGGGCTTATTTCCAGATGCAGACTCTTTACCCAGAGGGTCCTGGGGATTGCCTAATCCACAACTCTTTCGATACTCTCCCCACTCTGGTACAGCAACCAGAATGGCTGCAATCTTGTAAAACACTTCAATATTTGGCTCATTCCCATGTATTCCAATGCAACCAGCTACCTCCTGTTGTGAATCATTAAACTTTTCACTAATATTTTGACACCAGGTGATGTGGTGGACGTGATGGCCTTCGCTGAATATATCAATAAATTTTGCACAGGGATCTTCCTCACTATAATAGGATGTGCCTGTACAAATTAAAAATCTGGGAAGTGTACCTGTAGTCTTTAATAACTGGTTTCACAATCACTGACAAACCAAGAGACTTGGCAACTGAGTAGACAATTTCATCAGCTCCTTTTAAAAGGTGAGGGAGAGATGAAGTGCTGTTAAGGTCAGTGCATGCATACTTGTGTTGGCAAACAAACCCCAGAACACCTCCACTGCGCATGAAGTGTGGATGACCCAGGACAGTACTCAGTTCCTTGTAAAGTGGATTAATGCTGGTATCATGAAGGGGTTTAGCTTCAATAGATTTTGTCTCACACGTCGTGGCATACAGGTTATAGGTCAATGTGATACGATGTCCCTCGGTGACTGGGAGGACTTCATGTTCCACATCACTGAAGAACACTGCCCAGCTTGCTGTCTTCCTTGGATTTTCGGGAGGAGAAGACCAGTCAAACTTCACTGTACGACCATGGTGACATATGACTAGTTCTCCACCAGAGAATTGGGTTGGCAGACACACAACAAGGCTACCAAACATCTGCTCAGATTTCGGAGTGTCCACATGTGTCTTGAAGAAACCACCACTGGTGTAAATATTGAGCTTGTACAACTCAGCCTGAATACCCTGGACATTTGTCATCATTGTCATAGCAGCAAGCTGGATGGGAGTATTGGCAACTTGGAATGAAGTTACAAAATGGTCAGGGTCAAGTTTTAGAGAATTTCGGTAGTTTGTGTCAGTCACTAGCTGATCATTGCGACCAAAGCCTGCAACAGAGCAGGCATCAAGAAGCTGCTGGATGTCGGCATCACTGGCTCCAGGAAACACAACCTTGTGCAGCTCTCCAGTGGTGTTCTCATATACCAGCTGGATTTTATCAGGAGAAGTCAGCTCACCACCACAAGTAAATCTACATGAAAAACTTTCTGCCAGCTTCCCAAGACTTTCCGCGACAGTTTTCTCAGCAGCAGATGCAAGTGTCACTGGCTCAGCTCCAGACTCCTTTCTTCTTTTACTTGGTGGTTTCTCCTCCTCACTTGACAAACTAAAACTCGAGGGGTCTGACAACCCCTCGCTCCAACTCGAACTCGAAATCATACCTTAGACGACGGACACAGCGAATAGCGACATGACTTACCGAATATCCTTTCGAAATTTCATGATCTTGAGCATGCATATACTATACATTTTTACAGGCCCAAGCTGTCCAACGCTTGGCCTCAAAGTAATATTGTACACCATGCCTTATGTTTGTATACAGTGTACTGGTTTGTATATGACAACAAAAAAGATGGATTCTAAAGAATCTGGCATTTTCCCATGGAAACAAAGATTTCTTCACTATAACTGGAGGACTTATTTCCAGATGTAGACTCTTTACCCAGAGGATCCTGGGGAGTGACTGTATAATACACAACCTTGGCGATACTCACCCCATTCTGGTACAGGAACCAGAATGGCTGCAATCTGGTAGTACACTTCAAACACCTGCTTGTCAGCTTCAATGCCATATGTTCCAGCTACCTCCAGTTGGAACTTTTCACTAAACTCCTGACACCAGGTACTGTGGTTGATGTGATGGCCTTTGCCAAATAAATCAGTAAATACTTTACAGTGATCACCCTCATCATAATAAGATATGCCTGTATGTAAATCTGGGAAGTGTTCAAGTAGAATGTAACAGTACATCTTCTCTCTAATAACTGTTTTCACAGTCATTGATAAACCAAGAGAATTGGCAAGTGAGTAGACAATTTCATCAGCTCCTTTTAAACGGCAAGGGAGAGATGAAGTACTTTTATCTATTCAGTCTGTAGAAATGGAATTATGCATGAGTACTTGCATTGGCAAATAAACCCCAGAACACCTCCGGATCCACCACGCATGAAATGTTGATGACCCAGGGCAGAACTCAGTTACTTGTAGAGTGGATTAGTGCTGGGGTATAGCAAGCTTCAATAGCTTTTGTCTCACACGTCTTGGCATACAGGTTGAAGGTCAATGTGTCCCACAGGACTTCGTGTTCCACATCACTGAAAAACACTGCCCAGCTTGCTGTCTTACTTGGATTGTAGGGAGGAGAAGACCAGTTAAACTTCACTGTACAACCAGCAAGCTGGATGGGAGTATTGGCAAGTTGGAATGAAGTTACAAAATGGTCGGTGTCAAGTTTTACAGAACTGCGATAGTTTGTGTCTGTCACTAACTGATCATTGCGACCAAAGCTTGAAATAGAGCAGGCATCAAGAAGCTCCTGGATGTCAGCATCATTGACTGAAGGAAACATACCCTTGTGCAGCTCTCCAGTGCTGTTCTCATATATCAGCTGGATTTTATCAGAAGTCAGCTCACCACCACAAGCATATCTACGTGAAAAACTTTCTGCCAACTTCCCAAACCTTCTGCTACAGTTTTCCCAGCAGCAGATGCAAGTGCCACTGGGTCAGCTCCAGACTCGCTTCTTCCACTTGGTGGTTTTTCCTCATCACTTGACAGACTCCAATTTTGTATATGTATAGGCAAAATTATAAGTAGAATAAAATTATTAATAAATCAAATCATAATCAGGCATTTTACCATGGAAACAAAACTTTTCAAAGATTGCCTCACTATGACTGGAGGACATAGTTCCAGATGTAGACTCTTTACCCAGAGGATCCTAGGGATTGCCTAATCCACAACTTTTGCGATACTCTCCCCATTCTGGTACAGCAACTAGAATGGCTGCAACCTGTTGAAACGCTCCAATGCCTATTTCATCCTCATATATTGCAATGCAACCAGCTACCTCCTGTTGTGAATCACTAAAGTTTTGACACCAGGTGATGTGGTGGATGTGATGGCTATTGCCAAATAATTCAGTGATTACATTACGGGGATCTTCTCCTATACCTTCAGTATACACACCTATACCAAAGTTTGGGAAGTGTTTAAGTAGAATCCAGTGTGAGGGATAGAATGCGTCTCTACACTCTTTAATAACTGGTTTCACAATCACTGACAAACCAAGAGACTTGGCAACTGAGTAGATAATTTCGTCAGCTCTTTTCAAAAGGTGAGAGAGAGATGAAGTGCTATTAAGGTCAGTGCATGTGTACTTGTGTTGGCAAACAAATCCCAGAACACCTCCATCGCGCATGAAGTGTGGATGACACAATGCTGCACTCAGTTCCTTGTAGAGTGGATTAATGCTGCTATCATGAAGGGGTATAGCTTCAATTGCTTTTGTCTCCCACGTCTTGGCATACAGGTTGTAGGTCAATGTGATTCAATGTCCCTCAGTAACTGGGAGGACTTCATGTTCCACGTCACTGAAGAACACTGCCCAGCTTGCTGTCTTCCTTGGATTGTCGGGAGGAGAAGACCAGTCAAACTTCACTGTACCACCATGGTGACGTATGACTAGTTCTCCACCAGAAAATTGGGTTGGCAGACACACAACAAGGCTACCAAACATCTGCTCAGATCTCGGAGTGTCCACGTGTGCCTTGAAGAAACCACCACTGGTGTAAATATTGAGCTTGTACAATGCAGCCTGAATACCCTGGACATTTGGCATCATTGTCATAGCAGCAAGCTGGATGGGAGTATTGGCAACTTGGAATGATGTCATGAAATTGTTAGGATCAAGTTTTAGAAAATTTCGGTAGTTTGTGTCAGTCACTAGCTGATCATTGCGACCAAAGCTTGCAACAGAGCAGGCATCAAGAAGCTGCTGGATGTCGGCATCACTGGCTCCAGGAAACACAACCTTGTGCAACTCTCCATTGGTGTTCTCATATACCAGCTGGATTCTATCAGAAGTCAGCTCACCACCACAAGTAAATCTACATGATAAGCTCTCAGCCAGATCACCAAGGCTTTGTGCTACAGTTCTCTCAGCAGCAGAGGCAAGTGTCACTGGGTCAGCTGTAGCTCCTTGTTTGATGGTTTCCCCTCGGGTTTCTCTTCATCCATTGACGAACTCATATCCTAGACGCACGAATAGCGATTTACCGAATATCTGGTTTAAAATTTCATCACTTTGCGCATGCAGCTTGCTGTCTTCCTTGGATTGTAGGGAGTCAAACTTCACTTTACGACCATGGTGACGTATGACTAGTTCTCCACCAGAGAATTGGGTTGGCAAACACACAAGGCTTCCAGACATCTGCTCAGATCTCGCAGTGTCCACTTGTGCCCACCACTATTGAGTTTGTACAGCTCAGCCTGAATACCCTGCATTATTGTCATAGCAGCAAGCTGGATGGGAGTATTGGCAACTTGGAATGATGTCATGAAATTGTCAGGATCAAGTTTCACAGAACTGCGATATTTTGTGACAGTCACTAGATGATCATTGTGACCAAAGCTTGAAATAGAGCAGGCATCAAGAAGCTCCTGGATGTCAGCATCACTGACTGCAGGAAACATACCCTTGTGCAACTCTCCAGTTCTGTTCTCATATATCAGCTTGATTTTATCAGAAGTCAGCTCACCACCACAAGCAAATATACATGAAAAACTTTCTGCCAACTTCCCAAGACCTTCTGCTACAGGTTTCTCAGCAGCAGATGCAAGTGTCACTGGGTCAGCTCCAGACACGCTTCTTCCACTTGGTGGTTTTTCCTCATCACTTGACAGACTCATACCCCAGAATACTGAAAAAACCCTACACATGTGGGACACCAGGCAACTGCACACACATGTATATACAGCCTGTTAGCTACAGATTATCTGTTTTGTCTTGCGCATACGTACAGGATTAGCCATCACATATGCGTATGCTTGGCAACAGTCTGTGATGAACTAATTTTTCACAAGCACATGTACAGCACTACATATATATTCAGACTACACAATGTATCAACGTTCTTCACATGACAATAGTGACACAGAAACTGGCGTATTGTATTCAGAGACTTTGTGAAGTGAACCATAGTTTGTTTCTTAGACAATTTTGTATATGTATAGGCAAAATTATAAGTAGATTAAAATTATTAATAAATCAAATCATAATCAGGCATTTTACCATGGAAACAAAACTTTTCAAAGATTGCCTCACTATGACTGGAGGACATAGTTCCAGATGTAGACTCTTTACCCAGAGGATCCTGGGGATTGCCTAATCCACAACTTTTGCGATACTCTCCCCATTCTGGTACAGCAACCAGAATGGCTGCAACCTGTTGAAACGCTCCAATGCCTATTTCATCCTCATATATTGCAATGCAACCAGCTACCTCCTGTTGTGAATCACTAAAGTTTTGACACCAGGTGATGTGGTGGATGTGATGGCCATTGCCAAATAATTCAGTGATTATATTACGGGGATCTTCTCCTATACCTTCAGTATACACACCTATACCAAAGTTTGGGAAGTGTTTAAGTAGAATCCAGTGTGAGGGATAGAATGCGTCTCTACACTCTTTAATAACTGGTTTCACAATCACTGACAAACCAAGAGACTTGGCAACTGAGTAGATAATTTCGTCAGCTCCTTTCAAAAGGTGAGAGAGAGATGAAGTGCTATTAAGGTCAGTGCATGTGTACTTGTGTTGGCAAACAAATCCCAGAACACCTCCATCGCGCATGAAGTGTGGATGACACAATGCTGCACTCAGTTCCTTGTAAAGTGGATTAATGCTGCTATCATGAAGGGGTATAGCTTCAATTGCTTTTGTCTCCCACGTCTTGGCATACAGGTTGTAGGTCAATGTGATTCAATGTCCCTCAGTAACTGGGAGGACTTCATGTTCCACGTCACTGAAGAACACTGCCCAGCTTGCTGTCTTCCTTGGATTGTCGGGAGGAGAAGACCAGTCAAACTTCACTGTACGACCATTGTGACATATGACTAGTTCTCCACCAGAGAATTGGGTTGGCAGACACACAACAAGGCTACCAAACATCTGCTCAGATCTCGGAGTGTCCACGTGTGCCTTGAAGAAACCACCACTGGTGTAAATATTGAGCTTGTACAACGCAGCCTGAATACCCTGGACATTTGGCATCATTGTCATAGCAGCAAGCTGGATGGGAGTATTGGCAACTTGGAATGATGTCATGAAATTGTTAGGATCAAGTTTTAGAGAATTTCGGTAGTTTGTGTCAGTCACTAGCTGATCATTGCGACCAAAGCTTGCAACAGAGCAGGCATCAAGAAGCTGCTGGATGTCGACATCACTGGCTCCAGGAAACACAACCTTGTGCAACTCTCCAGTGGTGTTCTCATATACCAGCTGGATTCTATCAGGAGAAGTCAGCTCACCACCACAAGTAAATCTACATGATAAGCTCTCAGCCAGATCACCAAGGCTTTGTGCTACAGTTCTCTCAGCAGCAGATGCAAGTATCACTGGGTCAGCTGCAGCTCCGGACTCCTTGCTTGATGGTTTCTCTTCATCCATTGACGAACTCATATCCTAGACGCACGAATAGCGATATACCGAATATACGGTTCAAAATTTTATCACTTTGCGCAAGCGTACAGGAAACGTAAAATTTTCCAGCAACTTGTATAGGCATTGCCGCAACACTACAAAGTACAAATTAGCAATAACAACAAATAATAGGTTCTAAAGAATTAATCTTAATCTGGCATTTTCCAATGGAAACAAAACCTTTCAAAGATTGCCTCACTATCACTGGAGGACGTATATAGTTTCAGATCTACACTTTTACCCATGAGGGTCCTGGGGATTGCATAATTCATAACTTTTGTCGATACTATCCCCATTCTGGTACAGCAACCAAAATGGCTGCAATCTGTTGAAATGCCCCAGCATTATTTCATCCTCTATGTTGCAATGCAACCAGCTACCTTCCATCATGAATCACTAAAAGTTTTGACACAAGGTGATGTGGTGGATGTGATGGCCATTGCCAAATAATTCAGTGATTAAATTACAGGGATCTTCCCCCACGCCTTCGGTGTATATGCCCGTACCAAAGTTTAGAAAAATCCAGTGCAAGGGAAAGAATGCACTCTTTAATGAATAACTGGTTTCGAATCACTGATAACAATTCTATTAGCGCCTTTAAAAGATGAGGGTGAGATGAGGTGCTGTTCCGGTCAATGTATGCGTATCGGTGTTGGCAAACAACCTCCATAATATAGCTTGCAAAGAACCTATTACACAACAAACAAATAAATGTATCAATATGTGTTCTTGACATGAGAACAATATTGTGACACAGAAACTGGCCTGTTGGAATTAGAGACCTATAATCAGCTGTGTTGGCAATGACCAGATACATGTATCTCGTCTCATTTTCTCTTTATCAACTTGCGCATGCGTACAGGATATATACATAGGTCAAGTTTGCTTCTGCTTGTCAACAATGCAATTCTTTGCATTCAACCATCACCTCATTCTGGGCACTGAAGCTTATGAGAACCCATTCACAAACACATGTACAGCACTATATGACTACACACAGTGTAATTACTGTTCTTGACATGAGAACAATGTACAGAGAAAAGGGGTGTATTGGAATCAGACCCATATTTCTATAATACAAGATGGTCCAGACATTTAGGTAGTCCATTACATGGTATAGTGCATATATTCTACAGCATAGTTGTCTTGTATATAGGTATGTTCATATCACATTAATTTTTGTTTGGTGTACAATAATTAGCAATAAGGACAAACTGAATAATTAATAACGATCAAAAGCATAATCAGGCATTTTCCCATGGAAACAAAACTTTTCAAAGATTGCCTCACTATACATAGTTCCAGATGTAGACTGAGGGTCCTGGGGATTGCTTAATCCACAACTCTTGCGAGACTCTCCCCATTCTGGTACAGCAACCAGAATGGCTACAATCTTGTAAAGCACTTCAATATTTGGCTCATTCCCATGTGTACCAATGCAACCAGCTACTTCCTGTTGTGAATCGTTAAACTTTTCACTAATATTATGACACCAGGTGATGTGGTGGATGTGATGGCCTTTGCTGAATAAATCAGTAAATACTTCACAGGGATCCTCCTCATCATAATAAGATGTGCCTGTACGAAAATCTAGGTGGTGTTCAAGTAGAACATAGTGTGTGGGATCTTCGATGAGTGAGGGATAGTACCTGTAGTCTTTTATGACTGGTTTCACAATCACTGACAAGCCAAGAGACTTGGCAACTGAGTAGACAATTTCATCAGCTCCTTTTAAGAGGTGAGGGAGAGATGAAGTGCTGTTAAGGTCTCTGCAGGCGTACTTGTGTTGGCAAACAAACCCCAAAACACCTCCACCACGCATGAAATATGGGTGACACAATGCTGCACTCAGTTCCTTGTAAAGTGGATTAATGCTCGTATCATGAAGGGGTATAGCTTCAATTGCTTTTGTCTCACACGTCTTGGCATACAGGTTGTAGGTCAATGTGATACGATGTCCCTCGGTGACTGGGAGGACTTCGTGTTCCACATCACTGAAGAACACTGCCCAGCTTGCTGTCTTCCTTGGATTTTCGGGAGGAGAAGACCAGTCAAACTTCACTGTATGACCATGGTGACGTATGACTAGTTCTCCACCAGAGAATTGGGTTGGCAGACACACAACAAGGCTACCAAACATCTGCTCAGATTTCGGAGTGTCTACATGTGTCTTGAAGAAACCACCACTGGTGTAAATATTGAGCTTGTACAACTCAGCCTGAATACCCTGGACATTTGGCATCATTGTCATAGCAGCAAGCTGGATGGAAGTAGTGGCAACTTGGAATGAAGTTACAAAATGGTCGGGGTCAAGTTTTAGAGAATTTCGGTAGTTTGTGTCAGTCACTAGCTGATCATTGCGACCAAAGCTTGCAACAGAGCAGGCATCAAGAAGCTGCTGGATGTCGACATCACTGGCTCCAGGAAACACAACCTTGTTCAGCTCTCCAGTGCTGTTCTCATACACCAGCTGTATTTTATCAGGAGAAGTCAGCTCACCACCACAAGTAAATCTACATGAAAAACTTTCTGCCAGCTTCCCAAGACTTTCCGCGACAGTTTTCTCAGCAGCAGATGCAAGTGTCACTGGCTCAGCTCCAGACTCCTTTCTTCTTTTACTTGGTGGTTTCTCCTCCTCACTTGACAAACTAAAACTCGAGGGGTCCAACAACCCCTCGCCCCAACTCGAACTCGAACTCGAATTCATACCTTAGACGACGGACACAGCGAATAGCGACATGACTTACCGAATATCCTTTCGAAATTTCATGATCCTGCGCATGCGTATACGATACATTTTTACAGACCCAAGCTGTCCAACGCTTGGCCTCAAAAGTACAAATTAGCAATATTGCACACCATACCTTATATTTGTATACAGTATACTGGTTTGTATATGACAACAACAAAGATGGATTCTAAAGAATCTGGCATTTTCCCATGGAAACAAAGATTTCTTCACTATAACTGGAGGACTTATTTCCAGATGTAGACTCTTTACCCAGAGGATCCTGGGGAGTGACTGTATAATACACAACCTTGGCGATACTCACCCCATTCTGGTACAGCAACCAGAATGGCTGCAATCTGGTAATACACTTCAAACACCTGCTTGTCAGCTTCAATGCCATATGTTCCAGCTACCTCCAGTTGGAACTTTTCACTAAACTTCTGACACCAGGTACTGTGGTTGATGCGATGACCTTTGCCAAATAAATCAGTAAATACTTTACAGTGATCACCCTCATCATAATAAGATATGCCTGTACGAAAATCTGGGAAGTGTTCAAGTAGAATGTAACTTAAGTACATCTTCTGTTTAATAACTGGTTTCACAATCACTGACAAATCAAGAGAATTGGCAAGTGAGTAGACAATTTCATTAGCTCCTTTTAAAAGACAAGGGAGAGATGAAGTTCTTTTAATGGCTATTTTCTATTCAGTCTGTAGAAATGGAATTATGCATGCGTATTGTGTTGGCAAACAAACCCCGGAACACCTCCAGCACGCATGAAATGTTGATGACCCAGGGCAGAACTCAGTTACTTGTAGAGTGGATTAGTGCTGGGGTATAGCAAGCTTCAATAGCTTTTGTCTCACACGTCTTGGCATACAGGTTGTAAGTTAATGTGTCCCTCAGGACTTCGTGTTCCACATCACTGAAGAACACGGCCCAGCTTGCTGTCTTCCTTGGATTGTTGGGAGGAGAAGACCAGTCAAACTTCACTGTACGTCCATGGTGACGTATGACTAGTTCTCCACCAGAGAATTGGGTTGGCAGACACACAAGGCTTCCAGACATCTGCTCAGATCTCGCAGTGTCCACGTGTGCCTTGAAGAAACCACCACTATTGAGCTTGTACAGCTCAGCCTGAATACCCTGCATCATTGTCATAGCAGCAAGCTGGATGGGAGTATTGGCAACTTGGAATGATGTCATGAAATTGTCAGGATCAAGTTTTACAGAACTGTGATAGTTTGTGTCAGTCACTAGATGATCATTGTGACCAAAGCTTGAAATAGAGCAGGCATCAAGAAACTCCTGGATGTCAGCATCACTGGCTCCAGGAAACACAACCTTGTACAGCTCTCCAGTGGTGTTCTCATATACCAGCTGGATTTTATCAGAAGTCAGCTCACCACCACAAGCAAATCTACATGAAAAACTTTCTGCCAACTTCCCAAGACCTTCTGCTACAGGTTTCTCAGCAGCAGATGCAAGTGTCACTGGGTCAGCTCCAGACACGCTTCTTCCACTTGGTGGTTTTTCCTCATCACTTGACAGACTCATACCCCAGAATACTGAAAAAACCCTACACATGTGGGACACCAGGCAACTGCACACACATGTATATACAGCCTGTTAGCTACAGATTATCTGTTTTGTCTTGCGCATACGTACAGGATTAGCGATTGCATATGCGTATGCTTGGTAACAGTCTGTGATGAACTAATTTTTCACAAGCACATGTACAGCACTACATATATATTCAGACTACACAATGTATCAACGTTCTTCACATGACAATAGTTTAATCTAGCAAGCTAGCCCCTTTTTTCCTCTGTGTTTTCTTGCTGACTTTAGTTGGGAGGAAAAAGGGTCTAGCACAGGTCACTGTTTTCATGCAATTAATTTATTATCTGTACTAGGGAAGCCATAATTGGTGGGCATGGTCATTTTAAGTGGGTGCAAAACCAGAACAGAGGGCTGTAATGATATTCAAGGCATGGCTCAAGTGCTTAGAGTACAGTTAACTACTCATGATGGCCCTTACCTAGGCTATAATTGCTTTCGAGATTTGGAAAGCGCGTGCTCATTGGTCAGATTTAGCTAGGACGTAGGCAATTAAAAGTGACCTGTGCTAGACCCTTTTTCCTCCCAACTAAAGTCAGCAAGAAAAAACAGAGGAAAAAAGGGGCTAGCTTGCTAGACTACGCAGAAACTGGCGTATTGTAATCAGAGACTTTGTGAAGTGAACCATAGTTTGTTTTTTAGACAATTTTGTATATGTGTATAGGCAACATTATAAGTAGAATAAAATTATTAATATATCAAATCATAATCAGGCATTTTACCATGGAAACAAAACTTTTCAAAGATTGCCTCACTATAACTGGAGGATATAGTTCCAGATGTAGACTCTTTACACAGAGGGTCCTGGGGATTGCCTAATCCACAACTTTTGCGATACTCTCCCCATTCTGGTACAGCAACCAGAATGGCTGCAACCTGTTGAAACGCTCCAATGCCTATTTCATCCTCATATATTGCAATGCAACCAGCTACCTCCTGTTGTGAATCACTAAAATTTTGACACCAGGTGATGTGGTGGATGTGATGGCCATTGCCAAATAATTCAGTGATTATATTACGGGGATCTTCTCCTATACCTTCAGTATACGTACCTATACTAAAGTTTGGGAAGTGTTTAAGTAGAATCCAGTGTGAGGGATAGAATGCGTCCCTACATTCTTTAATAACTGGTTTCACAATCACTGACAAACCAAGAGACTTGGCAACTGAGTAGACAATTTCATCAGCTCCTTTCAAAAGGTGAGGGAGAGATGAAGTGCTGTTAAGGTCAGTGCATGCGTACTTGTGTTGGCAAACAAACCCTAGAACACCTCCACTGCGCATGAAGTGTGGATGATGCAGTGCTGCACTCAGTTCCTTGTAGAGTGGATTAATGCTGGTATCATGAAGGGGTATAGCTTCAATTGCTTTTGTCTCACACATCTTGGCATACAGGTTGTAGGTCAATGTGATACGATGTCCTTCAGTAACTGGGACGACTTCGTGTTCCACGTCACTAAAGAACACTGCCCAGCTTGCTGTCTTCCTTGGATTGTCGAGAGGAGAAGACCAGTCAAACTTCACTGTACGACCATGGTGACGTATGACTAGTTCTCCACCAGAGAATTGGGTTGGCAGACACACAACAAGGCTACCAAACATCTGCTCAGATCTCGGAGTGTCTACGTGTGTCTTGAAGAAACCACCACTGCTGTAGATATTGAGCTTGTACAACTCAGCCTGAATACTCTGGACATTTGGCATCATTGTCATAGCAGCAAGCTGGATGGGAGTATTGGCAACTTGGAATGATGTCATGAAATTGTCAGGATCAAGTTTTAGAGAATGGCGGTAGTTTGTGTCAGTCACTAGCTGATCATTGCGACCAAAGCTTGCAACAGAGCAGGCATCAAGAAGCTGCTGGATGTCGGCATCACTGGCTCCAGGAAACACAACCTTGTGCAACTCTCCAGTGGTGTTCTCATATACCAGCTGTATTTTATCAGAAGTCAGCTCACCACCACAAGTAAATCTACATGAAAAACTCTCAGCCAGATCACCAAGGCTTTGTGCTAATGTTCTCTCAGCAGCAGATGCAAGTGTCACTGGGTCAGCTGCAGCTTCAGACTCCTTGTTTGATGGTTTCTCCTCGGGTTTCTCTTCATCACTGTCAGACATCACTTGACAAACACATTATATCCTAGACGCACGAATAGCGATATGACTTACCGAATATCCGGTTCAAAATTTCATCACTTTGCGCATGCGTACAGGATACGTAAAATTTTCCAACAATCTTGTATAGGCATTGCCGCAACACTACAAAATAACAACAATAATAGGTTCTATCATAATCTGGCATTTTCCCATGGAAACAAAACTTTTCAAAGATTGCCTCACTATGACTGGAGAACTTATTTCCAGATGCAGACTCTTTACCCAGAGGGTCCTGGGGATCGACTAAATCCACAACTCTTTCGATACTCTCCCCATTCTGGTACAGCAATCAGAATGACTGCAATCTGGTAGTACAATCCAATAGCTAGTTCGTTACCATATGTTCCAATGAAACCAGCTACCTCCTGTTGTGAATCAATAAACTTTTCCCTAAAATTTTGGTACTAGGTGATGTGGTGGATGCGATTGCCTTTGCCAAATAATTCAGTAAATACTTCACAGGGATCATTCTCATTATAATTGGAAGTGCTTGTACAAAAATCTGGGAAGTGTTTAGTAAAATGTAGCTTGAGGGATAGTACATCAAGTCTTTAATAACTGGTTTCACAATCACTGACAAACCAAGAGACTTGGTAACTGAGTAGACAATTTCGTCAGCTCCCTATAAAAGGTAAGGGAGAGATGAGGTGCTATTAAGGTCAGTGTATGCATACTTGTGCTGGCTCACAAAACCCAGAACACCTCCATCGCGCATGAAGTGTGGATGACGCAGTATTGAACTCAGTTGGAGACTCAGGATCAATAGCTTTTGTCTCACATGTCTTGGCATACAGGTTGTAGGTCAATTTGATACTACGTCCCTCAGTGACTGGAAGGACTTAATGTTCAATTGTCGGATCAAGTTTTACAGAATTGCGGTCTATATACTGAAATCGGAACAGAGTGACTCTGTATACAGAGCGATGGTGCAGTTGGGAACAGGGCACATACTGTTTGAGAGAAGCAAGGTGGAGGGAGAGAGGTTTTAATATGGCTTGAATAGAAGTAGCTAGTACCAAAGGCTCCTTGCTCTAGGCCAGCTTTGGCCATTGCACACACATGTACGGTTGATTGTGCGTGCGCTACCAAGGATTTGTATGGACACACACACTATATACATGCCATATTTGATTTGTGTTCTTTGTTTTTCCATTACATGTATGTTTCAATACAATCTTCTATAGACAGCACAATAAGCAGAGAAACAATTATAATAGCAATAACAACAGAGAAATAATGCGTAATCAGGCATTTTTCCATGGAAAAACCCTTTCAAAGAAATTATCATCATCATAATCAGCCATTTTCTCATGGAAACAACTTTAAAAGAAATAATCATCATCATAATCAGGCATTTTCCCATGGAAACAAAACTTTTTAAAAATATCCTCACTATGACTGGGGGACACACTTCCAGATGCAGACCCTTTACCCTGAGGGTCCTGGGGATTGCCTAATCCACAACTTTTGCGATAGTCTCCCCATACTGGTACAGCAACCAAAATGGCTGCAATCTTGTTGTACACTCCAATATCTGGTTCATTGCCATATATTCCAATGCAGCCAGCTACCTCCTGTTGTGAATCTTTAAACCTTTCCCGAAACTTTTGGCACCAGGTGATGTGGTGGATATGATGACCATTGCCAAATAATTCAGTAAATATTTCACAGTCATCCTTCTCCTGACAAAAAGATGTGCCTCTACAAAAATCTGGGAAGTGTTTTAATAAAATGTATTTTGAGGGAGGCCTCCACTCTTTAATAACTGGTTTCACAATCACTGACAAACCAAGAGACTTGGCAACTGAGTAGACAATTTCATCAGCTCCTTTTAAGAGGCGAGGGAGAGATGAAGTGTTGTTAAGGTCAGTGCATGCATACCTGTGTTGGCAAACAAACCCCAGAACACCTCCATCACGCATGAAATGTGGATGACGCAGTGCTGCACTCAGTTCCTTGTAGAGTGGATTAATGCTCGTATCATGAAGGGGTATAGCTTCAATTGCTTTCGTCTCACACGTCATGGCATACAAGTTGTAGGTCAATGTGATACGATGTCCATCAGTGACTGGGAGGACTTCATGTTCCACGTCACTGAAGAACACTGCCCAGCTTGTTGTCTTACTTGGATTGTCAAGAGGAGAAGACCAGTCAAACTTCACTGTACGACCATGGTGACGTATGACTAGTTCTCCACCAGAGAATTGGGTTGGCAGACACACAACAAGGCTTCCAAACATCTGCTCAGATCTCGGAGTGTCTACGTGTGCCTTGAAGAAGCCACCACTGCTGTAGATATTGAGCTTGTACAACTCAGCCTGAATACTACAGACATTTGGCATCATTGTCATAGCAGTAAGCTGGATGGGAGTATTGGCAACTTGGAATGAAGTTGTGAAGTGATCAGAATCAAGTTTTAGAGAATTGCGGTAGTTTGTGTCTGTCACTAGCTGACCATTGCGACCAAAGCTTGCAACAGAGCCGGCATCAAGAAGCTGCTGGATATTGACATCACTGGCTCCAGGAAACACAATCTTGTGCATCTCTCCAGTGGTGTTCTCATATACCAGCTGGATTTTATCAAAAGTCAGCTCACCACCACAAGTAAATCTACATGAAAAACTTTCTGCAAGCTTCCCAAGACTTTCTGCTACAGTTTTCTCAGCAGCAGATGCAAGTATCACTGGGTCTGCTCCAGACACCTTTCTTATTTTACTTGATGGTTTCTCCTCCTTACACGGCAAACTCATATCTGGGCAACCCAGCAGACACATGTACACTCGCAGCGATAGTGCTGTACATGCATGTCGAAATTTCATCATCCTGCGCATGCACACAGTATACGTCAGATCGGCACCTTAAAATAGCTTGTGAAGAACCCAAAACCCAGTATTCACAAGCACATGATTGTATATACATTCCAATGTATCAATGTTCTTGACACGAGGATAGTGAAACTGGCGTATTGGAGTCAGAGACCTATAATCAGCTGTGTTGGCGATGGCCGTAGCTTTGTTCCCAGGCCCTTTTCTACGCCCCTTTTTTCTCCGCACGCAAGAGGGCCTGGGAACGAGGCTAGCGATGACCGGTACAATGTGACTACATTTCATCAACATGCGCATGCGTTCAGGAAAATTTTGCTCCCGCTCACCTACTATGCAATGCAAATATGATCTCGTTCTGGGCACTGAAGCTAATGAGAATCATTCACAAGCACATGTACAGCACTATTATATTCAGACTACACACAATGTATCGATTACTGTCCTGACATGAGAACAATGTACACAGAAACAGGCATATTGGAATCAGAGACCCATATATTATTTCTACAATACAAATGGTCCAGCCATTTAGGTATCCATTACATGGTAGTGTATATATCCTACAGCGTAGTTGTCTTGTATTATTATTAGCTATTATCACATTTGAAGTTAATGTCAAAACAATTAGCGAAATCTAAATAATAATGATCAAAAGCATTATCATGGAAACAAAACTTTTCAAAGATTGCTTATTAACTATGCCTGGAGGACATAGTTCCAGATGGAGAGTCTTTACCGAGGGGATAGACTAATCCACAACTCTTTCGATACTCTCCCCACTCTGGTACAGCAACCAGAATGGCTACAATCCTGTAAAACACTTCAATATTTGTCTCATTCACATGTGTCCCAATGCAACCAGCTATCTCCTGCTGCGAATCATTGAACTTTTCACTAAACCTTTGACACCAGGTGACATGGTGGATGTGATGGCCATTGCCAAATAATTCAGTAAATACTTCATAGGGATCCTCCTCATCATAATAGGATGTGCCTGTACAAAAATCTAGGTGGTATTCAAGTAGAACGTAGTGTGTGGGATCTTCGATGAGTGAGGGATAGTACGATGTAGTCTTTTATAACTGGTTTCACAATCACTGACAGACCAAGAGACTTAGCAAATGAGTAGACAATTCATCAGCTCCTTTTGAAAGGTGAGGGAGAAATGAAGTGCTGTTAAGGTCAGTGCATGCATACTTGTGAGGCAAACAAACCCCAAAACACCTCCATCGTGCATGAAATGTGGATGATCCAGTGCTGCACTCAGTTCCTTATAAAGTGGATTAATGCTGGTATCATGAAAGGGTACATCTTAAGTAGCTTTTGTGTCACACGTCTTGGCATACAGGTTGTAGGTAAATGTGATACGATCTCCCTCAGTGACTGGGAGGACTTCATGTTCCACGTCACTGAAAAACACGGCCCAGCTTGCTGTCTTCCTTGGATTGTCAGGAGAAGACCAGTCAAACTTCACTGTACGACCATGGTGACGTATGACTAGTTCTCCACCAGAGAATTGGGTTGGCAGACACACAACGAGGCTTCCAAACATCTGCTCAGATCTCGGAGTGTCTACATGTGTCTTGAAGAAACCACCACTGCAGTAGATATTGAGCTTGTACAACTCAGCCTGAATATCCTGGACATTTGGCATCATTGTCGTAGCAGCAAGCTGGATGGGAGTATTGGCAACTTGGAATGAAGTTACAAAATGGTTAGGGTCAAGTTTTAGAGAATGGCGGTAGTTTGTGTCAGTCACTAGCTGATCATTGCGACCAAAGCCTGCAACAGAGCAGGCATCAAGCAGCTGCTGGATCTCAGCATCACTGGCTCCAGGACATACAACCTTGAGCAGCTCTCCAGTGGTGTTCTCATACACCAGCTTGATTTATCAGTAGAAGTCAACACATCACCACAAGTAAATCTACATGAAAAACTTTCTGCCAGCTTCCCAAGACTTTCCGCTACAGTTTTCTCAGGAGCAGATCCAAGTGTCACTGGGTCAGCTCTGGACTCCTTTCTTCTTTTACTTGATGGTTTCTCCTCATCACTTGACAAGCTCATGTCTGGGATGACGTACCCAACGAGCGATGTATGACTATCAGTTTCGACGTTTCATAGTCATGCGCATGCGTACAGGATGCGTCAATTACGGCACGCTACAAGCCCCCCCCTCGCTTTGTTTCTTTCTTGGGTGTAGACAACACTACCAAAGTACGAATTAGCAATAACAACAATAGAATTAATCATAATCTGGCATTTCCCATGGAAACAACTATGACTGGAGGACATATTTCCAGATGTAGACTCTTTACCCAGAGGTCCTGGGTATTGAGACTAATACAACAATTGCAGCACTCTGATCTAATTATATAAGTCTCCCCATTTTGGTACATATTGTAACCAGAATATTAATGGCTGTAATCTGGTAGTACACAGGGTTAATTAGCAATAACAAAGAAGATTATGCATTTTTCCATGGAAACAAAACTTTTTAAAGATTCCTTCACTATGACTGGAGGACTTATTTCCAGAAGCAGACTCATTATCCGGAGGATCTTGGGGATTACGCATGCCTAATCCATAACAGTAGCGATTCCCATTAAGGTACAGCAACCAGAATGGCTACAATCGTGACCAGCAAATAGCGATATGACTTATTGAATATCCGTTTGAAATTTCATTATTATTGCATTCATAGGGGATAGGTCAATTTTGGCATGCTACAGATCCCCCCTCACTCACAATGCTTGCATAATTTGTAATTAATCTTGTATAGGCAACATTACAAATTACAAATAACAACAATAATATAATAGGTTCTGAAGAAACAATTAATAATCTGGCATTTCCCCATGGAAACAAAACTTTTCAAAGATTCCTTCACTATGACTGGAGGACTTATTTCCAGATGTAGACCCTTTACCCTGAGGGTCCTGGGGATTACCTAATCCACAACTTTTGCGATACTCTCCCCATTCTGGTACAGCAACCAGAATGGATGCAATCTGGTAGTACACATCAACACCTACATCATTACCATATGTTCCAATGCAACCAGCTACCTCCTGTTGGGACTTCTCACTAAACGTTTGACACCAGATAATGTGGTTGATGTGATGGCCTTTGCCAAATAAAATTTCATAGGGATCATCCTCATCATCAAAATAAGATATGCCGCCTGTTCGTAAACCTGGGAAATCGTTAAGTAGAATGTACCTTGAGTAGTACATCCCCATTGTAATAACTGGTTTCACAATCACTGACAAACCAAGAGACTTGGCAACTGAGTAGACGATTTCATCAGCTCCTTTTAAAACATGAGGGAGGGATGGAGTGCTGTTAAGGTCAGTGCATGCGTACTTGTGTTGGCAAACAAACCCCAGAACACCTCCATCACGCATGAAATGTGGATGATGCAGTGCTGCACTCAGTTCCTTGTAGAGTGGATTAATGCTGGTATCATGAAGGGGTATAGCTTCAATTGCTTTTGTCTCACACATCTTGGCATACAGGTTGTAGGTCAATGTGATACGATGCCCTTCGGTGACTGGGAGGACTTCATGTTCCACGTCACTGAAGAACACTGCCCAGCTTGCTGTCTTCCTTGGATTGTCGGGAGGAGAAGACCAGTCAAAATTCACTGTACGACCATGGTGACGTATGACTAGTTCCCCACCAGAGAATTGGGTTGGCAGACACACAACAAGGCTTCCAAACATCTGCTCAGATCTCGGAGTGTCCACATGAGTCTTGAAGAAGCCACCACTGGTGTAAATATTGAGCTTGTACAACTCAGCCTGAATACCCTGGACATTTGGCATCATTGTCATAGCAGCAAGCTGGATGGGAGTATTGGCAACTTGGAATGAAGTTGTGAAGTGATCAGGATCAAGTTTTAGAGAATTTCGGTAGTTTGTGTCAGTCACTAGCTGATCATTGCGACCAAAGCTTGCAACAGAGCAGGCATCAAGAAGCTGCTGGATGTCGGCATCACTGGCTCCAGGAAACACAACCTTGTGATGCTCTCCAGTGGTGTTCTCATATACCAACTTGATTTTATCAGGAGAAGTCAGCTCACCACCATAAGTAAATCTACATGAAAAACTTTCTGCCAGCTTTCCGAGACTTTCCGCTACAGTTTTCTCAGCAGCAGATGCAAGTGTCACTGGGTCAGCTCCAGACTCCTTTCTTCTTTTACTTGGTGGTTTTTCCTCATCACTTGACAAACTCATACCCCAGAATACTGAATAAAGTCTATAGGCCACCAGATAACTGCACACACAGACACATGCACATGTTTATCCGTTTCGTCCTGCGCATGCGTACAGGATAGCGATCGCGTATGATCGGCAACAGAACTCGTTATTCATAAGCACATGTATATACGTACAGCACTATATATATATATATATATATATATATATATATATATATATATATATATATATATTCAGACAATATGCAATGTATCAACGTTCACTGAACGAAAAGTAAAATTTCCTATGTGACCTGCTGTGGAATAGGTCTCATCAAGAAACATGTTCCAAAATAAATAGGAAACAGTTGTTTCTATTGGAACTCTTAAATCACAGACCACTTTGATGAAAATCAACCCTTCACTTTAAAAGTGTAGGATACATGGTTCCTACACTTTGTTGTAAGTTTGAAGAAAAGTGCAGGAAATTTTCCTACACATCCAAATGCAGCCATAAAGGTGAAGGTGAAATTTAAGGAATTGACAGGAACTTTAGCCAAAGTGCAGGGCATATTTCACGTATTAAATGTTGCTTTAAACATATATTCGGTGGTCACACCATTTACTTATTTAAAATGGAACATGTTAAGAGTAAATAATAGAGAGGAAAAGAGTGTCGAACACGCGTTTGAGCCGAGTATTAACTACTCGGAAAGTAAGGTAACTTCCGTTTATCGCACGTGATGTAGATATACTCGCCTTCCCCGTCACTACACATGTACTTACTAACAGCATCAGATGATAAATGACCAGTACTAACGTTGCCAGGGATGCCGAGTCCTTCGACTATGGGCTTTCACTCTTCGCACTACATGTAGCAATTTCTAAGCAAAACATCACGTGGGATTTAACGAAAGTCCGTTACTTTCTGAGCAGTTAATATTTATAGGCCCAAACGCGTGTTCGACACTCTCTTCCTCTCTATTATTTACTCTTTGTCATGTTTCATGACATCTCCTGTACCTATTCAGTAGTGGATAGAGCTAAATGTCCTGTATATACGTATACACAGGACATTTAGCAGTATCTACTGAATAGGTACAGGAGATGTCGTAAAACTATTCCACAGCAGGTCACATAGGAATTTCACTTTTCGTCCAAGTGATATGTTCAACAACAGTGACACAGCAATTGGCACATTGTAATCAGAGACCAATTTTGTGAAGTGAACCATAGCCAGGGGCAGAGACACCATGTCAAAAGTGGGGGGGGGGGAGGGGCTCGTGTTCATGAAGTTCACTTTATATACATTCATTCTGAAATTTTACATTCTTCATTTGACCTATTGACAACCAAATATAGACGCACGAATAGATATCCGATTCAAATTTTCATCACCTTGCGCATGCGTACAGGATATACGTAAAATTTTCCAGCTCACAATGCTTATGTATTGTCACAACACTACAAAGTACAAATTAGCAATAACAAAAATAATAGGTTCTAAAGAATTAATCATAATCTGGCATTTTCCCATGGAAACAAAACTTTTCAAAGATTGCCTCACTATGACTGGAGGACTTATTTCCAGATGTAGACTCTTTACCCAGAGGGTCCTGGGGATTGACTAATCCACAACTCTTTCGATACTCTCCCCATTCTGGTACAGCAACCAGAATGACTGCAATCTGGTAGTACAATCCAATAGCTGGTTCGTTACCATATGTTCCAATGCAACCAGCTATCTCCTGTTGTGAATCAATAAACTTTTCCCTAAACTTTTGGCACCAGGTGATGTGGTGGATGTGATTACCATTGCCAAATAATTCAGTAAATACTTCACAGGGATCATCCTCATCATAATTAGAAGTGCTTGTACAGAAATCTGGGAAGTGTTTAAGTAAAATGTAGTTTGAGGGATAGTACATCAAGTCTTTAATAACTGGTTTCACAATCACTGACAGACCAAGAGACTTGGTAACTGAGTAAACAATTTCGTCAGCTCCCTTTAAAAGGTAAGGGAGAGATGAGGTGCTATTAAGGTCATTGTATGCATACTTGTGCTGGCTTACAAAACCCAGAACACCTCCACTGCGCATGAAGTGTGGATGACGCAGTGCCGCACTCAGTTCCTTGTAGAGTGGATTAATGCTGGTATCATGAAGGGGTATAGCTTTTGTCTCACACATCTTGGCATACAGGTTGTAGGTCAATGTGATTCGATGTCCCTCAGTGACTGGGAGGACTTCATGTTCCACATCACTGAAGAACACTGCCCAGTTTGCTGTCTTCCTTGGATTGTCGGGAGAAGAAGACCAGTCAAACTTCACTGTACGACCATGGTGACGTATGACTAGTTCTCCACCAGAGAATTGGGTTGGCAAACACACAACAAGGCTACCAAACATCTGCTCAGATTTCGGAGTGTCTACATGTGTCTTGAAGAAGCCACCACTGCTGTAGATATTGAGCTTGTACAACTCAGCCTGAATATCCTGGATAGTTGGCATCATTGTCATAGCAGCAAGCTGGATGGGAGTATTGGCAACTTGGAATGAAGTTACGAAATGATCAGGATCAAGTTTTAACGAATTTCGGTAGTTTGTGTCAGTCACTAGCTGATCATTGCGACCAAAGCTTGCAACAGAGCAGGCATCAAGAAGCTGCTGGATGTCGGCATCACTGGCTCCAGGAAACACAACCTTGTTCAGCTCTCCAGTGCTGTTCTCATATGCCAGCTGGATTTTATCAGGAGAAGTCAGCTCACCACCACAAGTAAATCTACATGATAAGCTCTCAGTCAGATCACCAAGACTTTCTGCTACAGTTCTCTCAGCAGCAGATGCAAGTGTCACTGGGTCAGCTCCAGAAATCTTTCTTCTTTTACTTGGTGGTGAATTTTCATAATTCGGCGAACTCATGATCATATCCTACAATGCGAAGACAGGCTAATCCCACGGCGTTGGCGTTTATAGCGAACGTTTCGAAATTTCATCATCCTGCGTATGCGTACAAGATACGTAGGCCCAGTTCGCCCACGATGCTTTGCATTCATCTATGATCTGGCCACTGAAATGTATATAGCTTATGAAAAACCTCATATACAGCACTATATATATATATATATGTGTGTATATTTGTGTCACCTTGCGTAGGCGCCTTTATCTGCGTAGATCTATACGTAAATATTGGGCAGGATTTTGTAAATACATAAATTATGCGCAATAGTTACGTATACGTAGATATAGCGGCTGCGCGAGACCCGAGGGCGAGTGCTTATCTCAGTATAAGTACCGTATTTGGGCATGTTTTACGTGATTTGTGTCACCGGAATGCAATTTATGGTGCATATGTATACTGATAAGCGTGTAGTTTCGCACTTAGATAAACGTTTATACAACATAAAGTGCGTGGTGGCACTATTGATCCGCCTACACAAGGTGACATATACATAACCTTTGGGGTGCATGAGATGCTTGGTCGAATGCAAGGTCATGTAACTATTAATTTTTAATTTTTATTGGATGTTATAGTCTAGCAACTTGACTGTTCATGTCTCACTAGCCACACCCATCCCTTGCCCTGCAATAAGCTTCCAAAAATGTGATAAAATCTAATTGCTAGGCAATATTATATATTCAGACTATACACACACAATGTATCAATTACTCTTCTTGTCATGAGAACAATAGACACAAAAAGGGTGTATTGGCAATACAAAATGTTCAGTATGGTCCAGCCATTTAGGTAGTCCATAGTAGATCTACAGCATAGTTGTCTTTCATAATCATGCCTTGTATAGTGTTCATACGACATTTGAAGTTAATGATTTGTGTTCTATATTTACAATAATTAGCAATATCTGAATAATTAATAATGATCAGAAGCATAATTTGGCATTTTTCCATGGAAACAAAACTTTTCAAAGATTGCCTCACTATCACTGGAGGATGTAGTTTCAGATGTAGACTCTTTACCCAGAGGGGTCTGGGGATTACCTAATCCACAACCTTTGCGATACTCTCCCCATTCTGGTACAGCAACCAGAATGGCTGCAATCTGGTAGTACACTCCAACACCTGGTTCATTCGCATGTGTTCCAATACAACCAGCTACCTCCTGTTGTGAATCATTCAAATTTTGACACCAGGTGATGTGGTGGATGTGATGGCCATTGCCAAATAAATCATTAATTACATAACTGGGATCATATCCTATATCTTCGTAAAATGTGCCTGCACCAAAGTTTGTGAAGCGATTAAGTAAAATCCAGTGTGAGGGATAGTATAAGTAACTACACTCTTTTATAACTGGTTTCACAATCACTGACAAACCAAGAGACCTCGCAACTGAGTAGACAATTTTATCAGCTCCTCTTAAAAGATGAGGGAGAGATGAGGTGCTGTTAAGGTCAGTGTAAGTATACTTGTGCTGGCACACAAACCCCAGAACACCTCCAGTGCGCATGAAGTGTGGATGACGCAGTGCCGCACTCAGTTCCTTGTAGAGTGGATTAATGCTCGTATCATGAAGGGGTATAGCTTCAATAGCCTTTGTCTCACATGTCTTGGAATACAGGTTGTAGGTCAATGTGATACGATGTCCCTCGGTGACTGGGAGGACTTCGTGTTCCACGTCACTGAAGAACACTGCCCAGCTTGCTGTCTTCCTTGTATTGTTGGGAGGAGAAGACCAGTCAAACTTCACTGTACGACCATGGTGATGTATGAGTAGTTCCCCACCAGAGAATTGGGTTGGCAGACACACAACAAGGCTTCCAAACATCTGCTCAGATCTCGGAGTGTCCACGTGTGCCTTGAAAAAGGAACCACTGCTGTAGATATTGAGCTTGTACAACTCAGCCTGAATACTACGGACATTTGGCATCATTGTCATAGCAGCAAACTGGATGGGAGTATTGGCAACTTGGAATGATGTCATAAAGTTGTCAGGATCAAGTTTTAGAGAATTGCGGTAGTTTGTGTCTGTCACTAGCTGATCATTGCGACCAAAGCTTGCAACAGAGCAGGCATCAAGAAGCTGCTGGATGTCGGCATCACTGGCTCCAGGAAACACAACCTTGTGCAACTCTCCAGTGGTGTTCTCATATACCAGCTGGATTTTATCAGGAGAAGTCAGCTCACCACCGCAAGTAAATCTACACAATAAACTCTCAGCCAGATCACCAAGATTTTCTACTACAATTTTCTCAGCAGCAGATGCAAGATTCACTACTTCACCCTTTAACTCTTCAGTCATTGGTGGCTCTTCATTATTCATTTCCACTATAGGCCACCCAAAACAGATCAAGAACTGTACAACTGCAAAGAGTATTGCCGCACACTACCGCACAGGCTATATAAATCAGAAGCAGCAGTTCCGAGTTGGGGGGGGGGGAGGGGATTGAGGGGGAAACATACGTACGCGCAATTTGCCATGACGCAATAAAGAGGTGGGGCTACTATATAGCTGTGAGAGTAGCGCGAAAGTTATTGAGTGCCTGCAGCTGCAGCAACACCCATATCGTTGCAGGCCCGTCCATGGGGGGGGGGGGAGTTGAGGGGGTTCGGACTAACTCCCTTTGGTAGTTATGTGATTTACTCACACTTAGCTCGCCTTGGATCTATATAAAATCACGAGGTCAGATCAATCCACGGCTGAGACGTAACACACATGCGTAGAAGCGAGCGAGATCTTATCACGGTCACTCCCCACCAGCTTCACTTATCAAATTTACTTCGCACGCGATTTGCGCTAGAGACGATCGATATGCGCACTAATTCTACTGCGCAGCATGCAGTGCGGCCCAGACCCGTACACAGGGGGGGAAGGGGGTCGAGGGGATTCGGACGAGCCTCCCTTTCGGCTGGGTAGTTACGTGATTGACTCACATTTACCTTGCCAAAATCTAAACTCGCAAGCAAGGTGAGATCGATCCACGGCAGCACGCACGCGTAGAAAGAGTGCAAGATTAGCGTTATAGACCGCGGTCCCCTCCTCAACGCGACGTTCCACCCATCAAATTTACTCGCGCGTTGCGCTAAATAAGAGCACAGATTATACAGCGCAGCACAGTGCTCGCCGTATTTTCTCATCAGCCTGGCCTTGGATGCACATATGCAGCTTCTACCTGACCTCATCCTTAAAATAGTAATAGTCTTTTCTATTCAGATGTATAGTGAGCGTTTGCAGGGATTTTATAATTCCATAATTGCATCAGAAATGATCTCAAAATGTATAGAAAAATAAAGTTTCCTGGGGGTATGCCCAGACCCCCTAGGTGGCGCACATGCGCGCGCGCGCCAACCCTGTCCCAACCAATATGTAACCTACATTTTCAACAATCTGCGTACGGGCCTGGTGCCGGCCGCGTTTTCTCATCAGCCTAGGATGCACATACGCAGCTCCTACCAGGCCTGAAATACTAACAGTCTTTGCTAGTCAAGTATAGTGAGCGATTGCAGGGACTTTATTACTCCAAAATTGCATCAAAAATGATCTCAAAAGGTCAAGATACCAAATTTTCCAGGGGGAGCATGCCCCCACTCCCCCCCCCCCCCCCCCAAGTGGTACGCTTGCGCGCGCGCGCAATCCCCGTTCCAACCAATATGTAACCTACCTTTTCAACAACCTGCGTACGGGTCTGCGTCGTTATAGATCTAGCTCTTATTTTATTGGGAGGGGGAGCGAGGCCCCCCCCTACCGGAGCAATCACCCCCCTTTGACGCCGCCTATGAATAAGGTAGAGTGACGAAACGAACGCCCTAGGCCACACCCCTTGAGGCTTGACTCACCCTTGTGAATTTGCCTGTGTATGCACAGCGCAGGCCCGTACACAGCCTTTTACTAGTGCTGTTGTTGAAGAGTGTTGAGTAGTGCTGTTGTTGAAGATTGAAGCGGCGAAGCCCTAACCTAGCCAACGTAAATAATATCTCTATATAAATGCACTGCTGTTAGCACATAAGTTCATCCATTCATTCATTTAGCACTGCATTCACTCACAGCTGTCATGATTGCAAGTGTAACATTAAATTTTGACAGGTGTAGAGATTGAAGTGCCAACACTATGTAAAATCCATGGACTGGTGGAGACAAGATCCTTGATGCAATTACATGCAATAGTAACAAATATTTATCATCTCAAATTGTATTCTACACAACAACAAGTTCTTCAAAAGTATCCTTTTCATCTGCACCCACTATCATCATGTCTTGAGTGAGACTAATTACCGAACACATCTTCTTACCATTATACATGGAACCAATCTCCACCCAACTTCCATGTACTAGCTGATAAAGGGACTTAACTGGCATCCAATCTTGCACCCCACCGACGATTACAAGCTGTCCGCGGAGAGTGGCAGCTGTCGACCACAGTACTGGCTGTTGAGGTAGCGGTGTCCATGTAACGATATTCGATATCAATGCTATTGGTTGGTGACAGGACACTAGATCATGAAGAGAGCCTGAATAGCCGTCCCCATCCCCTCCTATTACATGTATTTGATTACCACATATTGTGGCTGAAGGTCTGTGGAGAGCCTGTGGTAAATCAGTTAGTTCATACCACCTTTTATTCCTCACATGAAAGAATTCGACTTTAACAGTCCAATTAAAACATTCAACATCCCCTCCAATCACTAGTATGTGGTTGCCATCAGATGTACAAACTACAGCAGTATTGGAGCGTGCAGTGTTCATTGGGGGATACTTTTCAACCCATCGATCCTGTTGCAATGTAAACAGTTTGTTAGTAGTGTGGGATCCATTCCTTCCCCCCACAGCGGTCAGTGTACCGTCAATGATTACTAGTGCAGAATTCTTGTATGGAGTTGGAGGAAGTTGCTCCCATTTCTCTGAACTGCTCCATTCATATCTGTATACTAAGTCAGAGCAATACGGAGTTAAATATGTAAATTGGTCGTCAGTTGTTGCAGATCCTCTTATCATTCCAAATGGTGCTTTTGTACTTTTGTGGCACTGCACAGTGAGCTGAGGGGAAGTCATGACATGTAATGGCATTTTTAAAATATAAAATTTATAGAGAACATGCTATATAGTTTTGACTACTAATTATAAAGATGAGTTATTGGTATATCTGGGAGCTATATATTGAAATGGACTCAGCCTCATTATAATTAGCTGTGGCAGGTCATATAGGAATAGTCTAGTATATAATATTTGGATCTTTTGATGGTATATATATAGGTGCTGTAACATTACAGCATCTATATAATGAATGGTTATAACAATCAAATCAGTAGGTGTATCATTACACCGAGATGAGGTAAACCGGATGAATCACCTATACACGTAAACGTAGTTTCCGGTCTCCGGATGAATCGCCTATTATAGGTAGAGTAAAGTACCGATTTTCGTCGCGCACCCGTATTCGGCACATTCTGCAGGGCTATACCTCACGCACATTAGAGCTCAGTCCAACCTGATAGCATCCACATATAGACACCCATGAGTGCTTGCAGCGGATACAGTTTGAAGATCGCAAGTCGTTCACTGCATGCACGGCGCGTTCATGAAAAAAGCTGCCGATTAGCTCGATATTCGTCACCCCGAAATCTTTCACCGTCTTTAACTGTTCAACAAACTGTGACTAGACCTCTGCAATTCCAAACAAAACACACTGCGGGGCTCTGGCTTTTGGCATGCCTAAACAGTCTGGAAACCTAGCCCCACCCCGATGAACCGTTTTATCAATTTACTGAGTCAGCAGGGTGCAAAGGTCATCGTCAGTTCACGTGTGGCTATTAACTGTTGTGCTGCTGACTTCGAGGAATCAAGGTAAACTTGGCGAAAATTGGCGTTGCAAACTTACCAGCATGAAATGGGCTTTGATGATGGGCTTAGTAAATAGGCAGTTAACTTGTGCACGTGACAGAAAACTATCATTAACTTTATTTTCAAATAGTCGAGGTGGCTAGCCATGTCCCAGTACATTGATGGTATGACATCTGTGAGTAAGCAACGGTAAGTTCTTTTCTCTTGGCCTGTGTGTACTGGGTTCATTTTAGCTTTTGGTTTATAGGAGCTGCGTGATTCCAGGCCTGAAGCATTTCAGTCCATTAAAAGACAGGATATTTAGGCAGTGTACAGAATCCAAGGAATCCCCTGTTACACATGCCGCAACTGCCAACAGGCCTCTAAAGTATCGGAGCTGGTCAGAGCTGAATATGAGAGAGGCATTGAATGCTGTGCAGGAGCAGGGGATGACAGTGGCCAAAGCATCGCGTCTTTTTGGTGTACCCCGAACTACACTGAATGATCACAAGCTTGGGAAAGTTTACCCTGGTGCACGATCCGGGGCTCAAACAATGCTCTCCACCTGTGAGGAGCTAGACCTGGTTGAATTTTTGTTTGACTCTGCAAACATGGGATACCCTAGAACCAGAAAGGAAGTGCTGGGCATTGTGGGCAGCATGTTGGCTCATCGTGGGATTGACAAAGCCCCCAGTACTGGATGGTGGAATAAGTTTGTATGCCGGCATCCTGAAGTGCACCTGAGAACCCCTGCAACCCTGTCCTTCGCTAGGGCAAGAGCTTCATCAAGAGAGTGCATTGATCACTATTTCGACACCGTGGAGAAGACCCTGAACGAAACAGGTTTGGTAGATCATCCAGCTCTTATCTTTAACATGGATGAATCAGGCTTTCCGATAGATCCTAAGCCATTGAAGACCATCCATTGTCGTGGAGAGAAAAATCCATTTTCAGTCAGTAGTGGATTGAAATCTCAGGTAACTGTTGTAGCATGTGTAAGTGCTTGTGGCCAGACAATTCCACCAATGATAATCTGGAAGCGAAAATCAATGTACCCAGAAATGGCTAATGGTGAAATTCCAGGTACCCAATATGGGTTCTCGGAAAAGGGATGGATGAACAGCCTCCTTTTCCACAACTGGTTTAAGAAGCAGTTCCTACGATATGCCCCAGCAAGCCGTCCACTCCTCCTTCTACTTGACGGCCATTCATCCCACTACCATCCAGACACGATTAAAGCTGCCATTGAAAGTGGTGTTATTATATTAGCTCTGCCACCCAATACTACCCACCTAACCCAACCTCTCGATAAGGGTGTATTTGGGCCTTTCAAACAGCACTGGCGCAGGGTATGCCATGACTTCCAAGTCTCCCACCCCGGAAAGGTTGTGAATGATTTCAATTTTTGCCAATTGTTCAGTAAGGCTTGGATTGAATCTATGACTACAATGAACATTATAGCAGGATTTCAAACCACTGGAATCTACCCTGTAGACCGAGAGGCTATCAAACTCCCGACTGACCCATCTAGTAGGACTGAACAAAGTACTATAACACCTTGTGCCACATTCACTCCTTTCAAACGTTGTCCAGAAGATGAAATGTTTGGATCATGTGATATACCTGCTCCAGATATTGAAGTGCCTGCAGTATCGAAGCGGCCAAATGCTTTAGCTGGTATTGTGGAAATGAAAACACCTGTGATAAAGTCAAAACGTGTCCCTGCACCTTCCAAAATCCTTACTAGTGATGATTTCAGACCGAAGGAAAATTCTAAAGGTACAAATATGCCAGGGTTTATTTCAGAGGGGGGGGGGGGGGGGGGGGGCGAACAGCAAAATTAATGTGGCTGTATATGAAGAAATATATTGTTGTAGAATGTTGCTATTTAATATGAGTGACTTAAGGGGGGGGGGGGGGGCAAATGCTGTCCCCCTAAAAGAAACCCTTCATATGTTCACTAATAGTCATAACACTTATGTGTAGCCCCAGCAAACTGCTATGTCTGTGGCTGTGTTTCTGTCGTCACCTTCAAGCCATGTGGTCACTCTGTCCTCTGCAAAGACTGTGCCCAACGTGCTAAAAAATGCCCAACTTGCAAGGTACTAGGTGGATTATCTGGTACCTTCATGCATAAATTATGGTGCATATAAATTTTATTAGAAGCCAATAAAAAGCTTTGGAACCGTTTGTCTGATGTGCGATGTGTCCGGACCTGTGTGTGCTGTTCAGCCTTGTGGCCATCTCTTTTGTTCTGGTATGTATATTATGTGCATAAGAATATTGAACAACACGATGTTATAATAATAGACTGCTCAAGAAGAATGAAAGCCTGCTTTGAGTGCAAGGAGCCAATTACCGTGTCAGAAGTTAACAACTCAGGTAAAATTGTGTTGTACATGCACTATGGATACCAAGTAATTACGTGTATTTGTAGGACTGACAGACTCTTCAAACCCAGCAATAAACATCAGTACAAACTTAAGAAGTGAACAAGTTACTCAGTCAGGTGCATTGTACAGTGTTTAGATTGGCCCATGTATTCAAACATGCATTCATAATTATACAGGGATGGAGACCCCTGTACGACCTAGTAGGAACAAGAAGGAAATGAGGGCCCTTGGGACGAGCCCAGGTATTACTTTGTTATCATGCTTACAGAGGCTGCCACAATGCAACAAATTTGTTTCACCATCACAAATTGAACACATACGTGTATCTTTCTATGTAATTTTGTGCTCCCTCACACAGAGGATAAGATGTCAGATACCACTAAGAATGTTGCTGACACCCAGCCAGGTGAGTGTTATAAGCTATGTACATGTATGTAGGTGTGTTACTTAGTATGTAAATCCATATTCATGCAGGCACAGCTACATCTAGAGTGCATGCTCCTCTCAGTGATGGCGACTCAGGTGTGTAGTGTGACTTATATTGCAGTCTCAACTTAGTACATGTACACATGTATACATGTCCACTGTAAAAGAAGCTGATAGTTGATTAATGTATACTCTATACTCACTCCTTTAGATCGTAATGACCCTACTTTGTGTGAATGGGTCCATGGCCTTGGGCTGACGATGGCCGATAAAAATGTTCTTCAGCAGCGCGGGCAATGGCTGACAGCCAATCATATTCAGGCTGCAAACAAGCTTTTGCAAAAAGCATTTCCTCATCAGAATGGTTTACAAGATACACATCATCTGTCAGAAAAGCAAGTTTGGAATAGTAACCCTGAAAAGTTTGTCCAAATCATTTTCATTAAGCATGGACATTGGGCGTGTCTTTCGAATAAATTCTCAGACGAATCCATTGAGCTTTTTGACTCGATGCATACAGTTCCTACTGAGGTTGAACATGGCAGTATAAGCAGACAAGCCTCTTGAATTTTGAAGTCCTTAAAGCCTAAAATTGTGATTCATGTCATTGGTGTGCAAAAGCAATATGGTGGAGACGATTGTGGATTATTTGCAATATCAATGGCATTTGACCTGTGTTGTGGCATTGACCCTTTCACACAGATAGTGAACCAAGATCAAATGAGAGACCACCTTCTTTCATGCTTTGAAGAAGAAGTGATTACTCCGTTTCCTAAAGTTCCAAGAAAGAACATTGCCAAAATGAAGCGCATCATAAAGTCTGTGTCATTCAAGCTCTTCTGTGTTTGCCGAGGTCCAGAATATGGTTTAATGGTACAGTGTAATCATTGCCAAGAGTGGTTCCATCCAGTATGTGTTCATATTCCGAACGAAGTTCTCTTAAATGAAAATCTCCCATGGCTTTGCTACTCCTGTGAGTTTCCTGTATATTCATGTATGTACACATACGTGAGGACTCACATATGTGTACATACATGAACAACTGTAAATGCATGGATACCTGTGCACAGGTGATAAGAGCTCACTCAATCAACTGTCCAAGTCGAATGCTACAAAGGGCATAAGGACCCTGTCAGGTGAGATTAATTTAGCAGTGACTACATATACTTGTACTATTAGCGTGTTCCTGTTAAACACAGATGATGAGAGCTCAATGGATCAACTGCCCAAGTCTAAGTGTCGAGGAAAGGGTCAGTGTGGCGTCCAGGAAGCTACAGAGGCCACAAGGACCCTGTCAGGTGAGACTAATATAGCAGTGACTACATGTACTTGTACTATTTGATTAATGTTAAACACAGATGATGAGAGCTCACTGGATCAACCGCCCAAGTCTAAGGGTCGAAGGAAGGGTCAGTCTGGTGTCCAGGAGGCTAAAAAGGGCACAAGGACCCTGTCAGGTGAGACTAATTTAGCAGTGACTACATGTACTTGTACTATTTGATTAATGTTAAACACAGATGATCAGAGCTCACTGCCCAAGTCTAAGGGTCGAGGGAAGGGTCAGTCTGGTGTCCAGGAGGCTAAAAAGGGCACAAGTACCCTGTCAGGTGAGACTAATTTAGCAGTGACTACATATACTTGTACTATTTGATTAGTGTTAAACACAGATGATGAGAGCTCACTGCCCAAGTCTAAGGGTCGAGGGAAGGGTCAGTCTGGTGTCCAGGAGGCTAAAAAGGCCACAAGGACCCTGTCAGGTGAGACTAATTTAGCAGTGACTACATGTACTTGTACTATTTGATTAATGTTAAACACAGATGATGAGAGCTCACTGCCCAAGTCTAAGGGTCGAGGGAAGGGTCAGTCTGGTGTCCAGGAGGCTACAAAGGGCACAAGGACCCTGTCAAGTGAGACTAATTTAGCAGTGACTACATGTACTTGTACTATTTGATTAATGTTAAACACAGATGATGAGAGCTCACTGCCCAAGTCTAAGGGTCGAGGGAAGGGTCAGTCTGGTGTCCAGGAGGCTAAAAAGGGCACAAGGACCCTGCCAAGTGAGACTAATTTAGCAGTGACTACATGTACTTGTACTATTTGATTAATGTTAAACACAGATGATGAGAGCTCACTGCCCAAGTCTAAGGGTCGAGGGAAGGGTCAGTCTGGTGTCCAGGAGGCTAAAAAGGGCACAAGGACCCTGTCAGGTGAGACTAATTTAGCAGTGACTACATGTACTTGTACTATTTGATTAATGTTAAACACAGATGATGAGAGCTCACTGCCCAAGTCTAAGGGTCGAGGGAAGGGTCAGTCTGGTGTCCAGGAGGCTAAAAAGGGCACAAGGACCCTGTCAAGTGAGACTAATTTAGCAGTGACTACATGACATATCTGGTGGGGCCAGACAAGCTATATAAGCGATCCCTGGACAGCGCTGTTTCGAGCTTATTAGCTCTCATCAGCAGGGAATATGCACAACTTGTCTAGCACAGGTACTTGTACCATTTTAAACACAGATGATGAGAGCTCACTGGATCAACCGCCCAAGTCTAAGGGTCGAGGGAAGGGTCAGTCTGGTGTCCAGGAGGCTACAAAGGGCACAAGGACCCTGTCAGGTGAGACTAATATAGCAGTGACTACATGTACTTGTACTATTTGATTAATGTTAAACACAGATGATGAGAGCTCACTGGATCAACCGCCCAAGTCTAAGGGTCGAGGAAAGGGTCAGTCTGGTATTCAGGGGGCTACAAAGGGCACAAGAACCCTGTCAGGTGAGACTAATATAGCAGTGGATTCCTATTTATTGTTACTTAATGTGCGCATTTGCAGACGCTAAGCCATTATTCTGGGATAAGAGCATCCAGAGGGGAATGAGATCTAGAGGCCCCACAACACGATCAAGTGAGTTTGTAAACTCCATAAGCTGATCAAATACACTTGCAGTGTATTGTGTGGTACCTCATTGACTACAATACGTACTTTTCTTTGCAGGCACTCATATCTAATGAATGCAGCATGCCAAGGTTACATTGTAGAAGCATACAAGGAACAAGTATCAGGATCATTTTTATAGTATGGTAGCTACTTGGTTTACTGATGTTTTGTAATACTGTGAGACTGGAAGAAACAATGTGTACAATACTATTGCTAATTAATTAATAACGTAACACGTGTTCTGCTGACTCAGCAAATTGATACAACGGTTCATCGGGGTGGGGCTAGGTTTCCAGACTGTTTAGGCATGCCAAAAGCCAGAGCCCCGCAGTGTGTTTTGTTTGGAATTGCAGAGGTCTAGTCACAGTTTGTTGAACAGTTAAAGACGGTGAAAGATTTCGGGGTGACGAATATCGAGCTAATCGGCAGCTTTTTTCATGAACGCGCCGTGCATGCAGTGAACGACTTGCGATCTTCAAACTGTATCCGCTGCAAGCACTCATGGGTGTCTATATGTGGATGCTATCAGGTTGGACTGAGCTCTAATGTGCGTGAGGTACAGCCCTACAGAATGTGCCGAATACGGGTGCGCGACGAAAATCGGTACTTTACTCTATGTACATGGAAGTTCTATACAGCTTCATGAAACCCACTTGGATACGGTACAGGATAGTAATTATGCTATTAGTTATACATTCAAGCTGTTCACAGAAATATAAGTCTACTACATAAATCTGTCGTGCCTTCAATAGCACACATGGTTGATGTTTCCTTATATTTTCAAGATGAGCTTAGCTACATGTAGTTGTAACGCAAATTCACCAATCTATTTCAGTGATGTGTTCCCACATGCAAATCGTACGACCATACCTGATTATCCATTCTGAAGTCGGTGAAGTCAACACGAGCTGCTCGGCAGGATTATATACGCACTTCGCGAGAGAAACAGGAAAACGACGAATATCGGGGCTAATGTCTTATCGCGTCGACGCATGCGCAAGTGGCCAAACACAAAGCCTCATCCGCTTCACTTCCTCCCAACTACACGGTTCAATTATGTGCCTACCTAAAGCCAGTTGGTAGGATCTCAAAATCACTTTGTACATTTTCTCTTTAACATTATACTTACTACAGCATGTTTAGAGACAGTGTTACACCCACTGTGTGTGGTATATACTACACAACAACATATTCTTCGACAGTATTTCCTCCTCCTAGTCCCCCAACTACCATCATCGTTTTTGGTGAAGGAGAAACAACTAAACATAAACTCCTGCTTCTGGACATAGAGCCAATTTCCACCCACTCTCCATCTACTAGCTGGTAAATGGAGTTGACTAGTGACAAGCCTCGCTGTCCACCAACAATCACAAGCTGCCCACAGAGAGTGGACGTTGCTGAGCATATCACTGGTTGGTGAGGTAGAGGTGTCCATATTGACTGTGACGTAATTGGCTGGTTACTGGATGGCAGAGCATGAAGGAAGCACAAGTAGCCGTCGCCATTTTCTCCCGTAACTTGCAGGCGGTTACCCCAGATTGTGGCTGAAGGTCCAGTAAGAGCCTTTGGTAAGTTGGTTAGTTTATACCATCTTCTTCCCCTAACATGAAATATTTCAACTGTATCAATCCAATGTAGACTACTTCCCCCAATCACAATTACATAATTGCCGTCTGATGTACTAACTGCAGCAGTATAAGAACGTGCAGTGTTCATTGGAGGGTACTTCTCTATCCATTGGTCCTCTAATGTGAAGAGTTTGTTAGTAGTGTGAGATCCACCCCCTCCCCCCACAGCAGTCAGTGTACCATCAATCATGACTAGTGCGGAGTTATGATATGGAGTTGGAGGAAGTTGCTCCCATTTCTCTGCATTCCATTCGTATCTGTAAACTGAGTTGGTATTCCACGGTGTGAAATATGCAAATTGATGATCAGTTGTTGCAGACCCTCTGATCATTTCACGTGGTGCTGTCTTCTTTTCATGGCATTGCACAGCAAGCTGAAGGAGAATACATGATAAAACAATACATGCAGTGTGCATTATAATATCTGGACCACATGTATGTACATGTACATCTACAATATGATTTATGCACTATGAGTGTTAATGTTTGGCCTAAGTGTCTATACCTTCGAGTCTCTTTGCTCTACAGTCTTCTGGAGGTCAGCCACTATAGCCTCACTGGATTGCAGCTGCCCCTGCAAAACATGAATCTCCTTTCTGCTGGACTGCACCTGTATGCAGAGCACATAGTCTCATCCCCAGGCTCTCTTTTTCTTTTCCCCCTATGCGTCCAGCCAAAAAAGAAAAAGAGAGCCTGGAAACTAGGCTAGCAGAGCACAGACTAGCTAATGGTCAGAGTGCATGGGGAAGGAAATCCCAGGGTTCCATCTGTGAAGCTATTTTACCTGTTGTCTCAACTGATGAATCTGCTGCTGCTCTCTCCTGATGGTCTGCTCTGCCTCATTCAGCTCTGCTTCATTGTTCTTCAGTTGCTGTGTGAGCTGCTGCTTTTCTCTCTCACTCGATTGTAGCTGTTGCATTAGCTCAGCATTCTCTGTCACCAATTCATCAATCAGCTGCACCAAATTCTAAACAAGATATATCAAAGAGTATGCTGAGTTACAATACTGGGAGGAGTTAAAGAAAGTCCCAAAATTTTATATTACTGTTCAATGCTTAATGTCAATTCCCAGTCTTCCTGCCCATCCACACTATAGGAGCTAGATGGAGGAAGTTTGCCTACGTTTTCTGTACTCCATTCTTTTCTGTAAACTAAGTTAGAGAACACTTTGTGATTGCATATAATGCATAGTGAGCAATGGGCCAAGATCATGTCACGTATACGCAGGAGACATACGCATAGCATGTGAAGTATATATAATGCAGAAGGTATATTATTGTGGTTTGCACATATTAAGTGCTTTGTTTTTACATATTATAAATCAACATCTTTCACACTAACTCAATGTACATATGCAGATACTAGAACTCAATGCAAATTGTTTTAAAGGTAGTTCACTTTCTTTGCTCCTTATTTCGTAAATATTTGTACTTGATTGTTGTAAGTGTTACTGACATACACAGAACCATCATTACCAACTGTTATAGCTGTGGGACTGCGGGGGATACACAGACCGTCCCATTCATCGTAGAATGATTTAATGTACCTGCCATTCTCACTAAATACAAGGATTTTTCCACCGCATACAACGTAAATAGACTCGTCAGGTCCAACAGACACACCAGTTGGTTGAAAAAGCTGGTTATTAGTGATAGATGATAGATGGTGTCCATTTGCATCAAGTATTTGAATTCTTCCGTTACGATCACCCACTAGTACATTTCCTTTTTTATCAACTGCTATACCTCTTGGCTCATTGAAATCATACGAAGCACTCCCAAAACTCCCATGGAATGTCAAGTCGTCGTTAAGGACTGTAATGCGATTGTTGCCAGTGTCACACACATACAGTCTATTGTTGGTGGTATTGTAAGCGATAGAAGATGGATTATCGAACTGCAGCCTTCCACTACCACATGAGCCCACTGATGCTATAAAATTCCCATCAAGAGTAAATTTCTTGACTGAGTCACTGGCAGCTACAAACACAGTGTTGTCAGATGAGATGGCTATTCCTGAAGGCTTGCGAATGGTTTCCTCTGTTCCATGACTTCCAAATGAACGCAAGCATCTGTAGCGACTGCTAGGATCAAACACTGCCACGCAATTGGACTCAAACTCACAAACTACCATCTCTCCAGTTGTGGCAAAAGCAATTTGACAAGGTTTGTCAACCTTAACAATCTGGAGGTAAGTACCTTTCAATTGAGACTCTTCCTGTGCACAAAATAGAATACTGTGTAATACTTTTCATTTATACACGTGTATGCATATAATGCAGTAACTCATCAACCTATAGCTTTACTGCATGGTGCAGCAAGGTGATACAACGATTCTCTGAGACTGACTCCATGTAGGAGAAGGGGAAGAAGCTCTTCCATAATGCACAATAAAGGTAGATGGAGAAATCTGAGTTTTTCGTAATTTACGTATCTACATTGCTGTATATTTATCTGCTTTGAGTTTTATAGAAAATATATTATGTGCCTATAACTGCAGGTTCAGGAGTTCTGGCCCATTTATAGTCTACCAACTGTATAGTAAAAACAATAAATCTGAAGGTGTGATACTTGACCAGCTATTTTTAAACACACCTGTGTGCCATTGGAGGTATATTGTGACATCATGCCCTCCAGTCTTTGTCTTTTGGACATCTGAATCCTTCACTGATAGGCCTGTGGATCAAGGCTGTGGGGTACACAGTTTCACAACTGTCAACTGGCCTAACTTCTCCTCGGATACACAATCCTTCAAACACATAATGACTACAGAAATGAACAGCCTCACCGCCTTTATATAGATTCTAGCTACCAAGATAGGACATGTTGCAAACAAACACCTCTAGGGGCCCTGGGAACAGTGATAATCACATGGGACTGGAACCTGTTTCAGACATGATAGATCAAGTAGGGAACCTTCCAAGATCACTTTCACAGGACATGTTGCAAAGAAACACCTCTATAGAACACATGATATAGCACGATAAAGATCAAATAGCTACCCAGCACCAAAGAAACTGTCCTCATTAGTGAGGTGTCCTGACCTCTTAAAAGGCACACAAATATGATATTTAGGACAGATTTTCTGATGTATCCTCATTTCAAGGGTCCATATCAGAGTTGGTAGACTCTCTATATAGGGATGGTGCCGACATGACTAAACCAAGATGACGGAACTCCCACGATAGTTATACACCTTTTCAGACATATAACAAGGCTCTACGAGTGTTTTTCTATCATATAAGACCCTCGAAGTATGAAAAATACCCTGAAACAATGACATACTGAAACTGCCACACCCCCGTTTTTGATTATTTTGCTCTTCTTCAGACCTACCTTGAAATTGGGTTCGTTCACAAAATATCTTCATTTAGAAGTGAACAAAATCGTCTTAGCTGGTCGAATACACCATAGATATTATAGACACGTAACAGGTTACGTGTCTATAATCTATGAATACACTTCAGTGACGGCACTATATAAGAGGTTGAAACCCTCATGTGTGAGGTCACGCGCTGTTGACTGTCTATGGGAGTTTTGTATGGAAATGTTCTCTCCATCTACAAGGTGTCTAGTGTACGTATAAGCATATCACCTGAAAGTACTAGGTGAGTATACTCGAAATATGGCCAGTACCCCAAGCGTGCCCTTCGGGTTTGGTCGTTACAAGTCTTAGAGCGTTTTACTCGATCTGCCTACAGGAAGCCAAAATGTTGGCACCTTTGCCCTTGTCTATCTCTACCAAACCTTGGTGTAACTGTTGAAATCGCTAAGCCTTCTTCGCCAAACTCCTGTGGATCGGAATCTTCTACCAGTAAATCGCATTATTTTAATAATTTTAATGACATTTACAGCCAGGGTGGCTATATGTCAACTGACAGAAAACAACAGCAACAACTACAACAACAACAACAATCAATACATAAATATCAATGGTGCAGTTTAAAAGCTCTGTACACAAAATTCCTTAGTGCTTTCAATATGCATGTATATTCTGTTTGTAGCAAAAATAAGAACTTTTCTCTTGAACTTAACATTGAGAACTCTGGGAAATATGGAATAGCTACTGAAAACAAGTCCTCTCTTAGAAATGAATAACGGACACAGTCACACAGAAAATGAACTTCATCTTCTAGAACACCACACTCGGCACATAACCGTTGATCAACAGGAAGTGGTGATGTTGGCTTGTGGTATCTACCAGTTTCAATTGCTAAACAGTAGCTGCTGACTCATAATTTGGTAAGGGCTATACGATGCTTCGTTATATTAATGCAAAGTAAGTATTTTTCTAGTTGAAATTGGTGCTTGAATAGTTTGTACGTTCTAGGTTTGTCAATGCGTTTCCTCGTGTACTCAGTGGTCTCTGTATTTGGGCAAACCACTATTGAACATATTGATCTCTATACCTTGTCATGATTGCATTAACATGATCTTTTATATTGTCCATGTTAGCAGATATATGAAGAGTAGATAATCCTGCTTTGTCGTATATATCTTTGGTCTTAGAGAGCCAACATTCTTTGCCACCTTTATCCAATGCCAATTGCTCAGATAGTGCATGTTGACGAAGGGAAGGAATAAATCCAATACGCTTAATACGCTTGTCACGCCGTCGATGGTCCCCCGCCAAAATTGGTCCCCCCGGAACATCTATGGCAGCCGTGATTGGTCCCCCCCTACCACGCATGGTCCCCTCACCTGAAACACTACATATTTCCGACGGGATATGGTCTCCCAGCAGTTCATCAGTGTGTTTTCTACGGTAAGCCATAACTTACATGCCCGAGCAATGGTGTATAGGCCAACTGTGCTCGCTCCCTGTTCCGTGCATTGTGCACTACAGTAGCAATACCCGTACCGCGCATTGAGCCTTTCTAGATATATCAGCGACACTACAGCTAAGTTCAAAGATCAGCTACACTAGAGTAGCGGCTAAGAGTCAGTGTAGCAGTACAACTTGTTCGAGACCCACTGACACCGGCGCAGCTAAGGCAAGACCAGGATAGTAAGGGGGACCGTCAGTGATCCTAGGGGGACCGTATTTTCCGCCGTGGTTGGTCCGGGGGGACCGAGTTTTCTGCCGCGGACGTTCCGGGAGGACCGATTTTGGGGGACAAATTATCGTATGACAGTCTCATGCCCAGACCTCGCCCCAGAGGGGGAAAGGTCTGGAGCGATTTCTTGGTTGTGCTGAGTCAGCCTTACGCCATTTATCATATCACTTTGGGCATGAACGCGCTTACTGCGGACACGGTGGCAGGCGATCAACCATACAGTTAAGCCCATCTGCAGTTATGGGGTGTATATCCTTCACAGGTAGCTCGTACAGCTACGACGGTTATAATAATAATAATAATAATAATAATAATAATAATAATAATAATAATAATAATAAATTTTAATGACTTAGGTGGCCATTAGTCAAAACAACAAAAAAAACAACAACTATTTAGTATTTAGTAAGGGGTATGCTTCCTATAATTAAAAGACATAAATACAAACCAGGCTACTTTTCTAATTGTAGGTGTGTTGCTAGTTTCAAATAAATAACACATTTTGTCTCTGTTAGGTAAGTTGTGGAATTGTGTATTGTATTTCCCTGCTGTTTCATAGAGGCATTTCCTGAAGTGCTGCAATTCTTGACATTCAGTAATAAAATGATATTCATCATCGACACTTCCATTATTGCAGGATGTACAGAGGCGTTGTTCCGGAGGAATTGATGGTTTGTGGTATCTCCCTGTCTCTATGGCCAGACTGTGGCAGCTTGTTCGAAATTTTGCCAGTGCCACCAAATGACTCCTTTTAGTAACTCTAGTCAAATAATATTCCCACGCAAAATCTTTTTTAAATGTTCTATAAGTTCGAAGTTTATTTCCACCACTAACTCTGTTATCATCCCACAGCTGTTCTTTCCAGATATTAATAAATGATTCCTGCAAATTCCTCTTAACTTCTTTCAGAACTATTTCATTGGCATTGAGACTTTGATTGTATGTGTACTTCATAATAATTTCACTTGTTGCAGTGTACCAATTGTTTCTCTTGTTTGGTGTATGTTTTAATAATGTTACGGCTTCAGAGACTAGAGGTGGTGCATTAACATGTATTCTGATGAAATACTTGATAATTCTGTAGTAGATTCTTAACCATTGGGGGAATGTTCCTGTTTCACCATATACTGCCATATTAGATGCATTAGGAGGAAGACCTAACATTTCCTTGCAAAATTTCAGGAGAACCTTTTCTATGTCATGGAAATATTTAACACCCCAGACTTCACAACTGTACTATAAAATAGGTTGCACCATTGCTGAATAGAGTAAGCACATATAACATTTGGTGTGAATCCTCCCTTCTCCCTCAACTGTGCTCGAATCATATTTAATACCTTTTAAGCACTCTAACAGAATGTTCTGACAGCTAAAGTAAATGAGCCAGTATTAGTGAAAATTACTCCTAGGTATCGGTAGAAAAACACTTGTAATGGATCCCCATTATATGACCATATAAAAGGGCATAATGAACTTGCACCTCCAAACACCAATACTTTTGTTTTGGAATGCTTGACTGTCAGGGCCCATTTTGAACAGTACCCATAACGAAGATTCAAAGAAGATTGCAAATCTTGTTGATTATTTGCCAGCAGAACGAGATCATCAGCAAACATGAGCCCAGCTACTTTCCTAGACCCCAGCATAACTCCATAACACTGCTTAATTTCATCTAATAAGTCACTTGTGAAAAGTGTAAACAAGATTGGACTGAGAGGACACCCTTGTCTGACTCCAGTATTACAGATGAAACTATTAGTATACTTTCCACATAACTGAATGCAAGATTTTGCATTTCTATAGATGTCTATTAACAGTTTCAATAATTTCGTACTCACTCCAATAGAAGATAACTTATGCCATAACAATTGATGGTGTACTGAATCAAAGGCCTTTCTAAAATCCACAAAACAACAATATAGCTTTTGGTGCTTAATTTTGGTGTACTCGATCAACGAATTCAAAACAAAAATTGCATCAGTTGTGCTGTGGTTTGATCGAAATTCAAATTGTTCTACAGGAATAATATTATGTAACTCACCCCAGGCATACAATCTTTTAGCAAACAAAAGTTTGGCAATAACTGGGAGTAAGGTAATTCCCCTGTAATTATTAACATCCAGATTGTCTCCATTCTTTGGTATTGGAACAATAACGCCAGTACACCAACATTGAGGAATTCAACCACTTTCCAATATTTGATTGAAAATTTTTACTAATACTTGTAAAAACTGTGATGGAAGAGATTTATATATCTCATTGGTAATACCATCCTTTCCTGGTGCCTTACCACACTTCATTTGTCTTAAAACATCACTAACTTCATCAATTGATATTTCATCATCTAGTATTTACACTTCTAAGACTGGTTATATTGCGTAATGTAATCTTATATAATGCCACGCTCAAGTCACGCGCGCAGTTTAAACCCTGCAATTGTGACTTACCTAAATCCAAGACTGCTGACTCAGCACAACCAAAAAATCGCTCAATAGTCACCAGACCCTTTCCCCGGGGTCCGGGCACGAGACTCAGGCGGGCGCGATCATCTAATAGCGCGTGCGTAAATCACATGACACATTACATCCGGTTCCAACCTCTATACCAGAGATAGTAACGCGCGCGCGCGCGTACGCCCTCCAACTCCGCGCCGCCTCTGTACACTACAGGGTTACGTTATTGTTGCCTGCTTGCTCATGCATAAGTACTTATAATTTTTGGCACTACGTACCATCCCTATATCATTCAACATTTGAATAGAAATGTTTTTTAACACTTGTTATATATCCATTCCCATTTGAACAACTGATATTCTCCCTTCCCCCCTCCCTCCCTAATCCATGAACATGGTAATCCACTGGGACTGGAATGTCAGATCACATGAATTTAACAATACTATATAGTAACCAGCTATGAATATCATCACATACTAACCATAATCAGACCATTGTGCAGTTACCCTTGTCAAGTTTCAAAGAGACTTATCCCAACACAGTTGACGAAGAGGTAAGAACATACAAAGTAGCTACATCTACAAACTAGAGTCACTACAGCCACAGTCTTTCACAGACATGTCAACTCTCACGGATTCTCCGTGAGTCTCACGAAATTGGCATCCGTCTCACGGTCTCACGGGCACTCTACATAAACTCACGTATTTCGAGCATCGCGGGCCGCTCCCGGGCATCCGTTCGTACGCCGCTGGCTATACATAAGCGGAGCGCAGCATTAGTCCGGTGGGGTGGCAGATCGCGGCGACGCCCTCATTACGTCTGGGCACGAGACTCTGACACAGCATGAGTATAAGGGTATAAAGAGTCCAAGAGAGCTCTGCGTGTTAAGAGATATACATGGATACTGAACATCCCTAGATCTGCATGTGACAGTCCAGCTAATCTCACTGATTTTTTTTTCAGAGGTTGGCATCTCTGCACTGTAAAATCAATTTTGTCATAATAACAATATTGTTTGTTGCGCGAGTTTTATCCCATACATACATCAGTTCATCATGTGATACCACAATATTCCCTAGACAATGACTATTCCTTGAGTGTTGATAGAGTAGTCCACTATTCCACAATGCCTCTACACATGTGATTGTTGGCCCAGGGATTACATACTCTTTATATAGTAGTATAGTAGTATCACATAATGAACTAATGTATGTATGGGATGAAACTCATGCAACAAACAATTTTGCTATTATGACAAAACTGATTTTACAGTGTGCTTTCAGTGGCTACAGGGATATGTGGAGGGGCTTTTATTAGAGTACAGTACCCTGTATATGACTTCATACACTCTTTTATATATAGCTCAGCCATGGCTGAACAAAAAAATGAATTTGTCTACCACAACATTCAGCTCTACAAATCAGAGAGTCTTGGCAGTGGATCATATGGAGGGGTGTGTAAGGCCAAGTGTGATGGGCTACTGTGTGCTGCCAAAATCATGCACCCCACACTCTTTGACGGACGCGACCCTGGAACAGCCTCCTACCTACGCAAGTTCCAGGAGGAATGTAACCTACTTAGCTTAGCTAGGCACCCCAATGTTGTCCAGTACCTGGCTACCTACTATGACCCTGACACCCATCTGCCTGTTCTCCTCATGGAACTTTGCGATGAAAGTCTCACTGCATTCCTGGAGCGACCCCCAGGACCACTGTCCTACCATGTTCAGCTCAACATCTGCCTGGACATAGCACTGGCTCTGGTCTACCTCCACTCCAATGGTCTCATCCACAGAGACCTAACAGGAAACAATGTCCTAATGATTGCTGGTACTCGAGCCAAGATTACAGATTTTGGCATGTCCAAGCTTGCTACTGGCAATCCTCGCATGACAGCCTTGACCCTGTGCCCAGGTAATCTACTTTACATGTCACCTGAAGCTCTCGATGAAGCTAAATCCTACACGGCTAAGCTTGACATCTTCTCCTTTGGTGTGATAGTAATTCAGATCTTGACCAGGCAGTTTCCAAATCCAACTGATCGATTTCGTAGTGTTCATGATCCTCGCTATAATGAAGAAGTTCGACTTGTAGTTCCTGAGACTGAGCGACGTCAGGCCCACCTCCAGTTGATCCCAGACACTCACTCTCTGAAGCCACTTACCCTCCAATGTTTGAAAAAGGAAACACTACGTCCATCAGCTCTCCAGCTCAGTGAGAGTCTGTCTGAGCTGAAACAAGCCCCTCAGTACAGGGAGAGCATGCAACAGGCACAGACCAGAGGTGCAAATGAAATAGGCGATGAAATTGCCATTCTGAGGAGACAAGTACAAGAGGTCCAACAACAGAACACAGACAAGGAACAGCTGAACCAGCAACTCCAGCAGCAACTTGAGGGGCAGAGAACCTTGGCTGAGGCTAGGACAAGGGACGCTAATGAACACCAGGCACATAGTACACTGCTACAGAAAATGGTGGAGGCCAAGGATAGACAGCTTCAGCGAGTCATGGAGGCCAAGGATCAACAGATTCAAGAAAAACAGCAGACAATTGAAGAAAACATGCGTACAATGGCAACTAAAGAGAGACAGTTACAGCAGACACAACAGCAGCTCCGAAACAGTCAGCAGTTAGTGCAACAGTTTCAGCAGACCATCAGTGACCTTCAGCAGACCACATCACACCGTGAGAGGGAGAGGGAGATTCAACAGTTGAAGCAGCAAGACAGTGCCTGCAGTATCGAACCACAGCAGCTGCCAGTCACAGCAGAAAAAAACCAAACAGCTACAGCAATATCAGTAGCTCAGAAAGATATCAGCAAGATGACATGGAAGGAAGGGAAGAAGGTAGTAGTGGGAATGGAGAGAGGAGCAGCAGTAGTGGATGGGAACAAAGCCTACTATTCACCATACAACTCATCCAGGGTATACTCATACCAGAACATTCAAGGGAATGAAGAGTGGTCTAGGCTACCAGATAACCCTAATGCCGGATTCAGCCTAGCTGTTGTTGATGGTCTCCTCACAAGTGTGGGTGGTTTTAGCAGTAGCTATGTCGATACAAACACTCTCCTCAGTCTCACAGGAAAACGTGAGAGGAAGAAGTGGTCTGAGGTCTTCCCTCCTATGCCCACACCACGCAGTCTAACAGCTTGTATCAGTACTGAGAAGGCTCTAGTTGTGGCAGGAGGTTATGCACGTGGTATTCGGGATACTGTGGTTGCTGTAGTTGTGGCAGTAGGTATAACATCTGATTATCTGGCCACTGTGGAGGTGATGGACATCAACACAAAACAGTGGACCACAGTCTGTCCTCTCCCACAAAAGCTGAAGACACTGTCAGGCATTGTCAGTGGGAACTCACTCTACCTAGCAGGAGGGTATACTGGAGGTTTTACTAGAGGTTTTACTGGAGGTTATGGGTCAAAGTCTGTTTTCACCTGCTCCCTTCCTGATCTCTGGCAACCTGAGACACTTGAATCCAGAACACGACAGACACTTACTACATCAACTGCATGGAAAGAAATCAGCAGTCTACCAGTAGCAGGCTCTACTCTTGCCTCATTTGGTGGTCACCTGCTGGCTATTGGTGGGTATGGCTTACTGAATGGCAGAACCGCTAATGTCTACAGATATGAGTCCCACACTAACTCATGGCATGTCATTAGTCAGATGAAGAACAAACGAGCATGGTGCTCAGCAGTCACTCTTCCTGAAGACCGACTTATCGTAGTGGGAGGACATTTACAATTCTTTAATGGAAGATACATTTTGATAGACACGGTTGAGATTTTGGAGGACAATTGAAAATGGATCTCTTTTCTCTCGACACATGAACATAACCTACACATTACGTGTATACCACATCAATTATACATGTATGTACTATAACCTATAGCTACCAACGATTAGTTATATATCACACAGTACGGTAGTACTGTGTATATAGGGATTGCTATGGTCTATCCCCATTGAAAACCATATATAAGGATATTCTTCATTTTCACTTTCAATTTGAGGTTGATTTCACTTTTAATGATATCAAGGTAAAAAATGTGTGAAATATAACTAGTATGCAAAAATTGGATGTGTTGTGATGTAAAATGTGTGTAATAACTTAAAAAGTGCTTTTCACATTTTTGCCATGTTTTCCATCTTCTTATTATTATTATTCTTCTTGAAGAAGCGTAACTCAATAACCATAAAGTCAATGAAGTTGAATCATTGCATGTGGAAATGTATCATTACGAACTGGGGAATAGAGGTATAATTTTTTCGTTAACCCTTGTAGTTCATGTACTACTGATCGTTATCTCTCCCAGCAATGTATTATGAATGAGGATAACTAATGAGCAAAACTCAGCAACCATGGTAACCATCAACCTGAAAGTTAGCATGTGTGGAGATATCATCGCTAATAGCAACATGACAAAAGCATATGTTATTAACCCTTGTGATTCTTGAAATAATGATGTTAACACTCCTCACAATGCAATACATGTACATGTATATAGTGATTACGTAATTTCATTTTAAATGTACGTGCATATATAGTACATACGTTTTACGTATATAGTTAGCTTGCGTCATACAATAAAACGATTACGTCATGAGACAAGACTCGTTAATGACGTCATTTACACCAGCCGCGCATGCGCAAAAGCTTAGCAACTAGCGCGTAACAACTAGGCGCGGAGTGAACTAGCTGATAGAGAACGTGTTGACGATTTGTAAAGCAACTAGCACTTAGTACTACATAAAGCAAAACAGAGATGTGTTGACGATTCTTGTGCTACCCTCACTGTCAGAACACTGCACACGCGTACAGTGTGTTGGCTCTGCCTCTACGTATGTACCTCGGTAAGCTTATATCGTAGATACCATATAGTACCTATGCTTATATACCGTCTGCTGGAGAAACGGCACGCTATTCTACCACGATACTATATACCACCAAGCCAAAGCGCTGGTGATTGATAGTACGTTGCTAGCAGGTTTGCTTATAGACCAAAGTGTACGCTGCTGCTGCTGCTTTCAACCAAACCACGCCCTCAGTACTAATCACGCATTTATACAGTAGCTCAACACTTGGTCAGATGTTTATGGATATGGAGAGCACATGCTAGGGAGAATTATTGCTTACAATAGTAAAAAAAATGACAAGAGACAAGTAAATAAAAAATTTAGGAAATTTGAAGTGTAATATAGGGATTGCATAAAAATGAACAGAGACAAGATTGGGACACAGACATGCTATATACATCAATGTACTAAAAGGTATGTTGATGTACATAGCATGTCTGTGTCCCAATCTTGTCTCTGTTCATTTTTATGCAATCCCTATATTACACTTCAAATTTCCTAAATTTTTTATTTACTTGTATATATAAATGCAGCAGTCAAGGGCCCTCACGTATTTCCTATGCTCTGTGATGGCTCCACGTATACCCTGTTTAGATTGGCACACATTGGACCATGGATTCAAACTGATGTGCATTGCTTGCACACACAGTAGAGTCATGCATTAAGTCACACGTGATTTCTGTAATTCATGTGAGCCACCAGATCTAGAGACCAACTAGGAAAATAAGGATCCTAGTGCTCTGCATTATGATTGGATAATTTAAAGTTTTGCAAATGTAAACAATTTATAAATGAATAGATGTGTTGTTATGGATGCATTGTCCAATGAACACACTCTTTGTGGAGATCATAAAAAATATGGAATGTAGACACAGTAGTACCTATAGCCTGAGGTCTATATTCCATATACTTCCATGTCCCCTCTCAACATTACATATAGAGTATCTGACAAACTCTTGTAGGTGTGAAATTCCAGGACTCCCAATTAATGTATTCTGACTTACTAATGATGATGAATACCTGAATGCCTAATGGAAGACAAATGGTAACAGAGGGACAGTTAGATAGAGTTCTAAGATTGAGTCCCATAACTCATGTCTCCAATCCTCTACTGTAATGACCACTGGTGTTAGCTAATATCTCGTACTTCTTTCATCTAATACTGGATTGTAGAGAATGTCTCCCATGACAACTGAGGACAACTCCCTGTGTGGACTGTAGTGGAGGGAAAGTGGAGGAGAACACATATATTAATAATATATTGCGAACTAAAAGTAATGGATATGTTAATACAGTGGAAACTGTCTAATCAGTTCAACCTTGGGACAAATCTGTAATCACTTCCACAGCATGGAGGGTGAGGTAGCTACGTAGTTCCTTGCATAAATGAATCACTTTCACAGGATGCAAACCACCTTTGTGGATCTTGAAAACATATGTACAGTGATATTGGTATATAGAAGTGGAACTTAATTGTTCCAGAAATTGAAGTGTAGCGGCCAACGGTTGTGGGTGGTGCTGGTATAAGTGGTGTAGGCGGGGTGGGTGGGTGTGGGGAGGGATTTTCCCCCCTCCCACGCGAAGCGCGACAGCTCAAGCTAACAGTAGCAGAGGACCAGTTAGGCACAGAAGGCACCATCGATCAATAACAATACTGTACCTGTGTCCTCAAGATCCACAAAGGTGCATGGTTTGCATCCTGTGGAAGTGATTCGTTGATCAGATGCAAGAAAAAACATCACCCTCCACACTAGTTAGCCTCGTACCTACCTACTTCCACACTGTGGAAGCAATTATAGCTTCTGTGTCTGTAGCTAGTGGATCTTTATCATGCTATCATGTCTGGAACAGGTTAACATTCCTGTCTAGAGGTGTTTGTTTGCAACATATCCTGTGAAAGTGAACCTTGAAGGTTATCTTCATCATGCTATCATGCTTGGAACATGTTCCAGTCCCATATCACTGTTCCCAGGACCCCTAGAGGTACAACGTGTCCTGTGAAAGGGATCAAGGCAATGCACAGTGGCCAGTGATATATAAAAACTTTGCAGTGAGGCTGTTCATTTTGAAGTCATTATGTGTGAGATTTGATTGTGCGTTTGCTCATTCTCATCCTTTGCAGGGACTGACTGTTGGTTTGCATTGTGTGTTGATCTGTACATGTTGCTGAGCCCATGTACTCTGATCTGTTGTGTACAGTGTTCATATTCCGACCTCTGACCCTGAGTGCAGGGCCTTACCTACTAATTAAAGGTGTGGTTTGCATTAGATACACGCTGTTTTCGGTGTAGTGTTATGTAGGTTAGACGAGCCCTCTAGCATGCATGCTATACTTTTCAATCTGCACCAGGCCAAGGTAAGGTTTCTAGTTACCCGTCTTTCAATCAATGAGGAAGAGACGTGCAAATGTATATTATAATATGTAGATCTACATAATAATTATGAATTATGCGTTCCCGTTCCCGCTTTCAGCGTTTTCCAGTTGCCCGACGTTCTGAGATCGATTCTATTGCTTTCTGGAATACTTTTTTATCATGGTAAGGCAAGTGTAATTGCAGTTGTATAATAAAAAAAAAGAAACAGTTGCCGTGCAATCGGACTCGCTGACGCTCATGCAGATCGACTGGGCGGCTGTGCGAGGGAGCCGTGAAGCGACTCTGAGTCAGCCACACAGGCCACACCCTCTCTCTTTCGCGATCGGCACACTACGGTATACGTATCTCTAAGCTGGCGCTGGGCGATCGATCGTGATAGCAAGATCAAAAGGTATTATAAAATACATGTGGAGATCTATACGTGACGGTGAGGCGTAGCAAGACATTATTATAAGCTCGCGTTTCGCAGATTGTCTCCCTCCCTCGCCACGGGCTTGGCCAAACCAGCTGCAGCGCCATCATTGCCTTCCTTATACGTAGTGGCGCACTCACTGCGGACCCTCGCCTGTGTGCGGGCGGTTCGTCTGAACCCCTTGAACCCTCCCCCCCCCCAGCTTACGGGCTTGACTGGGTAAGCTATTCATTGACTACATGGAGCTACCTATACCAAGGGCGTCGGAGCCGTAGCGCTTTTTGATCAGAACAAAATTTTTTCCAACATTTCAGCTGGGCGCAGCGCGTTCAACTGTCCACAGTAGACTTTTGACAGATTTGGACCCTTCAGTGATGATTCAGGGTCTCGGATGGTCAACAGTTGTATGAACACCGCGTTGTGTGCACGCGTATATGCCCCGCCCCATAATTATACGCGTCAAGACTGACAATCCAACACTAGCGGGATTGTGTAATATTGGTATAGCTACTTGCACAGACACCCAAATTGTTCACTGGGGTATATAGCTGTTGTCAATGAATAGCTTACCCAGTGAGTATAACACACAGTAGTTAATAACCTAACTGTGTATAAGCATTACATAATACGGCGTCCACAGTGTGATGGTTGTTCTTGAGCTTCTTCAGATGGAAGGAAACGTCCTTGAGCAGCATGTGATGGCAGATGTCCCTCATTTTGTTCAACACAGTCTGATAGCAGGAGATGAGCTTGACATTCTTCAACACAATTTGAAGGCAAGAGATGTTCTGTTGCTCCACCAACTATCACCGCTCTGTCCGGTGATGGACTAACTACTAAACACAACCACTTACTGCTAGACATAGAGCCAATCTTCACCCACTGTCCATTCATTAGCTGGTAAATGTCATTGACTGGGTGACCATCTTGTGCCCCACTGATGACCACTACCTGTTCACACAGAGTAGCAATAGTTGAGCAGGTCATTGGTTGGTGACAAGACACTATGGATGGTGATGGCTATTCAGGCTCTCTTCATGATCTATAGATCATGAAGAGAGCCTGAATAGCCATCGCCATCCCCTCCTATTACATGTATTTGATTACCACATATTGTGGCTGAAGGTCTGTGGAGAGCCTGTGGTAAGTCAGTTAGTTCATACCACCTTTTGTTCCTCACATGAAACAGTTCGACTTTAACAGTCCAATTAAAGCATTCAACATCGATATCCCCTCCAATCACTAGTACGTGGTTGCCATCAGATGTACAAACTGCAGCAGTATTGGAGCGTGCAGTGTTCATTGGGGGATACTTTTCAACCCATCGATCCTGTTGCAATGTAAACAGTTTGTTAGTAGTATGAGATCCATTCCTTCCCCCCACAGCAGTCAGTGTACCGTCAATGATTACTAGTGCAGAATTCTTGTATGGAGTTGGAGGAAGTTGCTCCCATTTCTCTGAACTGCTCCATTCATATCTGTATACTAAGTCAGAGCAATACGGAGTTAAATATGTAAAGTGGTCGTCAGTCGTTGCAGATCCTCTTATCATTCCAAATGGTGCTTTTGTACTTTTGTGGCAATGCACAGTGAGCTGAGGGGAAGTCATGACATGTAATGGCATTTTTAATTTATAGAGAACATGCTATATAGTTTTGACTACAAATTATAAAGATGAGTTATTGGTATATCTGGGAGCTATTGAGCTTATAAAATGGACTCCGCCTCAGTAGCTGTGGCAGGTCATAATAATATTATAGGGATAGTAATATTGCACCTTTTGATGGTATATATAGGCGATGTAATGTTACAGCATCTATAAAATCAATGGTTATTATATAACAATCAAACCAGTAGGTGTATTATTACACCCGGATGAGGTAAACCGAATGAATCACCTATATATGTCTACGTAGTTTCCGCTCTGCGGATGAATCGCTCATTACAGGTATGTGTAGGTATGTACATGCAAGATTTATACAGCTTCATGAAACCTCGCCTGTATACGGTACAGCAGGCAGAAATATACGTCTACATATATCTGTCGTGCCTTCAAAAGCACGCATACATGTAGTTGATGTTTTCCTATTATTTTTACTTAATAATGCTACTAGAAGGTGAGCTTACATGTAGTTGTAAATATTACTAACGCAACATTCTCCGATCTACATGTACAGTAAACTCCCGCTATTCCGGTCACCCTTGGGGAAAGGTGAAGTGGCTGGATTAGCGGGGTGGCTGCATTTCAGAGTACGACAATTTTACCTCAACAAAAGCCGCGATTAGCCTCGATTATGTCATGCACACTGTTTTTTCATTCGTTTCTACACAATATATCGTCTTTAGGGATAAGTCATTCCTCTTCTTCACAGAGTTGGACCCCTATTCAGCCACCGTATTCGCGCGCGCGCAGTCTGCTAGCGAACTAATGCGCAAATCGTATACGTATATTGCGCTATATAGAAAAGCTTCAGAGCGAGGGGGGTGCTCAAGCCCCCTAAACCTTGCCCCCTAGAACCGCTACTGGCAGATTCTCAGTATCCTGTAGTGAAGTTTGTCTAGGTTTGCAGCTAGTTGCACGGTCAAGTAATGATACGTGACCGCACAAATTGTGGTGGGTGTGGTCTGGGCACGGATCTTGAGCTACAGGGTAAGCGCTGAGCAGTCGGTCACAGAAATCGAGTCATTTCAAGGTTTATTGGCTGGATTATCAGTATAAAAAGCGAGGTTGGGCCAAAAACAGTGGCCGGAAAACGGAATATCGAGGTGACCGCATTTCAGAGGCTTGATTTACACTGTGCTAATGTAGTTTTTAATCCGTGCCTGAGCCAGTGGCTGCAATAGCGAGGTGACCGCATTTCAGAGGCCCGGAATAGCGGGAGTTCACTGTATTTCAGAGATATGCTCCCACATGCACATCGTAGGACCATACCTGATTATCCATTCTGAAGTCGGTGAAGTCAACACGAGCTGCTCAGCAGGAGTTCTGGTACTACTTCGCGAGAGAGAAACAGGAAAATGACGAATAGCTATCGAGGCTTTCTTATCGCGTCGGCGCATGCGCAAGTGGCCAAATACAAAGCCTCATCCGCTTCACTTCCTCCCAACGTCACGGTTCAGTTATGTGCCTGCCTAAAGCCTAATTTTACAGGACCTCAAAATCACTTTGTACATTTTCATTATACTTACTACAGCATGTTTAGAGACTGTGATACACCCACTGTATGTTATATACTACACGACAACATATTCTTCAACAGTATTTCCTCCTCCTAGTCCCCCAACTACCATCATCGTTTTTGGTGAAGGAGAAACTACTAAACATAAACTCCTGCTTCTGGACATAGAGCCAATTTCCACCCACTCTCCATCTACTAGCTGGTAAATGGAGTTGACTAGTGACAAGCCTCGCTGTCCACCAACAATCACAAGCTGCCCACAGAGAGTGGACGTTGCTGAGCATATCACTGGTTGGTGAGGTAGAGGTGTCCATATTGACTGTGACGTAATTGGCTGGTTACTGGATGGCAGAGCATGAAGGAAGCACAAGTAGCCGTCGCCATTTTCTCCCGTAACTTGCAGGCGGTTACCCCAGATTGTGGCTGAAGGTCCAGTAAGAGCTTTTGGTAAGTTGGTTAGTTTATACCATCTTCTTCCCCTAACATGAAATATTTCAACTGTATCAATCCAATGTAGACTGCTTCCCCCAATCACAATTACATAATTGCCGTCTGATGTACTAACTGCAGCAGTATAAGAACGTGCAGTGTTCATTGGAGGGTACTTCTCTATCCATTGGTCCTCAAGAGTTTGTTAGTAGTGTGAGATCCACCCCCTCCCCCCACGGCAGTCAGTGTACCATCAATGATGACTAGTGCGGAGTTATGGTATGGAGTTGGAGGAAGTTGCTCCCATTTCTCTGCATTCCATTCATATCTGTAGGCTGAGTTGGTATTCCACGGTGTGAAATATGCAAATTGATGATCAGTTGTTGCAGACCCTCTGATCATTTCACGTGGTGCTGTCTTCTTTTCATGGCATTGCACAGTGAGCTGAAGGAGATTACATGATAAAACAATACATGCAGTGTGCATTATAATATCTGGACCACATGTATATACATGTACATCTACAATATGATTTATGCACTATGAGTGTTAATGTTCGGCCTAAGTATCTCTACCTTCGAGTCTCTTTGCTCTACAGTCTTCTGGAGGTCAGCAACTATAGCCTCACTGGATTGCAGCTGCCCCTGCAAAACATGAATCTCCTTCCTGCTGGACTGCACCTGTATGCAGAGCACATATAGCCTCATCCCCAGGCTCTCTTTTTCTTTTCCCCCTGTGGGTCCAGCCAAAAAAGAAAAAGAGAGCCTGGAGACAAGGCTAGCAGAGTACAGACTAGCTAATGGTCAGAGTGCATGGTGAAGGAAATCCCAGGGTTCCATCTGTGAAGCTATTTTACCTGTTGTCTTAACTGATGAATCTGCTGCTGCTCTCTCCTGATGGTCTGCTCTGCCTCATTCAGTTCTGCTTCATTCCTCTTCAGCTGTTGTGTGAGCTGGTCACCAATTCATCAATCACCTGCACCAAATTCTAAACAAGATATGTATGATGGCAGTAATTATATTAATACTGAGAGGAGTTAATATATACACTCATTTTCTCACTTGGTTCCTAGGCTGGTTTTGAAGAGCTCCTATAAGTTCTACTATGTTCCTCTCACTCTCCTCATCCCTAATACCTGCTCTAGCCTCTTTCAACAGACACAGCACCTCACGGATACTTGGACGCTTACGAACACTGTTATGTAGACATTGCTGGATCAATACAATGAGTGGGTGGCCCTCACGAAATTGGCCACAGTCACGAAGTTTGGCGTTGACATTTCTCATGTACTCACTTTGTCGTTGCAGTTCTGTACGAGCAACTAGCACTCCACTGTCTTCATCAGGATAGTTGGGTGCAAGAGGATCACAGGGGAAGGTTTCACCTACTATGAAAATTGTGACAACTCCAAGGGAAAATACATCAATACTGGTATCATATTTGGACTTTTCAGCATTAGAGGCAGAAGGTGCAATGGCTTCCGGAGGCATGTACACGGAAGCACCAGGTCCCTTGGTCATGGTGGCTGCATCTCGCATATGAGGCACGGTACGAGCCACACCCAGGTCAGCTAGTTTTCCTACCAGCCTCGAGTTCAACAGGATATTCCTCGCAGACAAATCGCGGTGGATGATAGGCGGCGTTTGATGGTGGAGGTAGTCCAGACCACTGGCGACGTTGTATAGTACAGAACACTTCAGGCCTAGCTTGAAGAACGATAGAGGTGGAGGTGTGCCAGGTGGAGGGTGGGTTTCGGGGGCTAGTACATCGTGAAGGCTCGTAAGGAGACGCTCCATTACCAGCGCGGGTAGTCGCGATCCTTCAAAAAAGCACACCCCCAGAAACTGGACAATGTTCGGGTGGCGGAGGGTGCTCATTAGTTGACATTCCTTTACAAACTGGGTCGACGCCTTGCTGATGTCGTCATCGGGAATCTCGGAACGGTCTTGGAAGATGTCATGGATCTTTTTAGCAGCTCCACATACAGATATCGCCACCTCCTCGACGCTTCCGTAAGCTCCAGCACCGATTCTAGTGCCAGTGAGCGTCACATTAGAGAGGACAAACGGCCTTAGCTCAGGACTGTCACGCAGAAGATCCATCGCTATTACTGTTACAGGCTTCAACCGCAGGACGTCATCCTAACAAAAGGGAGGACATCCGGTGACATGACTTCTGTGCTTCATCCAAGTGTGAAATTGATGATCCTAAATCCTGGGTAAACTTTTTGATATACAGATAACCGTACAACGCGCGCCCCTCCAAAAATCCGCACGTTGAAGCGGATTTATACCCGCCCACGCAAAATAGGGTAATCGGGTTGCTCCGTCAAAACTTGGAGATGATGTGGGGAGTAACTGATAGAGATCTATCATGATCAGAAAGAAAGTCCCAAAATTTTATATTACTGTTCAATGCTTAATGTCAATTCCCAGTCTTCCTGCCCTCCCACACTATAAGAACTAGATGGAGGAAGTTTGCCTACGTTTTCTGTACTCCATTCTTTTCTGTAAACTAAGTTAGAGAACACTTTGTGATTGCATATATTGCATAGTGAGCAATGGGCCAGGATCATGTCAAGTATACGCAGGAGACATACGCATAACATGTGAAGTATATATAATGCAGAAGGTATATTATTATGGTTTGCACATTTAAGTGCTTTGTTTTTACATATTATAAATCAACATCTTTCACACTAACACAATGTACATATGCAGATACTAGAACTCAATGCAAATTGTTTTAAAGGTAGTTCACTTTCTTGGCTCCTTATTTCGTAAATATTTGTACTTGATTGTTGTAAGTGTTACTGACATACACAGAACCATCATTACCAACTGTTATAGCTGTGGGACTGCGGGGGATATACAGACCGTCCCATTCATCGTAGAATGATTTAATGTACCTGCCATTCTCACTAAATACAAGGATTTTTCCACCGCATACAACGTAAATAGACTCGTCAGGTCCAACAGACACACCAGTTGGTTGAAAAAGCTGGTTATTAGTGATAGATGATAGATGGTGTCCATTTGCATCAAGCACTTGAATTCTTCCATTACGATCACCCACCAATACATTTCCTTTTTTATCAACTGCTATACCTCTTGGCTCATTGAAATCATACGAAGCACTCCCAAAACTTCCATGGAATGTCAAGTCGTGGTTAAGGACTGTAATGCGATTGTTGCCAGTGTCACACACATACAGTCTATCGTTGGTGGTATTGTAAGCAATAGACGATGGATTATCAAACTGCAGCCTTCCACTACCACATGAGCCCACTGATGCTATAATCAAGAGTAAATTTCTTGACTGAGTCACTGGCAGCTACAAACACAGTGTTGTCAGATGAGATGGCTATTCCTGAAGGCTTGCGAATGGTTTCCTCTGTTCCATGACTTCGCAAGCGTCTGTAGCGACTGCTAGGATCAAACACTGCCACGCAATTGGACCCAAACTCACAAACTACCATCTCTCCAGTTGTGGCAAAAGCAATTTGGCAAGGTTTGTCAACCTTAACCATCTGGAGGTAAGTACCTTTCAATTGAGACTCTTCCTGTACACAAAATAGAATTATACTTGCTCATAATAATAGTCTCTCTACATATGTATGCAGAAAATCGTTCAACCAATATATATAGCTTTACTGGTGCAGCAAGGTGCTACGAAGATTCTCTGAGACAGAGAGACTGAAAGAAGAAGGGGAAGAAGCTCTTCCATACAAAATATGGAGAAATCTGATTTTTTTTTGTAATTTACATAATTATGGTGTATAATTTTATTTATCTGCTTTCAGTTTTATAGAAAACATATTTGTGTCCAAAAAGGTAACTGCAGGTTCAGGAGTTCTGGCCCATTTCATATGGTAGCCTTGATGGGCATATCCTTACATACTAGTAGTAAAACAATAAATCTTTAGGTATATATTTTCTTTCTCTGGAAGCTACTTGCCCAACTATTTTCTCATGTGATAATGTAGCTAACACACCTGCTTGCCATTGGACGTATCTTCTGACTCCGTGCCCTCCAGTCTTTGTCTTTTGGACATCTCAATCCTTCATTCGGACCAAGGCTGTTGTATTTTGGGGTACACCACCCAGAACTGTCAACTGGTCTACCTTATTTTCATACAGGTAACGACTACAAAAATGAACAGCTATTTACACCTCATGGTTTTTATCACTGGCAACTAGCTAATGTGTGCTCTGCCTTTATATAGGGAACCACATTCTACCTCCCAGGATCACTTTCACATGACATGTTGCAAACACACACCTCTAGGGGTCCTGGGAACAGTGATAATTATATGAGACTGGAACTACATGATAGCATGATAATGATCACCTTTCAGGAATAGTCTCACAGGGCATGCATGTTGCAAACAAAGACTTTTATATAGGGATCCTGGGAACGGTAATAATCATTTGAGACTGGAACCAGTTCCAGACATGATAGCATGATAAAGCTACCTATGACACAGGACCCAAATTGCTAGCTATAATCACTTCCACTAGCTGTGATGTAGTTGTTCCTTGCTTCCACAGGATGTAAACCACCTTGAGAAAACATGTACAATGATACTTGTATATGGGAGTACAAGAAATAACAGCATAACAATCATGGTTATTCATAGCACTCTCTTGTCACATGTGCACTAAATATGGTAATGTTCATTGTCACTGGGGTACATAACTGCCCATTTGATATATCAATAACTAGCTAATTACACACACACACACACACACACGCACACACACACACACGCACGCACGCACGCACACACGCACGCACGCACGCACGCACGCACGCACGCACGCACGCACGCACGCACACACGCACGCACGCACGCACGCACGCACGCACACACACACACACACACACACACACACACGCACGCGCACGCGCACACACACACACACACACACACACACACACACACACACACACACACACGTAGTTAATGATTATAACCGCATTACATAATATTTTGTCCACAGTCTGATGGTTGTCCCTGAAATTCTTCATATGGCAGGAAATGTCCATGTGCATCGTGTGAAGGCAGCTGTTCAACAATGTCTGACGGCCGGAGGTATCCTTGACATTCTTCAACACAATCAGATGGCAGTAGATTTTGTAAACCTATTAGTCCACCAACTATCAGTGCTTTGTCTGGTGATGGACTAACTACTAAACACAACCCCCTATAACTAGACAGAGAGCCAACCTTCACCCACTGTCCTTTCATTAGCTGGTAAATAACATTGACTGGCAATACTAGCTCACAATCCAACCCACCAATGACTATTACCTGTTCACAAATAGTAGTAATAGTTGCGCATGTCTCTTCTAGCTGAGGTAGCGGTTTCCATGTCATATTTCGCAATATTGACTGTGATATGACAAACTCATCACTGGATGGCTCACATAAAAGGAACTTAAGGGAGAGGGAATACCCGTCATCATACCCTCCTATTACATACAATCCATTGCAACATATTGTGGCTGAAGGTTGGTGAACAGGCTGTGGTAAGTCGCACAGTTCATACCACTTTCTACTCTTTACATGAAATAGTTCAACTGCAGTAGTCTTACGATGACCAAATCCTCCATACCCCCCAATCACAAAAACGTATTTCTCATCTGATGAGCGAACTACAGCTGCCTTGGAACGTGCAATGTTCATAGAGGGGTAGTGCTCAACCCATATGTACTTTCGTAGTGTAAATAGTTTGCTAGTATGATGCGAATCATTCTCTCCACCTACAGTGGTCAGTTCACCATCAATGACGACTAATCCAGAGTCACGATAGGGAGACGGAGGAAGCTGGTCCCACTTCTCTGTACTCCATTGATACCTATACAGAGAGTTGGACTTCTCTGGTGTGAAGTACGCATACTGATGGTCACTTGTCGCAGATCCTCTGGCCATTTCACACGGTGCTGTCTTCTTTTTACGGCACTTCACAGTGAGCTACATCATATTGAAATCAAGATCAGGGTCACATATAAAGGGTGCACTAACAAGATGTAGGGATAAAAGTCCATGACACAGCAGAAAAATTACCTTTTCCTCTTTAGGAGACACAGATTGTGGAATAGATACAGGTTTGGCAGATTGAGGGCTGGACTGGAATGGAGACAATACAATCACACTATCTCCCAACTATGCCCATCTACTCATGCATAAAATATTTAACCCATCTTAGGCTACAGTAACTTTGAAATATCCAATCACAGTAAGGATTATTTAGTATCATAGAGTCGGTAGACTATATATGTAGGGATGGTACCGACATGCCCATCAGCCTTAATAAATGTAACGGCTTAGAACTACCAAACACAGAAGTTATAGGCCTTTTCAGAAAAACAAACTGATCTACAAGTGCTTCCATACACTGCAATACTCTTAAATTTAAAAGTACGTAAAATACACAGCTATAGTGATTCTCGGAAAATTGTAAAAATGCTGATTGTTCTTCATTTCTCACGAAACTTGTATTAGTAATCGCTCTAATTATTTCACAAAAATCATTTATACTGGAGTGCACATGATCCTTGATTGACATAATCTTCATACCTTCTCCATATGCTGTCAAACTCCAGGGGTGCAACCGTACAAGTGTTAGTTTTAGACTCCATTTTCTTGTTTGCACATGTGCCAAACACATGAAGTGCAGTTTTCCGTTGCACTGTTTCATCTTTCTTTGGCTACGTTGTTCCTTTGTGTCCATTTCTTGAACGACTAACTGTTACAGGCAACTAACTCAGTAGGCAATAAGCTCGTTGATCTACAAGACATGATATATGAGTCACTGACAATTGCTAGATATCCAGCTTAGCTATAGGTAAGCTTATAATGGAGGTACACGAAGTCGTAGGTTTATACGTCACGTGTTGCTACACACAGTAAAAACAAGTCAACCAAGAGTAAAAACATTTTCAGTAAACTGTTGAAAGATGTAGGGATTGGAATACCTAAAAGCATAGAAACAAGGCAGGCAAAGGCATGGATGATAGCGGGCATATGCAACAAAAATAACCCATATCTCCCCATCTGTAAATACTAAAAAGCGGTTGTACATATATATATATATATAGACCATAGCAATCCCTATCACAGAGTCGGTAGATTCTATATGTAGGGATGGCGCCGACACGCCCATTAAGCCTTAACAAAAGTAGCGGCTCAGAACTCCCAAACGCGTATGTTTTAAGCCTTTTCAGACAAGCTACATGCTCTGCGAGTGCTTCTATACACTACTAGGAGAATGCAAAGCATTTGTGGGCGAGCACGAGCGGAAGAGGCAAGGCCGGCTACGTTTGCGTGTTGCGCGGGGACGCATGCGCACTGACGGCGGTCGGTTGATGACATATAAACATACATACATACAAACAAAATTGCCATTGAGTTCACTTGTACGGGCTTACTGTGCTTGCCCAATAATGCCAATAATACTCTCAAAGTACGTAAAATGTACAGCTACAGTGAATCTCGGAAATTTGTAAAAACCCGGATTGTTCATCATCTTCTTCTTCTAATTCAGTTCAAACGGCCTACCGTGAAACTGGGGTTAGTAATCGCTCTAATTCTTTCACGAAAATCATTTATACTGGAGCATACATGATCCTGGATGCACAAAATCTTCATACCTTCTCCCAAAGCCGTCAAACTCCGGGTCTACAACCTTACAAGTGTTAGTTTTAGACGTCATTTTCTTGTTTGCTCATGTAGTTTTGTGGAGGGCTGTTGTACTAAGTAGGCAATATTCATACAAGACAGGATGTAGGAGTCACTGACAGAGGCAGAGAACCTGCTTGAACCCCCCCACTTTTTGATAAGGGGGGAGGTTATTACGACGAATGTATTTAAATACTATTAGCCTATTCAGAATGACTGTGAATAACACCCCTACGCCGAGCCCCCCCACTTTTGACATGCTGTCTCTGCCTCTGCCATATATATCAGTAACTCACCTTGCCAGTTTGGTAGACCAAGCACCTGTCTATATCCAATCTACTGATATCAAATTTATGAATTACTTTGAAGGATTCCTTCAATAGTGGGATGATAGACAGTGGGACAAACCAAGTGACAGTGAATGACCCACTCGGAAGAATGCTATTACACATCATAGCACATTTGCGAAGGTTGAATTCATGTGCATAGCTCTGTCGAAATACTTCAACATCTTCAAGCATGACTGTATCAGGCCACTTATGTGTAAACACCAGCTCCCTGAATCCAGGTGGAGGATCGTCATTCTTCTTTCTCTGGGCCTGACAAAACAATTTTAAACGGGTAAACATTCTGAACTGCTTCAAATCTTCCTTATACAGATGCATCATTTCACGCACATCTGCAAAAGAGGATTCTTTCCTTGACAGGGCTTTAATAAGCTCATCCAAGAGATCATAGGCGAGATAGTTCCAGTAGAGGTTCAGATACCCAAATAACTCTCGGTGGTGCTTATATTTGTAAAACACCTCATGCTTTTCTTCCAGAAACACTTTGTGCTCATCCATGCTATCTGCACTGATTGAGGTCAGACAGTAGACCACCATCATTACGGTGATATGGAACTTTTCAAGGTACTGGATTGTTGTTTCCCTCATTGCATCAAACCTATCTTCAAACTTATCAATTTCATTCTTCACTACTGATACTTCATTTCCTAAAAAATAGTGGTTGTGACTTCGTTTGGCAGTCAGGTTGACTAACTACTTTGGCAAGCGTAAATATTTGTGGGCTGGTTAGTGTACATGTATACTGCATATATTTGTGGGCTGGTTAGTGTACATGTATACTGTATGCACATTAATAATTAGGTGGGATTTGTTATTTTAAAGCAAAACAATATTGGGGCCGCCAAAGAGGTTGACACATGGGGTGGCACATTAACTTTTTGGGGCCGACAGCATGAATTGTTGCCATTTACATCAATAACGTGCGTAGAACTACAGCTTTCTTGACTTACCTCTTAGGAACACCATGTGTTTCTAACCACTAGCTTTCTAGTCAATATTACTTCAACTGACAAAGGACAAATAGGCTATGAACTTTGCCCTTTTCAGGAAGTGATAGTGGTAACAAACCGGACTTCCGTTTATAATATGAAACTACATGCACATAAAGAAAGCTTCGAATAGAGCTCCCAAGATGGCATGTATACAGGCTTACTTAGCTTATAGTGTCTCTAGAGCAGAAGCAACGGTAGAGTGAGCTCTTACCATCTGTTTGGGCATCGCTATATGAAGTGGGACAGAGCAGCTGGGTGCGTAACTTTCACAAAGAATGCGCAAGGTATACTGCCATGCCTCTGCCTACTGTACATGTAGTTCACAAGTAAGACTCTAGGGACCATTAGCATGCCAAATAATTGTTTACCTGAGACAGAAAGTCAGTCACTCAGCTAACAGGCGTCACAGAATGCTACCGGAAGTTCATTTGCGTTGTATGCGTGATATTGCATCATACATGGAATTTGCATATAAATTAACTTCGGCCCCAATGAGTTAAGTTAGGTGTATTTCTATACTGATGATGAGTAGATAACTAGGTGCATTTTTGGCGAACAGAGTGAGCCCTCTTTGTCGCCAATTTGTCAGTGTACATAAAATTAGAATCTCCTCATTATGGTATAAAATCGGCGCTCACAAATACTATTACTGTGCGACGAACTCGATTCCCGAACAAAGGCGACAACACATACAGTTAATAATTAACTCGGTATACATAAAGTATCTAGCTATTTACATGGCAGCAAAGATGCGTACAATGGCTCGTTGTTGCACATTTAATCAATTTTTGGTGGAGGTATGCCTCACAAATGGTGGGGCGGGGTTAGTTGCCCCAGCCACCGCCCCCCCCTCCCCGAATCCAGCGGCCCTGAATGCAATCAGGAATGTCATTAAGAACTTACCAGATGGTCGCAAAGGTTTTTCAGCAGTGAGAGAGAGTTCACAAGACTGGGGGTGACCTGGGAAACAGACAGTGGGAATAGGTTCTTTAAAGCTCCCCCTTTCCCAAGAGCGAGAAAGGCTGGATACATATGTAGGCTTGATATTCCTATATTCGCTGGCAGGGCACATCTTGCGCAAGTCAGAAAACTGAATTTGGAGTGCTCTTACCGCTACGTTGTGCGTCACGAGTTGCAGTAGGATCAGGAAAATGTGATGTCTCCACTCTCACGGCCAGTTGTGGTAGGTTGACAGCAGGGCTCCTGAGAGCAGCTATAATAACCTTCCACGTCGGTCGGGGCTCTACTTGCTTCATAAATTCGATGAGAACTTGGAGAAGACGATCGCGGGGCGTGGAATAATTCGCGCATATGCCTTCTACAACGAATAGCGGCAACTTCAATTTCAAACCCAGTACATAGGCCTGGTTCTGTGCTTCCAGTATTTGCTCTAGCACATTGACAGCATCACTTGGAGCCAGTGTCATATCGCCTGTAGGAGCTGCAAATCATGAAAAAAGAGTGGAACATATGGAACCCCTATATCACCTTCGGCGTTCATGTGCTCGCATATTCGTACCTTCTGCCATCCCTGACGGTGTCTTTATTTATATGACCTTTGATTCCACCCCGAGCGGAATGCCGGAATGAGGTTGAGCATCACGTGATCGCATTAATGCTGACGTCGACAAAACGATTTTGCCGGTACATTGGTATTCACTAGCCGCGTCCCCAGGCAGTGGCGTAGACAGGGGGGGTGCTTTGGGTGCTCGAGCACCCTCTTTATGCCTGAGGCTATAGGCCTAGTCTACTGTACTGTACTAAGTTTACATCTTACCTGAAGATTCAGCGGACTCGGAGCACCCTGTTTATCTCCGGATTTCGTTATTGGCGAGCGGGAGGGAATAGTCTGAAAAGGCGTTTTTTCGTACGTCGTGCTAGTGCGCATGCGTCGATATTACGCGCTTCGCGATATACGTCGTTGAATATAACAGAAAGGGACAGAGAACGTCGTACCCGTGAAACTGCTGAAAAGAGGCTCGTCTGAACGGCTAGTTGAAGTTTTGCCATTATCACATAGTACGTAGCATAGGTGACTGTGCCCTTTGTTTCATAGTCGCGCGGCGCGAGCAACAGGAAGTTACATAATAAAAGAGTGTGGCTTTAGGCCGAAAATTTCGAAGCGCTAGCGCTCGGCACCCCCTTCCTCTAAATCCTGTCTACGCCACTGCCAGGCTCTCCCCTGCGAGCGTATCAGAGGCAGAGACACCACGTCAAAAGTGGGGGGGCTCGGTATTTATGAAGTTCACTATATACATTCATTCTGAAACTTTACATTCTCTCAGCCCCCCCTTATCAAAAAGTGGGGGGGGGGGGGCTCAAGCCCCCCCTGCCCCTCCAGGTTCTCTGCTTCTGCGTATGGTCCATATTCCATATATACATGGTAGTGTACTCTACAGCACAGTTGTCTTTCTTGCCTTGTTATTAAGAATTGTTGGATAAATAGGCAACATTATAAAGATAGGTTTTGAAGAATGACAAGCATAATCTCATGGAAACAAACCATGACTGGATGACTTATTTCCAGATGTAGACTGTTTATCCAGAGATTGCCTAATCCACAATATTGTTCGATAGGCTCCCCATTCTGATACAGCAACCAGAATGGCCAAACTCTTGCATAGCTATAGACTAGAGCACTTCAATACATGGTTCATTCCCAATCCAACCATGGCCAGCTAGAAGATGTTAATCCAACATGCACTCACACTGAACATTGTGGGTTGCAACCCTTACACACGGCTGCCCCTTTGGTCACTCTAGGAGGAGAGGTCTCCACTATTCCTGGCTGCAGGAAGTTCTCAGAAAAGGCCAGGGGGAATGCACAACAATCTCCCATTACAGATTAGTATTGCATGACAGTGATGCAGATTATATAAGACAACGATCAAGTACCTACTCCCCAACTTCATCCTCAATAATTAGTCATCTCTCTGGAGTCTTTCTTGAGCTCAGATCATCTGCTAGCTCACTGGACAAGTACAGTACCTCTGATTATGGTAGCATGTCTTCTTCAAGCACATCCACCCAATTCCAAAGGATGGATAGTGATGTGCAAGTGCCAAACACTTGTATCCAGTCTCTGAGAATCCACAAATAGACAATCACAACTGGTATATGAGGTACATTGAGTAGAGCGGCATGGCAAAAGTGACCTGTACCCACCAGAAGTGAGCATTCTTGATTCTGCTCTAGCCCATCAAGTCAAGAACATAACTGAGGATTCCACTATTCTGGGAGATAAATACTACATTACTCTTTAGATATACTTCCTTTTTGTATATATGTAATGTATAAACCATGGAGTTGTATATATCACAAATATACTTCTAAACATATAGCAGGTGTATATATATATGAAAATATACACTTGATTTGTATGTGAGAGCACCACAGGAGAGCTGCACAAGGTTGTGTTTCCTGGAGCCAGTGATGTCGACATCCAGCAGCAAGCTGCCCAGCTTGCTGCCTTCCTTGATTTTGATTCAGGAGGAGAAGATTGGATTCGGGAGGAGAAGACCAGTCAAACTTCACTGTATGACCATGGTGACGTTTGACTAGTTCTCCACTAGAGAATTGGGTTGCCAGGCACACAACAAGGCTTCCAAACATATATCCTGTGGTGTTCTCATATACCAACTGATTTTATCAGGAGAGGTCAGCTCACCACCACAAGTATATCTACATGATAAACTCTCAGCCAGATCACCAAGATTTTCTACTACAATTTTCTCAGCAGTAGATGCAAGATTCACTACTTCACCATTTAACTCTTCAGTTACTTGACTCATTGGTGGCTCTTCATCATTCATTTCCACGATAGGCCATCCAAAGAACTGTACAACTGCAAAGATAGAGTACTGCCACGCTCTATCGCACAGGAGATATAAATCAGAGGCGGTGGCAGCAGTTCGGAGTTGGGGGGTGGGGGCGACGCGATAAAGTGGTGGGGCTATATGGTATTACTATATAGTTGTTATACGCGCGCGTAAAAGTTATCACATTCCGTCCGATTTAGCTCCTATTTTTTGGGGGGGGGGGCCTACCGGGGCGGCGATCGCCCCCCTTGCCCCCCCCCCCCCCTCTGCCGTTGCCTATGATAAAGGCAGAGTCACGTAACCAACGACACATTTTGAGGCCACGCCCCTTGACTCACCTATGTGAATTTGCCTGTGTACGCACGTGCACAGCGGAGGCCCTTTTACTAATGCTGTTGTTGAAGAGTGTTGAGCAGTGCTGTTGTTGAGATTGAAGCGGGAAAGCCCTAACCTAGCCAACGTAAATAATATCTCTATATACCTGCACTACTGTTAGCACATAAGTTCATCCATTCATTCAGTTAGCACTGCATTCACTCACAGCTGTCATGATTGCAAGTGTAACATTAAATTTTGAAAGGTGTAGAGATTGAAGTGCCAACAGTATGTAAAATCCATGGACTGGTGAAGACAAGATCCTTGATGCAATTACATGAATAACAAATATTTATCATCTCAAATTGTATTCTACACAACAACAAGTTCTTCAAAAGTGTCTTTTTCATCTGCACCCACTATCATGTCTTGTGTGAGACTAATTACCGAACACATCTTCTTACCATTATACATGGAACCAATCTCCACCCAACTTCCATGCACAAGCTGATAAAGGGACTTAACTGGCATCCAATCTTGCACCCCACCGATGATTACTAGCTGTCCGCGGAGAGTGGCAGCTGTCGACCACAGTACTGGCTGTTGAGGTAGTGGTGTCCATGTAACAATATTCGATATCAACACTATTGGTTGGTGACAAGACACTAGATCATGAAGAGAGCCTGAATAGCCATCGCCATCCCCTCCTATTACTGATTACCACATATTGTGGCTGAAGGTCTGTGGAGAGCCTGTGGTAGCTAAGTCAGTTAGTTCATACCACCTTTTATTCCTCACATGAAAGAGTTCGACTTTAACAGTCCAATTAAAGCATTCAACATCCCCTCCAATCACTAGTATGTGGTTGCCATCAAATGTACAAACTACAGCAGTATTGGAGCGTGCAGTGTTCATTGGGGGATACTTTTCAACCCATCGATCCTGTTGCAATGTAAACAGTTTGTTAGTAGTGTGAGATCCATTCCTTCCCCACACAGCAGTCAGTGTACCGTCAATGATGACTAGTGCAGAATTCTTGTATGAAGTTGGAGGAAGTTGCTCCCATTTCTCTGAACTGCTCCATTCATATCTGTATACTAAGTCAGAGCAATACGGAGTTAAATATGTAAATTGGTCGTCAGTTGTGTTGCAGATCCTCTTATCATTCCAAATGGTGCTTTTGTACTTTTGTGGCACTGCACAGTGAGCTGAGGGGAGGTCATGACATGTAATGGCATTTTTAAAATTTATAAAGAACATGCTATATAGTTTTGACTACAAATTATAAAGATGAGTTATTGGTATATCTGGGAGCTATTGAGCTTGCAAAATGGGCTCAGCCTCAGTAGCTGTGGCAGGTCATATAGGGATAGTACTATTGCACCTTTTGATGGTATATATAGGCGATGTAGCGTTACAGCATCTATAATAACAATCAAACCAGTAGGTGTATTATTACACCCAGGTGAGGTAAACCGGATGAATCACCTATATATGTTCTACGTAGGTTCCGGTCTGCGGATGAATCGCCCATTATAGGTATGTCTATATAGGTATGTACATGCAAGATCTATACAGCTTCACCTGTATACGGTACAGCAGGATATATAGTAATAATTATGCTGTTATCTATACAAGCTGTTCGCAGAAATATAAGTCTACATATATCTGTCTTGCTTTCCAAAGCACACATACATGTTTTCCCTATATTTTTACTTAATAATGCTACTAGAAGGTGAGCTTACATGTAGTTGTAAATATAACGCAACATTCTCCGATCTACATGTACTTCAGAGATATGCTCCCACATGCACATCGTACGACCATACCTGATTATCCATTCTGAAGTCGGTGAAGTCAACACGAGCTGCTCAGCAGGAGTTCTGGTACTACTTCGGGAGAGAGAAAAAGGAAAACGACGAATAGCGATCGAGGCTTTCTTATCGCGTCGGCGCATGCGCAAGTGGCCAAATACAAAGCCTCATCCGCTTCACTTCCTCCCAACGTCACGGTTCAGTTATGTCCCTGCCTAAAGCCTAATTTTACAGGACCTCAAAATCACTTTGTACATTTTCATTATACTTACTACAGCATATTTAGAGACTGTGTTACACCCACTGTATGTTATATACTACACAACAACATATTCTTCAACAGTATTTCCTCCTCCTAGTCCCCCAACTACCATCATCGTTTTTGGTGAAGGAGAAACTACTAAACATAAACTCCTGCTTCTGGACATAGAGCCAATTTCCACCCACTCTCCATCTACTAGCTGGTAAATGGAGTTGACTAGTGACAAGCCTCGCTGTCCACCAACAATCACAAGCTGCCCACAGAGAGTGGAGGTTGCTGAGCATATCACTGGTTGGTGAGGTAGAGGTGTCCATATTGACTGTGACGTAATTGGCTGGTTACTGGATGGCAGAGCATGAAGGAAGCACAAGTAGCCGTCGCCATTTTCTCCCGTAACTTGCAGGCAGTTACCCCAGATTGTGGCTGAAGGTCCAGTAAGAGCCTTTGGTAAGTTGGTTAGTTTATACCATCTTCTTCCCCTAACATGAAATATTTCAACTGTATCAATCCAATGTAGACTGCTTCCCCCAATCACAATTACATAATTGCCGTCTGATGTACTAACTGCAGCAGTATAAGAACGTGCAGTGTTCATTGGAGGGTACTTCTCTATCCATTGGTCCTCTAATGTGAAGAGTTTGTTAGTAGTGTGAGATCCATCCCCTCCCCCCACGGCAGTCAGTGTACCATCAATGATGACTAGTGCGGAGTTATGGTATGGAGTTGGAGGAAGTTGCTCCCATTTCTCTGCATTCCATTCATATCTGTAGACTGAGTTGGTATTCCACGGTGTGAAATATGCAAATTGATGATCAGTTGTTGCAGACCCTCTGATCATTTCACGTGGTGCTGTCTTCTTTTCATGGCATTGCACAGTGAGCTGAAGGAGATTACATGATAAAACAATACATGCAGTGTGCATTATAATATCTGGACCACATGTATATACATGTACATCTACAATATGATTTATGCACTATGAGTGTTAATGTTCGGCCTAAGTATCTCTACCTTCGAGTCTCTTTGCTCTACAGTCTTCTGGAGGTCAGCAACTATAGCCTCACTGGATTGCAGCTGCCCCTGCAAAACATGAACCTCCTTCCTGCTGGACTGCACCTGTATGCAGAGCACATATAGCCTCATCCCCAGGCTCTCTTATTCTTTTCCCCCTATGCATCCAACCAAAAAAGAAAAAGAGAGCCTGGAGACAAGGCTAGCAGAGTACAGACTAGCTAATGGTCAGAGTGCATGGTGAAGGAAATCCCAGGGTTCCATCTGTGAAGCTATTTTACCTGTTGTCTTAACTGATGAATCTGCTGCTGCTCTCTCCTGATGGTCTGCTCTGCCTCATTCAGTTCTGCTTCATTCCTCTTCAGTTGTTGTGTGAGCTGCTGCTTTTCTCTCTCACTCGATTGGAGCTGTTGCTTTAGCTCAGCATTCTCTGTCACCAATTCATCAATCACCTGCACCAAATTCTAAACAAGATATATTAAAGAGTATGCTGGGTTACAATACTGGGAGGAGTTACTATATACACCCAGTTCCTCACTTGGTTCCTAGGCTGGTTTTGAAGAGCTCCTACAAGTTCTACTATGTTCCTCTCACTCTCCTCATCCCTAATACCTGCTCTAGCCTCTTCCAACAGACACAGCACCTCACGGATACTTGGACGCTTACGAACACTGTTATGTAGACATTGCTGGATCAATAAAATGAGAGGGTGGCCCTCACGAAATTGGCCACAGTCATGAAGCTTGGCGTTGACATTTCTCATGTACTCGCTTCGTCGTTGCAGTTCTGTACGAGCAACTAGCACTCCACTGTCTTCATCCAGATAGTTAGGTGCAAGAGGATCACAGGGGAAGATTTCACCTACTATGAAAATTGTGACAACTCCAAGGGAAAATACATCAATACTGGCATCATATTTGGACTTTTCAGCATTAGAGGCAGAAGGTGCAATGGCTTCCGGAGGCATGTACACGGAAGCACCAGGTCCCTTGGTCATGGTGGCTGCATCTCGCATATGAGGCACGGTACGAGCCACACCCAGGTCAGCTAGTTTTCCTACCAGCCTCGAGTTCAACAGGATATTCCTCGCAGACAAATCGCGGTGGATGATAGGCGGCGTTTGATGGTGGAGGTAGTCCAGACCACTGGCGACGTTGTGTAGTACAGAACACTTTAGGCCTAGCTTGAAGAACGAGAGAGGTGGAGGTGTGTCAGGTGGAGGCCTGGTTTCGGGGGATAGTACATCGTGAAGGCTAGTAAGGAGACGCTCCATTACCAGCGCGGGTAGTCGCGATCCTTCAAAAAAGCACACCCCCAGAAACTGGACAATGTTCGGGTGGCGGAGGGTGCTCATTAGTTGACATTCCTTTACAAACTGGGTCGACGCCTTGCTGATGTCGTCATCGGGAATCTCGGAACGGTCTTGGAAGATGTCATGGATCTTTTTAGCAGCTCCACATACAGATATCGCCATCTCCTCGACGCTTCCGTAAGCTCCAGCACCGATTCTAGTGCCGGTGAGCGTCACATTAGAGAGGACAAACGGCCTTAGCTCAGGACTGTCACGCAGAAGATCCATCGCTATTACTGTTACAGGCTTCAACCGCAGGACGTCATCCTACAAAAGGGAGGACATCCGGTGACATGACTTCTGTGCTTCATCCAAGTGTGCAATTGATGATCCTAAATCCTGGGTAAACTTTTTGATATACAGATAACCGTACAACGCGCGCCCCTCCAAAAATCCGCAAGTTGAAGCGGATTTATACCCGCCCACGCAAAATAGGGTAACTTCGGGTTGCTCCGTCAAAACATGGAGATGATGTAGGGAGTAACTGATAGAGATCTATCATGATCAGAAAGAAAGTCCCAAAATTTTATATTACTGTTCAATGCTTAATGTCAATTCCCAGTCTTCCTGCCCATCCACACTATAGGAGCTAGATGGAGGAAGTTTGCCTACGTTTTCTGTACTCCATTCTTTTCTGTAAACTAAGTTAGATAACACTTTGTGATTGCATATATTGCATAGTGAGCAATGGGCCGAGATCATGTCAAGTATACGCAGGAGACATACGCATAGCATGTGAAGTATATATAATGCAGAAGGTATATTATTATGGTTTGTACATTTAAGTGCTTTGTTTTTACATATTATAAATCAACATCTTTCACACTAACACAATGTACATATGCAGATACTAGAACTCAATGCAAATTGTTTTAAAGGTAGTTCACTTTCTTTGCTCCTTATTTCGTAAATATTTGTACTTGATTGTTGTAAGTGTTACTGACATACACAGAACCATCATTACCAACTGTTATAGCTGTGGGACTGCGGGGGATAAACAGACCGTCCCATTCATCGTAGAATGATTTAATGTACCTGCCATTCTCACTAAATACAAGGATTTTTCCACCGCATACAACATAAATAGACTCGTCAGGTCCAACAGACACACCAGTTGGTTGAAAAAGCTGGTTATTAGTGATAGATGATAGATGGTGTCCATTTGCATCAAGTACTTGAATTCTTCTGTTACAATCACCCACTAGTACATTTCCTTTTTTATCAATTGCTATACATCTTGGCTTATTGGCACTCCCAAAACTCCCATGGAATGTCAAGTCGTGATTAAGGACTGTAATGCGACTGTTGCCAGTGTCACACACATACAGTCTATTGTTGGTGGTATTGTAAGCAATAGACGATGGCTTATCGAACTGCAGCCTTCCACTACCACATGAGCCCACTGATGCTATAAAATTCCCATCAAGAGTAAATTTCTTGACTGAGTCCCTGGCAGCTACAAACACAGTGTTATCAGATGAGATGGCTATTCCTGAAGGCTTGCGAATGGTTTCCTCTGTTCCATGACTTCCAAATGAACGCAAGCGTCTGTAGTGACTGCTTGGATCAAACACTGCCACGCAATTGGACCCAAACTCACAAACTACCATCTCTCCAGTTGTGGCAAAAGCAATTTGGCAAGGTTCATCAACATTAACAATCTGGAGGTAAGTACCTTTCAATTGAGACTCTTCCTGTACACAAAATAGAATTATACTTGCTCATAACAATAGTCTCTCTACATATGTATGCAGAAAATCATTCAACCTATATATATATATATATATATAGCTTTACTGGTGCAGCAAGGTGCTATGAAGATTCTCTGAGACAGAGAGACTGAAAGAAGAAGGGGAAGAAGCTCTTCCATAAAAAATATGGAGAAATCTGATTTTTTTTGTAATTTACATATGGTGTATAATTTTATTTATCTGCTTTGAGTTTTATAGAAAACATATTTGTGTCTAAAAAGGTAACTTCAGGTTCAGGAGTTCTGGCCCATTTCATATGGTAGCCTTGATGGGCATATCCTTACATACTAGTGTAGTAAAACAATAAATCTTTAGGTATATATTTTCTTTCTCTGAAAGCTACTTGCCCAGCTATTTTCTCATGTGATAATGTAGCTAACACACCTGCTTGCCATTGGACATATCTTCTGACTTCATGCCCTCCAGTCTTTGTCTTTTGGACATCTCAATCCTTCACTCAATCTCTATTAATAGGCCTGCGGACCACGGCTGTTATATGTTGGGGCACACCACCCAGAACTGTCAACTGGCCTACCTTATCCTCATACAGGTAACGACTACAAAAATGAACAGCTATTTACACCTCACAGTTTTATCACTGGCAACTAGCTAATGTGTGCTCTGCCTTTATATAGGGAACCGCATTCTACCTCACAGGATCACTTTCACATGACATGTTGCAAACAAACACCTCTAGGGGTCCTGGGAACAGTGATAATTATATGAGACTGGAACCTGTTCCAGACATGATAGCATGATAATGATCAAATAGGGAACCTTCCAGCAATAGTCTCACAGGGCATGTTGCAAACAAACACTTCTATATAGGGATCCTGGGAATGGTAATAATCATTTGAGACTGGAACCAGTTCCAGACATGATAGCACGATAAAGCTACCCATGACACAGGACCAAAATTGCTAGCTATAATCACTTCTTGTTCCTTGCTTCCACAGGATGCAAACCGCCTTGAGAAAACATGTACAATGATACTTGTATATGGGAGTACCAGAAATAACAGAATGACAATCATGGCTATTCATAGCACTCTCTTGTCACATGTGCACTAAATAAGGTAATGTTCATTGTCAATGGGGTACATAGCTGCTTACCCATTTGATATATCGTCAATGATTAGCTAATTACACACACACACACACACACACACACACACACACACACACACACACACACACACACACACACACACACACACACACACACACACACACACACACACACACACACACACACACACACACACACACACACACACACACACACACACACACACACACACACACACAAACACACACACGTAGTTAATGATTATAACCGCATTACATAATATTTTGTCCACAGTCTGATGGTTGTCCTTGAAATCCTTCATATGGCAGGAAATTTTCCTGAGCATCGTGTGAAGGCAGCTGTTCAACAATGTCTGACGGCCGGAGGTATCCTTGACATTCTTCAACACAATAAGACGGCAGTAGATTTTGTAAACCTATTAGTCCACCAACTATCAGTGCTCTGTCTGGTGATGGACTAACTACTAAACACAACCCCCTATAACTAGACAGAGAGCCAACCTTCACCCACTGTCCTTTCATTAGCTGGTAAATGACATTGACTGGCAATGCTAGCTCACAATCCAACCCACCAATGACTACTACCTGTTCACAAATAGTCGTAACAGTTGCGGATATCTCTTCTAGCTGGGGTAGCGGTTTCCATGTCATATTTCGCAATATTGACTGTGATATGACAAACTCATCACTGGACGGCTCACGTAAAAGGAACTTAAGGGAGAGAGAGTACCCGTCATCATACCCTCCTATTACATACAATCCATTGCAACATATTGTGGCTGAAGGTCGGTGAACAGGTTGTGGTAAGTCACACAGTTCATACCACTTTCTACTCCTTACATGAAATAGTTCAACTGCAGTAGTCCTACGATGACCAAATCCTCCATACCCTCCAATCACAAAAATGTATTTCTTGTCTGATGAGCGAACTACAGCTGCCTTGGAACGTGCAATGTTCATAGAGGGGTAGTGCTCAATCCATATGTACTTTCGTAGTGTAAATAGTTTGCTAGTATGATGAGAATCATTCTCTCCACCTACAGTGGTCAGTTCACCATCAATGATGACTAATCCAGAGTCACGATAGGGAGACGGAGGAAGCTGGTCCCACTTCTCTGTACTCCATTGATACCTATACAGAGAGTTGGACTTCTCTGGTGTGAAGTACGCATACTGATGGTCACTTGTCGCAGATCCTCTGGCCATTTCACACGGTGCTGTCTTCTTTTTACGGCACTTTACAGTGAGCTACATCATATTGAAATCAAGATCAGGATCACATATAAAGGGTGCACTAACAAGATGTAGGACTAAAAGTCCATGACACAGCAGAAAAATTACCTTTTCCTCTTTAGGAGACACAGATTGTGGAGTAGATACAGGTTTGGCAGATTGAGGGCTGGACTGGAATGGAGACAATACACCCAATCACACTATCTCACAACTATGCCCATCCACTCATGCATAAAACGTTTAACCCGTCTTAGATTTGCATAACTTTGAATTATCCAATCAGATTACAGAACGCTAGGATCCTTATTTTCCGTAGAGTCCTAGTTCCTAGGACTCTATAGTTGGCCTCTGGCTTACATGAATTACTGTAACAGCAGTCACGCGCAGCTTAGCGTGCGACTTACGCGTGGCTCTACAACTGTATCTACGATCTACATAGCGACGCGCGTCGGTTTGAATCTTATTGTCCCAATGAATTTACAGCATGCAAATCTAAACAGGTTAGACGTGGCGCGTAGGGATCTACGTGATTTAGAAAGCCTCGGGCCCTATAGTAGCGTTCCTCGCTACGCTCGATACGCTACAGCCCAGGGCCCTCGGCTTTCTAAATCGCGTAGTTCCCTCCGACTCGGCGTCTAACTTATATTTAGGCTACAGTAACTTCGAAATATCCAATCAGAGTAAGGATTATGTAGTATCATACAGTTGGTAGACTGTATATGTAGGGATGGTACCAACATGCCCATCAGCCTTAACAAATGTAATGGCTTAGAACTACGAAACACAGATGTTATAGGCCTTTTCAGAAAAACAAACTGATCTACAAGTGCTTCCATACACTGCAATACTCTTAAAAAGTACGTAAAATACACAGCTATAGTGATTCTGGAAAAATTGTAAAAATGCTGATGTTCTTCATTTCCCACGAAACTGGCATTAGTAATCGTTCTAATTATTTCACAAAAATCATTTATACTGGAGTGCACATGATCCTTGATTGACATAATCTTCATACCTTCTCCATATGCTGTCAAACTCCAGGGGCGCAACTGTACAAGTGTTAGTTTAGACTCCATTTTCTTGTTTGCACACGTGCCAAACACATGAAGTACACTTTTCCATGCACTGTTTCATCTTTCTTTGGCTACATTGTTCCTTTGTGTCCATTTCTTGAACGACTAACGGTTACAGGCACCTAACTCAGTAGGCAATAAGCTCGTTGATCTACAAGACATGATATATGAGTTACTGACAATTGCTAGATATCCAGCTTAGCTATAGGCCAGGTCAGCTTACAAGGGAGATAGAACTGTACACGAAGTCGTAGGTTTATACGTCACATGTTGCTACACACAGTAAAAACAAGTCAACCATAAGTAAAAACATTTTCAGTAAACTGTTGAAGGATGTAGGGATTGGAATGCCAAAAAGCATAGAAACAAGGTGCAGCATGCAAGCAAAGGCAGGGGATGATAGCATGCATATACAACAAAAATAACCCATATCTCCCCATCTGACTAAAAGGGTTTGTACATATACAAGTGTAAAAACATTTTCACTAAAATGTTGAAGGATGTAGGGATTGAAGTGCCAAAAAGTATAGAAACAAGGTCAAAGTGCAGCATGCATGCAGACAAAGGGAGGGGATGATAGCATGCAACAATCATAACATGCGTAACCCCTTTTAGTATTTACAGATGTAGGGATATGGGGTTACGCATGTTATGATTGTTGCACGCTATCATCCTCTCCCTTTGTCTGCATGCATGCTGCACTTTGACCTTGTTTCTATACTTTTTGGCACTTCAATCCCTACATCCTTCAACATTTTAGTGAAAATATTTTTACACTTGTTTCACTGGTTTTTACTGTGTGTAGCAACACATATAAACCTACTGACTTTCGTGCAGAGTTCTACCTCCCTTGCATACCTATAAGCAGGATATCTAGCAATTGTCAGTGACTCCTACATCCTGTCTTGTACGAATATTGCCTACTGAGTACAACAGCGGGTCCAGTTGCCTGCAACAGTTAGTCGTTCAAAGAAACGGAGCAAGGTAGCCAAAAAAGACAACACAGCGCTCGAAACAGCGGCAGCTCGACGAACTGTGCACAAAACTAACTTCACGTGTTAGGCACGTGAGCAAACAAGAAAATGGCGTCTAAACTAACACTTGTAAGGTTGCAGACCTGGAGTTTGACGGCTTTGGGAGAAGGTATGAAGATTTTGTGCATCAAGGATCATGTACGCTCCTGTATAAATGATTTTCGTGAAAGAATTAGAGCGATTACTAATCCCAGTTTCGCGGTAGGTCGTTTGAACTGAAGAAGAAGAAGAAGAAGAAGAAGAAGAAGAAGAAGAAGAAGAAGAAGAAGAAGAAGAAGAAGAAGAAGAAGAAGAAGAAGAAGAAGAAGAAGAAGAAGAAGAAGAAGAAGAAGAAGAAGAAGAAGAAGAAGAAGAAGAAGAAGAAGAAGAAGAAGAAGAAGAAGAAGAAGAAGAAGAAGAAGAAGAAGAAGAAGAAGAAGAAGAAGAAGAAGAAGAAGAAGAAGAAGAAGAAGAAGAAGAAGAAGAAGAAGAAGAAGAAGAAGAAGAAGAAGAAGAAGAAGAAGAAGAAGAAGAAGAAGAAGAAGAAGAAGAAGATGAACAGTCTGGGTTTTTACAAATTTCCGAAATTCACTGTAGCTGTATATTTTATGTACTTTGAGAGTATTAAAGTGTATAGAAGCACTCGCAGAGCATGTAGCTTGTCTAAAAAGGCTTAAAACATCCGCGTTCGGGAGTTCTGAGCCGTTACTTTTGTTAAGGCTTAATGGGCGTGTCGGTGCCATCCCTACATATAGAGTCTACCGACTCTATGATAGACCATAGCAATCCCTATATATAAAGTGTGTGACAGTTTACTTAGCTGAAGAGTTTTGGGTTGTGGTATGAGTGGTTAAACAATGCAGTTATTTTGCGCTGATACTCCAGTGGCTTTAACTTTTGTTCTGTTTTGCTGGCTTCAACTTAAAATTGGCATTTCACAACTTATATCACCTGTACCTCTTGTGTTGATTGAGAGGTAGAACTAGTGTCGAGCTTTGGGGGAGTTGGTGGTACAGGACTCTGCATCTGAGAATGGAGGAGATAGTAACAGTCTTCATTAATCATCCACTGGGAAAATCATTTGTTGACTAAAAGTGCTCACCTCTGGCTTCAGTGCCTTCAGTTCAGAATCTCTTTGCTGCAGAGTCTTCCTCAAGTCAGCCACAACAGCTTCGCAGGATTGCAGCTGCCTCTGCAAATCCTCCCTCTTGCTGGAGTGCACCTGTATACACAGAGATATATTAATGCTCTGAGTCAGCTCTACTAAGTCAGCTCACATAAGATATGATCACTAGGTCTCTCAGTTGCTCTTGGGCCTGAGCTAGCTCCCTGTCTTTAGCCTGCACTAACTCATTCTTTTCAGTTTCCTGCAGTCAAAAGGACCTTTACGATTTGGTTTTCACATCAATACAGGCTTACTTTCTCTCTCATTTCCTGCTCATATCTCCTAATTGTCTCTTCTGCTCTTATTAGCTGTTGTCTGAGTGCATGTTTCTCTCTCTCACTACACTGTAGGTTTTCAGCGACCTCTTGAACATGTGACTGATGATCTTGCTCTAAACTCTGCACAATAACACAAGGAAGATTATGACTATACTATAATGTACTACAATGACTATACCATATACAGTGACTGTACTACTATAATCACTTTAACACATGACTTCGCATACCTGGTTGCTGGGATGGGTGTGCAGAGCTTGTATCAGTTCTAGTTTGTTCATTTCTGCATGTTCATCCCTGCCTTCGTTTCTAGCCAGCTCTAACAGACGTAATACCTCGTGACTACTTGGGCGGTCTTCAGGAAAGTCCAGACACCTCTCAATCATTTCAAGGAGAGGATGGTTATGTCGTAGCTGGCTGTAGATCATTTGCATGTATGTGTCTCGTCGCTCAAGTTCACTACGAGCCACAAGTTTTCTTTGTTCATTGCGATAGTTGGGTGCTAGCAGGTTGCAGGGAAAGGTTTGGCTGAGTGTGAAAATTGATACAACACCAAATGAAAAGACATCGATGCTCACATCATATATTGAACTCTGTTCCTCATCTTCAGATTTGGGTTCCAGAGCCTCTGGAGGCATGTAGACTGAGGCCCCAGGAGCTGTGGTCATGGTGGCTGCGGCTCTCATGTGAGGCATGATACGAGCTACTCCCAGGTCCGCGATCTTGGCCACCATCCCTGAAGTCAGGAGTACGTTTCTGGCAGATAAATCTCGGTGGATGATGGGTGGCGTTCGCACGTGGAGGAAGGCCAGGCCGCTGGCTACATTGTGTAGAATAGAGCACTTCAGACTCAGCGGGAAGAACGGCTTCGGCGCATCAGGTGGAGGCGGGGAGTCCATTGTGGGGTCCAGTAAATCGTGAAGGCTAGTCAGCAGTCGCTCCATGATGAGAGCGGGTAGTCGCGATCCCTCAAAGAAGCACACTCCCAGAAACTGGACAATGTTCGGGTGGCGGAGGGTGCTCATCAGTTGACATTCCCTTACAAACTGGGTGGATGCTCGGAGAATTTCAGCTTCAGGAATCTCAGAACGATCTTGAAAGATGTCGTGAATTTTCTTGGCTGCACAGATGGCCCCGTGTATCTCTACCTCCTCGACGCTGCCGTAGGCTCCAGCACCAATTCTAGTGCCTGTGAGCCGCACGTTGGAGACCACGAACGGCCTTAGTTCAGGATTCTCTCGAAGAAGATCAGCAGCCATTGATCTATATATGACCTCAGGTCGTAGAGCACGCGCATTGACCAGGAATAATTGACCAATAAATGCACTAAAGTGCAGAACCCTCGGCGCCACGCGTGCGCGAATCCTGAAAAGCTCACGCGCTACTGAAATGCGTGTAACGGAAAGTATACGGAAGATTTGTGAGCAAAAGACGGAGACTAAAGAGAAAGAACCTCGCTGCCTTACATTGAGTCGTATTCCAGGTAGCGTTTAGTCTACTGTTAGCCTTTTTAAGAGCTTTAGAAAGCTCTGCCGTCGAAAAGTTGCGCAGAATACCGCTGCAATATCGCTGTAGGGTGCCATAGGTAAGCAAATAACGCCATAACTTTTGAAGGAAGCGGTTTCAGAGAAAACCCTACATATTTTTTTGACCTCCGTTGCCCGCTGAGTACGTGACAGAAGTTTCAGGACGAACAGACGCTCTAGAGGTGAGATGTGACTTAAAGTTAACAGACACACACACAGACCCAACTACCGTAACCCTCGCTGCGCATGCGCGCCGAGGGTTAATGAATGCACTGAAGTGCAGAACCCTCGGCGTACGCACGTGCGCGAATCCTTTAAAGCGCACGCGCTAGATCTCTAATTACGTTAACTGGAAGTATACGGAAGACTTTAGACAAAAGACGGAGACTGAACAGAAAGAAGCCTGCTACCTTACATCGAGTCGAATTCTAGGTAGAGTTTAGCCTATTGTTAGCCTTTTTAGGACCCTTGGAAAGCTCTGCCGTCGAAAAAGTGCGCGAAATGTCGCTGCAGTACCCTACAATGCAGGAAGCTGTGTATCTCTGCAACGGAGCAGTTTCAGAGAAATCCCCACAAATATTTCGACCTCCGTTGCCCCCTGAGTACGTGACAGTATTTTCAGGACGAACAGACGCTCCAGAGGTGAGATGTGACTTAACAGACAGACAGACAGACACACACACACAGACCCAACTACAGTAACCCTCCTGCGCATGCGCGCCGAGGGTTAATCAGAAATGAGCTCTAAAAACGTACTGGAAAACTCGAAACGCAATGATCTGATTGGTCCGTTGATATAGACCTATAGCCACGCCCCTCGAGAGCAACAACTCTTACCTGAGAGTCGTAAACATAAGGCATACAATATACTTCAAGACGCCCAAGAAGGATATATTTACTAGACTGCAGCGCGCCACGTCGGCTGAGGTATGTACAAATATGTCTTAGGGCATACATCCATGTGTGTCCAGGGTATACATCCATGTGTGGAGTACAATGGTTCCTGTGTTGCGGTTGTGCGTGTGGGCTCTGGGCCAGGCTGCGCTCCGTGCGTGGAACGAGCTGGGGAGCAATTAGACCCACTAGGGCTTCATCATTTACTATAGACAGATGTGTGGTTACCAGATGTGTTTGATTGGAGGGTCGCCCCTGGGGATTCCCCAAAGTAGATGTACAACGCTATGACGTAATACATTGTTTGATTCCACTATATATATAGTAGTTTGTACATCTACATGCAATTTATACATTCACCTCCCCCTGTCCCTCTCTCCCCTCCCTCCCCCTCCTCGCCTCTCTCCCTCCCTCCCCTTCCTTCCTCCCTCCCTCCCCTCCCTCCCTCCCTCCTTTCCTATCTCTCCTCCCTCCCCTCCCTCCCTTCCCCTCCCCTCCCTCCCTCCCTCCCTCCGTCCCACCCCTCTCTCCCTCTCCTCTCTCTTGCAGAAGGTCCAAAAGCACCTCAAATCTCTACCTGACCACAATACTGTTGACCCAGATGGTGACACTCTTCTCCATGCATACATTCACAGAAAAGACAAACACAGAAATGAGTGTCTGCTGGCATTACTGGTGTATGGTAACTGTGACGTCGACAAGGAGAATGGACATGGATTTACCCCTCTGCATATTGCTGCTGAGGTAGGGTGTGGAAAGGGTTAAAGTGCTTTGTGTACTTGGAGTGTAGATACGTACATGTATATATATTGACTGTTGTCTGTGAGTTGTGTCTTGAAAGTTGTACCCTCTTCTCTCTACCCCCCTTCCCCCTCCTCCCTCCTCCCCCCTACTTCCATTCTTTCTCGGCCTTAACACTACTCCCTTTTCTCTCTCCCCCTCTTCCCTCCCCACTCCACCTCCCTCCACTTCCTTCCCTTTCTCTGCCCCCCTCCCTCCCCATCACTCCCCCTCCCTCTCTCCACCCTCCCCCCTCCCCCCTCCTTCTCCCTCCGTCCCTCCCTTCGATTCCCCTTACCTCCCTCCATCCCTCCCTCCCCCCTTCCCTCCCTCTCCCCCTCCCTCCCTCTCTCCCTACCAGCTCAATGATATATTTTCAGCCAAAGCCCTCCTAGCCTTTGGCTGTGAGGTCAACTGTCTCAATCCAGTCCACACCACTCCACTGGACATAGCCTGTGACCTCCACAAGGAGGGAGAGATAATTGATCTTCTGGTCAGTGTGGGAGGACAAACAGGTTAGAGCAGTCAGCAACAGGTTTGGTGTGTGGGGGGCAAACAGGTTAGACTAGTTAGCAGCAGGTTTGTTAATGCTCCGGTTCATTGACAACATACTGCTTAATAATGCCAAAAAAGTCACGTGTGTCTACATATCTAAACTCAACCCTGAACTTTCTGACTACTAGCTTCCATTGAGCCACTTGGCAGATTTTTATCTTAAAATTGATTAGTATGTCCCGTACATGTATATGTACATGTAGATAAAGTCTTATTACATAATCATTACATCATGTATACATGTACATGGCTGCTCCAACTTGAAAAGACCATACAACACAACATGAAGATGAACCAACACATATAACTCACCTAATAGCAGCTGTCTTGGGTGGGGCTTAACCAATAACTCTTACCATATAAACTTTCTCATCTGTTGTTAGGTGACGTTACTACTAAAGACCTGTATGTCCTTCAGACATTGAGGTGAGTGGAGAGGGGAAGTGAGGGAGGGAGCGGGAGAGGAAAGGAGGGAGGGGGGAGGAAGTGAGGGAGGGGGGAGAGGAAGGGAGGGAGGGGGAAGGGGGAGAGAAAGGGAGGGAGGGGGGAGAGGAAGGGAGGGAGGGAAGAAGGGTGTGGCCAGAAGAATGGTAGCGAAGAAAGAGGTTAAATAAATCTCTAATTGCATTCTTCTCTCATCTCAGTCATGTCTTCTCAAATGTAGGTTTGAAGCCAGTTGTGGTCCTATATAACTGGACCCCTCAAGGTCACCTGGTCCAGAGGAAGTACACTGGTCCCCTCCATGACCCAGGTATGATAGAACACTGTGACCTCTTTAACAGATTGAGAGGCTTGCCTTGCAATTGATATGTACATGTATCACACAGTACGGTAGTACTGTGTATATAGGGATTGCTATGGTCTATCACACAGTACGGTAGTACTGTGTATATAGGGATTGCTATGGTCTATCCCCATTGAAAACCATATATAAGGATATTCTTCATTTTCACTTTCAATTTGAAGTTGATTCCACTTTTAATGATATCAAGGTGAAGAATGCGTGAAAAATAACCATGAAACAAAAATTGGTTGATCTGTGATGTAAGATATGCGTAATATAAAAAAAGTGCTATTCACATTTTTGCCCATGTTCTTCATCTTCTTCTTATTATTAGACTACGGTAACTTTAAATTGACCAATCAGGTTGCGAGAAACGCGGGATCTATTTTTCATAGTCACCTCGTTAGCGGGATCTATAGTTGGCCGCTGGCCCCTAGTACCGGGATCTATTGGCACGCTTGTTGCTAACGGTTTGAATAATCATTGTCCAATCAGTTTCTCCGCTGTAGTCTAAAATAGTTAGACGCACTCGTCGTCGGGAACTACGCGATTTAGAAAGCCTCGGGCCCTTAGTAGCGCCCTCGCTACGCTCGGGACGCTACATCCGGGCCTCGGCTTTCTAAATCGCGTAGTTCCCTCGACTCGGCGTCTAACTTATATTTATTATTATTATTATTCTTCTTCTTCTTCTTGAAGAAGCGTAACTCAATAACCATAAAGTCAATGAAGTTGAATCTTTGCATGTGGAAATGTATCATTACGTACTGGGGAATAGAGGTATAATTTTTTCGTTAACCCTTGTAGTTCTTGTACTACTGATCGTTATCTCTCCCAGCAATGTATTATGAATGAGGATAACTAATGAGCAAAACTCAGCAACCATGGTAACCATCAACCTGAAAGTTAGCATGTGTAGAGATATCATCGCTAATAGCAACATAACAAAAGCATATGTTATTAACCCTTGTGATTCTTGTAATAATGATGTTAACACTCCTCTCAATGCAATACATGTACATATATATATAGCGATGACGTAATTCATTTTGCATATTACATACGTTTTACGTATATAGTTAGCTTGCGTCATACAATAAAACGATTACGTCATGAGACAAGACTCATAAATGACGTCATTTACACCAGCCGCGCATGCGCAAAAGCTTAGCAACTAGCGCGTAACAACTAGGCACGGAGTGAACTGGCTGATAGAGAACGTGTTGACGATTTGTATAGCAACTAGCACTTAGTACTACATAAGCAAAACAGAGATGTGTTGACGATTCTTGTGCTACTCTCACCGTCAGAACACTGCACACGCGTACAGTGTGTTGGCTCTGCCTCTAGGTATGTACCACGGTAAGCTTATAACATAGATACCATATAGTATATATGCTTATATACCGTCTGCTGGAGGAACGGCACACTATTCTACCACGATACTATATACCACCAAGCCAAAGCGCTGGTGACTGATAGTACGTTGCTAGTAGCCTCGTCCCCAGGCTCTCCCCTCGCGCGCGCACATATGACCTTTGCACCTGAACAAAACTTAAGAAGGGGGAGAGCCTGGTACGCGAAATCGCGTGATCCCAAATTACGCAATTTCCTTACATAGCTACATGGCTGCCAGAGCTTCCCTGTACGTTTACCTGTACGTGTATAGCCGATTTGCCGTCTTATTGGGATGTATATCGCCCTCTTCATGCATTGGCTAGGCTATAGTTCGACATCAAGCGTGCACGCATACATGTAACACTAGTCCACTACGTGCTCTAAAGCCGTGGAGTCTACGGGTGAGGAGCTTGCAGCATGATGAGAGACGCCTTACTTTCATTCCAGTTGGCACGCAGTAAGCCCTACTGCCTTATACTGTTACTTGTACGTTCACTTTGCTGTGCACAGGAAATACCGCCCACGCTGTTAATTGCCAAGTCTTTCTACCCCCTTTCTACCCTAGGGCGGTGCACGTGATTTCGCGTACCAGGCTCTCCCCCGTCTTATTTTACTACGGGTTCAAAGGTTGTTCGCTGTACGCTCGCAGGGGAGAGCCTGGGGACGAGGCTACGTTGCTAGCAGGTTTGCTTATAGACCAAAGTGTACGCAGCTGCTGCTTGCAACCAAACCACGCCCCTCAGTACTAATCACACATTTATACAGTAGCTCAACACTTGGTCAGATGTTTTTGGATATGGAGAGCACATGCTAGAGAAAATTATTGCTTACAATAGTAAAAAAATGACAAGAGACAAGTAAATAAAAAAATTAGGAAATTTGAAGTGTAATATAGGAATTGCATAAAAATGAACAGAGACAAGATTGGGACACAGACATGCTATATACATCAATGTACTAAAAGGTATGTTGATGTACATAGCATGTCTGTGTCCCAATCTTGTCTCTGTTCATTTTTATGCAATTCCTATATTACACTTCAAATTTCCTAAATTTTTTATTTACTTGTCCCCATTGAAAACCATATATAAGGTTTTTCATCACTTTCACTTTCAGTTTGCTACCTACCGAACTTCTGTTAACATGAATGTGTAACTATACCCAGAAGCTAACTGTGATTATAAAATGGTATAATTTGATCGATGATAAAGGGGTTAAATTAACAAATGTCTATTTTGTGAATTCTTCATCTTCTTCTTCTTCTTCTTCTTCTTCTTCTTCCGCTTTAACAGGCGTAACTAACGGTAACACATCTAAACATGAAACTTGGTATAGTGATGTACATGTAGTTCCACTGTGGGTAGTGCATCGTCATGTTAAAAATATTGTAAACAATGTACTTCTTGTAAAATAAACAAAAATAGCCTCAGGCCATGTATTATTAATGGGGGGCACACAATCCTATATCTGACTAATGAAAGGTCTGCTAAATGTGAAATTTTGTATGATAGTATAGTTTAATACCCCAATGATCAACGTTGTGATAAAATCTCTGTAAACAATGTAAATCTTGTAATATAACAACAAATAACCTCAGGCAAGGATTACTGTATCTCACTAACAAAAGCTCCAATAAATGTGGAAATTGATATGATGATAAAGTGTTATACACCAATGATCAACGTTTGATAAGATCTATGTAAACAATGTAAATCTTGTAATACAACAACAAATAGCCTCAGGCAAGCATTACTGTATCTCACTAACAAAAGCTCCAGTAAATGTGGAAATAATATTATTGGTGTAATGGTAGAGCTTAATACCCCAAAGATCAACGTTGTGATAAAATCTCTGTAGACCATGTAAATTTTGTAAAAAATAGCCTCAGGCTAGCATTACCATATCTCACTAACAAAAGCTTCACAAAATGTGGAAATTGGTGTGATGATAAAGTGTAATACACCAATGATCAACATTGTGATAAGATCTCTGTAAACAATGTAAATCTTGTAATACAACAACAAATAGCCTCAGGCAAGCATTACTGTATCTCACTAACAAAAGCTCCAGTAAATGTGGAAATAATATTATTGGTGTAATGGTAGAGCTTAATACCCCAAAGATCAACGTTGTGATAAAATCTCTGTAGACCATGTAAATTTTGTAAAAAATAGCCTCAGGCTAGCATTACCATATCTCACTAACAAAAGCTTCACAAAATGTGGAAATTGGTGTGATGATAAAGTGTAATACACCAATGATCAACATTGTGATAAGATCTCTGTAAACAATGTAAATCTTGTAATACAACAACAAATAGCCTCAGGCAAGCATTTCTGTATCTCACTAATAATAGCTCCCTTAAATGTTAAAATTGGTGTGATGGTAAAGCTTAATACCCCAAAGATCAACAGTGTGATAAAATCTCTGTAAACCATGTAAATCTTGTACAAAATAGCCTCAGGCTAGCATTACTGTATCTTACTAACAGAAGCTCTACTAAATATGAAAATCGGTGTGATGGTAAAGTTTAATACCCCAATGATCAACATTGTGATAAAATCTCTGTAAACCATGTAAATCTTGTAAAACATAGCCTCAGGCTAGCATTACTGTATCTTACTAACAGAAGCGCTACTAAATGTGAAAATTGGTGTGATGGTAAGGCTTAATACCCCAATGATCAATGTTGTGATAAAATCTATGTAAACAATGTAAATCTTGTAATATTACCAAAAAAATATCCTCAGGCAATAGTTAGCTATATCTTGCTAAAAAAGTAGCACAAAATGTGGAATGTTAAAGCTTAATATCCCAATAATTAATATTGAGATCAAATCTTGTAATCTTGTAAATAGTAGCCCCAGGCACTACTTTGCAATATATCATTAACAAAAGCTCCACTAAAAGTAAAATTTGGTACAATATAATACACAAACAATTGATGTTGCAATAAAAATGTTGGATAGCCTCAGGCTACAAGCTCTATTAGCTACCAAGTAAACTACAAAAATAGCAAAATGCATGTACCTAGGTCCAGAAAAAAAATGATGGGAGACAAGTAAATAAAAAATTTAGGAAATTTGAAAGGAAATATAGGGATTGCATAAAAAAGAAAGGAGACAAGATTGGGACACAGACATGTTATGATATATATCGACGTACCCATAATGTTACGTTGATATATCATAACATGTCTGTGTCCCAATCTTGTCTCCTTTCCTTTTTATGCAATCCCTATATTTCCTTTCAAATTTCCTAAATGTTTTATTTACTTGTAATTAATATGATTTGGCTGAGCCGCCTCAGTAGCTCAGTTGGTAAGAGCATTGTGAGTGCATCCAACCCAATGTAGTTGGTAACTGCAAGTGTATCTGACCCAATGTAGCTGATTTGAAATGAGTAAGTCATGTTGTCTCACTTTGCCTTTATTGGTTGTGTTTTTCTTTCTATTCTGAATTTTTTTTGTGATAACTCAAATACAGTAGTGATTGATAGACAACACAACTTGCCACAGGAAAATAGGCTGCTTTGAGTGAGGCACAACCCCATAACATTCCAGGCATTGATCTGTTCTGATTCATAGACATCAGCTAACCATATACCTTATGGGAAGGAGTGCTAATCACTATGTATATGTACATGTAAACTGTTCACACCAGCCTCGACAGCTGGATATTCTCTACCCTAGTCTAGCAAGCTAAGTCAGCAAGAAAAAAAGGGCTAGTTTGCGAGACTATTGCTACCCTCATATGAGCTTCTAATGCTACATGTATATGAGCAATGTTCTGGCCTGAAAGAGGAGTGTCTTGACCTTAATTATACCCTCAATTCAGGACACCTCAGGAAGGTGTCCTGATTACGTGGGGTCATTGTCTATCGGGACATGACATGTATACACACATACACACAGCCACTAATCCTCCACGACCTACTGCCCTACCACTGGATGGAGAGGTAGCTGGTGGCCAGGGGAGATGTGAGGTGACAATGGAGGCTACAGACTGTGTAGATGGAGATGAAGATCTTCATAAATCACTAAGGTAACACTTTCTCTCCCTCACACACCTTTCCCCTTCCTGGCTGTACACACGTATTTCCCTCTGTCTCCCCATCCTGTATATTGATTGGCACTTCAGTACAAATACATGCTTGTACACACATACATGTATACACTTGTGCATGTTACATGTATACATTCGTACATAAATCTCCGGACTCTATTTGTTGAGAGCACTGTATAGCCACAAACGACCTGGAGGAGTTGTGGGATATATGACCCAAGGATTTGGGGGGTGGGACAAATTGAGACTTTATATATATATCTGTAGTTTCGCTGAGTGCAAAGTCCCCCTCTCTCTTTCACACACTCTCCCTCCCACATTCTATCTCTCACCCTTTCCACCCTCTCTCACCCTCCCCCTCCTCCCTCGTCTCTCCTCCCCTGCTCTCTCTCCATCTCTGTTTCTTACAAACTCACACCTGTCTCTCCCTTCCCTCTCTCTTGTTTATCCTGCTCACACTCATCCCCCCCCCCCCATCCTTGTGCTCTCCCTCCTTCCCTCCCTCATTCCCTTCCTCTCTCCCTCCTTCCCTCTCTCCCTCTCTCCCTCCCTCCTTCCCTCCTTCCCTCTCTCCCTCTCTCCCTCCCTCCATCCCTCCCTCCTTCCCTTCCTCCCTCCCTCCCTCCCTCCCCAGTCCGAGGGTACGTTTCAGCACCCCCGATCGCTACAACACACCTGATGCCAGTGTCACTATGGGCCTCACTCCTGAGAGCAAGATGAAGAGAGCACTGCAGGTCAGTTAACAGGACAAACATGTAAGGTGTCCTGACAGTACGGTAGGACTGCATGTGGGGAGGGGTGAGAATGATGAAGTGTGCCTAGTGCGTAATGGGCTATATACATGTATACATGTTAGCATACCAGACAGGTAAAGTAATTAAGGACTCCCCACCTCCACCATCACACACCAGGGTTTCATACAGGATTTTTTTGTTGGGAGAAGACGTCTGTGTGGCACTGCTACAGCGTTATATGCATGAGTTTGCAATAACATGTGAACAAAAAGTTTTCTGGGGGGATTGAGGCTGAGGGGACAATTCCCTCTGTGTGAAACCCGGCCTGCACACCAAAATGACACATTCATTATAAGCACACAACATACATGTACATGTAACATGGACCCTGGGTGCCCAGCCTTGAGAACTAGGGTGGTGGGTTAAAGAGTCTTTTACGGCTAGCCAAATCTCCCCCCCCCCCCACACCCAGTTCCTAAACCCAACATTACACAACAACACATCACAACATACAACACACACAAAATGACAACAACCAATCCTAAACCAGAGCCATGACAGAATACATGAACTATAAACAAAGTAGAAAAATAAACGTGAACAAGTTTTGAGTTCACCTGTTCATCAGGTTGAGATGCTTTCTGATTTGTATGCAGGATTTGGCCCAGCCAGCTGAGCTGCCTCGGTAGCTCAGTTTGTAAGAGCATTGTCTGGAAAGCTGATGGTCGTGGGTTTGAGTCCCACCCGAGCCAGCTTATTTTTCTTTGAAAAATGACTGTTTCGGGCAAGCTGTGTTGTGTTACTTTGCCTTTCTGTTGTGGTGTTGTTGCCTTGCATTGCTCAGCATCTCTGTTCATGTATACAAGTAAGTGTAATATATATACAAGTTAGTTGAGTTGAGGGAACTAAGGGCTTTCTAAATCACGTAGTACCCGACGATGAGTGCGTCTAACTATTTTAGACTACAGCGGAGAAACTGATTGGACAATGACCATTCAAACTGTTAGCAACAAGCGTGCCAATAGATCCCAGTACTAGGGGCCAGCGGCCAACTATAGATCCCGCTAACGAGGTGCCTATGAAAAATAGATCCCGCGTTTCTTGCAACCTGATTGGTCAATTTAAAGTTATTGTAACCTAATTCTATTCAGGTCTCGCCTTCTCCTCCTGCTCCTTTGGCAGAAGAGACAGATCATGTGACATCACATGACCCGTCACATGATGAATCTCATGAAGTACGCAGCAAGTTGCATAATGGAGAGAAAGCCACACCCACTGATGATGAACAGCTATTTGATACTACCGACAATAACAGTATGTTTTACCTGTAGATACCTCTACATGTATTGGAAGAGACAGATGCCCTCCAGTCTTTGTCTTTTGGCCGTCTGAATCCTTCACTGATAGGCCTGTGGATCAAGGCTGTGGGGTACACAGTTTCACAACTGTCAACTGCCCTAACTTCTCCTCACATACACAATCCTTCAAACACATAATGACTACAGAAATGAACAGCCTCACCGCCTTTATATAGCTTCTAGCTACCAAGATAGGACATGTTGCAAACAAACACCTCTAGGGGCCCTGGGAACAGTGATAATCACATGGGACTGGAACCTGTTTCAGACATGATAGATCAAGTAGGGAACCTTCCAAGATCACTTTCACAGGACATGTTGCAAAGAAACACCTCTATAGAACATGATATAGCATGATAAAGATCAAATAGCTACCCAGCACCAAAGAAACTGTCCTCATTAGTGAGGTGTCCTGATCTCTTAAAAGGTACACAAACATGATATTTAGGACAGATTTTCTGATGTATCCTCATTTCAAGGGTCCACATCAGAGTTGGTAGACTTTCTATATAGGGATGGTGCCGACATGACTAAACCAAGATGACAGAACTCCCACGATAGTTATACACTTTTCAGACATATAACAAGGCTCTACAAGTGTTTTTCTATCATATAAGACCCTCAAAGTATGTAAAATACCCTGAAACAATGACATACTGAAACTGCCACACCCCCGTTTTTGATTATTTTGCTCTTCTTCAGACCTACCTTGAAATTGGGTTCGTTCACAAAATATCTTCATTTAGAAGTGAACAAAATCGTCTTAGCTGGTCGAATACACCATAGATATTATAGACACGTAACAGGTTACGTGTCTATAATCTATGAATACAATTTTTTAATACGCTTGTCACGCCGTCGATGGTCCCCCGCCAAAATTGGTCCCCCCCCGAACATGTATGGCAGCCGTGATTGGTCCCCCCAAACCACGCATGGTCCCCTCACCTGAAACACTACATATTTCCGACGGGATGTGGTCTCCCAGTAGTTCATCAGTGTGTTTTCTACGGCATGCCATAACTTACATGCCCGAGCAATGGTGTATAGGCCAACTGTGCTCGCTCCCTGTTCCGCGCATTGTGCGCTACAGTAGCAATACCCATACCATGCATTGATCCTTTCTAGATATATCAGCGACACTACAGCTAAGTTCAAAGATCAGCTACACTAGAGTAGTGGCTAAGAGTCAGTGTAGCAGTACAACTTGTTCGAGACCCACTGACACCGGCGCAGCTAAGGCAAGACCAGGATAGTAAGGGGGACCGTCAGTGATCCTAGGGGGACCGTATTTTCCGCCATGGTTGGTCCGGGGGGACTGAGTTTTCTGCCGCGGACGTTCCGGGAGGACCGATTTTGGGGGACAAATTATCGTATGACAGTCTCATGCCCAGACCTCGCCCCAGAGGGGGAAAGGTCTGGAGCGATTTCTTGGTTGTGCTAAGTCAGCCTTACGTCATTTATCATATCACTTTGGGCATGAACGCGCTTACTGCGGACACGGTGGCAGGCGATCAACCATACAGTTAAGCCCATCTGCAGTTATGGGGTGTATATCCTTCGCAGGTAGCTCGTACAGCTACGACGGTTATAATAATAATAATAATAATAATAAATTTTAATGACTTAGGTGACCATTAGTCAAAACAACAAAAAAAACAACAACTATTTAGTATTTAGTAAGGGGTATGCTTCCTATAATTAAAATACATAAATACAAACCAGGCTACTTTTCTAATTGTAGGTGTGTTGCTAGTTTCAAATAAATAACACATTTTGTCTCTGTTAGGTAAGTTGTGGAATTGTGTATTGTATTTCCCTGCTGTTTCATAGAGGCATTTCCTGAAGTGCTGCAATTCTTGACATTCAGTGATAAAATGATATTCATCATTGACACTTCCATTATTGCAGGATGTACAGAGGCATTGTTCCGGAGGAATTGATGGTTTGTGGTATCTCCCTGTCTCTATGGCCAGACTGTGGCAGCTTGTTCGAAATTTTGCCAGTGCCACCAAATGACTCCTTTTAGTAACTCTAGTCAAATAATATTCCCACGCAAAATCTTTTTTAAATGTTTTATAAGTTCGAAGTTTATTTCCACCACTAACTCTGTTATCATCCCACAGCTGTTCTTTCCAGATATTAATAAATGATTCCTGCAAATTCCTCTTAACTTCTTTCAGAACTATTTCATTGGCATTGAGACTTTGATTGTATGTGTACTTCATAATAATTTCACTTGTTGCAGTGTACCAATTGTTTCTCTTGTTTGGTGTATGTTTTAATAATGTTAGGGCTTCAGAGACTAGAGGTGGTGCATTAACATGTATTCTGATGAAATACTTGATAATTGTGTAGTAAATTCTTAACCATTGGGGGAATGTTCCTGTTTCACCATATACTGCCATATTAGATGCATTAGGACCTAACATTTCCTTGCAAAATTTCAGGAGAACCTTTTCTATGTCATGGAAATATTTAACACCCCAGACTTCACAACTGTACTCTAAAATAGGTTGCACCATTGCTGAATAGAGTAAGCACATATAACATTTGGTGTGAATCCTCCCTTCTCCCTCGACTGTGCTCGAATCATATTTAATGCCTTTAAAGCACTCTGACAGAATGTTCTGACAGCTAAAGTAAATGAGCCAGTATTAGTGAAAATTACTCCTAGGTATCGGTAGAAAAACACTTGTTGTAATGGATTCCCATTATATGACCATATAAAAGGGCATAATGAACTTGCACCTCCAAACACCAATACTTTTGTTTTGGAATGATTGACTGTCTGGGCCCATTTTGAACAGTACCCATAACGAAGATTCAAAGAAGATTGCAAATCTTGTTGATTATTTGCCAGCAGAACGAGATCATCAGCAAACATGAGCCCAGCTACTTTCCTAGACCCCAGCATAACTCCATAACACTGCTTAATTTCATCTAATAAGTCACTTGTGAAAAGTGTAAACAAGATTGGACTGAGAGGACACCCTTGTCTGACTCCAGTATTACAGATGAAACTATCATTATACTTTCCACATAACTGGATGCAAGATTTTGCATTTCTATAGATGTCTATTAACAGTTTCAATAATTTCGTACTCACTCCAATAGAAGATAACTTATGCCATAACAATTGATGGTGTACTGAATCAAAGGCCTTTCTAAAATCCACAAAACAATATAGCTTTTGGTGTACTCGATCAACGAATTCAAAACAAAAATTGCATCAGTTGTGCTGTGGTTTGATCGAAATCCAAATTGTTCTACAGGAATAATATTATGTAACTCACCCCAGGCATACAATCTTTTAGCAAACAAAAGTTTGGCAATAACTGGGAGTAAGGTAATTCCCCTGTAATTATTAACATCCAGATTGTCTCCATTCTTTGGTATTGGAACAATAACGCCAGTACACCAACATTGAGGAATTTGACCACTTTCCAATATTTGATTGAAAAATTTTACTAATAATAATAATAATACTCATGAAGCTACCATAGCATTACTGCCATTGACCACGCACCCACAATCATGGGCGGAGCCACAAACACATGCACATACAGACAAATCCTTACCACCTGTTCCTCCCTCACCCGAGGAACATAACTTACCATCCCTTTGCCCCTCAACTCCAGCTAGCTGCAGATCCTCAGCCAAGGACTGAAGTTGACTAGGGCATGAGTCATCACCATACAATTTTTGTTTACGCGCATCCCAGACACCTACAACATATTCCTTCACTAAGCTGAGTAAATCGTTGTATTCCCAAAGCTCACTTCCTAAAACATATGCAGTTTTCTCTATACTATTAATATTAAGCTTGTCAAACTCTGCATATCCGTTCCCTAAAAGCTCCCGAAGCTTCTCCACAAAGGTGTCTCTAATATTACTATAGGCTGAACACTCCCACAACACATGAACTACACTCTCACACTCAGCACCACACAACACACACTCTGATTTGCCTTCTCTACCTCTATGCCTGCCTAGCTCTTCATTCAAGCCATGTGTTCCTGACCTGAACTTAAACAAGAGTCTAGTTCCTGCATCACCAACCCCATGCAAATACCTCTTAAATTCTACTTCCTTCCCAAACCTTTTGTACATATCTAATTTTACTTTACTATTCAGTCCTTCCTCAAACTGCTTACCCTCCCTTTCACTAATACTCTCCTCTACACAAGCCAAAAATGAAGCTAGTGAACTCTCTCCCCTCTTAATATCCTCCCCCCATTCATGCTTATCCAAACCTAATGACACAAAGAGTTCATCAACCACTCTACCCCATGCTTTCCTTTGTCTACCTCTACGAGGCTTAGTTTCCCATTCCCGACTGAATAATTGCTTTGGATATCTATCCTCAGGCATTGATACTAATTTATACCACCACTTTAATTTAGCTCTATTCCTTCTACCCCTCAATGATTCTAAACCCATATCACCTCTAACTGCTTCGTTACAAGTTTTAGATGAACAGCCCAGAATCCTTTTAGCTCCCCCCAGAATAATGGACTCTAATCCAGCTACTTGACCCTTATTACCCTCCCAAATCTCCCCTCCATACTCTATACTAGGTCTAATCACAGAAAGAAGCAACAGCCTACGTGCAGTTAGGTTAATATCTCGATTGCTAATAACCTATTAGCAAATATTAGTGAAAATTTTTACTAATACTTGTAAAAACTGTGATGGAAGAGATTTATATATCTCATTGGTAATACCATCCTTTCCTGGTGCCTTACCACACTTCATCTTAAAACATCACTAACTTCATCAATTGATATTTCCTTATCTAGTATTTCATCATACACTTCTAAGACTGCGTAATGTAATCTTATATAATGTCACGCTCAAGTCACGCGCGCAGTTTAAACCCTGCAATTGTGACTTACCTAAATCCAAGACTACTGACTCAGCACAACCAAGAAATCGCTCAATAGTCACCAGACCCTTTCCCCGGGGTCCGGGCACGAGACTCAGGCGGGCGCGATCATCTAATAGCGCGTGCGTAAATCACATGACACATTACATCCGGTTCCAACCTCTATATATACCAGAGATAGTAACGCGCGCGCGCGCATACCCCCCCCCCCCCCCCCCCCCCCCCCCAACTCCGCGCCGCCTCTGTACACTACAGGGTTACGTTATTGTTGCCTGCTTGCTCATGCATAAATACTTATAATTTTTGGCACTACCATCCCTATATCATTCAACATTTGAATAGAAATGTTTTTAACACTTGTTATATATCCATTCCCATTTGAACAACTGATATTCTCCCTTCCCCCCTCCCTCCCTAATCCATGAACATGGTAAACCACTGGGACTGGAATGTCAGATCACATGAATTTACCAATACTATATAGTAACCAGCTATGAATATCATCACATACTAATCATAATCAGACCATTGTGCAGTTACCCTTGTCAAAGAGACTTATCCCAACACAGTTGACCAAGAGGTAAGAACATACAAAGTAGCTACATCTACAAACTAGAGTCAAGCGGAGCGCAGTATTAGTCCGGTGGGGTGGCCGAGAGGGACAAATCGCGGCGACTTCCTCATTACGGCTGGGCACGAGACTCTGACACAGCACTGATGAGTATAAGGGTATAAATACAGTGGAACCCCTCTAAAGCGGACACCATTGGGACAATGCCACGTGTCCTTTATAGAGAGGTGTCCTTAACTCAGGGATTTTTTTCAGAATCGTGCAAACGACTGATTTCACCACCTGAAAGCTATAGCAATAGGTGAATAATTAGCAGATACATGGTGGTGCGCTTCTTTTGGAATAGCCTAACGCGAGTAGCATGGCAAGTCAAGCTGTAACTGCCGCTAGTCAGAACCTTACCGTTTTAGAACTTCAGTCTTTTGTAAGGGGCTACCACGCCTATCAAGCAATCTGGGATCCTAAAGTAGGAGATACGTTACGTCTTGAACGAGAGCCGACTAACACGAGGGATAAATTTGCCGTTGCGATTGTGGATGCAAGGAAGAGAATAGTTGGACACGTCCCTTATACCATAGCGCCCACTGTATCTCACTTTCTTAAGAGGAACGTCAACAAGGGAACTGTACAAGTGACTGGGGAGCGTATCAATCGCGGTGCGGGCTACGGCGTGGAAATACCTTGTAAGTACCGACTTTATGGACCAAAGGTGTACACTGAAGAGGACATTGTCGAATAATGTACATTGAAGATTCATCACTATAGTAAGGGCTATTGTCCGCCCAGCGAGGTTATTATGTATTGCGCTTGCGCGTGCGGGCCAGCGCGAAGTGTCCGCAATACGGAGTAGAGGGGTGACCGCAACTCAGGGGTTTTTACAGACGTTATTAAAGGCAATTTCGGTCTGGACGCCGGTAAGTGTCCGTTATAGAGCAGGTGTCCGTAACTCAGGGGTGTCCGTTAAGAGGGGTTCCACTGTAGTCCAAAAGAGCTCTGCGTGTTAAGATATACATGGATACTGAACATCCCTAGATCTGCATGTGACAGTCCAGCTAATCTCACCGATTTTTTTCAGAGGTTGGCATCTTATGCATGCTTTCAGTGGCTACAGGGATATGTGGAGGGGCTTTTATTAGAGTACAGTACCTGTATATGACTTCATACACTCTTTTATGTAGCTCAGCCATGGCTGAACAAAACACTGAATTTGTCTACCACAACATTCAGCTCTACAAATCAGAGAGTCTTGGTAGTGGATCATATGGAGGGGTGTGTAAGGCCATATGTGATGGGCTACTGTGTGCTGCCAAAATCATGCACCCCACACTCTTTGACCTACACGACCCTGGAACAGCCTCCTACCTAACTAAGTTCCAGGAGGAATGTCACCTACTTAGCTTGGCTAGGCACCCCAATGTTGTCCAGTACCTGGCTACCTACTATGACCCTGACACCCGACTGCCTGTTCTCCTCATGGAACTTTGCGATGAAAGTCTCACTGCATTCCTGGAGCGATCCCCAGGACCACTGTCCTACCACATTCAACTCAACATCTGCTTTGACATAGCACTGGCTCTGGTCTATCTCCACTCCAATGGTCTCATCCACAGAGACCTAACAGGAAACAATGTCCTAATGATCGCTGGTATTCGAGCCAAGATTACAGATTTTGGCATGTCCAAGCTTGCTACTGGCAATCCTCGCATGACAGCCTTGACCATGTGCCCAGGTAATCTACTTTACATGCCACCTGAAGCTCTCGATGAAGCTAAATCCTACACGGCTAAGCTTGACATCTTCTCCTTTGGTGTAATAGTAATTCAGATCTTGACCAGGCAGTTCCCAAATCCAACTGATCGATTTCGCACTGCTCAAAATGATGAAGATGAAGATGACGAAGAAGATGAAGTTCGACGTTTAGTTCCTGAGATTGAGCGACGTCAGGCCCACCTCCAGTTGATCCCAGACACTCACACTCTGAAGCCACTTGCCCTCCTGTGCCTGAAGAAGAAAGAAAGAAGTCGCCCCTCAGCTCTCCAGCTCAGTGAGAGGCTGTCTGAGCTGAAACAAACCCCTCAGTACACCGAGAGCATGCATCAGGCACAGACCAGAGGTGGAAATGAAACAGGAGATGAAATTGCCACTCTGAAGAGACAGGTACAAGAGGTCCAGCAACAGAACATTGAGAAGGAACAGCTAAACCAGCAACTCCAGCAGGAACTTCAGGCCCAGAGAATCTTGATTGAAGCTAAGACAAGGGAAGCTAGTGAACACCAGGCACAGCTACAGAGGATGGTGGAAGCCAAGGATAGACAGGTTCAGCAAGTCAATGAGGCCAAGGATGAACAGATTCAAGAAAAACAGCAGACATTTGAAGAAAACCTTCGTACAATGGCAACCAATGGGAGACAGTTACAGCAGACACAACAGCAACTCCGAGACAGTCAGCAGTTAGTGCAACAGTTTCAGCAGACCATCAGTGACCTTCAGCAGACCACATCACCCCGTGAGAGGGAGAGGGAGATTCAACAGTTGAAGCAGCAAGACAGTGCCTGCAGTATCGAACCACAGCAGCTGCCAGTCACAGCAGAAAAAAACCAAACAGCTACAGCAATATCAGTAGCTCAGAAAGATATCAGCAAGATGACATGGAGGGAAGGGAAGAAGGTAAAATTGGGAATGGAGAGAGGAGCAGCAGTAGTGGATGGGAACAAAGCCTACTATTCACCATACAACTCATCCAGGGTATACTCATACCAGAACATTCAAGGGAATGAAGAGTGGTCTAGGCTACCAGATAACCCTAATGGCGGATTCAGCCTAGCTGTTGTTGATGGTCTCCTCACAAGTGTGGGTGGTTTTAGCAGTAACTATGTTGATACAAACACTCTCCTCAGTCTCATAGGAAAACATGAGAGGAAGACGTGGTCTGAGGTCTTCCCTCCTATGCCCACACCACGCAGTCTAACAGCTTGTATCAGTACTGAGAAGGCTCTAGTTGTGGCAGGAGGTTATGCACGTGGTAGTCGGGATACTGTGGTTGCTCTAGTTGTGGCAGTAGGTATAACATCTGATTATGTGGCCACTGTGGAGGTGATGGACATCAACACAAAACAGTGGACCACAGTCTGTCCTCTCCCACAAAAGCTGAAGACACTGTCAGGCATTGTCAGTGGGAACTCACTCTACCTAGCAGGAGGGTATACTGGAGGTTTTACTAGAGGTTTTACTGGAGGTTATGGGTCAAAGTCTGTTTTCACCTGCTCCCTTCCTGATCTCTGGCAACCTGAGACACTTGAATCCAGAACACGACAGACACTTACTACATCAAATGCATGGAAAGAAATCAGCAGTCTACCAGTAGCAGGCTCTACTCTTGCCTCATTTGGTGGTCACCTGCTGGCTATTGGTGGGTATGGCTTACTGACTGGCAGAACCGCTAATGTCTACATATATGAGTCCCATACTAACTCATGGCATGTTATTAGTCAGATGAAGAACAAACGAGCATGGTGCTCAGCAGTCACTCTTCCTGAAGACCGACTTATCGTAGTGGGAGGACATTTACAATTCCTTAATGAAAGATACATTTTGAGAGACAGGGTTGAGATTTTGGAGGACAATTGAAAATGGATCTCTTTTCTCTCGACACATGAACATAACCTACACATTATGTGTATACCACATCAATTATACATGTATGTACTATAACCTATAGCTACCAACAATTAGTTATATATATATAAATGCAGCAGTCAAGGGCCATCACGTATTTCCTATGCTCTGTGATGGCTACACGTATACCCTGTTTAGATTGGCACACATTGGACCATGGATTCAAACTGATGTGCATTGCTTGCACACACAGTAGAGTCATGCATTAAGTCACACGTGATTTCTGTAATTCATGTGAGCCACCAGATCTAGAGACCAACTAGGAAAATAAGGATCCTAGTGCTCTGCATTATGAATTGATTGGATAATTCAAAGTTTTCCATGTCCCCTCTCAACATTACATATAGAGTATCTGACAAACTCTTGTAGGTGTGAAATTCCAGGACTCCCAATTAATGTATTCTGAATTACTAATGATGATGAATACCTGAATGCCTAATGCAAGACAAATGGTAACAGATGGACAGTTAGATAGAGTTCTAAGATTGAGTCCCATAACTCATGTCTCCAGTCCTCTACTGTAGTGACCACTGGAGTTAATATCTCGTACTTCTTTCATCTAATACTGGATTGTAGAGAATGTCTCCCATGACAACTGAGAACAACTCCCTGTATGGACTGTAGTGGAGGGAAAGTGGAGGAGAACACATATATTAATAATATATTGGGAACTAAAAGTAATGGATATGTTAATACAGTGGAAACTGTCTAATCAGTTCAACCTTGGGACAAATCTGTAATCGCTTCCACAGCATGGAGGGTGAGGTAGCTACGTAGTTCCTTGCATCTGATCAATGAATCACTTTCACAGGATGCAAACCACCTTTGTGGATCTTGAAAACATATGTACAGTGATATTGGTATATACAGGGGCGGATCCAGCAATCTGAGATGGGTGGTTCTTGAAAATTTTTAGGCGAAAATTTTAGGTGACCACGCCCACTTCCTCCCAAACCACGCCCATTTTAATTATTGGTCGTCTTCAACCAAGCTCTCTTCATCTTAAAGTAATACGGTTACCCAAACTTCGAACACGTGTTGCGGTAAAACAGCTGCAGAATTAGAGGACGGAGCTGCCTCTAGGAACAGCTGTCAGCTCCGCCTTCTACGCGAGCTCGATCTCTTGCGATCGGGACGTGCGAGCGACCCCGCGCTAGCTAGCTCCACCCATATAGAAAAATGCTACGATTGCACGGAAAATATACAGTAGCCAAACTGGACTGGCACGCAAGCGCTGAGTGTCAAACACTGCTGGGAGTAACAAAGAACCAGTAAGTCGAATGAATCAGCTAAAAGGGGGGTTCGTTCGAACCCAACGAACCTCCCCTAGATCCGCCCCTGTATATAGAAGTGGAACTTAATTGTTCCAGAAATATTAACAGCATGACAATTAAAGATCACAGCTATAGCACTCCTTGTCACACCCACATTGTAGTACTCATTGTTAATTGGGGTATACAAGGCGTCGGAAGGCAATTTGAAGTGTAGCGGCCAACGGTTGTGGGTGGTGCTGGTATAAGTGGTGTAGGCGGGGTGGGTGGGTGTGGGGAGGGATTTTCCCCCCTCCCGCGCGAAGCGCGACAGCTCAAGCTAACAGTAGCAGAGGACCAGGTAGGCACAGAAGGCACCATCGAGCGATAACAATACTGTACCTGTGTCCTCAAGATCCACAAAGGTAGCTACATTGTTTGCATCCTGTGGAAGTGATTCGTTGATCAAATGCAAGAAAAAACATCACCCTCCACACTAGTTAGCCTACCTACTTCCACACTGTGGAAGCAATTATAGCTTCTGTGTCTGTAGCTAGTGGATCTTTATCATGCTATCATGTCTGGAACAGGTTAACAGTCCTGTCTAGAGGTGTTTGTTTGCAACATATCCTGTGAAAGTGAACCTTGAAGGTTATCTTCATCATGCTATAATGTTTGGAACATGTTCCAGTCCCATATCACTGTTCCCAGGACCCCTAGAGGTACAACGTGTCCTGTGAAAGGGATCAAGGCGATGCACAGTGGCCAGTGATATATAAAAACTCTGCAGTGAGGCTGTTCATTTTGAAGTCATTATGTGTGAGATTTGATTGTGCGTGTGCTCATTCTCATCCTTTGCAGGGACTGACTGTTGGTTTGCATTGTGTGTTGATCTGTACATGTTGCTGAGCCCATCTCTGATCTGTTGTGTACAGTGTTCATATTCCGACCTCTGACCCTGAGTGCAGGGCCTCACCTACTAATTAAAGGTGTGGTTTTGCATTAGATGCACGCTGTTTTCGGTGTAGTGTTATGTAGGTTAGACGAGCCCTCTAGCATGCATGCTATACTTTTCAATCTGCACCAGGCCAAGGTAAGCCCTTTAGCGTTTCCAGTTACCCGTCTTTGAATCAATGAGGAAGAGACCTGCAGATGTATATTATAATATGTACATAATAATTATGAAATTATGAATTATGCGTTCCCGTTCCCGCTTTCAGCGTTTTTCAGTTACCCGACGTTCTGAGATCGATTCTATTGCTTTCTGGAATACTTTTTTATCATGCTAAGGCAAGTGTAATTGCAGTTGTATAATAAAAAAAAGCAACAGTTGCCGTGCAATCGGACTCGCTGACGCTCATGCAGATCGACTGGGCGGCTGTGCGAGGGAGCCGGGGAAGCGACTCTGAGTCAGCCACACAGGCCCGTAGCCAGCCTGTAAGAAAGGGGGGTTACACATGTCCCTATTGTAAATGGTGTATACCTCTCTAGCTGGGTCTGGGGGCATGCTCCCGCTATGCCCTGCCTATCGTAGCCACACCCTCTCTCTTTCGCGATCGGCACACTTATGGTATACGTATCTCTAAGCTGGCGCTGGGCGATCGACCGTGATAGCAAGATTAGAAGGTATTATAAAATACATGTGTAGATCAATACGTGACGGTGTGGCGTAGCAAGACATTATTATAAGCTCGCGCTTCGCTGCGGGCTTGGCCAAACCAGCTGCAGTGCTATCATTGCCCTCCTTATACGTCCCATGGCCGAGTGGTGCACTCACTGCGGACCCTCGCCTGTGTGCGGGCAGTTCGTCTGAACCCCCTGAACCCCCCCCCCCCCCCCCCCCCCCAGCCTACGGGCTTGACTGGGTAAGCTATTCATTGACTACATGGAGCTACATATACCATGGGCGTCGGAACCGTAGCGCTTTTTGATTAGAACAAAATTTTTTCCGCGCAGCGCGTTCAACTGTCAACAGTAGACTCTTGACAGATTGGGACCCTTCAGTGATGATTCAGGGTCTCGGACGGTCAACAGTTGTATGAACACCGCGCTGTGTGCACGCGTATGTGCCCCGCCCCATAATTATACGCGTCAAGACTGACAATCCAACACTAGCGGGATTGTGTAATATTGGTATAGCTACTTGCACAGACACCAAAATTGTTAACTGGGCAGTGGCGTAGACAGGATTTAGCGGAAGGGGGTGCCGCGCTATATAGCGCTTTGGAATTTTTGGCCGGAAGCCACACCTCTTTATTACGTAACTTCCGGTGGCTTGTTGCGCGTGCTGACTACGAAACTTTGCTTGCCGATATAAACAGGGTGCTCCGAGTCTGCTGAATCTTCAGGTAAGTGTACACTTGATGTACAGTAGCCTAGCCCTATAGCCTCAGGCATAAAAGGGGTGCTCGAGCACCCAAAGCACCCCCCCTGTCTACGCCACTGATAGTTGTACAGTAAACTCTCTTTTAACGGACACTCTGAATAGCGGACTTCTACCAAATAACGGACGACCCTTCATGTCTCAGCCAAATTCCCATTAGATACATACATTAAAAAACACCCGAATAGCGGACATCTCTTATTTCCGGACAATGGACAGGAGGAATTGCACCGACTGATCCAACTCCATAGAAAAGTTACCCTGAATAACGGACAACATGATGTGCGTGGGGCTAGCTATTGTGCGCAGGCGCAGCAAATTAGGGCGTTAAATAGAATCCTGTCTCGCTCCGCTGACATTCATATCTAGTAAAAGTATAGTTATGTGAGTTCTCTGTCCACTAAAGATTGGATGTAGTCTCGTAGCTTTGAGACATATTCACGCGGCCCTTATAGCTTATATTTGCAGCTATGTGAGTTCTCGTCCACTAAAGATTTGATGTACTCTCGTAGCCTTGAGACATATACAAGGAACTTGTAACAAGGAACATGAAATGTGGTCACACAATAATTCCTCAATAAAGAACACCACCTAAATAACGAACAGTAGGCCTTGCACCAAAGTGTCCGTTATTCGGAGAGTTCACTGTATTAATATAATTTTGTGAGATGAAATTCGTCATCAGATTTCTGGGGTGCTTGCGCAGGAATCGTCGAGCAAGAGATGCAACTGCTCGGCAATTCGTTTGATATGCGCACATACTGAACGTCGCGGACCTTCGGATAGGAGTGTCCAATCCGTCGTAACTACGCGACGCTCAGGATGTGCGCATGCGCGTGATATCGAATTTTCAGGATTGTATCCGCCCCCTGGATTACGCCAATATTTTGGGAAACCCAGATGGCCAGAGGCGCGTCTCCCAAACATGTTAGCGCAAAGCAGAGATCGAGAAGGTAGGAATGTATTGGTGGAGTATTAAACCGGTGATGCTGCCCCTGTATAACAACCTACCATTAGCTATATCTGTCATTGAGTGGTATAAATCAAGGCCGTAGACAAGTGGGTGCTTGGGGGTGCTGAAGCACCCGCAAATATTTCAGAGCTAAGGTAGTTACAACAGCATCAGAGGGTGTTGTGTAGAGTGAAAGCCGGGCATACTTGTGTACGCTAGCAAAGCATATTGTCTAAGCACCCCCAAACCAACGAAGTTGTCTACGGCCTGTAAATCCTTACCCGTCCTCTTTTTTTTTGCAGGTGTCACTATGGCAGCGTACAGTTCTGAAGCTGGATATCGGAATTACGTAGTATATTTCTTCCTCCACATGTGGGTTTACAGTTCTCATGCACAGGTACCGCCATACACAGTGTATGTGGATAGTCTCCATGGTGTCTCCAACACAATATGCTGTCAACCAGACATTGTCCCCTGCCAAACTCTTGCCCTAGCACTAGAATGTGTTTTAGAAATAGCACCCTCTACAGCAGTATCTGTAATAGCTAATGAGGGAGTCTATAATCTTACACATAATGCTAGTCTGACTGTATTCAGAGAAAGAATTGGAGGTATAAGAATTGCGGGGAACTGTTCATCTAATGCTTGTGTAGAGATTGTGTGTGAAGAAAATGCTGGTTTAACTTTCATTGAATCATACAATGTAGTCCTTGAGAATTTAGTCTTTTTTGGCTGTGGTTATCCAAATAATAGTACAAGTAAGGACTTCTCATACCACAAATCAGACCCTGATTTTCTGGAAATAAAAAGTGCTCTCTATTTCTTGCTGTGTAGAGATGTAACTCTTTCAGAAGTGACAGTAGAGCACACAGATGGTACTGGAATGGTAATGTATAGCACAGTGGGTATTGTCAACATTACCAAATCGAAATTCCTCAACAACAGGCCCCGCACAAGCAGTTCAAATCCTTTCACTGGTGGTGGTGGTCTCTATATAGAGTTTGCTTTCTGTTACCCTGGCAATACCACATGCTTCAATGGAACTAGCAACATCCCTAAGGAATACACCAGTGGTTCGATATACACTATCTCAGAAACTGTTTTTGCTGAAAATCTAGCAAATATATCAAATGCTCCAGAATTCACGTTTATATTGCCACAAAAGTATAATCACCTAGCATTTGGGAGAGGAGGTGGCCTCTCTGTGTTTTTCAAAGGAAACTCTTCTGATAATGCTATCAATGTTTGTGGTTGTTGGTTTATAAACAACACTGCCCTTTGGGGAGGTGGACTCTTTATAGAACACCACGACTGGAGTACAAGCAATACTGTACTAGTGAGTAATTCCCACTTCACAGAAAATGAATGTTTATACAAGCATAGTAACATCCAAGGAACAGGTGGTGGCGGAGTCAGAGCAGGTTATATCTTTTTTGGTGATACTCACGCTACACAAAACTTGATCCACTTTGAGAATTGCTGGTTCTCTAATAATTCAGCGTTTTTTGGAGGTGGTGTGTCCTTTTATCCTGCTCGAGAGCCAACTGAAAGCAATCCAACAAACTCTCTCATGTTTGTGAATACTACGTGGCTAAATAACATAGCTAGGGCTGGATCAGCCATTGATTTATCAGTGTGGCATTCGGTGACTAAGGGTGCTCTTACTGCTGCAAACTTTACTGATTGCACCTTCAGATTCAATATTGGGCAATACACCAGTGAACTGAGCACTGTTGTAGGGATAGGAGCTTTATACACAGACTCCATTCCTATCTATATTATGGGAGATAATCTTTTTGAAAAAAACAGTCATTCTGCTCTTGCTGCACTGAGCACGGGGATCTATGTGACAAGTAACTCTTCCTTGAGATTTATCAACAATACTGGACGTGATGGTGCTGCTATATCTCTAATGGGTAATGCTTTCATAGAAACATTTCCAGAAGCGAACCTCTCCTTTATTGATAACAGTGCTGACATTGCAGGAGGTGCAATACGGCAACGTTCTGTTGGAGAACATGACCTCATTAATTCTCGCAATTGCTTTATTCGATACAGTGACATTGAAGTATCACCCGACCGATGGACTTCGAGTTTTTTCTTTTCTGGAAACCGTGCTAACGGTCGTAATGAATCTATTTATGCAACATCCTTGTTGATATGTCGGTGGGGCGGTGCATTTGGAAACTCTTCAGCTAATCTCTCTATGGTGTTTTGCTGGTCAGACAGGTGGGTATATGAAAATGGAGATTGTAAAGGTGAAGTGCAAACATCACCTGCAGCCTTTGTACCAAAAGAATCATATTTAGACTTTCACATCATCCCTGGTCAGCATCGTAGGATGCCACTGACAATGCGTGATGATCATCATAGTGATGTCACCAGCTCTAGTATATTGAGAGCCAGTGTTCTCTCGGGAGATATCTACCTTGAATCAGGTAGTGAATACACAGCTGATAATAAGATTCAAATTCATGTGAATCGTAACGGCAGCAGCAAAAGTGGAGAGATTCTTCTAGAAACAGACAGTGAAAGGGTTATACAAACAAAGCTAAATATCAGTGTCTTATCCTGTCCCCCTGGAATGGTGTTACAGGGTGGAGAAAAGACTGCATCTTGTCAGTGTGGTGGTCATTTTGATGGAATACTACAATGCAATGCTACAGGATTTGAAACAAAAATTCAGCCGGGAAACTGGATTGGTCCCTACACATATAATCATCAAAAAGAGATGGTGGCTAGTGGTACTCCATATTTCTACTCGTTTTCAAAAGATTTGTTCTTTCCACTTCCACGTGACATCAAAAATTTAGATCAACATCTCTGCCATAAAATGAACAGGGAAGGAACTCTGTGTGGTAGGTGTCGTAAAGGATATGGGCCATCTTTAAAGAGCTTGAGTTGTGTAAAATGTGATTCAAATAATGCAAAGTATACATGGATTTACTACCTGCTATTGCAATACCTTCCTCTCACAATTTTTTTCATAATAGTTGTAGTGATGGACATAAAGGCTACTTCTGGGCCTACCAATGCCTTTATCTTTTTCGCACAGGTCGTACCTACCTCTTTTACTCTAAATGGAGGTGGTGCTATTTATTTATGGCTGAGAGGTGCTGATGATATTTTGCCAGAGATTTACACACTCTTATACGATGTGTGGAATCTTCGGTTTTTTGATGTTGTTCAACAGAAATTTTGCTTGAGCCCTTATCTAAGTTCTTTACAAGTCCTTTCTATTGCCTATCTTGAAGCACTTTACCCTTTAGTACTGATTTGCTTGGTTTCAGTTACCGTTTGGCTTTATGATAAAGGCATTAGACCAATCATGTTTCTTTGTCAACCTATATACAAGCTTTTGGCAATATTTCAACGAAAGTTTCACATTGAAAGATCATTGGAGCATGCATTTGCTTCATTCATTCTTCTTTCATATAGTCGGTTCATTCTCATTTCATTTTTTCTTATGACACAAACACCCCTTACTAAAGATGATGGTGACACTTTTGGCCCAGGGGTTTGGTATTATGATGGAACTGTTGTGTTCTTAAGCTCAGAGCATGCACCATACTTTGTCCTTTCACTCTTTGTTTTAATGACATTTGTTGGTATACCTCCAATCCTCCTATGTCTACCATCCTTGGATCGAAAGCTAAACATTTTGAATAGGATCCACTGCACCCACCATGGTTTCCTTCACAATTTTGCCGGAAAATATAAAATATTCTTGCGTGCATTTTACGGATGTTACAAAGATGGTACAGGATCAGCTAATGAATATGACTGTCGATGGTTTGCTAGTTTCTACTTAGTGCTGAGAGTGGTCATATTTGCAATTTATGCCTTTACCACTGAATGGTTCACACAGTACACTTGTATTCAGTTTTTATGCATTGTCGGGATCTTGGCCTTCTTAATACTGCAGCCATACGAAAATGATTTCTATAATAAGTTGGATGCATCTTTGTTTTGTCTTATGGTGGCTATCAACTCACTCACAATGTACAATTACTTTAACACTGCCATAGGATATCCACCATCTGTTGTGGTGTTCTGTTTCCGGTACGTCATGGTCTTCATACCACTGATATATGCTACACTGGCAATTTTATTATACCTTTATAAAAACTTTTGCAAAGGACGAAAATGTGGCAATTTTTTAAGAAACAAAGGGAGGGAGCGTTTGGTGGATCATGAAGACGACCAACTGGAAGACAGTCGAAGTGCATTTTTGACGCATGTCCAACAGACGGGACGAATGCACGATACCAACACATACATCCCTAATGTACACAGCAGTGGTGCAGATACGATGGCTGAAAGTGTGCATGTTAAAGGCAAGTCAAATATTCCTGTGCCTCCTGCTCAACAAAACAATGCAATGTCGGCATTTGCATCACTAACGCCCAATTCTGTGTCAACAGGTGGAAATTCTCCTCGCAGTAGTGAGTTATCATTACTTCAGGTCAGAAATAAAGAACACACATCTGCTGGGACCCAGAGGTCAAGTCGAAGTAACTATGGTAGTATTCAGAGTGAATAAAGTGTGAAACTACTGGACTTAATGAAAACTCACAATCATGTACCTAAACACAATGTGTAGTGTGTGCTTATCACAATTCCACACAACTCTATACATCCATATATACTTACTAGAGAACTTAGCCAGCTCATACATAGGCTTTCTTTCTTAGCTTGGATGATTTGTGTTTATTTACCTTTTTGTGGTGTATATTAGAATGCAGATGTGGGTCTTACTATTATGTAAACTGTTTTTCACTTGCATGTAGTCTCAAAATGAAGATCAACACATCATAATATGTCGCATGCTCTTGCCTTGTATAGAAGAGATTGTTTGACTTCAGGTCATAATATATACTTTACTATATTCTCAAAACAGTACACAAATGAATATATATATTAATAATTCCAGGTACAAACTAAAACTACTATATTCTGCATCTGATAGCTATATACATCCAATAACATCACAGGAGTCATTTAGCTACATAGTTATACTGGCTCATAGAGGGAGTCTCCAGCAGGAGGGTGTGAGGAGGGAGGGGTGGCAGCCTCTGTTGTAGGCATATGAGCAGCATCAGGCTCACTGTAGACAATAAATATATAGCTAAATTAACTCACGCAATGCCTTCCTCTGCTCCCATACATTAAACCACTGGTATACTTACATGTGTGTTTGTATCTTAGTCAGCACATAGGCCTCATTAGATTTAGCTGTAATATCAACTACACTCACTTGACCTCTGTACAGGAGAAATACATTTGTCACACAAATCTTTCAAAGTATATTGTATAATGATATTACTTCTTCTGTTGGGTGGGGGAGTAGTGTCCTCTGCGATTCCTTAACGGAACCACTATCACTACTGCAGTAGTGATAATGAATATCACTGCCACTACTCCACCAGTTACAGCTGGAGTAATAATGTCAGCCTGTGAGTCAGACTCAGAGCCACTTGTGACTGTTGGAACTGCATGTTGAGAGAACAGAATTACAGAACTCATAAAATTCGAAAAATCTAAAGGAAATGTGTGTGGCTAAATCACATACTAGGAATGATGATGGGTTGACTGACAGTACTCCCAGCTGCATTAGTCACAGTAATTGTGACACTGTAGACAGTGTTACTCTCCAACTCCTGTATAGTGTAGCTGGTGGAGGTAATACTACCACTAGTCCCACTTCCTCCACTGTCACTGAGTGTTCGCCACATCACCTCATAGCCGGTCACCACTGAGCCGTTGGGAACACTCCAGGAGAGGGAGATGGAAGTGGATGTTATGGAGGTCACATTGACAGTAGGTTGGCCTGGGGTTACTGAGCCAATAGTGACTGTTGGAACTGATATTGAGAGTGCATATTATAGTGGATCAAAGAATTCATAGAAATCTAACTAAACGTGTGTGGAAAAATCACATACTAGTAATGATGATGGGTTGACTGGATGTGTTCCCAGCTGTATTAGTCACAGTAACTGTGACACTGTAGACAGTGTTACTCTCCAACTCCTTTATAGTGTAGCTGGTGGAGGTAATACTACCACTAGTCCCACTTTCTCCACTATTACTGAGTGCTCGCCACATCACCTCATAGCTGGTCACCACTGAGCCACTGGGAACACTCCAGGAGAGGGAGATGGAAGTGGATGTTATGGAGGTCACAGTGACACTAGGCTGGCCTGGGACAGGGACTAATGAATATGTACCTACATCATTTCCACTGTACATAGTGACCATCATTCTTACCTAATGTGATATCTAGGACTACAGCAGCATTGCTAGTGAAATATTGTGATACAATAACAATTATAGATATGTTGTAGGTTTCTCCATTTTGAAGACCAGTCAGTAGGTAGTTGTCTGTGGAGCCATTACTAATATCCTCACTGCCACTGCTGCCACCACCACTATAGTAGATCCTATACCCAGTTGTATCCCCCAGTGGAGAGGGTGGGCTCCAGGACACTCGGACTCTTGTGGGACCTTCCTGGACTGCCATTGGGTTAGTAACAGCTGATTCAGACTCTGGAGGGAGTACAATTATAAGTGGCCAATACTTCATCCACTGACTCCTCCAGATCTCTACATAAGCCACCATTAGTATATAACTTGGAGGATCACTGTATACTCTAATAGCAGTACTGTTCACTAGTAGTTATATAGTGGATGGAATCAGACTTGAGATATATAGTGGCCTCAGTCATGCTCAGTAACACTATATACCTCCTAAATCAATCATCGTCCGTGTACTCCATTCAATGCTCAAATCATACCTATAGTGACAGTGGCGTAGCCAGGGAATGCTTTATGGTAGGGCACCTCATAGCGGGCGCGTACGCAGTCCAAGGGGGGTCTGGGGGCATGCTCCCCCAGGAAAATTTGAATTTCAAGCCTTCTAAGGCTGTTTTTGGTGCATTCTAAGCAATAAACTTACTTTTTTATAATACACAGTCAGAAAAGTTACAAAAGTATCCGATGATACTCTTAGGTTCCTATTCCAGGCCTTCCCCGCGAGCGTTTACATACGTGACTCGGTGATTGTGCGTCGGAGAACATTAAAGTCTCCCACGCACAATCAGCGCGCGCTCGTGGGGAAGGCCTGGAACCGAGGCTAGATCTTCATCTGACTCCCTCACACGCGCTTAGTAGTGTTAGTAACCATCAGCATCATGACAGTCTGAGCTAACTTTCGACTACAGGCAGTAGACATGGTACATGGCATATATAGCTACCACGCGCGGCGCGGTGCATGCGAAATTAGACGCATCTCTGTACAGGTTTACGCCAGATGTTTGGTAGGGCACAGGCCCTACCTGGCCCTACCGTAGCTACGCCACTGAACTGGGGTATATAGCTGTTGTCAATGAATAGCTTACCCAGTACACAGTAGTTAATAATTATAACCTAACTGTGTATAAAAAGCATTACATAATACGGCGTCCACAGTGTGATGGTTGTTCTTGAGCTTCTTCAGATGGAAGGAAACCTCCTTGAGCAGCGTGTGATGGCAGATGTCCCTCATTTTGTTCAACACAGTCTGATAGCAGGAGATGAGCTTGACATTCTTCAACACACTGTGATGGCAGAAGATGTTCTGTTGCTCCACCAACTATCACTGCTCTGTCTGGTGATGGACTAACTACTAAACACAACCACCTACTGCTAGACATAGAGCCAATCTTCACCCACTGTCCATTCATTAGCTGGTAAATCGCATTGACTGGGGGACCATCTTGTGTCCCACCGATGACCACTACCTGTTCACACAGAGTAGCAACAGTTGAGCACATCACTGATTGTTGTGGTAGCTGTTTCCACGTCATAATTCGCAATATTGACTGCGATACGATAAACTCATCACTGGATGATTCACGAAGAAGGAACTTAAGGGAGAATGAGTACCCATCTCCATACACTCCCATTACATACAATCGATTGTCACATATCGTGGCTGAAGGTTGGTGAAGAGGTTGCGGTAAGTCACACAGTTCATACCATTTTCTACTCTTTACATGAAACAGTTCAACTGCAGCAGTCCTACGATGACTAAACCCCCCATATCCTCCATATCCCCCAATCACAAAAACGTATTTCTCATCTGATGAGCAAACCACAGCTGCCTTGGAACGTGCAATATTCATAGAGGGGTAGTGCTCAATCCATTGGTCCTGTTGTAGTGTAAATAGTTTACTAGTACGATGAGAATCATTCTCTCCACCTACAGTGGTCAGTTCACCATCAATGATGACTAATCCAGAGTCACGATAGGGAGACGGAGGAAGCTGGTCCCAGTTCTCTGTACTCCATTGATACCTATACACCGAGTTGGACTTCTGTGGTGTGAAGTACCCATACTGATGGTCACTTGTTGCCGATCCTCTGGCCATTCCACACGGTGCTATCTTCTTTTTATGGCACTTCACAGTGAGCTACATCATAAAGCATACCATAATGAGGGGTAAAATAAAATTAATGCATGACAAGGCAGAAGTTACCTTTCCATGTTTAGAAGATACAGGACGTGGAACAGAGGCTGATTGAGGGCTGGACTGGAATGGAGACAAGTACACAAAATCACACTATCTCTCAACTATGCAGCATGAAACGCAGACCCATCCCTTAACCAGTCTTCGGCTACAGTGACTTTGAAGTACCCAATAAGAACACCTCTGCCCCCTCCCATTTCCCTGACAGGGAAACCCCTCATGTAGTATATATAGTGCATCATTATATAGTTTACTTAAAAGATGGGTTGTGGTATATAGATAAATGAAGCCAAAAAATGCTGTTATTTTGTGCTTTTCAATCTGTGCGCTTCTTCCCTAAATGCTTTCAACATTTCTAAAATCGGCATTTCTAGTATCACTTGTACCTCTTGTGTTGATTGAGAGGTAGAGCTAGTGTTGAGTTTTGGGGTAGTTGGTAGTACAGGACTCTGCATCTGAGAATGGAATAGTTGTAACAGTCATATCACCAACAGTAATCATTCACTGGGAAAAACAGATATTGACTAGGAGTTGTGACCTTCAGCCTCAGTGCCTTCAGTTCAGTGTCTCTCTGCAGGAGGGTCTTCCTCATGTCAGACACAAGAGCCTCACTGGATTGTAGCTGCCTCTGGAGATCCCCATTCTCACTCCTGCTGGACTGCTCCTGTGCACAGAGATATGGTGTTGCTCTGAGTCAGCTCTGCTCTGAGTCAGCTCTGCTCTGGGACAGCACTAAGTGATTACCAGTTCTCTCAGTTGCTCTTGGGCTTGAATAAGCTCCCTGTCCTTAGCCTGGACTAACTCATTCTTCTCAGTCTTCTGCAGTCAAAGCAACTATTACAATTCGTTCTGTATGTCAGTACAGTAGAGAGTAATTACCAGTTCTCTCAATTGCTGTTGGGCCTGAGCTAGCTCCCTGTCCTTAGCCTGGACTAACTCGTTCTTCTCAGTCTCCTGCAGTCAAAACAACCTTTACAATTCGCTCTGTATATCAGTACTGGCTAACTTTCTCTCTCATTTCCTGCTCCTTTCTCCTGATGGTCTCTTCTGCTCTCATTAGCTGTTGTCTGAGTGCATGTTTCTCTCTCTCACTACACTGTAGCTGTTCGGTGACTTCCTGCACATGTGACTGATGATCTTGCTCAAAACACTTCAATTAATAAAAGTAAATATTGTTACAGTAGCATACTACAATGAGTACTATATAGTAACTGTACTGCTATAATCTTTATAGCACTCTAACTTACCTGGCTGCTGGGCTGGGTGTGCAGAGCTTGTATGAGTTCTAGTTTGTTCATTTCTGCATGTTCATCCCTGCTTTCATCATCTCTAGCCAGCACTAACAGACGTAATACCTCATGAATACTTGGTCGGTCTTCAGGAAAGTCCAGACATTTCTCAATCATTTCAAGGAGAGGATGGTTATGTCGTAGCTGGCTGTAGATCATCTGCATGTACTTGTCTCGTCGCTCAAGTTCACTACGAGCCACAAGCCTTCTTTTTTCGTTGCGATAAGTTGGAGCCAGCAGGTTGCAAGGGAAGGTTTGACTGAGTGTGAAAATCGATACAACACCAAATGAAAAGACATCAATGCTCACGTCATATATTGAACTATGTTCTTCATCTTCAGATTTGGGTTCCAGAGCCTCTGGAGGCATGTAGATTGAGGCCCCAGGTGCCGTGGTCATGGTGGCTGCGGCTCTCATGCGAGGCATGATACGAGCCACGCCCAGGTCCGCTATCTTGGCCACCATTCCCGAGGTCAGGAGTACGTTTCGCGCAGACAAGTCACGGTGGATGATGGGTGGCGTTCGCACGTGAAGGAAGGCGAGGCCGCTGGCTACGTTGTGTAGAATAGAGCACTTCAGACTCAGCGGGAAGAACGGCTTCGGCACATCAGGTGGAGGCGGAGGGTCCATTTCGGGGTCCAGTAAATCGTGAAGGCTGGTCAGCAGTCGCTCCATGATGAGAGCAGGTAGTCGCGATCCCTCAAAGAAGCACACTCCCAGAAACTGGACAATGTTCGGGTGACGGAGGGTGCTCATCAGTTGACATTCCCTTACAAACTGGGTGGACGCTCGGAGAATTTCGGCTTCAGGAATCTCGGAACGATCTTGGAAGATATCGTGAATTTTCTTGGCTGCACAGATGGCCCCGTGTATCTCTACCTCCTCGACGCTGCCGTAGGCTCCAGCGCCAATTCTAGTGCCTGTGAGCCGCACGTTGGAGACCACGAACGGTCTTAGCTCAGGATTCTCTCGAAGAAGATCGACAGCCATTGGTTTAAATCAATGACGAGAAGAGCACCTGCAACAGTGCCAGCTGACCAGGAATGATTGACCAATCAGCTTTGAAAACTCGACACGCAGAGATGTGATTGGTTTGTTGGTGTAGATCTAAAACCACACCCCTCAATCGAGAGTCACAAAGCGGCATTAGGTATATACGCAGTTTCTGCCATGCGCATGCGTAAAACACCACGCCTTGCCCGCGCACGCTAAAAACGTTGTTCTCTTATGTGAAAGTCGGGCGCAACACTCGTGCAGTGCTGGTGCAGAAGCAGAGAACATGGGGGGGCAGGGGGGGGGCTTGAGCCCCCCCACTTTTCGATAAGGGGGGGCTGAGCCCCCCCCCCCCCAAATTGGAGGTCATCACAAAGAACATTAAATACTAATAGCCCATTCAGAATGAATGTGAATAACCCCCCACTTCATGAACGCCGAGCCCCCCCACTTTTGACATGCTGTCTCTGCCTCTGTGGAGTATAGAACAGATGTCTAGTTTGTTTGTAAATACAAATGAGAGAAGATCTCGTTTCTTTGGAAAGATGTAACAGCTCATGTGGTCATTGTAGCTATAGCGTAGCTATAGCCTTCCCATTACCAGGTGTACATTTCCTTTCTCTCTAATACTTGCCTAGCTAATTTCTCATATAATAATACACCTGTGTGCCATTGGAGGTAGCTATCTTCTGACATCTTGCCCTCCAGTCTTTGTCTTTTGGCCATCTGAATCCTTAAACCTGTGAACCAAGGCTTTTATGTGTTGGGGTATATACACTGCTCCACAACTGTCAACTGGCCTACCTTATCTGCATACATGATCCTGCAAGCACGTAATGACTACAAAATGAATAGCCTCACTGCAAATTACAGTTTTTATATATATATATTTTTATTTTTTATTTTTTTTTTTATAACATTTATCTGCATCTGTATATGCAAAAGGGATACACATATAGCTAAAAGCTAGTAATTATAGTATACCCCATACAAAACAAAAACACATTTGGATAGTTAATTATAGTATACAACGAAGTAAACCCTTGAATTCTCTGATAGAAGTGGCACATACAACGGGATTTGGTAGGGAGTTCCAGTGAAATATCGCATGTGGGAGAAATGAATTATAGTAGGAATTAGTTCTTGCAAATGGTTGATTTAGCTGGAAGGAGTGACTTCTGTGTGAGCGGTTCGTTGACAGGGATATTGTATTTGAAGGAAAATGGCACAAGTTGTTAATTATTTTATATATATGACAAAGTTTGAAGTATAGCCTACGTTTTGCAAGGGTTGTCAGCTGAGCCTGTTTCAATAATTCAAGATAATCATGGTGCCAGTGTTTAGTACAGACTCTTAAAGCAAACTTCTGGACACTTTCCAGATGCTGTATATCGCGCTGCAAATGAGGGTCCCAAACTGCAGCAGCATACTCTAGGTGAGGTCTCACTAAAGAAATATACAGCCGTAAGAGTGTTGCATACCCTGCATGTTGAGAGAATTTCCGATACAGCAATCCAATGATTTTTCTAGATTTACTGGACACATTAGCAATATGTGGTGACCATGATAAATCAGATGAAATTAGATATTTGTATTCCTGCACAGACTCCAGATTAAATTCTCCCAGTTGTATGGGATGTAATGGGAAAAGTGGTCTTCGTTTTCTAGAGATATTCATAACTTTACACTTTGTTGTATTGAAAGTCATGTTGTTTGAGTCGGCCCATGTCTGGATAAGGTTTACATCTGTTTGGAGTGCATTAAAATCATCTTGAGATAGAATTGGCTTATACAGTAAGATATCATCAGCATATATCACGTGCACTGGCAAATTTGCTCAGATGCTTATGCAGCTACCTTACTGGTCATACACAAAGGGTTTTGATAGATGGTGAAACATCTGAAATTAATGTCACCAGCCTCTGGTGTCCTTCAAGGATCTGTTCTTGGACCTTTCCTATTCCTTATATATATTAACAGTGTAAAAACAACTCTTTCTAATGGCTCCACGCTTGTACGTTCGAACTTCTATATGCTGATGATATGCTTTTGTTGAAACTTATATCATCAGAGGATGACTATATTAACCTGCAAGAAGATGTTGACTCCTTAAAAGACTGGTCTGCATCACACATACTGACATTCAATCCATCAAAATGCAACTACATGCACCCACGAAGCCCATTAAAAATCTTCTAGTGCTTATAATTGGCAAAATACCAATAGAGAGAACGAACTCACACAAGTACCTAGGAATTGTGTTAACATCTAACCCTGGTCAGAGCATATTCTCTGTATATAAGTTTGGCAATAACTGGGAGTAAGGTAATTCCTTTGTAATTATTAACATCCAGATTGTCTCCATTCTTTGGTATTGGAACAATAACGTCAGTACACCAACATTGAGGAATTCGACCACTTTCCAATATTTGATTAAAAAATTTTACTAATACTTGTAAAAACTGTGATGGAAGATATTTATATATCTCATTGGTAATACCATCCTTTCCTGGTGCCTTACCACACTTCATCTTAAAACATCACTAACTTCATCAATTGATATTTCATCATCTAGTATTTCATCATACACTTCTAAGACTGCGTAATGTAATCTTATATAATGTCACGCTCAAGTCACGCGCGCAGTTTAAACCGTGCAATTGTGACTTACCTAAATCCAAGACTGCTGATTCAGCACAACCAAGAAATCGCTCAATAGTCACCAGACTCTTTCCCCGGGGTCCGGGAACGAGACTCAGGCGGGCACGATCATCTAATATACAGTAAAACCTCCGTAGACGGACGCTCTATAGAGCGGACACCCTCCCTAGAGCGGACGGTTACACTGCCCCCGTTCGAACGTCCCATTATACCAATACATTTGGAGCCTCCGAAGAGCGGCCACCTCCGAACTCCGAAGAGCGGACACATTCGCTGCCCCCGACGGACTTCGGCAATATAAATTAGCCTCCCAAAGCGGACAGGTTGGCCGCACCCCCACTCGGTAGCCGCCGCCTGCCGCGCGCGTATATAGCGCTTGCGTCAGCGCGTGTTTAATGACCATAATGATGACGTGTAGTAATGTCACAGATTAGAGAGAAATGAATTCGACATCACAGCAATCTAACTTTAACATGCTACATGTTACTGTATGTATCCAATAGCACGCCATTCTTCACATATAACCCTCATTCTCTCCATTCTCTAATTAGCTATCAACCCTCTTAAATGCTTTCCCACATAAATATTTGTTGTTAAAAAATAGTTTTCTCCGAAAGAGGACAACCTCCGAAGAGAGGACAAAAAGGCTGTCCCCATAGCGTCCTCTCTTCGGAGGTTTTACGGTATAGCGCGTGCGTAAATCACATGACACATTACATCCGGTTCCAACCTCTATATATACCAGAGATAGTAACGCGCGCGCGCCCGTACGCCCGCCAACTCCGCGCCGCCTCTGTACACTACAGGGTTACGTTATTGTTGCCTGCTTGCTCATGCATAAGTACTTATAATTTTTGGCACTACCATCCCTATATCATTCAACATTTGAATAGAAATGTTTTAACACTTGTTATATATCCATTCCCATTTGAACAACTGATATTCTCCCTTCCCCCCTCCCTCCCTAATCCATGAACATGGTAAACCACTAGGACTGAAATGTCAATTTAACAATACTATATAGTAACCAGCTATGAATATCATCACATACTAATCATAATCAGACCGTTGTGCAGTTACCCTTGTCAAGTTACAAAGAGACTTATCCCAACACAGTTGACCAAGAGGTAAGAACATACAAAGCAGCTACATCTACAAACTAGAGTCACTACAGCCACAGTCTTTCACAGACATGTCAACTCTCACGGATTCGCCGTGAGTCTCACGAAATTGGCATCCGTCTCATGGTCCCACGGGCACTCTACATAAACTCATGTATTTCGTGCACCGCGGGCCGCTCCCGGGCATCCGTTCGTACGCCGCTGGCTATACATAAGCGGAGCGCAGCATTAGTCCGGTGTGGTGGCCGAGAGGGACAAATCGCGGCGACTCCCTCATTACGGCTGGGCACGAGACTCTGACACAGCACTGATGAGTATAAGGGTAAAAAGAGTCCAAAAGAGCTCTGCGTGTTAAGAGATATACATGGATACTGAACATCCCTAGATCTGCATGTGACAGTCCAGCTAATCTCACTGATTTTTTTTTTCAGTGGTTGGCATCTCATGCATGCTATATAGCTCACTGTAAAATCAATATTGTCATAATAACAATATTGTTTGTTGCGTGAGTTTTATCCCATACATACATCAGTTCATCATGTGATACCACAATATTCCCTAGACAATGACTATTCCTTGAGTGTTGATAGAGTAGTCCACTATTCCACAATGCCTCTACACATGTGATTGTTGGCCCAGGGATTACATACTCTTTATAGTAGTTTAGTAGTATCACATGATAAACTGATGTATGTATGGGATGAAACTTATGCAACAAACAATTTTGCTATTATGACAAAACTGATTTTATAGGGTGCTTTCAGTGGCTACATGGATATGTGGAGGGGCTTTTATTAGAGTACAGTACCTGTATATGACTTCATACACTCTTTTATATAGCTCAGCTATGGCTGAACAAAAAACTGAATTTGTCTACCACAACATTCAGCTCTACAAATCAGAGAGTCTTGGCAGTGGATCATATGGAGGGGTGTGTAAGGCCAAGTGTGATGGGCTACTGTGTGCTGCCAAAATCATGCACCCCACACTCTTTGACCTATGCGACCCTGGAACAGTCTCCTACCTACGCAAGTTCCAGGAGGAATGTCGCCTACTTAGCTTAGCTAGGCACCCCAATATTGTCCAGTACCTGGCTACCTACTATGACCCTGACACCCGACTGCCTGTTCTCCTCATGGAACTTTGCGATGAAAGTCTCACTGCATTCCTGGAGCGATCCCCAGGACCACTGTCCTACCACATTCAACTCAACATCTGCTTTGACATAGCACTGGCTCTGGTCTATCTCCACTCCAATGGTCTCATCCACAGAGACCTAACAGGAAACAATGTCCTAATGATCGCTGGTACTCGAGCCAAGATTACAGATTTTGGCATGTCCAAGCTTGCTACTGGCAATCCTCGCATGACAGCCTTGACCATGTGCCCAGGTAATCTACTTTACATGTCACCTGAAGCTCTCGATGAAGCTAAATTCTACACGGCTAAGCTTGACATCTTCTCCTTTGGTGTAATAGTAATTCAGATCTTGACCAGGCAGTTCCCAAATCCAACTGATCGATTTCGCACTCCTCAAAATGATTTAGATGAAGATGACGAAGAAGATGAAGTTCGACGTTTAGTTCCTGAGATTGAGCGACGTCAGGCCCACCTCCAGTTGATCCCAGACACTCACACTCTGAAGCCACTTGCCCTCCAATGCCTGAAGAAGAAAGAAAGATGTCGTCCCTCAGCTCTCCAGCTCAGTGAGAGGCTGTCTGAGCAGAAACAAGCCCCTCAGTACACAGAGAGCATGCATCAGGCACAGACCAGAGGTGGAAATGAAACAGGAGATGAAATTGCCACTCTGAAGAGACAGGTACAAGAGGTCCAGCAACAGAACATTGAGAAGGAACAGCTAAACCAGCAACTCCAGCAGCAACTTCAAGCCCAGAGAATCTTGATTGAAGCTAAGACAAGGGAAGCTAGTGAACACCAGGCACAGCTACAGAGGATGGTGGAAGCCAAGGATAGACAGCTTCAGCAAGTCATTGAGGCCAAGGATCAACAGATTCAAGAAAAACAGCTTACATTTGAAGAAAACCTGCGTACAATGGCAACCAACGAGAGACAGTTACAGCAGACACAACAGCAACTCCGAGACAGTCAGCAGTTAGTGCAACAGTTTCAGCAGACCACATCACCCCGTGAGAGGGAGAGGGAGATTCAACAGTTGAAGCAGCAAGACAGTGCCTGCAGTATCGAACCACAGCAGCTGCCAGTCACAGCAGAAAAAAACCAAACAGCTACAGCAATATCAGTAGCTCAGAAAGATATCAGCAAGATGACATGGAGGGAAGGGAAGAAGGTAGTAGTGGGAATGGAGAGAGGAGCAGCAGTAGTGGATGGGAACAAAGCCTACTATTCACCATACAACTCATCCAGGTTATACTCATACCAGAACATTCAAGGGAATGAAGAGTGGTCTAGGCTACCAGATAACCCTAATGGCGAATTCAGCCTAGCTGTTGTTGATGGTCTCCTCACAAGTGTGGGTGGTTTTAGCAGTAGCTATGTCGATACAAACGCTCTCCTCAGTCTCACAGGAAAACGTGAGAGGAAGAAGTGGTCTGAGGTCTTCCCTCCTATGCTCACACCACGCAGTCTAACAGCTTGTATCCGTACTGAGAAGGCTCTAGTTGTGGCAGGAGGTTATGCACGTGGTAGTCTGGATACTGTGGTTGCTCTAGTTGTGGCAGTAGGTATAACATCTGATTATGTGGCCACTGTGGAGGTGATGGACATCAACACAAAACAGTGGACCACAGTCTGTCCTCTCCCACAAAAGCTGAAGACACTGTCAGGCATTGTCAGTGGGAACTCACTCTACCTAGCAGGAGGGTATACTGGAGGTTTTACTAGAGGTTTTACTGGAGGTTATGGGTCAAAGTCTGTTTTCACCTGCTCCCTTCCTGATCTCTGGCAACCTGAGACACTTGAATCCAGAACACGACAGACACTTACTACATCAAATGCATGGAAAGAAATCAGCAGTCTACCAGTAGCAGGCTCTACTCTTGCCTCATTTGGTGGTCACCTGCTGGCTATTGGTGGGTATGGCTTACTGAATGGCAGAACCGCTAATGTCTACAGATATGAGTCCCACACTAACTCATGGCATGTCATTAGTCAGATGAAGAACAAACGAGCATGGTGCTTAGCAGTCACTCTTCCTGAAGACCGACTTATCGTAGTGGGAGGACATTACAATACTTTAATGGAAGATACATTTTGATAGACAGGGTTGAGACTTTGGAGGACAATTGAAAATGGATCTCTTTTCTCTCGACACATGAACATAACCTACACATTACGTGTATACCACATCAATTATACATGTATGTACTATAACCTATAGCTACCAGTGATTAGTTATATATATATAAATGCAGCAGTCAAGGGCCCTCACGTATTTCCTACGCTCTGTGATGGCTCCACGTATACCCTGTTTAGATTGGCACACATTGGACCATGGATTCAAACTGATGTGCATTGCTTGCACACACAGTAGAGTCATGCATTAAGTCACACGTGATTTCTGTAATTCATGTGAGCCACCAGATCTAGAGACCAACTAGGAAAATAAGGATCCTAGTGCTCTGCATTATGATTGGATAATTCAAAGTTTTGCAAATGTAAACAATTTATAAATGAATAGATGTGTTGTTATGGATGCATTGTCCAATGAACACACTCTTTGTGGAGATCATAAAACATATGGAATGTAGACACAGTAGTACCTATAGCCTGAGGTCTACATTCCATATACTTCCATGTCCCCTCTCAACAATACATATAGAGTATCTGACAAACTCTTGTAGGTGTGAAATTCCAGGACTCCCAATTAATGTATTCTGACTTACTAATGATGATGAATACCTGAATGCCTAATGCAAGACAAATGGTAACAGATGGACAGTTAGATAGAGTTCTAAGATTGAGTCCCATAACTCATGTCTCCAGTCCTCTACTGTAGTGACCACTGGAGTTAATATCTCGTACTTCTTTCATCTAATACTGGATTGTAGAGAATGTCTCCCATGACAACTGAGGACAGCTCCCTGTGTGGACTGTAGTGGAGGGAAAGTGGAGGAGAACACATATATTATATTGGGAACTAAAGGTAATGGATATGTTAATAGAGTGGAAACTGTCTAATTAGGATAACCTTGGGGCAAATCTGTAATCGCTTCCACAGGATGGAGGGTGAGGTAGCTAAGTAGTTCCTTGCATCTGATCAATGAATCACTTTCACAGGATGCAAACCACCTTTGTGTATCTTGAAAACATATGTACAGTGATATTGGTATATAGAAGTGGAACTTAATTGTTCCAGAAATATTAACAGCATGACAATTAAAGATCACAGCTATAGCACTCCCTTGTCACACCCGCATTGTAGTGCTCATTGTTAACTGGGGTATACAAGGGCGTCGGAAGGCAATTCGAAGTGTAGCGGCCAACGGTTGTGGGTGGCGCTGGTATAAGTGGTGTAGGTGGGGTGCATGGGTGGGTGTGGGGAGAGATTTTCCCCCCTCCCGCGCGAAGCGCGACAGCTCAAGCTAACAGTAGCAGAGGACCAGGTAGGCACAGAAGGCACCATCGAGCGATAACAATACTGTACCTGTGTCCTCAAGATCCACAAAGGTGCATGGTTTGCATCCTGTGTGGAAGTGATTCGTTGATCAGATGCAAGAAAAAATATCACCCTCCACACTAGTTAGCCTCGTACCTACCTACCTCCACACTGTGGAAGCAATTATGGCTTCTGTGTCTGTAGCTAGTGGATCTTTATCATGCTATCATGTCTGGAACAGTTTAACATTCCTGTCTAGAGGTGTTTGTTTGCAACATATCCTTGAAGGTTATCTTATATCCTGAACCTTGAAGGTTATCTTCATCATGCTATCATGTTTGGAACATGTTCCAGTCCCATATCATTGTTCCCAGGACCCCTAGAGGTACAACGTGTCCTGTGAAAGGGATCAAGGCGATGCATAGTGGCCAGTGATATATAAAAATTCTGCAGTGAGGCTGTTCATTTTGAAGTCATTATGTGATTGTGCGTGTGCTCATTCTCATCCTTTCCAGGGACTGACTGTTGGTTTGCATTGTGTGTTGATCTGTATATGTTGTTGAGCCCATGTACTCTGATCTGTTGTGTACAGTGTTCATATTCCGACCTCTGACCCTGTGTGCAGGGCCTCACCTACTAATTCAAGGTGTGGTTTTGCATTAGATGCACGCTGTTTTCGGTGTAGTGTTATGTAGGTTAGACGAGCCCTCTAGCATGCATGCTATACTTTTCAATCTGCACCAGGCCAAGGTAAGCCCTTCAGCGTTTCCAGTTACCCGTCTTTGAATCAATGAGGAAGAGACCTGCAGATGTATATTATAATATGTACATAATAATTATGAAATTATGAATTATGCGTTCCCGTTCCCGCTTTCAGCGTTTTCCAGTCTGAGATCGCTTTCTGGAATACTTTTTATCATGGTAAGGCAAGTGTAATTGCAGTTGTATAATAAAAAAGCAACAGTTGCCGTGCAATCGGACTCGCTGACGAGCCACACCCTCTCTCTTTCGCGATCGGCACACTACGGTATGTATACGTAACAGTTATATCACCAACATTAATCATTCAATGGGAAAAACAGATATTGACTAGGAGTCGTGACCTTCAGCCTCAGTTTCTTCAGTTCAGTGTCTCTCTGCAGGAGGGTCTTCCTCATGTCAGCCACAAGAGCCTCACTGGATTATAGCTGCCTCTGGAGATCCCCATTCTCACTCCTGCTGGACTGCTCCTGTGCACAGAGATATGGTGGTGTTCTGAGTCCGCTCAAAAGCAGTAAAGACTAACTGATTACCAGTTCTCTCAGTTGCTGTTGGGCTTGAACAAGCTCCCTGTCCTTAGCCTGGACTAACTCATTCTTCTCAGTCTCCTGCAGTCAAAGCAACCATTACAATTTGCTCTGTATATCAGTACTGGCTAACTTTCTCTCTCATTTCCTGCTCCTTTCTCCTGATGGTCACTTCTGCTCTCATTAGCTGTTGTCTGAGTGTGCATTTCTCTCTCTCACTAAACTGTAGCTGTTCGGTGACCTCTTGCACATGTGACTGAAGATCTTGCTCTAAACACTTCAATTAATAAAAGTAAATACTGTAACATACTACAATGACTACTATATAGTAACTGTACTGCTATAATCTTTATAGCACTCTAACTTACCTGGCTGCTGGGCTGGGTCTGCAGAGCTTGTATCAGTTCTAGTTTGTTCATTTCTGCATGTTCATTCCTGTCTTCTTCTCTAGCCAGCACTAACAGACGTAATACCTCATGAATACTTGGTCGGTCTTCAGGAAAGTCCAGACACTTCTCAATCATTTCAAGGAGAGGATGGTTATGTCGTAGCTGGCTATAGATCATCTGCAAGTACGTGTCTCGTCGCTCAAGTAGAGCACGCGCATTGATTGACCAATCAGAAATGGGCTCTGAAAACGTACTGGAAAACTCGAAAGGCAATGATCTGATTGGTCCGTTGATGTAGCTCTATAGCCACGCCCCTCAATCGGGAGCAACATCTCTTACCTGATATTTGTAAACATAAGGCATACAACGTATACGTAGTCATACTTGGAGATGCAGCAAGGTGCTACAATTTAAATTAAGATTGCAGACAAGGACTCTGTGTAAGGGAAAGGGGAAGAAGCTCTTCCATTCAAAATGAGCATGGAGAAATCAAAGATTTCGTAATTTATGTATGGGGTATATTTACTTGTGCTTCAAGAGTTTTACAAACACTCAGGGACGTGGTGACCTTTTATGTGTCTAAAAAGGCTTATAACTGCAGTGTTAAGGAGTTCTGGGCCGTAAGGTTAAGTATTTAATTTAGTTATAACACCCCGTCGAGTGCATGATATGGCAACCGCGCGTGCATATATATGCACGACCCCAGAGGGCGGATTCCCTTACATCTGCCGTTAACCTGAAGGGCGTAGTGCCCGAGGGTGGAGTGCGTATGTAGCACTAATTCCACACACACACACACATACACATGTAGTTAAAATATTATATCCAAACCATGTATATGCATTACATAATATGTTGTCCACAGTCTGATGGTTCTTCTTCAGATAGAAAGAAATGCCCTTGAGCAGTTTGTGATGGAAGATGTTCAACACTGTCTGATGGCAGGAGGTATCCTTGACATTCTTCAACACAATCAGATCGCAGTAGATAATCTAGATCTGTTATTCGTTCCACCAACTATCAGTCCTTTGTCTGGTGATGGACTAACTACTAAACAAAACACAAGTGGTTCTTGTGGAAGGGATGAAGGAGGGAGTGGTTCCAGACTAGGAAGGATTTGCTGTGCTTCTTTCTCTCTCAGTTTTTCTGACTACAGAGTCGCAGCTTCCTTCCCATCTCTACAATAAGAATTATAGAAACAGTAAGTGTTCGATAAAGAGTAGTCAATACTTCAGTGATAGCTTGTTCAACTGATACACCTATTAGCTACTAACAACCAGAATATCAAAAGTCTCAGACACTGTGAGGAAATGCTGTTGGTCCACAACTGAAAGGACATTAAAACACGACTCTGTCGGGAAAAAACATCACTGTAGAAGCATCATGCCTTTTCTCTCATTAAAAACTATACTGTTCCATCAAAAACTAGACTAGCTACATGGGGATGAGATGGCACGGCTCTAGCTATTACTCTCGCTCGACTAGAGGTCCACAAAGACACTTTATACACCAACCTGTAGGTGTGAAGCTACCGTTTGCCAGGGCAATGTACGAGCGGTAAGGTTTAAACTCGTCATTCAAGAATGAAGACAATGAATGCACTAAAGTGCACAACCCTCGGCGTCCGCGCGTGCGGGAATCCTTGAACGCGTGCGCGAATGCTGGAAAGGCACGTGCGATTGAAACTCAAGGTTGGCTCTGTACACTGCTGGAAGCGCTATTGCTTTGACCGGAGCAGTATCCATGCTTGTACTCCCTCATGCAGTAACCGCTGGTGCTTCGCTGTACATCGAGCAGGACTACCTGGATCGCGGGTAAGCCAGAGTAGGCTAGATCTAATTAGCATATTGGCTCTTTAGCTTGCGTTTCACGCCATAACTCTTGAACGGAGCGGTTTCAAAGAAAACCCCACAAATATTTTGACCTCCGTTGCCCGCTGAGTACGTGACAGTATTTTCAGGACGAACAGATGCTCCAGAAGTGAGATGTGACTTAACAGACACACAGACCCAACTACAGTAACACTCCTGCGCATGCGCGCCGAGGGTTAATGATGGCACATCCACAAAACAATCCCCGTGTATATTTGTCCCCACTAACCTCTCTGCTCTAGGTATCCTCCAAAGACAGACTCAACTCGCTGAAAAGGCCTTCTCTCTCGCAGCTCCAGTGGTGACAAACCGCCGCAATATTGACGGCCCGCGCCAAAATGTACTGCGTCAACGTGCGCACGTGATCCGTTTCCAATCCCGGTTACGTATATACGTGTCCAGGGGGGGTCGGACAAGATCACGCAACCGGCATTTTTGCTGACTCAGTCAATCATTCTCCGTATATTTTTCCGTTGAAGCAGTTCCGCTGCCTTTGGTAAAACTAGGGGCGGTTTGTAGTCCATTTTGTCAGGAAAGTGTAGAATAGTACAAGGTGCGTTGAATAGTCTATATGCACCACCGTGCACCACTCTTCGTTTAGGAGCTAGCGATCTCTGAAAGCGGAGGGTACAGTAAAGTGACTTGAGTATATGAAGCATCCTAAACCATTGAGCGCCATGGATATACTACCTCGTGAGTGATGTAGGTGATGGAATCTCCATGTATTCTCGTGCTGGTATAGCTTGCTAGAGAGCATGCACAGCAAAGTGCTATCAACTCGCCGGGCATGGAGGGAATCGTTGAAAAAACCCTCTCACATCTACTGTAGGCCTATGTAACTTTATTAATAGCACTGTGCAGCAAGAATAAAGAATAATTTGTTCGAAAGAGAGCGCATGGGAACAAAATATAGCCATTACTGACTACAGTTGATTCGCGCAGTTTGGAATGTCATGAATGTCATGTGGCTTTCGCATAAGCGCATACGCGCGTATGAGCATGTCCTACACGTGTCTATATATTATATATTATCTCTGCCCTCACTAAGACTTCTCATGGTAAGTATAGTGCGCATGCGCGCTTTCCGCAGGAAAACGGTCGACAGTATGTATGGCTTCAACGGAGCAGTGCTGGATCTCCGCAACGGAGCAGTTTCAGAGAAAAACCCACAACTTGTTTGACCTCCGTTGCCTGCTGAGTACGTGACAGTATGTTCAGGACGAACAGACGCTCCTGAGGTTAGACGTGACTTACCAGACAGACAAACGCACGCAACCTCGCTGTGCAAGGAGTAATTATATATAACCTGGCCTATATATACAAGAACTAAACAGTGCTAAGAGTAGACTACCTAATTTACACGGGAGGCATACACTACAGTAATATTCAGTGCTGAAGAAGTCTTTAGCCAGGTGATATTGTATCAATATACACACTATGTGAGGCAAGGGATGATTTCTCAGCGAGAGCTTCTCTCAGCTTTCGCAGGTCATAGAGTGTGCATTTGGAAGTTGGCTTATTGATCTTCACTGACATTCGATTGAAGGCAAGAGTTAGCTCTTTAGAAGCTGAAATAGCTACTACATAGACATCAACAGTTGTGTTCATTTCAAACCTCGTGTATGATGCGTGATAGTCGATCATTCTCTTCTGCAGTGTGTCTCCACAGAACTTCTTAATGATCTGGAGCACTATCTCATAATTGGAGTAGTTGCAGTAGCGGCCAAGGATTGCAAAGAGCTTTAGAATATTCTCAGCTTTGATGAAGTCATTTTCACTCTCACGGAAGAACTTGACATGTATGGTTTTCTTGGAGGCGGGAAGGAACATGAGATAAAAACGGAAATTAGTAAAAAATTCTCGATCTTGACTCTCCTTGTCACTCAGCTCCAACTGAGCATCCGTCACTATGTCAGTGAAAATGTCTTGAAGGTGACTTATTTCCTCTTTTACTCGTTGAAATGGGTCAGCACTGTCTGTGACTGAGTGAACAGATGAGAGCTCAGAAGTAGCAACAGACTCTACTGGAAAGCTGGGGGCATGGGTAACAATATTGAGCATTATGACAGCATATGTATGTATGCACACAGTGAAGTAATCTTACTCTTTGGGACAAGACTGGACATGACATTTCCACTTAGACAGCTGTCCCTTCCACTCACACCCTCTGTTCTTATAACGACAGAACACATGAACTTCATTGACTTCACGACGAAAGCGTTTGTCTAACATGGTATTTAAGTACGGTGCATTACACAAAGGACATGCTTTTCCATCCCTGTGTATCCTGGTAGCAGCTTGCTGGGAGAGGTGTTTACCACAGCAAGCTGTGAGGTGAGGCTGGAGCATTAAGTCCAATGTCACTGGACAGAAGAAATCTTCAGATGGTTTCTCAACAAAGTGAAAGTCCTCTTCTGCTGACGGAGGTTGCTTCCTAAATATCAAACCAAAAACTACAGTATTCTGAGTAATCTCTTAAGGCTAATGGATATGTGGATGCTTAGAGTGTACTGAATAATACAGACTGTGTAAATATAGCATACTCTGTTGTGGTAGTGGATGGAGTGGATATATTGCCACTGGCAGTAGATGGGAAAGGGGAGGGGACCTGCAAAAGAACACGTGTACAGTTTATGCCCATACAGAGGCAGAGAACCTGGGGGGGGGGGAGGGGGGCTTGAGCCCCCCCACTTTTTGATAAGGGGGGGCTGAGCCCCCCAAAATTAGAGGTTGTTACGAAGAATGTACTACTAGCCTATTCAGAATGACTGTGAATAACCCCCCAATTATGAACGCCGAGCCCCTCCACTTTTGACATGCTGCCTCTGCCTCTACCATATCATAGAGTCGGTAGACTCTATATGTAGGGATGGCACCGACACGCCCATTAGCCTTAACAAATGAAACGGCTCAGATCTCTCGAACGGGGCAGTTATAGGCCTTTTCAGACACATCCCGTATTCATGCAGGGAGTTTCCTGTGAACATGGCCTATGAGTGTTTTTATACACAATAAAACTCTCAAAGTTGGTAAAATACACCGCTCCAGTGACTTACAGAAAATTGCTAAACCGCCGATTTCTCCATCTTCTTCTTCTTCTTTATCAAATGGCCTACCTCAAAATTGGCAAACGCGTTCACCTTAGTTTTGGCATAAAACGGCTTATTTCTCTCCCGTGCATGATCCTTGGCCATCAGAATCTTCCTGGGATCCTTCTCGAACGAGAACAGCAAGAATCTACTAGCACTTCCGTGTAGTTGAACGCCATTTCCTCATTATTACACACGTGCATACCACATGACCACGAGCAGCAAATGGGGTGGGGCTCGAACAAACGCAAAGAGCATTGTATTTGCAAGCGAGTATGCAACGAAAAAGCAGTGAAACAAGGGAGTAAAAACATTGATTAAAATGTTGAAGGATGTAGGGATGACAGTGCCAAAAAGTAGAGAAACAAGTGCAGTGTATATGCAGCAAGACAGGGAATGAGGGCAATATATATGCAACCAGACAGGGGATGAGGGCATGCAACAATAATAACATGCGTAACCCCTCCCTACATCTCTTTTATTATGGGGTTACGCATGTTATTATTGTTGCATGCCCTCATCCCCTGTCTGGTTGCATATATATTGCCCTCATTCCCTGTCTTGCTGCATATACACTGCACTTGTTTCTCTACTTTTTGGCACTGTCATCCCTACATCCTTCAACATTTTAATGTTTTTACTCCCAGTAACTCACCTTGCAAGGAAGGGCAGTTTGGTAGACCAAGCACCTGTCTATATCCAATCTACTGATATCAAATTTATGAATTACTTTGAAGGATTTCTTCAATAGTGGGATGATAGACAGTGGTACAAACCAAGTGACAGTGAAAGACCCACTCGGTAAAATGCTATTACACATCATAGCACATTTGCGAAGGTTGAATTCATGTGCATAGCTCTGTCGAAACGCTTCAACATCTTCAAGCACGACTGTATCAGGCCACTCATGCGTACACACAAGCTCCCTGAAGCCAGGTGGCGGATCATCATTTTTCTTCCTCTGGGCCTGACAGAACACTTTTAAACGGGTACGCATTCTGAACTGCTTCAAATCTTCCTTGTACAGATGCATCATTTTACAAACATCTGTGAAAGAGGATTTTTTCCTTGATAGGGCTTTAATAAGTTCATCCAAGAGATCATAGGCAAGATAGTTCCAGTAGAGGTTCAGATACCCAAACAACTCTCGGTGGTGCTTATATTTGTGAAGAATCTCGTGCTTTTCTTCTAAAAACACTTTGTGCTCATCCATGCTATCTGCACTGATTGAGGTCAGACAGTATACCACCATCATTACAGTGATATGGAACTTTTCAAGGTATTCGATTGTTGTTTCCCTCATTGTATCAAACCTATCTTCAAACTTAGCAATTTCATTCTTCACTACTGATACTTCATTTCCTAAAAAAATAGTGGTTGTGAGCAGTCAGGTGGACTAACTACTCTGGCAGGGATAATATTTGTGGGCTAGCTAGTGTATGCAGTGTGTGCACTAATAATTTGGTGGGATTTGCAAAAGAGACAAAGTCATAAATAAAACACTATAGTACGTATATACATTATCTGAAAATGTCAGAACACATGATTAAGAACTCACCAGATGATAAATATTTTTCAGCAGTGAGAGACAGTTCACAAGACTGGTGGTGATCTGGAAAATAGACAGTGAGAATAGGCAGGAATAATAGACATAGTATGTACCTTAACTGTATCAAACCTCATGCAATGTACCGGAGCTTGCAGGCTCTGGATACCAAAAACTACAACTAACAGAATGAATGCACTAAAGTGCAGAACCCTCGGCATCTGCGCGTGCGCGGATGCTGGAAAGGAATGTGGGATTGAAACTCAAGGTTGGCTCTGTACACTGCTGAAAGCGTTATAGCTTTGACCGGAGCAGTACGCATGCTTGAACTCCCTCATGCAGTAACCACTGGTGCTTCGCTGTACATCGAACAGGAATACCTGATCGCAGGTAAGCCAGAGTAGGCTAGATCTAATTAGCATATTGGCTCTTTCGCTTGCGTTTCACACCATAACTTTTGAACGGAGTGGTTTCAAAGAAAACCCCAAAAAATTTTGGACCTCTGTTGCCCGCTGAGTATGTGACAGCATTTTCAGGACGAACAGACACTCCAGAAGTGAGATGTGACTTAACAGACAGACGCACAGACACACACACACACACACACACACACACACACACACAGACCCAACTACTGTAACCCTCCTGCGCATGCGCGCCGAGGGTTAATGATGCCAGGGTAAGACATCGTTCTGCATGCATGTCAATTCACAACATATATTGACAAACTACATTGTTACTGGAATGTGATTATTAGGGCCTATACGGTGTGCATATGGGTGGTAGCTAGAAATTTTACTGACAAAAATTATCATAATTATGGAGATTGCATAAATGAGAACAGAGAGAAGACTGGGAAACAATATGCAAAATATGAAGCAAAGTTGCACGAAGATATAGTTGGTTGGTAGATGCTTTGGGCAGATATATCCAGAAAAGTGCCAGCACCTAGCTGCACCTATGCATTACAGGGAGTTATAGTGTAAAATCTCTAGCAAAACAGTTTCAATCTTCAACATGTGCTCTAACTCCCTGCAAGATTTCAAGAGTATTGTGAAAAAGTCATTGTTGTACCAGTTCGTGGGAGCATGCCGTCCCCCCTCATGGATCTGGATACAAGACTTAACCTGTGCCCCTTGAATTTTGGTCATTTTTCATTCAATTTCAAACAAAGTACCATTGGATTCCTCGTGTTTTGTGTGATAGGTGTCACTAAATCTGAATCTTTACCACTTCAAAGTTAGCTGTATGCCCCTAAAACAAAAGTATGGAGATGCTATTGACTGTGAGGAATGTAGCACGTGACCGCGTTTGCTGGTGTGCAAGAAAGTAGGGGCTACCCAGATGACATGAGGATTCTCAGGTTAGTAATACTAGTTAGGCTCCCATATTTACAATGAGATCAGTCAAAACAGTACATGTGAAGTATGACATAGTTGATCAATGAGCTTCCTGTGCCATGGTTCACCTTTAGCCACTGCCTAACCAAGCCTACAGTACCCGTAAAAATGAACTTCTCCTTCAGCGCGTATAGCTACTGCTGCATAGTTTCCTTCCAGATACATGTGTACATGTATGTATTCAGATGCACGTCATTGCGACAGGTTTCTGCATGTTTGCGGGTAGTAGTATGTGTACCTGCGCATTCTACTACCCGCAAACATGCAGAAACTTGTCGCAATGACGTGCATCTGAATAGCACATAAAACTTCAGGGGTTCAGGTGAACACAAATAGTCTATGGTGGCAATCATTTGCTGGCACACATCCTTTGCAAGTCAGAAAACTAGGGTGCCCTTACCAATTAGCCTGGCGTAGCCACACCCTCTCATAAAAAGAGAGAGGGTGTGGTCTACGTGGCATCATTGAGTGGTGCCTGTTACGTAACAGTTTTCAAAACGTTTTATGTCAAGAAAATGAATATCATTACAACGCACACACGACATCAGATATGAAACCACGCAGTACTAGAATGTGTATACACTGTGCTAAGTCAGGAAACAATGAAGTGCAAAACCCTCGGCACGTTTAATGAGCTATATAATTATCACACAGTACAGTAGTACTGTGTATATAGGGATTGCTATGGTCTATCCCCATTGAAAACCATATATAAGCATTTTGTTCATTTTCACTTTCAATTTGAAGTTGATTTCACTTTTAATGATATCAAGGTGAAGAATGTGTGAAAAAATGAAACAAAGAATGGTTGATCTGTGATGTAAGATATGCGTAACATCTCAAAAAGTGCTTTTCACATTTTTGCCATGTTCTTCATCTTCTTCTTGAAGAAGCGTAACTCAATAACCATAAAATCAATGAAAATGAATTTTTGCATGTGGAAATGTATCATTACGTACTGGGGAATAGAGGTATTAGTTCATATACTACTGATCGTTATCTCTCCCAGCAATGTGAATGAGGATAACTAATGAAACTCAGCAACCATGGTAACCATCAACCTGAAAGTTAGCATGTGTAGAGATATCATCACTAATAGCAACATATAAACAGCATATGTTATTAACCCTTGTGATTCTTGTAATATTGATGTTAATACTCTTCTCAATGCAATACATGTACCTGTGCATAGTGATTAAGTAATTTCATTTTGAATGCACCATTTTTATGCAATCCCCAATTACACTTCAAATTTCCTAAACTTTTTATATTTATGAACAGAGACAAGATTGGGACACAGACATGCTATATACATCAACATACCTTGTAGTACATTAATGTATATAGCATGTCTGTGTCCCAATCTTGTCTCTGTTCATTTTTATGCAATCCCTATATTACACTTCAAATTTTCTAAATTTTTTATTCACTTGTCTCTTATCATTTTTTTACTATTGTAAGAAATAATTCTCACTAGCTCATACTCACCATATCCATAAAACTTCTGGCCAATTTTTTTTAAAGACAGATGTGTTGACGATTCTTGTGCTGCTCTCACCATCAGAACACTGCATACGTATACAGTGTGTTGCTCTCTGCCAGGCACTATACTCTACGTATGTACTGGCTGTCTGCTGGAGAAGTGGCATGCTACCAAGCCAAAGAGCTGGTGACTGACAGTACTTTGCTGGCAGGTTTGCTCAGCAGATAGTATGTTGTTAGCAGGTTTGCTCATAGTTCGTGTATACAGCCGCTTGTGGCTTTCCTCATTAGTATATACCCTACTAATCATACATCTCAGAGCGTGATTCAGGCCTATAGCAAAAATTGGCCAGAAGTTTTATGGATATGGTGAGTATGAGCTAGTGAGAATTATTGCTTACAATAGTAAAAAAATGAAGTAAATAAAAAATTTAGGGAATTTGAAGTGTAATATAGGAATTGTATAAAAATGAACAGAGACAAGATTGGGACACGGACATGCTATATACATCAATGTACCCACAAAGGTATGTTGATGTACATAGCATGTCTGTGTCTCAATCTTGTCTCTGTACATTTTTATGCAATCCCTATATTACACTTCAAACTTGCCTCCCGTCTAATGAAAGTATATGGAAAATAGCGAAGAACTGGCCCAGCCACAGAGAAGGCTTGAGAAGCACGCTGTATTTATATTTCAGGTAGCATTTAGTACCCTGTCAGGCTTTTGAACAACTATTGCCTTTCTGAAACGCATATTACTTCCCATCGCTCTCATAAAAAATGCACGTAGCCCCTTTCCGCATACTCACTGATGTAACATGAAAGCAAAAATCTGCCACAGATCAGGAGGCTCACTATAATTACATTTCAAGTAACATTTAGTACCCTGCTATGCTTCCCAAATGCAAAATGCACATAGCCCTTTGCGCATGCTCACTGACGTAAACAAAATGGCTGACTTTAGATAGTGTATATAAACGGGAAATAGCTGCAACTTTGTAACTAACCTTTAAAACCTTTTTAAATCTTTTCCATAGGGCGCCGCTTCATATGGTGTCCCTTTTTGGGGGTTTTATTGGGCGGAATGGCAGAACTCACTGAATTAACACACACACACACACACACACACACACACACACACACACACACACACACACACACACACACACACACACACACACACACACACACACACACACACACACACACACACACACACACACACACACACACACACACACACACACACACACACACACCAATTACTGTAACCCTCTTGCACATGCGCCAAGGGTTAATCATTCACGCATTGCTTGGGCTGTCGAGTAATACACAACCCCTGAAAACACTACGCTACATACACTATATATCCCTGACAAAGGTAAGCTTTGTTACCACCCAAAGTTGCTGGTCTCTAAGGTCCTCACAAGCCAGTTCACAAGGATTTTTCGGCACACTCTCAGACTAAGACTCAGTTCTTCCAAGACTAAACCTTACCATTTTAAAGTGCTGATTCAGTATAACGTGATGTCACGTAAAACAGGTATGTTATAATTGACTCTCTTGCAACCTGATTGGATAACCCAGTTTTTGGGTGACAGGCACAACTCAATGATGCTATATACGTAGACCACACCCTCTCTCGTTTTATGAGAGGGTGTGGCTATGCCAGTCTACTTACCAGTAGGGTTAGCAGTCTCAGGTAGTGGATCATGAGTTGCAGTAGGATCAGGAAAATGTGCTGCTTCCACTCTCATTGCCAGTTGAGGTAGATTTACTGCAGGGCTCCTAAGGGCAGTTATAATAGCCTTCCATGTCGGTCGGGGCTCTACCTGCTTCATAAATTGGATGAGAACTTGGAGAAGACGATCGCGGGGCGTGGAATGATTCATGCATATGCCTTCTACAATGTGTAGTGGCAACGCCAATTTCAAACCCAGTACATAAGCTTGGTTCTGTGCTTCCAATATTTCCTCTAGTACATTGACAGCATCACTTGGAGTCAGTGTCATATCGCCTGCAGGAGCTGCAAGTTATGAAAAAGAGTAACATATGCAACCCCTACGTCACTCTCGGCGTTCATATTCGTACCTTCTGCCATCCCTGACTGTCACTATTCTAGTGTCACTGGAAGCTTTATTTACAGTATATGACTTTTGACCCCGGCAGAGCATCACGTGGTCGCATTAATTGCTGACGTGATGAATGCACTTAGAGGCGAATGTAATTTTACGTAACTGTCATGTGATTACGCACGGGCTATTAGATGATCGCGCCCGCGTAAGCAGTGAAGAATGTACCGCACGTTTGTGGAAGATTCCGATCAATATTTTAGCACAGGAGTCTGGCAAAGTAGGCTCAGCGATCTCTACAGTTACACCAAGGTTTGGTAGAGCTAGGCAAGGGCAGACGTACTAACATTTTAGCTTCCTGTAGGAAGACCGAGTAAAAACGCTCTAAGGCTTGTAACAACCAAACCTGAAGGGTACGCCTGAGGTACTGGCTATATTTCGAATATACTCACCTAGTACAGTTCAGGTGATATGCTTACATTTACACTAGCTACCTTGTAGATGGAGAAAACATTTCCGTACAAAAAGTCTACAGCGCGTGACTTCTCACGTGATGGGTTCCACCAACTCCTCTGGAATGCAGAACCCTCGGCGGTGCGCATGTGCAAAACGTAAACTTCGCCTCGGGTAAAAAAACTAGCGAGCCTAGTGGCTCTGTACACCTACACTGGCAGCGCTATAGCTTTGACCAGAGCAGTACGCATGTTTGTACTCCCCCCGTGCGGGTAAGCCAGAGTAATTAGCATATTGGCTCTTTCGCTTGTGTTTCACGCCATAACTCTTGAACGCAGTCGTTTCAGAAAAATCATATGCCACTGAGTATGTACGTTTTTTTATAGCACGATTACTCATTCAGTCGAGAAGTGAGATGTTGAGTAACAGACACACACACAGGACCAACTACAGTAACCCTCGCTGCTCATGCGCACCGAGAACTAGTTTTGGAATATATATACATAAATACAGGATGTTCAGCAAAGATATATAGGTTCTGAAGAATGATTAAAATCATAAATTATACTTTTGATCATTCTTCAGAACCTATGACCAGCTAGTGACTGACACAAACTACCACAATTATTTTGGCGGTTTGTGTCCGTCACTAGCTGGTCATTGCGACCACACTTAGCTCGCCTAGATCTAAACTCACGAGGTGAGATCGCTGTCTAAAGACCCACAACTGAAACGTACGTAGCACGCACGCGTAGAAGAGAACGAGATCTTAATTAATCCCCATGCACCAAACGCGACGCTCCACTTACTCACGCGCGCGATTTGGGCTCAATATCCCACTAATTCTACTGCGCAGCATGCAATCACGTTCATGATCACAGCAATAGCACTCCCTCGTCACATGCGCACAGACACCCAAATTGCTCACTGTGGTATATGGCTGTAGTCAATGAATATATAGCTTACCCAGTTAATATTCCTTCAATGACTACTTCTACACACACAGTAGTTAATCTGTGTATATGCATTACATAATACGGCGTCCACAATGTGATGGTTGTTCTTGAGCTTCTTCAGATGGAAGGAAATGTCCTTGAGCAGCATGTGATGGCAGATGTTCCTGATTTCGTTCAGCACAGTCTGAAGGCAGGAGGTATCCTTGACATTCTTCAACACACTGTGATGGCAGAAGATGTTCTGTTGCTCCACCAACTATCACCGCTCTGTCTGGTGATGAACTAACTACTAAACACAACCACCTACTGCTAGACATAGAGCCAATCTTCACCCACTGTCCATTCTTTAGCTGGTAAATGTCATTGACTGGGGGACCATCTTGTGCCCCACCGATGACCACTACCTGTTCACACAAAGTAGCAATAGTTGAGCAGGTCACCGTTCGCTGCGGTAGCGGTTTCCATGTCATAATTCGCAATATTGACTGCGATATGATAAACTCATCACTGGATGATTCATGCAGAAGGAACTTAAGGGAGAACGAGTACCCATCTCCATACACTCCCATTACATACAATCGATTGCCACATATCGTGGCTGAAGGTTGGTGAAGAGGTTGCGGTAAGTCACACAGTTCATACCACTTTCTACTCTTTACATGAAATAGTTCAACTGCAGCAGTCCTACGATGACTAAATCCCCCATATCCTCCATATCCGCCAATCACAAAAACGTATTTCTCATCTGATGAGCAAACCACAGCTGCCTTGGAACGTGCAATATTCATAGAGGGGTAGTGCTCAATCCATTGGTCCTGTTGTAGTGTAAATAGTTTGCTAGTACGATGAGAATCATTCTCTCCACCTACAGTGGTCAGTTCACCATCAATGACGACTAATCCAGAGTCACGATAGGGGGATGGAGGAAGCTGGTCCCAGCTCTCTGTACTCCATTGATACCAATACACCGAGTTGGACTTCTGTGGTGTGAAGTACCCATACTGATGGTCACTTGTTGCAGATCCTCTGGCCATTCCACACGGTGCTGTCTTCTTTTTATGGCACTTCACAGTGAGCTACATCATAAAGCATACCATAATGAGGGGTAAAATAAAATTAATGCATGACAAGGCAGAAGTTACCTTTCCCTGTTTAGAAGAAGATACAGGACGTGGAACAGAGGCCGATTGAGGGCTGGACTGGAATGGAGACAAGTACACACAATCACATTATCTCTCAACAATGCAGCATGAAACACAGACCCATCCCTTAACCCATCTTCGGCTACAGTAACTTTGAAGTACCCAATAAGAACACCCCTGCCCCCTCCTATTCCCCTGACAGGGAAACCCCTCATGTAGTATATATAGTGCACCATTATATAGTTTACTTAATAGATAGGTTGTGGTATATAGATAAATGAAGCCAAAAAATGCAGTTATTTTGTGCTAATTCTTTTCAATCTGTGCGTTTCTTCCCTAAATGTTTCCAACATTTTTTAAATCGGCATTTCTAGTATCACTTGTACCTCTTGTGTTGATTGAGAGGTAGAGCTAGTGTTGAGTTTTGGGGGAGTTGGTAGTACAGGACTCTGCATCTGAGAATGGAATAGTTGTAAGAGTCATATCATAAACATTAATCATTCACTGGGAAAAACAGATATTGACTAGGAGTCGTGCGTGACCTTCAGCCTCAGTGCCTTCAGTTCAGTGTCTCTCTGCAGGAGGGTCTTCCTCATGTCATCCATAAGAGCCTCACTGGATTGTATCTGCCTCTGGAGATCCCCATTCTCACTCCTGCTGGACTGCTCCTGTGCACAGAGATATGGTGGTGCTCTGAGTCAGCTCTGCTCTGAGTCAGCACAGTAAAGACTAACTGATTACCAGTTCTCTCAATTGCTGTTGGGCTTGAACAAGCTCCCTGTCCTTAGCCTGGACTAACTCATTCTTCTCAGTCTCCTGCAGTCAAAGCAACCATTACAATTCGTTCTGTATGTCAGCACAGTAGAGAGTAATTACCAGTTCTCTCAATTTCTGTTGGACCTGAGCTAGCTCCCTGTCCTTAGCCTGGACTAACTCGTTCTTCTCAGTCTCCTGCAGTCAAAACAACCTTTACAATTCACTCTGTATATCAGTACAGGCTAACTTTCTCTCTCACTTCCTGCTCCTTTCTCCTGATGGTCTCTTCTGCTCTCATTAGCTGTTGTCTGAGTGTGCATTTCTCTCTCTCACTACACTGTAGCTGTTCAGTGACTTCCTGCACATGTGACTGATGATCTTGCTCTAAACTCTGCATAATAAAAGTAAATATACTATAGTATATATACGATGACTACTATATAGTAACTGTACTGCTATAATCTTTATAGCACTCTAACTTACCTGGCTGCTGGGCTGGGTCTGCAGAGCTTGTATGAGTTCTAGTTTGTTCATTTCTACACGCTCATCCCTGTCTTCCTCTCTAGCCAGCTCTAACAGACGTAATACCTCATGAATACTTGGTCGGTCTTCAGGAAAGTCCAGACATTTCTCAATCATTTCAAGGAGAGGATGGTTATGTCGTAGCTGGCTGTAGATCATCTGCATGTACGTGTGTCGTCGCTCAAGTTCACTACGAGCCACAAGCCTTCTTTGTTCGTTGCGATAAGTTGGAGCCAGCAGGTTGCAAGGGAAGGTTTGACTGAGTGTGAAAATCAACACAACACCAAATGAAAAGATATCGATGCTCACGTCATATATTGAACTATGTTCTTCATCTTCAGATTTGGGTTCCAGAGCCTCTGGAGGCATGTAGATTGAGGCCCCAGGTGCCTTGGTCATGGTGGCTGCGGCTCTCATGCGAGGCATGATACGAGCCACGCCCAGGTCCGCTATCTTGGCCACCATTCCCGAGGTCAGGAGTACGTTTCGCGCAGACAAGTCACGGTGGATGATGGGTGGCGTTCGCACGTGAAGGAAGGCGAGGCCGCTGGCTACGTTGTGTAGAATAGAGCACTTCAGACTCAGCGGGAAGAACGGCTTCGGCACATCAGGTGGAGGCGGAGGGTCCATTTCGGGGTCCAGTAAATCGTGAAGGCTGGTCAGCAGTCGCTCCATGATGAGAGCAGGTAGTCGCGATCCCTCAAAGAAGCACACTCCCAGAAACTGGACAATGTTCGGGTGACGGAGGGTGCTCATCAGTTGACATTCCCTTACAAACTGGGTGGACGCTCGGAGAATTTCGGCTTCAGGAATCTCGGAACGATCTTGGAAGATATCGTGAATTTTCTTGGCTGCACAGATGGCCCCGTGTATCTCTACCTCCTCGACGCTGCCGTAGGCTCCAGCGCCAATTCTAGTGCCTGTGAGCCGCACGTTGGAGACCACGAACGGTCTTAGCTCAGGATTCTCTCGAAGAAGATCAGCAGCCATTGGTCTGACCTCAGGTCGTAGAGCACGCGCATTGACCAGGAATAATTGACCAATCAGAAATGAGCTCTGAAAACGTACTTGGAAAACTCGAAACGCAATAATCTGATTGGTCCGTTGATGTAGACCTATGGCCACGCCCCTCAATCGAGAACAACAACAGAGTCGTAAACATAAGGCATACAATATACTTGGAGATGCCCAAGAAGGATATATTTACTAGACTGCAGCGCGCCACGTCGGCTGAGGTATGTACAGATATATCTTAGGGCGCATATACATCCATGTGTGGAGTAGAGTGGTTCTTGTGTTGCGGTCGTGCGGGTGAGGTCTGGGCCAGGCTGCGCTCCGTGCGTGGAACGGGCTGGGGAACAATTAGACCCACTAGGGCTTCATCATTTACTATAGACAGATGTGTGGTTACCAGATTGATTGGAGGGTATCCCCTGGGGTTTCCCCAAAGTAGATGTACAACGCTATGACGTAATACATTGTTTGATTCCACTATATATAGTAGTTTGTACATCTACATGCAAGTTATACATTCACCTCCCTCTGTCCCTCTCTCCCTTCCCTCCCCCTCCTCGCCTCTCTCCCTTCCTCCCTCCCTCCCCTCCCTCCCTCCCTCCTTTCCTGTCTCTCCTCCCTCCCCTCCCCCCCTTCCCCTCCCCTCCCTCCCTCCCTCCCCCCCTCCCTCCCCCCCTCCCCTCTCTCTCGCAGAAGGTCCAAAAGCACCTCAAATCTCTAACTGACCACGACACTGTTGACTCAGATGGTGACACTCTTCTCCATGCATACATTCGCAGAAAAGACAAACACAGAAATGAGTGTCTGCTGGCATTACTGGTGTATGGTAACTGTGACGTGGACAAGGAGAATGCACATGGCTTTACCCCTCTGCATATTGCTGCTGAGGTGAGTGTGGAAAGGGTTAAAGTGCTTTGTGTACCTGGAGTGTGGATATACATGTATATTGACTGTTGGGAGAAAGGGTACAGAATAGCCACCCTTTACTGTTGTCTCCCCCCCCCCCCCTTCCCCTCCTCCTCCCTCCCATTCTTTCTCTGCCTTAACACTACTCTCCCTCTTCTCTCTCCCCTTTCTCCTTCCCTTTCTCTGCCCCCCTCCCTCCCCATCACTCCCCCTCCCCCCTCCCCCCTCCCCCCTCCCTCTCCCTCTCCCTCTGTCCTTCCCTTCCCTTCCCCCTACCTCCCTCCATCCGTCCCTCCTTCCCTCCCTCCCTCTCCCCCTCCCTCCCTCCCTCCCTACCAGCTCAATGACATATTTTCTGCCAAAGCCCTCCTAGCCTTTGGCTGTGAGGTCAACTGTCTCACTCCAGTCCACACCACTCCACTGGACATAGCCTGTGACCTCCACAAGGAGGGAGAGATAATTGATCTACTGGTCAGTGTGGGAGGACAAACAGGTTAGACCAGTCAGCAACAGGTTTGGTGTGTGGGGCAAACAGGTTAGACCAGTCAGCAACAGGTTTGGTGTGTGGGGCAAACAGGTTAGACCAGTCAGCAACAGGTCTGTTAATGCTGTGGTTCATTGACTACATACTGCTTAATATGCCAAAAAAGTCACATGTGTGTACATATCTAAATTCAACCCTGAACTTTCTGACTACTAGCTTCCATTGAGCCACTTAGAAGATTAGCATGTCCTGTACATGTATATGTACATGTACATTAGGGCTGCCCCAATTAGACGAGCATAATTTTGAGCATCTGAGAGCATCAAGCATAATGCCGGCATTTTACTTAGTATTATGAGCATTTTGGACGCAGTTGCAACGTGTGTGGGGGGATCTCTAGGTTCTCGTCTGCACACGGTTGTGAATGGCTGGCCTGGCAGAGAAAAGCATGTGTTGGAGACGGAAAGCAACACCCTCAGTGAGCATACAACCGGTAACACTAGTCCAACTACTGCATCAGTGGTCATGTCACGGTTCCACAAGCTCAAACTAGCACTTGCGGAAACATGCAACTGAGTGAGAGCCTGAGCATAATCAGTAAACTGTTGAGCATAATTGACATATTCTTGAGTATAATTGTCACATTTCTTGAGCAGTGCAGCATAGAATAATCCATGTCAATTTGAGCATAATTGGTGCAGCCCTAATGTAGATAAAAGTCTATTACATCATCATTACATCATGTATATATGGCTGCTCCAAAAAGCAGCTGCCTTGCATGGAATACATTCTCTTACCATATGAACTTTAATCTGAAGAATAATCTGTTGTTAGGTGAAGTTACTACTAAAGACCTGTATGTCCTTCAGACATTGAGGTGAGTAGAGAGAGGGAAGGAGGGAGGGAGGGAGGGAGGGAGGAAGGGATGGAGGGGGTGAGGAAGGGAGGGAGGGAGGGAGGGAGGGAGGAAGGGATGGAGGGGGAGAGGAAGGGAGTGAGGGGGAAGAAGTGAGGGAGGGGGGAAAGAGGGGGAGAGTAATGGAGGGAGGGGGGAGTGAACATAAGGGAGGGAGGGAGCACCGGGAGGGAGAAGGGTGTGGCCAGAAGGATGGTAGCAAAGAAAGAGCATGTATAAATCTCTAATTGCATTCTTCTCTCATCTCTGTCATGCCTTCTCAAACAGGTTTGAAGCCAGTTGTGGTCCTAACTGGACCCCTCAAGGTCACCTGGTCCAGAGGAAGTACACTGGTCCCCTCCATGACCCAGGTATGGTAGAACGCTGGGACCTGTTTAACAGATTGACAGACTTGCCTTACAATTGATTTGTACATGTGATTTGGCTGTGCTGCCCCAGTAGCTCAGTTGGTAAGAGCATTGTGAGTGCATCAGAACCAATGTAGCTAATTTGAAATGAGTAAGTCATGTTGTGTCTCTTTGCCTTTATTGGTTGTGTTTTGCTTTCTACTCTGAATTTGAGTCATGTGATAACTCAAATACAGTAGTGGTTGATAGACAACACAACTTACCACAGAAAAACGAGCTGCTTTGAGTGAGACACAACCCCATAACATTCCAGGCATTGATCTGTTCTGATTCATAGACATCAACTAACCATGTACACCATCCTTATGGGAAGGAGTGCTAATCACTATGTACATGTAAACTGTTCACACCAGCCTCAACAGCTTGATATTCTCTACCCTAGTCTAGCAAGCTAAGTCAGCAGGAAAAAAGGGGCTAATTTGCGAGACTATTGCTACCCTCGTATGATCCTCTAATGCTACATGTATATGAGCATTGTTCTGGCCTAAAACTGGAGTGTGTTGACCTCAAATCAGGACACCTTAGGAAAGTGTCCTGATTATGTGGGGTCATTGTCTATCAGGACATGATATGTATACACACATACACACAGCCACTAATCCTCCACGACCTACTGCTCTGCCACTGGATGGAGAGGTAGCTGGTGGCCGGGGGAAGTGTGAGGTGACAATGGAGGCCACGGACTGTGTAGATGGAGATGAAGATCGTCATAAATCCCTAAGGTACCACTTTCTCTCCCTCACACACCTGTCCCCTTCCTGGCTCTACACACATATTTTCCTCTGTCTCCCCATCCTGTTTATTGATTGGCACTTCTGTACAAATACATGCTTGTACACACATACATGTATACACTTGTGCATGTTACATGAACAATCACACGTATAGTATACGCCAATATAGAACTTACTGAATAGGGCTAACACACCAAAAACGTCAAGTACCACCACTAACAAGGAAAAAACACATAAACACGTAACATAACATTAACAGTGATAGGATATATAAAAAAATAGATTTTCTGATGCGAAGTTTATGTATAAAGTAGAAAAATAATAAAAATAGTTCTCTCATAAAAATAAGCATCTCACATAGCACATGTACATGTATACATTTGTACATAACTCTACGGACTTTGTTTGTTGAGGGCACTGTATAGCCACAAATGACCTGAAGGAGTTGTGGGATATATGACCCAGGGATTTGAGGGGGGGGGGGACAAATTGAGATTGTCATTGTTGTATGAAAATTTATATACTACACAAATTTAATCAGGACACACACACATATATATTTCTGTAGTTTCGCTGAGTGCAAAGTCCCTCCCTTCCTTTCACACACTTTCCCTGCTACATTCTATCTCTCACCCTTTCCACCCTCTCCCCCCCTACCCCCTCATCTCTCCTCCCCTCCTCTCTCTCCATCTCTGTTTCTTACAAACTCACACCCCCTCTCCCTTCCCTCTCTCTTATTTATCCTGCTCACACTCACATTTATCCCCCCCTCCTTGTGCTCTCCCTCCCTCTCTACCTCCTTCCCTCTCTCCCTCACTCCTTCCTTCCTTCCCTCTCTCCCTCCCTCTCTCTCTCCCTCCCTCCCTCCCTCCCTCCCTCTCTCCCTCCCTTTCTTCATCCCTCCCTCCCTCTTCCTCCCTCCTTCCCTTCCTCCCGCTCTCCCTCTCTCCCTCCCTCCCTCCCTCCTCAGTCCGAGGGTACGTTTCAGCACCCCCGATCGCTACAACACACCTGATGCCAGTGTCACTATGGGCCTTACTCCTGAGAGCATCAGTGCAGCTCAGATGAAGAGAGCACTGCAGGTCAGTTAACAGGACAAACATGTAAGGTGTCCTGACAGTACAGTAGAACCTCCATGTGAGGAGGGGTGAGAATGATGAAGTGTGCCTAGTGTGTAATGGGCTATATATACATGTTAGCATACCTAATATGCTATATAAACATTGTATATACAATGTACATGTTAGCATACCCGAGAGGTAAAGTAATTAAGAGATCCCCACCTCCACCATCACACACCAGGGTTTCATACAGGATTTTTTTGGTGGTGGGAAGACGTTTGTGGGGCACTGCCACAGCGTTATATGCATGGGTTTGCAATAACATGTGAACCAAAAAATTTTCAAGTTTTCTGGGGGGATTGAGGCTGGGGAGACAATTCCCTCTGTATGAAACCCGGCCTGCACACCAAAACGACACATTCATTATAAGCACAAAACATGCATGTACGACACAACACAACATACATGTACATGTAACATGGTAGCAGGACCCTGGGTGCCCAGCCTTGAGAACTGGGGCGGTGGGTTAAAGAGTCTTTTACAGCTAGCCAACTCTCCCCACACACCCAGTTCCTAAACCCAACAGTACACAACAACACATCACAACATAAAACACACACAAAATGACAACAACCAATCCTAAACCAAGGCCGTGACAGAATACATGAACTATAAACATACATGTACTATAAACAAAGTAGACAAATAAACATGAACAAGTTTTGAGTTCACCTGTTCATCAGGTTGAGATGCTTTCTGATTTGTATGCAGGATTTGGCCCAGCCAGCTGAGCTGCCTCGGTAGCTCAGTTGGTAAGAGCATTATCTGGAAAGCTGATGGTCGTGGGTTCAAGTCCCACCCGAGCCAGCTTATTTTTCTTTGAAAAATGACTGTTTCGGGCGAGTTGTGTTACTTTGCCTCGCTGTTGACGTGTTGTTGCCTTGCTTTGCTAAGCATCTCTTGAAGCGATTGTTCATGTATACAAGTAAGTGTAATATATTTCTATTCAGGTCTCGCCTTCTCCTCCTGTTCCTTTGGCAGAAGAGACAGATCATGTGACATCACATGATGAAGTACGCAGCAAGTTGCATAATGGAGAGAAAGCCACACCCACTGATGATGAACAGCTATTTGATACTACTGACAATAACAGTATGTTTTACCTGTAGATACCTCTACATGAGTTCCTACTGAAGTGTCCCTATTAGAGAGGTATCCTCATTTCAGAGGGTGGTATGTACAGGCTTCAATGGAGTTGGGACCTGAAGATGTGTCCCTATTAGAGAGGTGTCCTCATTTCAGAGGGTGGTATGTACAGGCTTCAATAGAGTTGGAACCTGAAGATGAGTCCCTATTAGAGAGGTGTCCTCGTGTAGCATGCTTAGTTACAGAACATGTGTATGTGGAAGATTTAGTCGATGTAGTTGTGGTTTTGCACCTATTATATTCATACACAGCATGTGAGGAGGATGAAGAGGGTCTTATAGAGGCAGTTGCCTTTTCCCCGACACCACTTGAGATACAGTCACTGAGGGTACTACAGCAAATTGAAAATGGAAGTGTAAAAGGTACAAAGTGAACTGCTGTAGTCCAGACTACCACGTGAGATATGGAGTGTCCTGATTAGTGTGGTGTCCTTATTAGTGAAGTGTCCTGATTAGTGAGGTGTCCTTATTAGTGAGGTGTCCTGGTTAGTGAGGTGTCCTTATTAGTGAGGTGTCCTGATTAGTGCAGTGTCCTGACTAATGAGATGTCCTGATTAATGAGGTGTCCTGATTACAACTTCTGATTTATGCTGCGAAACAACAAATGACACTATCCCATATGTTCAGGTGTCATCATTCCACTGTACACACATACTAACAATAACAATAGACTTTGACCTTTTGCCTCATTGTGTACATGTGGATGTGGGTGTTGTACATATATTCCTACATCACTTATACATACTTTCAATGTGCTGCAATCACCAACTCAGCTATAATTCCATCAATACCATTTGATTCTCACATCGTATTTGTACATAGCTGATGGCTACAATACATGGAAGAAAATTCGAAATGAGAAGAAGATGGTGAGCAGTTCCCAGTGTCCAATGGGGTCCATTAGGTCCATCAAGAAAGTGATGGAGAGTTCTGTGAAATGGAGGGCCAGTGGAGGGGGAGAGGGAGAGGGAGACACTGTACCTGATGCCTTTAGAGTGCGAGAAGGTGTGTGTGTGTGTGTGTGTGTGTGTGTGTGTGTGTGTGTGTGTGTGTGTGTGTGTGTGTGTGTGTGTGCGTGCGTGCGTGTGTGCGTGCGTGCGGCGGCGTGCATGCGTGCGTGTGTGTGTACATCTGTTTACATCGAGAAAACATTAATGAACTTGTCGTAGCACTTCACAAAGGAAGTAACCAGAAGATTTTGGTCCTGAGACCTTCGATCTGTTTACATGTACGTAGTTGTGGTTTTGAGTTCCAGCTGTGACTCCATGTCTCCATTGTGTCTGTCCTCAGGTGAGAGTGTCCTCTGTCTGGATGGAGGGGGGATAAGGGGTCTGGTCCAACTGGAGATACTCCGTCACATTGAGGACCTCACTCATCGGAGGATTGTCAACTTGTTTGATTGGATTGTGGGCACCTCCACAGGAGGGATACTGGCTCTTGGACTTGTCTACGGTGTGTGTTGTCTGTCAAAATACCATTTTGAGCTCCTGGAATCAGGACACCTCAATATCACACCTTCTGTCACACTGCTTCTGACATAGACAGTACATTTACATGTACATGTATGTAAGTCTAGACTGTTGTAGAGCAACTAGGCATAGACTTCACTGATGAGGGCCAACCAGCCCTGAAACATCTGCTATTTGCCTGATTTACTCTGCATACACCTTATTTTTATGTATACATGCTGTTCAGGGTTTCATACAGGAGTTTTTGGTAGGGAAGAGGTTTGTGGGGCACTGCCACAGCATCATGCATGAGTATGCAACAGATGTGTTATTCTATTTTATGATGTCAAAGAACAAAGACTATACAAATTTCTGGGGGGGGGGGGGGGGGGGGGGGGAATTGAGGCTGGGTGGGGGGACAATTCCAGGGCCACCCCCCTCTGTATGAAACCCTGCTGTTGGGTATTATGTGTTGTATGTGTTTGTGGTTAGTCTCCTCTTTTCTTTGGTCTACATCCTTTCTTCCCTCTTTCTCTTTCGTCGTAGTGTGATACACACATGATTGTTCATACAGTGAATATCTGTGCAATATGTGTATGTCAAGGCAGCTAATTTCTGCGAGTTGTGTTGTGTTACCTGGTATTTCTGTTGTGTTGCCTTGCCTTACCTTGTCCTTCTAAGCATCTCATGGATGATTGGAGTCATGTGAATATACAAGTCATGTATGATTCGTAACTCTCTCTTCATTCTCAGCTGACATGACATGTGATGAACTTCATCAACTGTACTTTGAGATGAAGGATCGAGTGTTCAAGAAGCCTTCATTTGGTGTGATGTGCAATACAGAGGAACTGGAGAGGATACTGAAGGAGAAGTTTGGGGAGGAAATGAAAATGGACGATAGACACAAACCTAAGTTAGTGATTAGACAATAAAATGATCGTACATCCCATGCCTACATACATGTATATGTACAAGACCTGTGCTTGCCTACAACAGCATAAGATACTTCTTTCTTCCCCCCTCCACCTCCCCCTCTTTCTCTCCCTACCTCCCTGCCATCCCTCTCTCCCTCCCGGCCTTCCTCCCCCATCTCTCCCTCCAATCTCCCTCCCACCCCTCCCTCCCTCCTTTCCTCCATCCCTCCCTCCCTCTCTCCCTCTCTCCCTCCCTCCCTCCCTCCCCCTCCCTCCCTCACAGAGTACTAGTGTCTGCTGTCAATAAAGCCACTACAAATCTAAAACTGACTTTTTTTAACAACTGTTTCAATGATGAACACTCAAAACGTAAGTTATGCCAACAAGATATGGACCATAATGGGACAGAAGGAAGTGTCCTGATTAGTGAGGTGTCCTGATTAGTGAGGTGTCCTGATTAAGGCTTGGAAAGTGCACAAACATGTCATTTGGGATAAACCGTCTTCTCTCCATTTAGTCCTCCACTTCGTAAGCTCCCCATTCTGGGGCTCCCACTTCAGGGGGTCCTGATCAGGGGGTTCCACTGTGTATAATTGTGCGAGTTGTCCCCTTCTCTTTCAGAGCTGGTGTGGAAGGTAGCTCGCTACACGTCTGCTGCTCCCATCTACTTCACTGAGTGTGATGAATACGTGGACGGTGGCATGCTGGCCAACAACCCTTCCTGTGATGCCCTGACCAGGATCCAGGTAGACTGTGTGGCTATGTTGAAAAATGTGTACAGCACACTAGCCAAGAACCAATAGAAAAGACTGTACATGGAAATACACGTGTTTAGCACACTAGCCAAGAAAGAAAAGAAGGAAACCCAGAACCAAACAATGCCTACACACATGACATGCAACACATACATAGGCTTGACCAGGGCGGTGAGTTAAACATGTACATTGTACATGTAACTTATTTGCCAAATACTGGTAGCACTCTCTTGTTCAACTATACATTAGTTTTGCTTTACTCACAGAAGTCCCAGCAACACAGAGGTGGCAAACTGTCTCGTGTGGTTTCAGTTGGCTGTGGTATATACCCTCCTAGTCCCATTGGAAACACTGATGTACCGCCCCTCAAGAATTTGTGGAAAGCTCCGTCAACTTTCAAGAGCCTTCTTCTCCTGTTTTTTACTGCAGTAAGAGACACATTGTTTGTTTGCTCATATCTAGACACAGATTAATAGGTTGTGAAGTAGCCACACAGATATAGCTCACTCGACATCATGCATTACATCATCTTTACATCATACAGAAGCAATTAAGGCATAAAATGGCTCAGAATGCATGAAAAGGTCATGATACTTGTGAGATGGAAGAAAATGTCCTAATTAATCAGAGTGTCCTGATATTAGTTTTGTCACAAAGTTGTCCTGTTAATTACAGGTGTCCTAATTGAAGGAAGTCCTGAATGGTGGATTGATTTTATTGTAAGAACCACTCTGCCTGTTATCTCCCTCCCTCTGTAGTTGAATGGATCAGAACGTACCTCTGATAACTGTCAGAGTTACTGTGAACAACAGACACCTCCCATACAGTACTTCAGGTGTGTGTGTGTGTGTGTGTGTGTGTGTGTGTGTGTGTGTGTGTGTGTGTGTGTGTGTGTGTGTGTGTGTGTGTGTGTGTGTGTGTGTGTGTGTGTGTGTGTGTGTGTGTGTGTGCGTGTATGTGTGTGTTGAGTGAGCACTTATTTCTTGTGTTTGAAGTATCATGACAGATTAACTTCCTTTCCATTTTCCCCTCCCCCCTCTCTTTCTCTCCCTTTTTCTTCTCCTTCCTTTCTTCCTCCCTCTCCCTTCTTTATCCGTAATTCCTCTGTTCCTTTCTCCCTCTCTCTCTCTCACACACACCCCTCTCTCTCTCTCTTACTCCCCCCCCCCCAGATTCAACCCTCCTCTTCCTGAGACCATTGAGCCCATAGAGACAGATGGTGCCAAGCTCTGTGATCTGGTCATCAAAGCCAAACAGCTCCTCCAAAACCATGACACAGAACTGGACCTCCTAGTGCAACACTTTTACTATACTGCAGTTAAGAGCAGACAAGTAAAGACTGTCCACTGATCTTAGTGATCCACAGCAGTGTGTAATATATGGTCTACCCCGTTCAATGCAGTGTAACTATATTTTTATTATATATATACATGTCTTTGTGAAATATTTTGTATGCCAAACAATTTCTTCAATACTCAATTCTTCATAGTTTAAACTTTGTATAATAATTATATAGATTTAGTGAGAAAATGTTGAAGAGTGTTGGGATGGCAGTGCCAAAATCAAGGAAATGTGATGCAGGCAAGGCAGCTAGAGCATGCATGGAACAATAACATGTCATTGCAATTTTATAATCCATATACCTAGCTGGCCTGTAACGCGCCTCTGCCACTCTCTCAGTGTCACCCAAGACGCTTACTATAGCAACTGCCTTCTACAGCTCGCTATAATTATGTGACCATGCAAGCATAAAGCCGCAAAAGTATAATTTTTACCACGAACAAAAATAGTTCACACTTTCCCATTTATACCCCATACAAACAAAGCACACGTTTTATTGTTGTGACGCGCGCGCCTCGCCTATATATAACTTTATGCGCCTGGGAAGTGCGCATGAGCATTAGGTGCCATACGTGCGCACGCGCGTTGTGCCTAGCGCATTAGTGCGAGGCAGCTAATCCGGATGCGTGCTTACGTACGTGGTGTCACACTTTAGGAATGTTATTAGTCACGCTCAACTATCATTTATCACGCTAACTTCCACAAGTACGACGCGCCAGGCATAATGCGCATGTGCATTCCTATGTGATAACAATCATGTGTAAATGTTTTATAAAGGACACATCCGGTGAAAGATTGGTAATTATATGTAGTTCGCGCTTTTGAAGGATTTGTGGTAAGCACAGGAGTTAGGTGCAACGGCAGCCTTAGCTTCATCCTATGATGGTCGAAGCTTTTCGATATATCTGTATTGCTAACCCGTTGAATGTAAATATTGTCAATCAGCGGCCAAATGGCGGTTACGTATACTCGGTCATCCAAGAAGTGGAGGAGTACCAAGAATTGAGAAAACAGATCGTTCAATTCGCCATAAACGGGGAGTGGACTAGAAATGAGTATAGATGGGTGGATATTCGCCATATTGAGCCTAGAGATGTGTGGAAACCTGAGTCACTGCAATATTCTTTGGGATTAATTGAACGAGGGGAAGGATTAATACGTGTCCTATTGATGGATGGCAAGGTGAATGGTGTTGAAAGGTATACTCTACTAGATGGAATTCACAGGATACATGCTCTAATGAACAAAGGTTTTACACATGTACTAGCTCTAATTACAGACATAAGAGTACAGGAGAGGCCACCCTTACCACCAGGTGTAGAGAATTTATTTCCATATGCAACACTGGAAGAAATGGCTCTACTAAACTGTGCAGCTATGAGACTTCGTGGTCAACTCGATGTTGGTCCTGTTTGTCTTATTTCGAGGGAGTCCCCATACAATGTAATAGAGTTCAGCATCCTAAGGAATGGCGTAGATAGAAGGAATGTTAATGCCTTACCACCAGATTGTAGGGTAACTGTTACTGGATCTGACTTTGAAAATGGTGGATTTAACATCACTACAGCAGCCATATTATTTGGAAATCAACATCATTTTTTGGGATCATATGAAGAGGTCTCTGCAAACATTTTAAGGATGCTAGGTGTGATAAACTGATTCAAAACCAAATTTATTAATTTGTTTTTGATACAATATTCATCTCAAGAAACAACAAAGACTATACTTTATATATATAATTTATTGCTGTAGGCGTAGAGTATGCATATGCAAAAGATGTGATTAAAATCTGTTCATGATGAACTGTAGCACTGCAAAAATATGATGGTTAAATTATCTCAGTTGTATATACTCCTTTCACCTTTAGTCTCTCATGTAATTGATATTTTAATGGAGGAGTAGCTCTTACTCATGTATGCAATCAGATAAATTGCATAATAATTATGTCTACATATCCTTTGAATACCAAGACAGGTTGTAGTCATGTAATGCAACTGATGTAACCATGCACACACACTGGTCAAAAACTACCTATTTTTTGCAGTGTATATATAAGGGACAAAATTAATGCTAAGAATGTATGGCTGATTTTTATCTCAAAATCAACTGTTAAAAATAGGGTGTTAAATAATACCTTTTCTTGTGTCTGATGCCAATAGAGCACTCAGTACACATTTACCTAAGTTGAAGTGCGGTGATAGTACATTTCCAGCACCCTAAAGGCATGGCATGACACTCCAAAATGGTCATATTAAGGCTATCTATAGGTGTTAGAATGTACGTAGTACATGCATTCCTAGCTAGCACACTAAAGGTGTGGATGCTCACAGAAAAATGGGTAGTTGCTCTGCTATGTGGACATGGTCACCTCAGTTACAACATATTACTACAACGTCCCAAGAGGTACGTAGGATATTCGTAAGAAATTTTGTATCTCAAGAGACACTTGAGATGAAATCACATTCACAACTTGCACTGCTGTACTAAATGTAATGGAGGAGTAACTCATTTTATGTATGTATGTAATCAGATATAATTATGTTCTACACACCCTTTGAATACCAAGACAGGTTATAGTCATGCAAATACAACTGAGGTATAACCACACGCACTGAACATATAAAGTAACCGTCTACTTTTGAAACTACATAGAAACATTCCAATTAAATTAAGGTAGACCCTCAGGGGTATCATACAACACCCCTCAAGTTTACAAAAGCGTATTTAAACTCTACTTGGGGTATTATCTAACACCATTCACTACACCCCTAAACTGTGGTGCTTGCTCATTATGCACAGGAACCCCACACCCTTCATGCACGCGCTATTTATATCTAGTAAACAGTAAGCTAATGTACATGCAGCTAGTGCATTAGCAGCTAACAAGTAGCTACAGTGAACTCTCCGAATAACGGACACTTTGGTGCAAGGCCTACTGTAGTCTGGTACCCAGACCCTACGTACAAAATTACGCGCATGCGGTGGTCGCATGAGCTAGCGGAAAAGAAGGGTCTGGTACAAAACTATACCCTAACGCGGACCAAGGCTGGAATGTGAGAAAAGGTGTTAGAATGCAATTATAGACCGCAGCACTATAATTGGGGGCAGGGTCTTGGGTGGAGTTCTAGAAACACAGTGCAGATCAAGGAGAAGCTAGCTCGATGAACGCTACGAAAAGTGTGTTTTTTCGAGTACTATAGGCTTGGTTAGGCCGAAGAGTAGAGATAGGTGGCTAAAGGTGAGCCATGACGCAGGAAGCGTGGTGTCATAGTTCAGTTGTACCGTTTTGACTGCTACGCTACATCTCATTGAAAATATGGGCACCCAGCTAGTATCATGGGAGCCTAGCTAGCATTACTAACCTGAGAATCCCAGGTAGCCCCTTTTTCTTGCTGCTTTTCACATTAGCAAACGCTTCGAGCACGTAAGTAGCCTTCGCGCGTAAACGGCGCGTATGGGTGACGTCACGCGCACTACATTCCTCGCAGTCAATGGCATCTCCATACTTTCCTTATGAGACATACAGCTATCTTCGGAATTGTAGAGATTCAGATTTAGTGAGACCTATCACTAGACGCGGCAAAACGCGAAGAATCCAATGGTACTCTTTTATTTTGAAATTGGGTGAAAAATAATGCCAAAATTCGAGGGTCCAGGTGAAGTCAAATAGACTTTAGCTCTAGTTCAAGGCATAAGAGTAAAGGAGGGGCCACCCTTACCACCCGGTGCAGAGAATTTGCTATATTACAGACTGGAAGAAATGGCTCTAATAAACAGTGCTGCTAGAACACTTCGTGGTGAACTCAATGTTGGTAATGTCTGTGTTAGTGTTAAGGAGTTTCCATACAATGTAGTAGAGTTCAGCATCCTAAGGGATGACGTAGATACTACGAATGTTAATACCTTACATTGTACGGTAAATGTTACTACATATAACTTGGAAAATGGTAACATCACTACAACAGCCATATTATTTGGAAATCAACTTCCGTTTGAGGGATCGTTTCAAGATGTCTCTAGAAACATTTTAAGGTGGTGTCGTCAACACTTGAACCAAACTGATATTTGAGACAGTATTCATCTCATAAAAATAGAAACAACAAAGACTACTTTTACATAATTTTAGTATAGTTGTGAACGTAGAGTAGTGAGTAAGATCTTTTCATGATGAACTACAGCACAATATGAATGCACTAAAGTGCAGAGCGCGAATCCTTGAACGCGTGCGCGAATGCTGGAAAGGCACGTGCGATTGAAACTCAAGGTTGGCTTTGTACACTGCTGGAAGCGCTATTGCTTTCACAGGAGCAGTATCCATGCTTGTACTCCCTCATGCAGTAACCGCTGGTGCTTTGCTGTACATCGAGCAGGAATACCTGATCGCGGGTAAGCCAGAGTAGGCTATAGATCTAATTAGCAATTGGCTCTTTAGCTTGCGTTTCACGCCATAACTCTTGAACAGAGCGGTTTCAAAGAAAACCCCACAATTTTTTTTACCTCTGTTGCCCGCTGAGTACACGACAATATTTTCAGGACGAACAGACGCTCCAGAGGTGAGATGTGACTTAACAGACAGACAGACACACAAACACACAGACCCAACTACTGTAACCCTCCTGCGCATGCGCACCGAGGGTTAATAATCTAGGAGACAAAAATTAATGCTAAGAATGAATTGTTGATTTTGACCTCAAAATGTACACTGTTAGAATATGGTGCTACTTCGTTGAAGGTGCTATGGATGAGGTGTCTCACAACACCAGTAGAGCACTCGGTACACCTTTGCTGAAGGTGAGTGTGTGTTTTGGGAACATTCCTAATGTGTCCATGGGTGCTTTGAAACACGTACATCTTAGAAATGGGTGGTTGTATTATGTGGACATGGTTACCTCAGTTGCAACATATTACAACATCCCAAGAGGTACCATACATAGGATATGTATTTATTAGGTGTGTGTCTCAAATGACACTTGCAATAATACCTTCTCTTACAGATGAAATCACATTCACAATGTTAACCCTACTGAATACCATGCAATGCAACTGAGGTATAACCACATGCACTGGTTAAAATAACCACCCACTTTTCAGTTCTGCATGCTACAACACTTCATATGCAGCTGTGTGGTGTAACACTCTTCAGTATAATTATACGTATATAAGGCCTGTGATGGTGCGTAAGTGTAGACCATGTTCATATTCAAAGCACAATGGCCCCCCTCTGTTGCCGCCCCTGCAGTACATATGCAGAGTAGTGGCCTGGAAGAGAGCAACACACTGTACGCGTATGCAGTGTTCTGACGGTGCCCGGGAGTAGCACAAGAATCGTCAACACATCTGCCTTTATTTATGTAGTATATACCGTAAGCGTAGCCTCGGTTCCCAGGCCTTCCCCGTTGCGCGTAATTGTGCCCTTTTTTAAATCGGGGAAGGCCTGGAATGAAACATCACGTGAGGGATGACGTGTACAGCGCGCCCCGTTGATCTCGAAGTCACTACCTAAGCTTCTCGTTCGAGAATAGAGCTAGACTTACGCCAGTGTAAAGTGTAGCGTATATATACTCCATACTCACCAGCCATGTACGTCGAACGTGTCAGCTCTTGCGAGTATATACAATTTGAGGCCAACAGCGGCGCGCGCTAGCGCGTCTACCCAACGTCTACCCTCACGTGATGTTTCATCCCAGGCCTTCCCCAATTTCAAATGTTTCCCTCCCCCGCACAATCAAAACGCGCACAATTACGCGCAACGGGGAAGGCCTGGGAACCGAGGCTACTGTAAGCGCTAGTTATCATTCGGTACGCATGCGCATCGAGGATTACGGCAGTGGTGTGTGTGTCTCAGCCGTCAGCTCGAACTTTGAACTTTTGAACTTTGCCGTTGAATCCGAGACTATAAAGTTCGAAAAGGGTACATCAAATAAAAAAATTGCCTCTGGTACCTATTGTGCTCAGGTTTGAGACATGCGCAACGCCGCAACCGCAGCAATAGTATGGCGTATAGGCGGCGAGGCTGTATTCCGAGGCTGATAATAGGCTCAGGCAAGCTTTTCTGTATCTCACTAACAAAAGCTTTTCTAAATGTGAAATTGGCATGATGGTAAAGTATAATACACTAATGATCAACGTTGTGATAACATCTCTGTAAACAATGTAAATCTTGTAACCTAACAGCTAATAGCCTCAGGCAAGCACTTCTGTATCTCACTAACAAAAGCTCCACTAAATGTGAAAATTGATATTGTGGTAAAGTATAATACACCAATGATCAACGTTGTGATAAAATCTCTGTAAACAATGTAAATCTTGCAAATAGCCTCAGGCAAGCATTTCTGTATCTCACTAACAAAAGCTAGACGACATGTGGAAATTGGTGTGATGGTAAAGCTTTATTCCCCAATGATCCAAGTTGTGATAAAATCTCTGTAAACAATGTAAATGTTGTAATATAACAACAAATAGCCTCAGGCGAGCAGTGCTGTATCTCACCAACAAAAGCTTCACTAAAAGTGAAAATTGATATGGTGGTAATGCTGTATCTCACCAACAAAAGCTTCACTAAAAGTGAAAATTGATATTCACTTGTCTCCTGTCATTTTTTTGATTGCCTGAGGCTATTTTTTAAAGATATACATTGTTTACAGAGATGTTATCACAACGTTGATACATAGGTCCAGAAAAAAATGGCAGGAAACAAGTAAATAAAAAATTTAGGAAATTTGAATGGAAATATAGGGATTGCATAAAAGGAAAGGAGACAGGATTGGGACACAGACATGTTATGATATATCAACATACCCATAACGTTACGTTGATATTTCATAACATGTCTGTGTCCCAATCTTGTTTCCTTCCTTTTTGTGCAATCCCTACATTTCCTTTCAAATTTTTTATTTGCTATAATGCAAAAGTGGGTGTGGCCTCAAAACTCGCGCGACATCCTATATACCCCTTTGCAAAATCCTAGATCCGCCACTGCAGTAGGTAATATTCGTACAAAACAGTATGTAGGAGTCACTGACAATAGCTAGCTATCCTGCTTATAGGTATGCAAGAGAGGTAGAACTCTGCATGATAGTCAGTAGGTTTATAAATGCAAAAACATTTTCATTAAAATGTTGAAGGATATAGAACCAAAAAGCATAAAAACAAGGTTGAACTGCAGCATGCATGCAAGCAAAGGCAGGGGATGATAATCGTAACATGCATAACCCCATATATTCCTATATCTGTAAATACTAAAAGTCATACCCGGCAGAAGCATGATCCGGCCGTCTGTGCATGCGCAGCGATCCGATATGATCGGCAGCCGTAGTCGTTAACAGAGCCCCACCCATATTACAGTATGTACACGATCACTAGCCTTGCCCACCTATATACATGCGCATTCCTAGAAAGCCGGTACCCGGCCACGGCCGGACCAATCAGACTAGCTCCGCCGGCCCTGAAAGGGGTGTGGTCCCCGCAAGGGGAGAGCCCCCGGAGCCCGGCGTGGCGTCGCTCCCGACCACTTTCTCCTGAGTGGCCTGCTGCGGCTCCTGTCTTCGCAGTCTTTGGACTTGCGCGTGGGTCAAGGCTCGAAGTAGCCTCGCTGAGCCACGCCTTCTCGGGGGGAGGAGAAGGCCTGGTGAATTGCCTATACGCCACTTGTTCTTCGTTACAGGAATTCCTGCAAACCAATCAGATTGCAGGATTTAGCACGTCACGTATGCGCCGCCTACGCTTTTTTTGTCTTTGGCCTCTGTGTGTGCAACAGATCCAAGATGCAGCCAGTTCTGCCAGGGATCAACTGTACTGTACGGACCCAACGCGTAAATGGCTTCGGAACCTCTCCGAAGGTAAGGCTAGAAGCTAGTGGCTAGGGCTAAGGCTAGGGACTAGGGCTGAGGCTAGGAGCTACGGCTAGGGCTAAGGCTAGAGGCTGGGGAGCAAAGGCTAGGGGCTAGCTAGGGCTAAGGCTAGAGGCTGGGGAGCAAAGGCTAGGGGCTAGCTAGGGCTAAAGCTAGAGGCTAGAGCAAAGGCTAGGGGCTAAGGCTGAGGCTAGGACTAGATATATTCGGTGCCGTGGGGCGCGGAACATCATTTCTGCCCTATCCCTAGCTTCTAGCCTTACCTTACACCTTAAGAGAGCCTCCGAAGTCATTTACGCGTTGGGTCCGTACTGTATATGCAGTTGGAGCAATCTCCTCACGTACACAAGTATTCACACTCAAACACAACTGTGACTCCCCCGCATGTTCGTGGGTATTACGCAATGTTATGTTAATTTGACATTCCTACAGAACAGGTGGCGATTCACCAGGCCTCCTCCTCCCTCCGTGAAGGCGTGGCTCCGCGAGGCTAGGCTCGGAGGTAGCCATGCGCAAACACACCAGTCGAATAAGAATAATACTTCCCTATAGTACTTTCTGTGATCGGTGACCTTCTTCGGGGGAATGACTGGTGATACAAAAACTAGTGTTTATATACTAAATGGTGACGGAAAAGGCTCGGTTGTCAGGGTAGAGTGGGAGCATTCCAGAGCAACACTCCTACTTCAACTAGGCAACGTCTAGGGCTAGGCCATGCGCAGTGTGCAATGATGTTGTGGAGAGATGGCAGGGGATGAAATACATATTATTATGATGCAGAGTCAGTGTCTGTGGGGGTGAGGGATGAATCTGCACAGGAGGTATCTGTAGGGGAGAGACTCAGAGGAAGGGAAGAGTGGTCATAGGGGGTAGAAAGGTTTCCTAAGGCCATGTGGTAGTAGTGTATGTAAGGTCCTAATGTATGTAAGGTCCTAATGTAAGGTCCTAATGTATGTAAGGTCCTAATGTAAGGTCCTAATGTATATATGTAAGGTCCTAATGTAAGGTCCTAATGTATGTAAGGTCCTAATGTAAGGTCCTAATGTATGTAAGGTCCTAATGTATGTAAGGTCCTAGTCCAGAGATAGAGCATCTGACTAACAGTAGTGTAACGATCCTGTGGTGTTAGGAAGTCGTGCGATTTTCTAGCAAGGTGGCGGTATAGGGTGACCTGCCTCTTTGTTTCAGAAGCATGCCAATGCATACGAAAGTGCACCCTAAGGCTGTTGGATGTCAGGCCTATGTACAGTTTATAACATTTGCTGCAGACAATGCAGTAAATGAGAGAGGTACTTGCACAGTTGGCGCACCACAAAACTTACATGAGGTATCTGCACATGCTGTCTAACGACCTCAGGGTCCGCCGGCCCTGAAAGGGGTTACCCATATGTTATGTATGTTATGATTATTGCATGATTATTGCATGCTATCATCCCATTCAACATTTTAGTTTTTACACTTCACAATAATACAATGATCAGAGAGTCAATAGACTCTCTATGTAGTGATGGCAGAGACATACCCAATAAGCCTTAAGACAATAACATAAAAACTTGATGAACACACAGACACACACACACTCCAGTAAAGAATTCCACTAAAACCTGTACAATACACAAATAATAGCTCAGAACTCTCAAAGTGGCAGCTATAAGCCCTTTTAGAAACACCCTTTAGGTCCAGCCTATTCATGGCCAGGCTCACACTTTAGGCCAAGCCTATTCATGGCCCACAAGTGTTTCTAGACATGATAACACTTTCAACGGCTGTAAAATACACCATTACCATGACATAATATGTGAAAGTTTTGCACAAATAGGCTTCTTTTGGCCAGAGTAGTGTCTGTGATCAAAAACCCTTTAGAAAGCACAACTAAGAGCCACGCCCATGCTACTTCCTCCCTGTTGTATGCAATTTTTATTTTGTGAACGTATTTGAGTGCTCGCAATACATACATTGAATTGGCTATATCAGATAGTCGAGTCGGCAGACGAGACTCAACTCTATATATAGATATAGCCAGTCAAAGTAGGTATGCACACCTTCAGTTCCAATTCTATATGAAGTTACCATAGATATAATGTTGAAACTAACTCTGCAAAAAAGTTTATTGTCATCTCAGTTGCATAACATATAGGGCATTAGGGATTTACGTTAGAGTGGGTGCTGAGGGACTGCATGTTTGGTTATTTCATGCAGTGGTAGGTGCATCTGATAAGACCATAATGGAAATGAATGTATGTTATGTAGCTAGTGCACCATCTGCCACTGAAACTCTGCATAGTAACTAGCTACACCATTCATCACTACAAAAAATACGTTCTTGTTTTGACAAGTGTGTGTTGTCATCTCAGTTGCATCACATTCTAAACGCGTAACTACAACCTCTCTTGGTGTTCAAAGAATGTATGGAGTTCCCAAGGGATATTAAATGCATTATGGAATAATGTGGTCACTCCTTCATGTTGTTTTAACACGGCATTTACAGTACAGTAGGTTAATATGTATTCTAATTATAAGGTACTACAACAAACAGCCTTGCTGTCTCTTAAAGCATACAAAGTTAATTCCTAAAGGGATATCCTACGCATCTCATGAGACGTTATATAATCATCTTAAGAATATCTTGCAACTTAAGTAACCACACCTTTTAGTCAAAACAACCACTGATTTTTTTTTCATATATACATGTATCACTCCAAAAAATTACCTCAGTTGCAACATAGCTAATTGCAACCTCCCAAAAGATATGTAAGGGAATGTATGTGTGTCCTAAGTGACAATGCTCTCTCACAGAGGAAGTCACATGTACAACCCCTGTACATGTGACTTCTAGTCACTACCAGGTAGATCATAATGACAGATGGTGTACTACATACCCTAATTCCCATATGCATCTCATCATTACCAAAGTAGAATAGGGGAGAGTATCCTACTGCGCAATGCTCTGTGTTACAACCGTCACCGGGTTCATGACCTCCGTAATAATATTTATAAACGTGTGGTTTCACGGTTACTTAGCGTGACGCGCAGGGATAGCTACGTACTGCCTATACATGCTACGTATACAATACGTAGCGAGCAAACGCACTTCATGGACGCGCTGATGCTGCGCCTTTAAGCAACTACTAGCTCAGCCACCCAATATTCAGCGAATATATTAGAAAGGTCATGAACCCGGTAAAGGGTTGTAACACGGAGCATAGCGTAGTAAAGTCGGCGCTACGCGTATTGTAGTAAGAGCATAGGGTAGTAGGATACTCTAAAGTCGGCGCTACCTGCGCATTGTAGTAAGTGTGTGCATCCGTATATTGGAACGTAAGATTTTGGATTAGGACCTTACATACACGTTAATTCTGCCTATGGAAAGTCCTTCTACCCCTATATATGACCACTCTTCCCTTTCTCCGAGTCTCTCCCCTACAGATACCTCTTGTGCAGACCCACCCCTTACCCCCACAGACTGACACCTGACTCTGCATCATAATAATGTGTATTTCACCCCCTGCCATCACTGCAAAAAAGAGGTGATTGTTTTGACCAGTGTGTGTGGTTACCTCAGTTGCATTACATGACTATAACCGTTCTTGGTATGTAGAGCAAAATGGGTTGTTATTTTTAACCTTATTATACCTCAGTTGTAACATAACAACCTCCCAAGAGATATGTGGGATATCTATAAGGAATGATTTCCTGTATCTCAAGTTTCCCTTGAGATAATAATCTCACAGAGAAAGTCAGGTACATAGCCCCACTGTACTATACTTTTGTAGTAAAATGTAATGGAGGAGTAGCTTGAACTCATGTATGCACTCAGATAAAAAAATTATGCTCTACATACCAGGACAGGTTATAGTCATGTAATGCAACTGAGGTAACCAAACACACTGGTCAAAACAACCACATCTTTTTTGCAGTGATATATATACCTGTACCGTGGAGGTATTATTCTTATTCGACTGGCGCATGGCTACCTCCGAGCCTTTAAATACCTCAGAGACCCACGCGCGCAGGTGTCGGAGACTGCACGGACAGGAGCCGCACCAGGCCACTTCGGAGAAAGTGGTCGGGAGCGCCGCCACGCCGGGCTCTCCCTTTATTGTTGCATGCCCTAAAATTTTGGTAACTGCAACGAACTATGTTACGGGTGACGTGTGACTTGACCCATTACGTATTTATTGCGCATGTGTAGATTGGTGATACCTACGGCATAAATAACAGTTGCACGACTAGGTTGGCTCGCTCCCGCTGGAGTGGAAAGAAGAGCGATACTGGAGAATATAGAGGCAAATATAGAAATTAAAGCGTAAGAGATGGCTAAAACTCTGGAGTCGGATAAGATCTTGTATCAGTTAATGGATTTTGAAAAACTCACAGAAAGTTGCATTCGCGTTGCAAAGAATCTCGAAAAAATGATAGCCGAGGCTGAATCACTATTTAATCGTCTACTAAGCACGTTGAATTCCTCAAAATTCGATGCAATAAAAAAAGAAAGAGAAATCCAAGGCTTCATGATAGAATTTGACTATGCTACTAAGAAGGTGTACAACTACATCATTATTGTTGAAAATATTTTCCAATATTGCAAAAAAGCAAGCAAAGATATCATTGCAGATCTAAAGAAAGACAATTACCTAACACTGCTAGATTTCCTTGCGGTGCTCAAATCTCGTATTTCACAGGCTATGGAGGCTTATGAAGAAGCCAAGAAGGAATGCAAAGCGGTTCAATCACAGTCCTCAAAGGTTGCTGACCTTTGCAAAATTAAAGCAGAAGAAGCCAGAACAAAGAAGACTATTGTCAAGGTTGTTGGTACTGGTTTTGGTGTAGTAGTTGGGGCACTTGCTTTTGCTGGAAGTTTACCACCTAGCTTGGGAACAGTAGCACTTGCTGGAACTGCTCTTTCATGCATCGCACTTTCTGTCTGTATACCTCATTACGAAGAAGGAGAGAGAGTATTTAGAAGTTTTTCTAAGGACATGAATTATTTGCACACTGTTTCATCTACTATGTTATCAGAGCTTGACACTCTTAATATATTGATAGAATCACTTTCAAGAGACCGAGAAATTGTAAGTAATTCGGTATATAACCATCCATCATCATATACATCTATAATTCGAAGTGCTGAATTTCTCTTTAATGCTGCTAGTACCACCTGTGAAAGATCCCTCCCACATTTAAGTAAAATGAAAGGAATGACGAGACGTTTGTAATTTTATACTTGTGTTTTTATATTTTGTGCATGCATACACCTATGTATGGTTGTATAATAGCAAAATATTTAGTAGATACAGTGACTATATATATGCTAAATATACCAGAAAGATCATCAGTTAAGGTCAGAAGTATATATAGGACTTCACTTTCCATGCCCAAGTTCCTTCTCAGCCCCTAATACTATATGAGAAGGTTACACCTCATATTATGTGAATATGTAGTAAGTGCTCTAAGAAAAAGTGCATATGGTAAGGAATGTATAGGTATGTAATGCATCACCTGGAACTACCAAAATGAATGACATTTTTGTGGGGTGTAGACGGCTGCTACAAGCTGTACTACAAATCATGTGGAAATCGCAGCCACTTAGACAAACCTAGTTGTGAAGTAATATTCCTTCAGAGTGGATGGTAACAGGACCGCATCCTTACACTGACATACATAGGAAAGTGAAGGCATTTGGTTGGCTGACCAAATGATCCACACACTTTCTGCATAATCTGTATCCATGAGAATCGTATTTTCAGTTGCATCTTACCCGAGATTCTGTGACTCTCTCATAGTGTATATTACTAATTTGCAAGAGAAGTGACCCCGCCTAGTTGTGACAGTGTATGTGAATTATAATTTTATGTGTGCGCTGATAATTTCAAATCAACCTCTTGTCACTGAGTGGGCACACTCTGCTAGACAAAAATGCACTGCATTCACCTGTTAGGATATCCCTACCAATAGTTGGTGGTCAACAGTTCTAGAAGCAGTGGTATACAGAACTAATAATACCAGAAATTACTCCAGCCTTTGGATTTTTGAGCGGTAATTAAAGATTTAGTTTAGAGTAAATGCTCAAGGGATTGTTTGTTTATTTCATGCAGTGGTATATAGGTGCATCTGATGAGAGCATTATGGGAAAGAATGTAAGTTATGTAGTGCACCATCTGCCACTGAAACTCTGTAGTAACTATTCATCACTACAAAATATACGCTCTTGTTTTGACAAGTGTGTGTTGTCATCTCAGTTGCATCACATTCTAAATGCGTGACTACAACCTCTCTTGGTGTTCAAAGAATGTGGATATTAAATGCATTATATCACTGCAAAAAATCAGTGGTTGTTTTGACTAACAGGTTGTGATTACCTCAGTTGCAAGATATTCAACTTATATTATTCAACTTATATCATGATGACTATAACTTTTTATAAGATATGTAGGATATCCCTTAAGGAGTTGCCTCTGTATACTTCAAGAGCCAGTAACACTGCTTGTGATAGTACCATATAATCACATACATAACCTACTGTACTGTAAATCCTGTATTAAAACATCATGAAGGAGTAACCCTTATATGCCACATTCCTCCATAATATCCCACACACACTTGTCAAAACAACTCCTTTTAGTAGTGCGAGAATAATGTGGTCACTCCTTCATGTTGTTTTAACACAACATTTACAGTACAGTAGGTTAATATGTGTATGATTATAAGGTACTACCACAAAGAGCCTTGCTATCTCTTGAAGCATACAAAGGCAATTCCTAAAGGGATATCCTACGCATCTCATGAGACGTTATATAATCATCTTAAGAATATCTTGCAACTTAAGTAACCACACCTTTTAGTCAAAACAACCACTGATTATTTTGGCTCCTACTTCAAACATTCATTGAACACCAAGAGAGGTTGTAGTCACGCATTTAGAATGTGATGCAACTGAGATGACAACACACACTTGTCAAAACAAGAGCGTATATTTTGTAGTGATGAATAGTTACTACAGAGTTTCAGTGGCAGATGGTGCACTACATAACTGATGATCTGATTGGGATTATGGGAAAGAATGTTAGTTATGTAGTGCACCATCTGCCACTGAAACTCTGTAGTAACTATTCATCACTACAAAATATACGCTCTTGTTTTGACAAGTGTGTGTTGTCATCTCAGTTGCATCACATTCTAAATGCGTGACTACAACCTCTCTTGGTGTTCAAAGAATGTTGTGGGATGTTGATTTAACCAATAGGTGTAGTTACCTCAATTGCAACATAGCTAATTGCAATCTCCTAAAAGGTATGTAAGATATCCATAGGGAATAATGTCTGTCCTAAGTGGCAATGCTATCTCACTGAGAAAGTCACATGCACAACCCCTGTACTATACTTCTAGTCACTACCAGTATACCCAGGTAGATTGTAATGACAGATGGCGTACTACATACCCTAATTCCCATATGAATCTCAATATAAATCGGTCGTATCGGCAATTGGACAGAATACCGAGATTTATTGAAAACGGAAAATGCAGCAGAAATTCCACTGTTTTTTTTCCACTGTTTTTTCCACTGTTTTTTTCCACTGTTTAATTAACGGCCGCTCGATTGCCGCTAAGTTTCTAAAGGTTTTCCCAAAGAAGTAAGCCGCTCCCAGCTCAAACTGTGCTAGCGACAGTATAGAACTATGCATGGATGGTACATATTCTAGGAGAATGCAAAGCATTTGTGGGCGAGCGCAACGAGCGGAAGAGGCAAGGCCGGCTACGTATGCGCGTTGCGCGGGGACGCATGCGCACTGACCGCGGTCGGTTGATGACATTAAACATACATACATACATACATACATACATACATACATACATACATACATACATACATACATACATACATACATACATACATACATACATACATACATACATACATACATACATATATACATACATACATACATACATTTGTAACGCCACCGCCTGGCACCTGACTGCGCTCGCTGATTATATAGCTATCTTTAGGCAATGACATTACAAGAGAGAGAACGTACAGAACTGAACTAACAATACAATTGCACGAATATATATACACATATCAAAGTGACGTCACATCCTGTATGCATGCGTTACAATTCCCTCCCCTCAAGGCACCTCGTCCTCGAGGAGGCTACATACATAAACCAAAACATGGCACACTAACATAGACTACTTAATACAGTAAGTTTGACTAAGGAGTGGCCTCACTGTCCAGCTTCCAGGTAACCTTCTTCTTCATGGATCGAGTGACAGGGCCACTTCTCACAGGTTCTCCAGGCTGCTCTACAGCGGAATCAGATGCAGACCTCTTACTGCTCTTCTTCTTGTGCACTCTCTTCTTGTGGCCCATCCAACAATCATCTGTCTGTTCTGGGTAACACTTGCGCAGTCGCCCAATAGCCACAAATATAGATGGCGCACTAGGATGCTTGATTAGCTGAACTTCAGCATTAGTTTGTGTAACATTGATGACACGATAAGGTCCATGATAGGGTCGAGCTAACTTGCGGTTCTTCCCAACCGTTTCACTGGGCATGAAAACCATGACACGATCTCCAACTTGAAAGGTAGGGCTCGTAGATTGTCGATCATAATACTTCCGTTGCTTCTCTTGTGCTTTACAGATGTTCTCCATAGCCAACTCATGTGCCTTCTTCAGAGTGGTTAGTAACTCGGTTCGGTAGTCCTCTACATCCACAGGGTACATAGCAGGCGACTGTTCCAACAGAGTGCTAGTTGGTAATCGTGGGTCGCGCCCATATACCAAAAAGAATGGACTCTCCTTGGTGGACTCCTGCACCACGGACCGATAGGCGAACAATAGAAGGGGCAATCGCTTATCCCATTCCATTCCATTAGGGTCAGTTGATTTAGCAATCATATTTTGCAGTGTAGAATTAAATTTCTCTACCAACCCATCAGTTTGAGGGTGGTACCCACTGGTATTGATTTTCTTTATTCCCAAAAGAGAGCACAGCTCCAGGATTAGGGCTGAGAGAAAGTTAGTACCTCTATCTGATAGGAGTTCCTCAGGCACTCCATGTCGACATATGATATGCTCAATTAGCAAATTAGCAATTGTGGTGGTCTGTTGGTCAGGAGTGGGAAATGCTTCCACCCACTTTGTAAGGTAATCCATAAATACGACAACGTATTTGTTGCCACTTGAGGTGAGGGGTAACTGCAGGACATCCACAGCTACTCTGTGAAACGGTCCTTTCACAGGAATTGGCATCAGGGGAGGCCGATACGAATGACCGGGTCCTCGTCTGGTAACACAGTTAAGACAACTGCGACAGAACTTCCTCACATCTCGTCTGAGACCATACCACCAGTAACTTCGTCGTATCTTATCATATACTTTCTTCTCAGAGAAGTGGCCACCAAAACACCCAGAATGAGCTTCAGTTAACAGCTGAGAGCGCAGCTTTTTAGGGACCACAATACACCACCGTCCAGGGTGATTAGGATTTTCATGGTATAGGATATTATCAATCATATCATAGTGCTGACTTTCCAGCACAATCTTCTGAGCCACTTTTTGGTCCTCCGGAAGGAGGCCATGGCTGTAATATTTCATATATGGTTGCAGATCAATATCTTTCATCTGCATCTGGTGAATCTCCTCTTTAGATTCACATAATTTCAAATCATTGCCATCACTATTAACAACACTTTCATCAACAGCCAACACACACTCACCACAGAATAATTCACCATCAACATCTCTGGCTCTGCTATCGCAGCAACGGTTATCACGACTATCATCCACAATTGCACCACTATGATTACGATCACCAGGCATAAGGCAACTACTAGTGTCACAACCACAACCATTATAAACACCACATACAGGACAGATACCATCCTCAGAACTACACTCACTACCACCATCATCACTACGGTTACACTCACAAACATCACACCCACAACCACTGCCACAACTACTATCACAATGGCTACACTCATCACCAACATCACAACAACAGATATCATTTTCAGATTCAGGGATAGGATTACGCGACAAAGCGTCAGCGTTGGCATTCAGTTTACCAGCTCTATGCTTCAGGGTTAGATTAAGTTCCTGAATTGTTAATGCCCAACGTGCAATCTTCCCAGAGGGACGGGCTGTACTTAGCACAGACACACAGGCTGAATGATCAGTGAAAACTGTTGTGTGATGCCCCAGGAGGTATGGGCGGAAATAACGTGCTGCCCACACTACGGCAAGTGTTTCCAGTTCTGTTATGCTGTAATTTCGCTCACTAGAATCCAGCGAACGGGAAGCATAAGCTATTGGGTGGAGCTGCCCGTCGGCGGCTTGTGTCTGGGAGAGCACTGCTCCGAGGCCAACTCCACTTGCATCTGTCTCTAGAATAAATTCAACACCCAGCCCGAACCTGGGGTAGGTCAAAACTGGAGCACTAACTAACAACTCTTTTAACCTATCAAATGCTGTCTGACACTCAGCTGTCCAACTAAACTTAGCATTTTTCTTGGTTAGTGCACGCAATGGGGATGCAATGCTGGCAAAACTAGGTACAAAACGTCTGTAATATGAAGCTAAACCAATAAATTGTCGCACGCCAGTGACATCGCAGGGGACAGGGAAAGATCTTACTTTCTCTGTTTTAGCAGGGTCTGGCTTTACACCCTGAGCAGATATCACGTGGCCAAGATATGGCACTTCATTACGAAGAAAGAGACATTTCTTAGGCTTGAGACGTAGCCCAGCAGATCGGAGACGCTCAAACACTTCTCTAAGCTGGCTTAGGTGTCCATCAAAACTTTTTGAAGCTATCAAAATGTCATCTAGGTACACAAAAACTCCTTTCCCTTCTAGCCCTGCTAGAACGACCTGCATAACCCTCTGAAACGTTGCTGGCGCATTACATAGTCCAAATGGCATGCGGACAAACTCATACAGACCGTTAAACGTTGTGAATGCTGACTTAGCACGTGCATCACTGTCAAGCTCAATTTGCCAATAGCCTGAGGCCAGGTCTAAAGAGGTAAAGAATTCAGTACCGCTCAGTGTATCTAGGATGTCGTCTACCCGTGGTAAGGGAAAAACATCTTTTCGTGTGATTGAATTAAGCTTGCGGTAATCAACGCAGAAACGCAGACTGCCATCTTTCTTGGGCACTAGAACCACTGGGCTAGCCCAGGGGCTCCGTGAGGGTTGAACTATCCCCTGATGCTGCATCTGGCTAACCATCTGGCTGATTGTATCTCTACGCATTATCGCTGTGCGATAAGGTTGTTGTTTAATAGGTCTGTGCTCCCCAGTGTCAATAGAGTGACAGACAATACCTGTGCACCCTAGCTCCAAATCATTTAGGGCAAAAACATCAGAATACTCATGCAGTAGGCCTGTTAACTGCAACACTTGGTCAGAGCTCAACTTGTCTGTTGATATCTCCAGTGCCTCAAGTAATATCTCAAAACGACCAGTATCCACTAAGGTGGCTCCCACTAATGCTCCACCACCACCACTACTGCTACTTCCACTATCACTCTCATACCCTTTACCCTCATGCACTGGTGACTGACCACAGTCAGGTGTCTCACACTGTCTAACCAAACCTAAGATGCTTCCTTTATCAAGTGTCACACAATTCCCCTGATAATTATGTAGGGGTATAAGGGCATAACCCTCACTGTCAACCGAGATCAAAGACTCAAATGCAGAGATACCGGAATCACCTAAACCCTCATGATTAGGCTCAAACAGTAAGCAGGCACCTTCCAGCCCTGTCATATCTATCCTGGCCTTAGCATAGCAACCATTCAACCCAGGGAGTGTTGTGACCTGAACAAGGTTCACATTTACAGTCTCATTCTTTTCCCACACCTTTTGACATGCATTCAATGGTTGACCATTAGCCCTAACTACAGTGATACCTAGGGCAGGCAAAGCGTTGGACCCCAACAAACACTCTTGCTCACTGTCAGGCTGTATAAAACAGGTACAGAGGTCACTTTCCCATCCACACTAAGGGTAAGTGGGACCTGGGCTGTGATTAAGATAGGGTTTCCACCTTTTCCCTTGAACTTAGTACAGGGCTCCTGTAACCTGGGTGGGGTCTCACCGGACTTCCTTATATGGGTAAAAACCTTGTGGAGAAATGCACGGGAAATAATGGTAGACTGTGACCCTGTGTCAACAAGGGCAGGCACAATTACTCCCTCAACAGACACATCCAACAAATAAGCAGAACCCACAGCACCAGTTACTATATTCACACTCTTAGTGGACCCGTCTGCTAACTGCTGCTCTTTATCAAGCCTCCTACGAGTCAACTCCTGTTCTAGCTCCTTGTCACTATAGTCTGCAACACTATGAACTTGCAAGGAATCTTTAGGCTTAGTGGTTGTACCTGGATCTGCCCTACCCGGAGACTCAGCACCATGTTTCCTCCTCTGTACACAGTTACGTGCAATATGACCATATTGGCCACATGCCCTACACTGAATGTGTTGCTGTCCCTGCTTATTAGCTGGTTTGTCACTTGTTGGCTTACGACTAGTGTCTACAGGGTCCTCCCCTGGCCCTTTCTGGCGATTGCCACTCTCTTTAGCACGATTAGGCTCGCTATCTGACCTTTTAGTCTTGTCTCTTCCTCTACGCTCATCAGCAATGTCGTTATACTGTTGCTCGCGACACTCCATGGTGCGGGCACGATTGAACAACTCATCAAAGCTCTCATCAGTTTTGGGAGCACCTAATTTTCTCTGCCATTTGGGGAGGAGTGCTTGAAAGAACCGCCCCTTCATCAATCTATCCAGGTCCTTTCCTACTAGGGTTGGGAAGGCTCTCTTAGCTACTTTCTGGAGTTGTAACCCTAATTGCTCTACAGATTGGCTTTTCTGCACCAACTGATGGAATTCCATCCCTCTGAGCTCCTCAATATCCACAGGCTTAAACTTAGACCTCAGAGCACTCACAGTGGCACTATAACTAGCTTTGATATCATCAGGCAGTAGGCGATAGGTCTGGAAGGCAGTCTTACTAAGCCTCATCTTAAGGTGATAACGACGGAGGTCCTCCGACCACCCAGCTAACCGTGCTCGCTCTTCAAACTGCTCTACCCATCTCTCAAACCCCTCCTCTAAGCACTGCTCACCCTCACCACTATAAGTAGGAATGGGAGGAAGACTCTGAGCTGACATGGCCCTAGTCTGTGCAGCAACCATAGCTGTTTGTGTCTGAACTAGTTGGGTCAACTGTTGGATAAGCTCACCACCCCCTGTAGTGCCATTCTCACCACAAACTGCACCTGTCAGCTCTGGGGCAGGTGTGATTCCACTAACTGTCACAGCACTGTTCTCACAGCTAGTCTGATTTGTGGTATCTGTGATAAAGTTCCCCTGGGAAATGGGCAGGCTTATCTCAGGGCCCCCTGCACTGTCATCATCAAAGGTCACCCTATGCTCACTACTATGCATATGCAGGCTCCCTCCTTCCCCAAGTACAGCCTCGCTACTCTCAGCATGCAATGGAGCGTCCGCTCCAATATCAGATTCATGCGACTCACCGATGCCGTCGGGACGGCGCTCGCTGTCCCCGAGGCGGGCGCGTAGGTCCGCGATCGCGGCCAAGTCCTGGTCGTGCTCGCGACGATACCAGTCACGCTCCTTGTCAAACGCCGCGTACCTCTCATCAAACCGCCTCCGGACTTCCTCCAGCTGTCTCAGCCTCTCCAGTTCCAGTCTCAGTCGGACGGCCTGGACTTCAGTCATCGTCTTCTCCTCGGACTCCTGCAGTTGTCGCCGCAGATCCTCATTCTCCCTAGCCTGTCCATCCAGCTGCCTCTCGGCCTCCTGCGCCTTGCACCTCTGTTCCTCGCCCTCTTCCTTCGCTGCCTCGGCCATCTGCTGAGCTTGCTGCAGTTGTTCTGCCAGGCTTGTCCGCTCGTCTGCTGCGGACTGTTGTGCCTGCTCCAACCGCCTAGTAAGGTCAGCTCGCTCGAGTTCCAGCTCCTCTTGGGCCATCTGCAACTTCTCCCGAAGTTCTTGAACATCCGACGTGTGCGAGTCGCTCGCCTCCGCAGCTTGGCCGTCACTCTCCATAACCGAGGGTAAACCTTGCGACTGTCCGCTCCGGAGTCGATGATTCTTGCAGCTGTTTGATCCCAATTCAGCTAGGCTTCTGAGTTCTCTCCTAGACATTCGAAGCTACTTCTAATCCTGGCAGGGTCGCCAATTGTAACGCCACCGCCTGGCACCTGACTGCGCTCGCTGATTATATAGCTATCTTTAGGCAATGACATTACAAGAGAGAGAACGTACAGAACTGAACTAACAATACAATTGCACGAATATATATACACATATCAAAGTGACGTCACATCCTGTATGCATGCGTTACACATATATAGGTTACACTACACCCACAAGGTGGTTTAGTGGATATACACTATGAGTGCATAGCAGGAGTAGTGTATACACTAAACCACTGAGTGGGTGTAGTGTAACCGGTTTGTACCACAGAAGCCATAGAGATCAAAGAAACCGCTGCTCATGAATAATTCATATAGTAGTGTATGGAGCACTGACTCAGCACTAAGACAGTACATGTACTTCTTAGTGATGAGTCAGCACACCATACACTCGATATGAAATTAATAAGCTAAGACAATGCTGTTTTGATAGTGGGGATAGTCTTACAGGATTTGTACTACAGCCTGCTTCTTTGATCTCTATGGCTTCTGTGGTACAAACATACATACATACATACATACATACATACATACACACACACACACACACACACACACACACACACACACACACACACACACACACACACACACACACACACACACACACACACACACACACACACACACACACACACACACACACACACACACACACACACACACACACACACACACACACACACACACACACACACACACACACACACACTAGGAGAATGCAAAGCATTTGTGGGCGAGCGCAACGAGCGGAAGAGGCAAGGCCGGCTACGTTTGCCCGTTGCGCGGGGACGCATGCGCACTGACCGCGGTCGGTTGATGACATATAAACATACATACATACATACATACATACATACAAACCAAATTGCCATTTAGTTCACTAGTACGGGCTCGCTGCGCTCGCCCAACTAGCTGAAGTCATGTCGCGTTTCGCCGATAGAACTCGTCAAGTGCGAGACGTCTTCACGGAGCTCGTGCGGGGTAGCCGCGGTTAACCGTAGTGCACTTTTTGTGCCCCCCTCTAAGCGCCACGAAACCTACACCAGTCTGTAGCATAGGAATAGGGCTACAATATATGTAGTACTGCTCTGGGATCCAGATCCGTACGCCGCTTTGGTATGCGCACAATAGTCATTGAATTTTCATGATAAAACGGATACATGTGCATGTGTAGTATAATTCATATTAATTGTACTCTTTCCCTCTAGGCTGGCGCTATGCGATCGATCGTGATCAAGATCGACGTCGACAGAAGGTATATAGTTGATTGTAAAGCAATGTTGTGAGCGGGAGCAATTCAGCTTACGTGTTAGTGCGTAACCGTCAGACTGGCCAATGAAATTTGTTGTTGCCAAATGTGCAAACTACATATACAAAGAAGGCAATGGGCTAATTCTATGTTGGAATAGGCAAGGCGTGTTCCCCGTTCTTGGCTGTCTCTGAATCGAGACTCTACGAGCTGTCTTCGCTTTTCGGCCGTCTTGGAAGCGAAACGCTGCCTCCCCGGCGTTGTATTCTCGTATAGAAAACCTTTGACCTTTAAATGAGCCGCCTTTACGTTTGCGCGCGTGTAGCGCGCGGGCAGCTCGGGGGGTCCATATGAAGTACAGCAATTTATATACGGGGGACTGTACATTGCCCGTCACATATAAATAACTAGGAGAATGCAAAGCATTTGTGGGCGAGCGCAACGAGCGGAAGAGGCAAGGCCGGCTACGTTTGCGCGTTGCGCGGTGACGCATGCGCACTGACCGCGGTCGGTTGATGACATACATACATACATACAAACAAAATTGCCATTGAGTTCACTAGTATACGGGCTCGCTGCGCTCGCCCAATTATATATGTGACAATAACAGTATGTTTTACCTGTAGATACGTCTACATGAGTCCCTACTGAAGTGTCCCTATTAGAGAGGTGTCCTCATTTCAGAGGGTGGCATGCACAGGCTTCAATGGAGTTGGGACCTGAATATGCATCCCTATTAGAGAAGTGTCCTCATTTCAGAGGGTGGTATGTACAGGCTTCAATGGAGTTGGAACCTGAAGATGTGCCCCTTTAAGAGAGGTGTCCTCATTTCAGAGGGTGGTATGTACTGGCTTAAATGGAGTTGGGACCTGAAGATATGTCTCTATTAGAGAGGTGTCCTCATTTCAGAGGGTGGTATGTACCGGCTTCAATGGAGTTGGGACCTGAAGATGTTTCCCTATTAGAGAGGTGTCCTCATTCCAGAGGGTGCTATGTACAGGCTTCAATGAAGTTCGAGCCCGAAGATACCATTGGGGCAGGTGGGGCGGTCGCCCCACCGCTTTTCGATGGATAAATTGCGCAAGAATTAAATAACATGAGCATGTACTCACTACACCTAGTAGATTCTATATAGTGCTGGGTATTTACTACTTACTTAGGTCTGCAAGTAGCCTAGCTATCTAAGTAGTCTAGCTAGCCAGGGTAGGGCGATCGCAAGTCAGTGACGCTAGGCTGGCAGGAACTTGGATCTTGTTCTTGTGAGCGGTCCTTCAGTGCTCTCTGACATGGTCGCGTAGCTCAATGACTGATGAGCGGCTGGACTCTTTAGCATAGGCTACATTATTTAATCAAGAGCAATCTTTCTCGCCCGAAGAACTGAAGTGCTGCGAGTCTTGGATCGTGTTCCAACACAATAAATTAAAGTATATATATAGTAATAATTTTTACACGCACGTGCGTATTATTAGACAAAAGTAGCGTTTCATGCGCATGCGTAGCCGGTAGCTGGCCACGCCTTCGCCCCATCTCTCTGATTACACCCCTGGATGGGTCACTATTAGAGAGGTGTCCTAATTTCAGAGGGTACCGTAGTATGTACAGGCTTCAATGGAGTTGGGACTTGAAGATGTGTCCCTATTAGAGAGGTGTACTCATTTCAGAGGGTGGCATGTACAGCCTTCAATGGAGTTTGGACCTGAAGATGTTTCCCTATTAGAGAGGTGTCCTCAGGTCATGCTTAGTTAAACAACATGTGTATATGAAAGATTTAGTCAATGTAGTTATAGTTTTGCACCAATTATATTCATATACAGCATGTGACGAGGATGAAGAGGTTCTTATAGAGGCAGTTGCCTTTTCCCCGACACCACTTGAGAAACAGTCACTGAGGATCCTACAGCAAATTGAAAATGGAAGTGTAAAAGGTACAAAGTAGAATGTGAGATATAGAGTGTCCTGATTAGTGAGGTGGCCTGATAAATGAGGTGTCCTGTTTAGTGAGATGTCCTGATTAATGAGGTGTCCTGATTACAACTTCTGATTTTGTGCTGCAAATGACACTATCCCATATCTTCAGGTCCACTGTACACCCATAGAGTGTACCTTGTGTATGTATTCTACATCAGTTACACATACTCCCAATGTGCCATGATCACTGACTCAGCTATATTTCCATCAATATCGTTTGATTCTCACATCATATTTGTAGCTGATGGCTACAATACATGGAAGAAAATTTGAAATGAGAAGAAGATGGTGAGCAGTTCCCAGTGTCCAATGGGATCCATTAGGTCCATCAAGAAAGTGATGGAGAGTTCTGTGAGATGGAGGGCCAGTGGAGGGAGAGAGGGAGAGGGAGACACTGTACCTGATGCCTTTAGAGTGCGAGAAGGTAGGTGTGTGTGTGTGTGTGTGTGTGTGTGTGTGTGTGTGTGTGTGTGTGTGTGTGTGTGTGTGTGTGTGTGTGTGTGTGTGTGTGTGTGTGTGTGTGTGTGTGTGTGTGTGTGTGTGTGTGTGTGTGTGTGTGTGTGTGTGTGTGTGTGTGTGTGTGTGTGTGTGTGTGTGTGTGTTAATGAACTTGTCGTAGTGTTTCACAAAGGTAAGTAAACAGAACGTTTCGGTCCTTAACCTTCTTCAGCTGGCATACAATGCAACTAACACATTGTATTCCAGCTGAAGGTCTATGGACTAAAATTTTCCAGTTACTTACCTTTGTGACAAGTTCATTAACGTTTCAATATAGATAATGTAGCAATGAATCTTTATGATATCTGTTTACATGTAGTTGTGGTTTTGAGTTCCAGCTGTGACTCCATGTCTCCATTGTGTCTGTCCTCAGGTGAGAGTGTCCTCTGTCTGGACGGAGGGGGGATAAGGGGTCTGGTCCAACTGGAGATACTCCATCACATTGAGGACCTCACTCATCGGAGGATTGTCAACTTGTTTGATTGGATCGTGGGCACCTCCACAGGAGGGATACTGGCTCTCGGACTTGTCTACGGTGTGTGTTGTCTGTCAAAGGGATGTGGACTATACAAATTTTTCAAGTTTTTCAGGGGGGGTGGGGGGGGGGGGGAATTGAGGCTGGGGGGAATTGAGGCTGGGTGGGGGGACAATTCCAGGGCCACCCCCCTCTGTTCTCTCCCTACCTCCCTGCCATCCCTCCCTCCTTCCTTCCTCCCTCCCTCCCTCTCTCCCTCTCTCCCTCCCTCCCTCCCTCCCTCCCTCACAGAGTACTAGTGTCTGCTGTCAATAAAGCCACTACAAATCTAAAACTGACTTTCTTTAACAACTGTTTCAATGATGAACACTCGAAACATAAGTTATGCCAACAAGATCTGGACCATAATGGGACAGAAGGAAGTATCCTGATTAGTAAGATGTCCTGGTTAGTGAGGTGTCCTGATTAGTGAGGTGTCCTGATCAGTGAGGTGTCTTGATTAGTGAGGTGTCCTGATCAGTGAGGTGTCTTGATTAGTGAGGTGTCCTGATCAGTGAGGTGTCCTGATTAGGGCTTGGAAAGTGCACAAACATGCCATTTGGGATAAACGGTCTTCTTTCCATTGGGTCCTCCAGTCCATAAGGTCCCCATTCTGGGGCCCCCACTTCAGGGGGTCCTGATCAGGGGGTTCCACTGTGTATAATTGTGCGAGTTGTCCCCTTCTCTTTCAGAGTTGGTGTGGAAGGTAGCTCGCTACACGTCTGCTGCTCCCATCTACTTCACTGAGTGTGATGAGTACGTGGACGGTGGCATGCTGGCCAACAACCCTTCCTGTGATGCCCTCACCAAGATCCAGGTAGACTGTGTGGCTATGTTGAAAAATGTGTACAGCACACTAGCCAAGAACCAATAGAAAAGACTGTACATGGAAATACACGTGTTTAGCACACTAGCCAAGAAAGAAAAGTAGGAAACCCAAAACCCTAACCTCAAATAATGCCTACACACATGACATGCAACACACGACATACATAGGCTTGACCGGGGTGGTGTGTTAAACATGTACATTGTACATGTACCAAATACTGATAGCACTCTCTTGTTCAACTATACATTAGTTTTGCTTTACTCACAGAAGTCCCAGCAACACAGAGGTGGCAAACTGTCTCGTGTGGTGTCAGTTGGCTGTGGTATATACCCTCCTAGTCCCATTGGACACACTGATGTACCGTCCCTCAAGAATTTGTGGAAAGCTCCGTCAAATTTCAAGAGCCTTCTTCTCCTGTTTTTTACTGCAGTAAGAGACACATTGTTTGTGAGCTCATATCTAGACACAGATTAATAGGTTGTGAAGTAGCCACACATATATAGCTCACTCGACATCATGCATTACATCATCCTTACATCATACCCGAAGCAATTAAGGCATATAATGGCTCAGAATGCATGAAAAATGTCTGGATACTTGTGAGATGGAAGAAAATGTCCTAATTTATCAGAGTGTCCTGATATTAGTTTTATCACAAAGTTGTCCTGTTAATTACAGGTGTCCTAATTGAAGGAAGTCCTGAATGGTGGATTGATTTTATTGTAAGAAACACTCTACCATCTCCCTCCCTCTGTAGTTGAATGGATCAGAACGTACCTCTGATAACTGTCAGAGTTACTGTGAGCAGCAGACACCTCCCATACAGTACTTCAGGTGTGTGTGTGCGTGTGTGTGTGTGTGTGTGCGTGTGTGCGTGCGTGCGTGTGTGCGTGCGTGCGTGCATGCGTGCATGCATGCGTGCGTGCATGTGTGTGTGTTGAGTGAGCACTTATTTCTTGTGTTTGAAGTATCATGACAGATTAACTTCCTTTCCATTTTTCCCTCCTCCCTCCTTTTGTCTCCCCCTCCCTCTCTCACACACTTCTGTCTCTCTTTCTCTCCCTTTTTTTCTTCTCCTTCCTTTCTTCCTCCCTCTCCCTTCTTTATCCCTAATTCCTCTGTTCCTTTCTCCCTCTCTCTCTCTCTCTCACACACACACCTCTCCCTCTCTCTCTCTCTCTCTCTCTCTCTCTCTCTCTCTCTCTCTCTCTCTCTCTCTCTCTCTCTCTCTCTCTCTCTTCTCTCTCTCTTGCTCCCCCCCCCCACTAGATTCAATCCTCCTCTTCCTGAGACCATTGAGCCCATAGAGACAGATGGTGCCAAGCTCTGTGATCTGGTCATCAAAGCCAAACAGCTCCTCCAAAACCATGACACAGAACTGGACCTCCTAGTGCAACACTTTTACTATACTGCAGTTAAGAGCAGACAAGTAAAGACTGTCCACTGATCTTAGTGATGCACAGCAGTGGGTGTTATAATTGGTATATATGGTCTACCCCGTTCAATGCAGTGTAATTATATTTTTATTAAATATACATGTCTTCGTAAAATATTTTGTATGCCGAACAATTTCTTCAATACTCAATTCTTCATAGTTTATACTTTGTATAATAATTAGTGAGAAAATATTGAACAGTGTTGGGATGGCAGTGCCAAAACCAAGGAAATGTGATGCAGGCAAGGCAGCTATATAGAGCATGCATGGAACAATAACATGTCATTGCAATTGTATAATCCATATACCTTCTTGCCGGCCTGTAATGCGCCTCTGCCACGATCAGTGTCGCCCAAGACGCTTACTATAGCAACTGCCTTCTATATACAGCTCGCTATAATTGTGACCATGCAAGCATAAAGCCGCAAAAGTATATAATTTTCACCACGAGCAAAAATAGTTCACACTTTCTCATTTATACCCCATACAAACAAACAAAGCACACGTTTTATTGTTGTGACGCGCCTCGCTATAACTTTATGCGCCTGGGAAGTGCGCATGAGCATTAGGTGCCATACGTGCGCACGCGCGTTGTGCCTAGCGCATTAGCGCGAGGCAGCTAATCCGGATGCGTGCTTACGTACGTGGTGTCACACTTTAGGAATGTTATTAGTCACGCTCAACTATCGCTTCTCACGCTAACTTCCGCAAGTACGACGACGTTAGTACGCCAGACATAATGCGCATGTGCATTCCTATGTGATAACAATCATGTGTACAGTAAATGTTTTATAAAGGACACATCCGGTGAAAGGTTGGTAATTATATGTAGTTCGCGCTTTTGAAGGATTTGTGTTAATCACAGGAGTTAGGTGCAACGGCAGCCTTAGCTTCATCCAATGATGGTCGAAGCTTTTCGATATATCTGTATTGCTAACCCGTTGAACGTAAATATTGTCAATCAGCGGCCAAATGGCGGTTACGTATACTCGGTCATCCAAGAAGTGGAGGAGTACCAAGAATTGAGAGAACAGATCGTTTAATTCGCCATAAACGGGGAGTGGACTAGAGATCAGTATAGATGAGTGGATATTCGCCATATAGAGCTCAGAGATGTGTGGAAACCTGAGTCACTGCAACATTCTTTGGGATTAATTGAACGAGGGGAAGGATTACAGCCTCAAAGGTGTCGCTCGCTACTGCTAGAAGTAAGACTATGTTACTGTGAGCAGCAGACACCTCCCATACAGTACTTCAGGTGTGTGTGTGTGTGTGTGTGTGTGTGTGTGTGTGTGTGTGTGTGTGTGTGTGTGTGTGTGTGTGTGTGTGTGTGTGTGTGTGTGTGTGTGTGTGTGTGTGTGTGTGTGTGTGTGTGTGTGTGTGTGTGTGTGTGTGTGTGTGTGTGTGTGTGTGTGTGTGTGTGTGTGTGTGTGTGTGTATTAACCGCCTTTCCTTTTCTCCCTCCTCCTTGCTCCTTCCTCCTCTCTCTCCCTCCCTTTCTCTCTCTATCTCCCTCTCCCTCATTCCATCTCCCTCTCTCACACACATCTTTGTCTCTCTTCCTCTCTCACACACATCTTTGTCTCTCTTCCTCTCTCACACACATCTTTGTCTCTCTTCCTCTCTCTTTTGCTTCTTCTTCCTCCCTCTTCTCTTTTATCTCCCTCTTTCCAATTCCTCTGTTCCTTTCTCCTCCTCTCTCTCACACACACCTCTCCCTCTCCTCCCCCTAGATTCAACCCTCCTCTTCCTGAAACCATTGAGCCCATAGAGACAGATGGTGCCAAGCTCTGTGATCTGGTCATCAAAGCCAAACAGCTCCTCCAAAACCACGACACAGAACTGGACTCCTAGTGCAACACTTTTACTATACTGCAGTTAAGAGCAGACAAGTAAAGAGACTGTTCACTCATCTTAGTGATTCATAGCAGTGTGTGATATATTATTTTTGCAGTATGATAAATATAATAATGATCTATCAATGTAATAATCGTTATATAAAAGTTTTATGGTACATGTAGTACTATAGTACCTTCAAGCAGGTGTAGCAGTCATCCTGTTGCTTAGCATTGGCACCACACACCTTCAGCCAGTCCTTGAATGCAATTGTTCTCTAATCATGAAGAAACTGTCCTAGGATAACATCTTATCAGTTTGCTATCCAATAAACCAATGTTAGTCTCTCTCTCCCTCCCTCCCTCCCTCCCTTCTACGGGCCTGGTACAAATATTGATGCATCGAGAGTCAATACTTCTTTTGAAAACCCACTACTTGTTTCAAATATATTCCATCCATAACCATTCCTCGAATGTGCTTTGGTTCTAAAGAAGCCTAGTGAAATATTGTTTAAAGACACCTGGATCTCATCTCCAAGTCCATCATTTGAGTAGGTTACATTTATCAATTGAATGGAACAGGAATTCTCATCTTGATCAAAACTTAATTGATACAAAATAGAACCATTTTCCATTAAGAATGCAGTCAGTCCCCCTGATGCACGACTACGTTGCATCGTACTCGTTTCAATATTTATTCCATGTTCGGCTTCAAGAGTAAGAGTACATGTGTACAAACAGCTCACACCTCTTATTAGTAAGATTAATGCAGTGAACGTCAGCGGCAACCACAACTGTCCCATCATTTCTAAGTATTAGAGAGTTATAGTTAATTTCTTAATATGTAGGGAGTATATAAGGATGGCGCAGATACGCCCATAATCTTATTAACCTCCGCCGCTCATGCGCAGAAAGGTTACAGTGCTACGGCTATCTTTAGGCTCTTTTTGATGGCGTGAAAAACTAATATGCAAGTGACACTACAGCAAATGTGTTTTCTGGCTAATAGATAAATCATGTAATTGGCCGCCCGCCACGGCACTATTGGAGACCATCCCACTGTATATTATCATAGGCGTCGCACCCGGGGGGTTAGGGGGCCATGGCCCCCACTTTTTAGTCCTTGGAGTAGGCGTGGTCAAGTATTTAGCGCTGTTGTCGATCCATATCGCGATCGCGTAGGTATACTTGCGTGTATAAGGTTTCGAGTGTGGTCGACCGTCTTGCCAAAGCATATGTACATAAGAGCATGCCCACAATGCATATTTAACATGGATTTTACATGCAAGAGAATTGTCTAGATTACAAAACAGTGGAGTAACCAGCAGCGTTGCGCATTTTGCGCGTACGTATAAAGATGGTAGTTAACCAGCAGCGTTGCGCATTTTGCGCGTACGTATAAAGATGGTAGAACTATTGCTACCTCAAAGTGCTCTGTTGTAGAACAAGCCGACATTATTGACAAGTTTACCTCTGGAAACCATCTGAAATTGAACTCATCAAAAACAGAGATCATTAGGATCGCCTATTGCCATCCACAGGACGATTTCATCTCTCTGTTTTCTTCCAATATTGATATTGTTACCGAGGGGAAGTGTCTTGGAACATGGTGGAAGTACAATCTCTCGGCCATACGATCTGTCCAAGAAAATATTGTAAAAGCAAGAAGAGCCTTTTTCGCTTTTGGGAAGATTGATGCATTCCAAGGGCATCTGAATCCACTATCAGCTGTGAACATCTTTGAGACATGTGTAATCCCTGTGTTGCTGTATGGTTGTGATACGTGGCTGTTGGACTCTTCTACTATCTCACTACTGGAACAATTCCAATATGAAATTGGTCGCAGGATTCTGAAAGTACAGAAAAATACCTCAGGCAAAGTTGTGCGATTATGCCTAAATCCTCCATCTATGGCTTGTCGCATCCTAATCAGAAAGCTAACTTTTCTGGGCAAGCTGCTAAGGGCTGACAATTCCACCATAAGCTCTACCCTATTTACAGCACAGGCTATTGTGGACCCCTTTAACATCTCAATTATCCAGCAGTGTAAAATGTTAGAAGCTTCCCTTAACATTCATGTCTTAGACGAATGTCTTAAATGTCCGGAGACTGCCTCTATGCTTGTGAAGAGCGAGAAACAGAGCATCTTAGAGTCTGATATGTCCAGCCTAATTGCCTCTGCATTGGACCATGACTCTGCCCACCTTACAGCTACGGTGGCTGCACAGATCTCTTGGAACAAATTATGGGACATAGCTCTGGATAGAGGCACCCATGGTACCTCTCAATTGCAGCGTATTGTTTGCCACCTCTCCCGACATATTTATTGTGGATATACCTGTTCCCTGTGCAATTTACCTATAGACCAAGGCACCACATGGTTGGCCCATCTCTGCACTCATCATTCTGTCACATTAAGATCAATCCAGCTCTCCCAAAACAATATTATTGACCTTCTGGCTAGTGAGGATGACCAGATCTTCAACATTCACTTCCCTAAATAATTATTTTATTTTTTTTATACTGTCTTGTATACGTAACTTATTTTCTTTCTCTGTGTATATGCTCTCTGAGCCAAGAATAATACCTTTGAACCTTTGGTAGTACATCGGTATATATACCCGAGATGCGTTAAGGAGCGTGGCCGGAAATTTATCGCGCCAACCCCCCGGAGCCTATGATTATCAGTGGCGGATCTAGGATTTTGCAAAGGGGGTAGCATGTCGCGCGAGTTTTGAAGCCACACCCAGTTAATTATATGCACGCGCGCGCGAATGCGGAGTTACGTCCGCGTACGTACACGTAAACCTTGTTGTCACCCCTGCCCAGTTTCAGTTATAGAGTAAAGGGTACTAAAGTTTGACATGTAAGTAAAGAGTTGAGAGATGGAAATCCCTTAATTGCTGCGTATATAGACGCTAGGCATTCGTAAATTTATAGCGTGCTTGCGCTAACGCATGCTCGTGCGCGACAAACGCATGAAATCTACAGTAAGTCAGCTGCGCGTGTTCGTAATATGTAAGCTATTATTAGAGAGTCGGTAGACTCTCTATGTAGGGATGGCGCCGACAGGACACGCCCATTTTCCAAAATAGAATGGCTCAGAACTCCCAAACGCGGCAGTTACAAACCCTTTTAGATACATACACGTACTCTACGAGTGATTCTGTACCCGCTAAGACCCTCAAAGTACATAAAATACACAGCTACAATGACTTACGGAATTTGCCACACCCCCCTTTTTGGATATTTTTGTTCATCATCTTCTTCTTCTTCTTCTTCTTCTAATTCAGTTGAACTGGCCTACCGCAAAAGCGGCACAAGTACTGTCCTTGGTTTTTACATGAAACGACTCCTTTCCCTTGCGTGCGTGATCCTTGACCAAGAGAATCTTCGTAACTTTACTCACAACTGTATAATCGCAAATTTTCCTTATTTGTCGGAAGCCATTTTCTGTGTGGTCACGTGCATTTCACGTTTCATAGAAAGGTGGGGCTCAAGCGCGCGCAGGTCCGCGGGAGTAGAAGCGGGTGGGGCTCGTGCGAACTCCACGTACAGAAATGGACACTGTAGGTACCCAAGAAAAACTAGTGAAACAAGTGTAAAAAGCATTTCATTAAAAATGTTAAAGGATGTAGGGATGGTAGTGCCAAAAATTAAAGAAACAAGATTGTAATAACCCGAGTGGTGCACAGTATTATGATATGACCATAGACGTATATAGTTTGGAGTTCAGAGTTCACGCTACCACAAAGATGAATTACAATTCATGTATGCAGAGAAGGGATAATTGCATGCAACAATAACAACATGCGTAACCCCTCCCTACATTTTATTTCGTGGGGTTACGCATGTTGTTATTGTTGCATGCAATTATCCCTTCTCTGCATACATGAATTGTAATTCATCTTTGTGGTAGCGTGAACTCTGAACTCCAAACTATATACGTCTATGGTCATATCATATTACTGTGCACCACTCGGGTTATTACAATCTTGTTTCTTTAATTTTTGGCACTACCATCCCTACATCCTTTAACATTTTTAATGAAATGCTTTTTACACTTTATATATAGTCGCAGCAAAAGGTGGTTTCAGTGGAAACCTCTGAAACCCCCCTAGATCCTCCACTGATTATGATATGATGGATAGCCGTATTCATTCTCAAGTGAGTTATGCAGCAATAGGATGTATACAACTGAAAGTACAACAGACATGAAAGTAATTAATTTTAGTGTAGACTATCTCTAACTGAAAGATGGGTTTATAGGATTACAAATTTAGCTACTAGGCATAATTTATTACATGTATATAGCTCAGTTTACTGCACATGCTGTCTTTCAACTGATATTAAGCGGTTGGCTAATACACACTTCTCCAAATCTTCATACTCCACAGGAATACATCAATAAAACTTTTGTCATTTACAACCTTTTGCAGAAGTTACGCATGGGTTCCTCTATATTTTTTGACCTTTTTACTACATTGAAATATTGACACAACTTCCACTGGCTATAGTGTGTCTACGCCCTCAATACTAAAAGTCTCTTTTGATACTTACCAGATATAATATAGAAATCGTCAATGGCAGTGGTGCTTTCTTGAGTATTAGTAGCTATACACAATATTTGTGGACACACCCAGGCCCGAATGTTGTCTCTAAAAAACTAAAACTCTGAAGTCTCTTTTATATAGGAAATCAGATCTATATCTACGTATATAGTCCTACCAATCATATTCACTATAATATTCACTATTATAATACTCACTATAATATTCACTATAATATTTACTATAATGTTCACTATACTATTCACTATAATATTCACTATAATATTCACTATAATATTCACTATAATGTTCACTATAATATTCACTATAATATTAACTACAATATTCACTATAATTTTCACTATAATATTCACTAGAATATTCACCATAATATTCACTATAATATTCACTATAATATTCACTATAATGTTCACTATAATATTCACTATAATATTCACTATAATATTGTTCACTATAATATTCACTATAATGTTCACTATAATATTCACTATAATATTCACTATAATGTTCACTATAATTTTCACTATAATGTTCACTACAATATTCACTACAATATTCACTATAATATTTATAATATTCACTATAGTATTATGACGCACTATGCATGCAGGCATGAAAACATAAAATTAGAGGATGATTTGTAAACAAGTACGTCACATAGACGTAGCATTACGTCTAATAGTGTGTGCACGTCATAAATTAATATTATAGTGAACATGATCAATATAGGAGATACAGATCTGGTTTTCTATGTAAGAGAGACTTGTATTGCTGAGTTTTAGTTTTTTAGAGGTAATATTCTGGGCTGAGTGTGTCCACAAAGTCATTTTATGTTTTCATATCTGCATGTACCTTTAAGCAATAGTCTGTTAACGTTGTGTATGTTATTTTAGGCCTTTTCCTTCCTTGATGTCCTGTGCTCTACAATTAGTAACCATCAATCCCTGCATTATCCTGAATGCTGCACCTTGTTTCTGTGATTTTTACTATTACCATCCCAGCCTACAATTATTCAACAGGTTTTTTTATTCTAGTTCAGTAGTTTTATTCCTCTCTATATACAAAGCAAAAAATCTCATATACAGAGAAAATGGTGGGCAAATCATATATTAACATCCTTGAGGCTCAACCATTTTTATTCCAACTCTAAATATTTAATTACAAATGATTCTGCTGGCCAAGTTAATTTGCTATTGAGAATATCACGTTTTAAGAAGCTGTTAATTATTTTACAAATTATGCCGTTATTAGCCGAGAAACAAAGAAGGAACTCTTATAACCTCAACAAACTGAACAATAGCTACACATGAGACACACATGGAAAAACATGTGTATAGCACACTAGCTAAGAAGCAATAGAAAGAAAGAAAGAAACCCAGACATGTACAACACACATCATACATGCACCCACTGTGTGAAGCATTGCCTGAGCCAAACGATGAGGGTGATATACTTAGTTGCATCCACTCTATGGTAGAAATGAACTGTTTATGGTAGTTTTAATTGAAATCTATCGCATCTTCACACCTCATCTTAACCTATGAATTATAATAGTCACTACCAGATAAATATTCATTATCCATGGTAGTGGCAGATGGTACACTATATACCTTCCTTCCCATATACATCTCATCATTATAGTCACCTAGTAGCTACTGCATGAGATAAACAAACAGTCCCTCTACCACCCACTCTAAGTTATGCCTCATTATGCAACTGAGATGAAAACAATGTGCAATGTAGACAGGTAGCTCACATCTCTTTCATAGGAGAAGGAACAGAGTTGCGGGGGGGGGGGGGCTGGCCCACCCAATAATTACCCAGCTACTTATTTGAGTCAAGCATAATCCAATAGACAGTATAGTGAACTCTCCAATTGTAATGGACACTAACTTGGATGGGTCACACGGAGAGAGTGCACAAGGAGAAGAGCTGTAAGAAGTCTGTACCACTGTAGCTCAGCCTGGAGAACCTGTGAGATGTGGCCCTGTTATCCGATCCATGAAGAAGAAGGTTACTTGGAAACTGGACAGTGAGGCCACTCCTTAGTACTGTACTAAGTAGTCCATATTAGTGTGCCAGGTTGTGATGCATTTTTTTGGTTTATGTATGTAGCCTCCTCGAGGACGAGGTGCCTTGATGGGAGGCAATTGTAACGCATGCATACAGGATATGACGTCACTTTGATATGTGTATTCGTGCAATTGTATTGTTAGTCAGTTCAGTTCGGTACGTTCTCTCTCTCTCTTGTAATGTCATTGCATAAAGATAGTTACAGTAAAACCTCCGAAGAGAGGACGCTATGGGGACAGCCTTTTTGTCCTCTCTTCGGAGGTTGTCCTCTTTCGGAGAAAACTATTTTTTAACAACAAATATTTATGTGGGAAAGCATTTAAAATACAACACATTATTGTAAGAGGGTTGATAGCTAAATCTTATGTGGAGAGAATGAGGGTCATATATGTGAAGAATGGCGTGCTATTGGATACATACAGTAACATGTAGCATGTTAAAGTTAGATTGCTGTGATGTCGAATTCATTTCTCTCTAATCTGTGACATTACTACACGTCATCATTATGGTCATTAAACACGCGCGGACGCAAGCGCTATATACGCGCGCGGCAGGCGGCAGCTACCGAGTGGGGGTGCGGCCAACCTGTCCGCTTTGGGAGGCTAATTTATATTGCCGAAGTCCGTCGGGGGCAGCGAATGTGTCCGCTCTTCGGAGTTCGGAGGTGGCCGCTCTTCGGAGGCTCCAAATGTATTGGTATAATGGGACGTTCGAACGGGGGCAGTGTAACCGTCCGCTCTAGGGAGGGTGTCCGCTCTATAGAGCGTCCGTCTTCGGAGGTTTTACTGTATATTAAGCGAGCGCAGTCAGGTGCCAGGCGGTGGCGCACTCTCCTTTTTGCAAGCAGTACATCATGCAACATGTGCTATCCTTTCCAGAGACCATAGAAGATGCGATGTTCTTGTATGCGGAACTCACCTCATTGATGGAAGATCATGATTTCTCATGCAGGTGAAGTAGTGTGTGGCAGCTCTGTGGAACTTAGTTAAAACATGCAGAATTGAAATGGACATTACATATATTAATGTTCACCATCAATCGATCACAGTACAATTGTCATTTTGTGAGGGCAGCATAATATTATGAATGCATGTGAAACAGTCACAACGGGCTGGCTTGGAGTAGCTAAGTGATTTTGTTGGTGGTAATGGTGTGTTTTCTCGCTAGCTGTGTGTACTTGGCAATTGTTATGAAAGAAAAGCGGCAGTCTATACTTCGATGCACGCATATCTTTACTCGCTACCTTCTATATACCTTCGCTACTTCCGACACTGCGTTTTAGCTAAATACTCATATTGGGGAGTGGTCAATGAATGTGCGCATGCGTAATAAACAGCTCGTGGCTGAAATGGAAGTATAGATTCGAAGCATGGAAGGATAGCAGAATAGAAGGATAGTAGAAGACTGGAAGGATGGGATGGCCCTTCTCGGCCACCGTAATGCATAGTTCTATACTGTCGCTAGCACAGTTTGTGCTGGGAGCGGCTCACTTCTTAGGGAGAAGCTTTAGCAACTTACCGGAAATCACGCGACCGTTAATTAAACAGTGGCATTTCTTGCTCTTATGCATTTTCAATAAATCTCCGTATTCTGTCAATTGGCGATACGACTGATTTATAATGAGATGCATATGGGAATAAGGGTATGTAGTACGCCATCTGCCATTATGATCTACCTGGGTATACTGGTAGTGACTAGAAATATAGTAGCTACAGGGCTTGTGCATGTGACTTCCTCTGTGAGATAGTATTGTCACTTAGGACACACAGACATTATTCCCTATGGATATCCTACATATCTTTTGGGAGGTTGCAATTAGCTATGTTGCAACTTAGGTAACTACACCTAGTGGTTAAAAAAACAACCAAAAATCAGTGGTTCTTTTGACTAAAAGGTGTGGTTACTTAAGGTTGCAAGATATTCTTAAGATAATTATACAATGTCTCATGAGATGTGTAGGATACCTCTCTAGGAATCGCCTCTGTATGCTTCAAGAGACAGCAATTCTATTTGTGGTAGTACCTTATAATCACATACATAACCTACTGTACTGTAAATGTTGTGTTAAAACAACATGAAGGATTGACCACGTTACTCCATAATGCATTTAATATCCCTTGGGAACTCCATACATTCTTTAAGCACCAGCAGAGGATATAGTGACACATTTAGAATGTGGTATAACTGAGATAACAACACACACTAGCCAAAACAAGAATGTAGTTTTGTAGCGATGAATGATGAAGTTACTACAGAGTTTCAGTGGCAGATGGTGCACGACATAACTTACATTCTTTTCCATAATGGTCTCATCATATATGCACCTGCACCCACTCTAAAGTAAATTCCTAATGCCACTATATATTACGCAAGTAAGGTAACAATGAATTTTTTGCAGGTGTTAAGTTTCATCAGTTGCATTTTCTCTGAGATCAGCACTGATTCTCTCGCAGTATGTATTACTAACCTTTAATTACTCCTCAAAAATCCAAAGGCTGGAGTTATATTATTAGTTCTGTAGGCCACTGCTTCTAGAATTGGATATCCTAACTAGCTGAATGCAGTGCATTTTTGCCTAGCAGAGTGTGCCCACTCAGTTGTGATAAGAGGTTGATTTGATCATGAAAATGTAAGTGTACACATAAAATTATAACTCACATACACTGTCACAACTAGGCAGGGTCACTTCTCTTGCCAATTAGTAATATATACTATGAGAGAGTCACAGAATCTCGGGTAAGATGCAACTGAAAATACGACTCTCATGGATACAAATTATGCAGAAAGTGTGTTGATCATTTGGCCAGCCACTCAAATGCCTTCACTCTCCTATGTATGTCAGTGTAAGGATACGGTCCTGTTACCATCCACTATGAAGTAATACTTCACAACTAGGTTTGTCTAAATGGCGATGATTTCCACATGATTTGTAGTACAGCTTGTAGCTTAACATCCGTCTATACCCCACAGAAATGTCATTCATTTTGGTAGTTCCAGGTGATGCATTACATACCTTACATTCCTTACCATATGTATTTTTCTTAGAGAACTTACTACATATTCACATAATGAGGTGTAAATTTACCGTGTAAATTTATCATATATTATTGGTGGCTGAGAAGGAACTTGGGCATATGGAAAGCAAAGTCCTATATACTTCTGACCTTAACTGATGATTTTTATAGTATATTTAGCATATATAGCCATCACTGTATCTACTAAAATATTCTGCTATTATAAAACTATGCATATAGCTGTATGCATGCACAAAATATAAAAACACAAGTATAAAATTACAATGGTCCCGTCATTTTTTTCATTTTATTCAAATGTGGGAGGGATCTTTCACAGGTGATACTAGCAGCATTAAAGAGAAATTCAGCACTTTGAATTATGGACGTATATGATGATGGATGGTTATATATCGAATTACTTGTAATTTCTCGCTCTCTTGAAAGTGATTCTATCAATATATTAAGAGTGTCAAGCTCTGATAACATAGTAGATGAAACTGTGTGCAAATAATTCATGTCGGTAGAAAAATTTCTAAATACTCTCTCTCCTTCTTCGTAATGAGGTATACAGATAGAAAGTGCGATAGTTGAAAGAGCAGTTCCAGCAAGTGCTACTGTTCCTAAGCTAGGTGTTAAACTTCCAGCAAAAGCAAGCGTTACAACTACTACACAAAAACCAGTACCAACAACTCTGATAATAGTCTTCTTTGTTCTGGCTTCTTCTGCTTTAATTTTGCAAAGGTCAGCAACAGTTGAGGACTGTGATTGAACCGCTTTGCATTCCTTTTTGGCTTCTTCATAAGCCTCCATGGCCTGTGAAATACGACATTTGAGCACCGCAAGAAAATCTAGCAGTGGTAGGTAATTGTGTTTCCTTAGACCTGCAATGATATCTTCGCTTGCTTTCTTGCAATAATGGAAAATATTGTCAACAATAATAATGTATTTGTACACTTTCTTAGTAGCACAGTCAAATTCTGTTATGAAGCCTTGGATTTCTCTTTCTTTTTTTATTGCATCGAATTTTGAGGAATTCAACGTGCTTAGTAGACGATTAAATAGTGATTCAGCCTCGGTTATCAATTTTTCAAGGTTCTTTGATACGCGAATGCAACTCTCCGTGAGTTTTTCAAAATCCGTCTTATCAAACTCCAGAGTTTCAGCCATCTCTTACGCTTTAATTTCTATATTTGCCTTTACATTCTCTCGGAGTATAGCTCTTCTTTCCACTCCAGCGGGAGCGAGCAAACCCAGTCGTGCAACCGTTATTTTTAAGCCATAGGTATAACCAATCTACGCATGCGCAATAATTACGTAACGGCCAAGTGACACCTCACACGTAACACAGTGCATGTATGTGCAGTTAGGCCGCCCAAAAAATTTTAGGGCATGCAACAATAATAACAGGCGAAACCCCATAATAAAAAAGATGTAGTGGTTCCCCGCAAGGGGAGAGCGCGACGTGGCGGCGCTCCCGACCACTTTCTCCCGAGTGGCCTGCTGCGGCTCCTGTCCTTGTCTCCGGGACTTGCGCGACCGCGTGTGCTATACGGGATAGGCGATGTAAGGACAAAGGCTCGGTTGTGAGCAATACTTCTACTTCACCTAGGCAACGTTTAGGGATAGGCCATGCGCAGTGTGCAGTGATGCTGTGGAGAGATGGCTGGGGGTGAAATACATATTATTATGATGCAGAGTCAGTGTCTGTGGGGGTGAGGGGTGGGTCTGCACAGGAAGTATCTGTAGGGGACAGACTCGGAGAAAGGTCATAGGGGAAGAAAAGTTTTCCATAGGAAGAATTAAGGCCATTTGGTAGTAGAGTATGTAAGGTCCTAATCCAAGGCTCACAGTGCTCTATATAGTGGAACGAAGTCGTGCGATTTCCCAGCAAAGTGGCGGTATAGAGGGACCTGCCTCTTTGTTTCGGAAGCGTGCCGATGCATGCGGAAGCGCACCCTAAGGCTGTTGTAAGTTAGGCCTATGTACAGTTTCTCACATTTACTGCAGACAATGCAGTAAATGAGAGAGGTATATACCTGCACATGTGAAAGTTTCATGTAAAGTCCGCTGAAAATAAGAGGATACGTCTTCTTTCAGTCTTAGGGTGCACTTTGCAACGCTTATCAGCACATCGCACCATGCGTGAGTCTAGCCTGGGTATGGGTATGGGGGGTACCTGACCTGTTGGGGGACATGGAGCTCCTGGAAGTGCTGCTTTCACCAAGGAATCTGCAATGGATGTGTTCCTCTGGAGACAGAGCTGGGAATAAAGTGGAGAGAGTTGGATCATTGTGTATGGCGGTGTTTATCAGATGTGTAGTAAGGTGAGTAGGTAGTGATAAGTCTAGGTAGGTTTGAGGCAGGGCTAGGGCTAGGGCTAGGGCTAGGGCTGATGTTGAAAACTCTTAAGTCATATGTGATGTTCCTCTTAAGTCATATGTGATGTTCGTTCCTGTCCCGTTAAGTACGTTGACACAACTAGGTGGGCTCGCTCCGCTCGCCAATCACATCATTTTATTGTATTATTATTGAATACTTATTCTTGGTTTAATACTGCATGCATCTCTGATCCTTTGTTTATGATTGCAATAACCAATATAAAAACCTACAAGGATGATACAAAACAGGGAATAATTCAAACAAAGATAGTGTACAAAATACGCATTATAAAACAGGAGTGTCACAGTGCATAACCATATTCACTTCCTTCAATCTGGTCAGCCAGTACAGTGAATTCACAGTCCCTCAAAGTCTTTATCAATATCTGCCATGTACAGGGCTTCCCTTTCCCAATGAGCCACTCCTCCAAGATCTTTGTAACAATTCTTTTTGGTTTCCCTCGAAATTCTTCTTCAATGCTGTTCACTTCAGTGCCCGTCTTGTCATTGAGAAGGAATGTCCCAAATGCCTTGTACTCTACACCAACATGTTGAGGGATTTGGAGTTGAAGAAGCTCTGGTAGAGTTGGTACTTGATCTAAGGTGATGAGCAAACCAATGGTGATAACATATCAGATTATGACATTTATAGTTACATGTACCAATTTCTTTGGGATCCATTGAAGAGTGCTTCCCACTTGAAGGCTTGCTCTTTGGTGTGTCATCATTTCCCAGTACCACTGCATACATCAACAATGCAATGCAATGTGTATTACGATAAAAGTAAGAGGCAGTGCAGCTACTCACCATAAGAATTTGCCAGCCATATTTTTTGATCCTTGGTGAGAGGAAAGTATACATGGCTAGGTTTAAGAGAACACTTGAGAAAGCTCTGAGAATCATCAACAATTGCAGGATGTGGTATCATAGAACATCGGGAACTCTGCTCAGGACAAAGGTATGACACCTCAGGTACCTGCACATCATAGTGTAGTGTTTCCATTGCCTTCATGATTGCTGTAAAAAATGCATCTCGAACTTTGGGATATAATGTTATTGCATGTTTAGCTCCTACACTAGCTGGGAGCTCAAGAATAACCTCCAAGTAGGAGGAAATTGGATCAAGGAAAGTCAGTTTTCCAGGGAGACCCATCGGGACTTCAAATGTGAAACTATTCCTGGCCACCTGCACCACCTCACCACCCTCAGTCAGTAACTTCCAGCCAACATCACTCAGTAAAGAGGAGATTGTGCAGCAGTAGACACCAAACATTGGACTCTTCTTAGAAAAGTGGAGGATGAATGAAGAACGCAAATTACCTTCAGAAATCAGTGGTGATGGGTAAATGCTGCTCACTTCAAGGACACATGGCATAATAAACTCTTTTGGATGAACTGCAGAAACAACAAGCTGTGAAATCAGGATTTTCAAGAGGTGCTCAGGCTGAAAAATGTCTGGGATGTAGTGCTTGTTCATATCAGGTGAACCAAGAAACTGAAGGGACACAATACCTTGCTGAACAAATTTGCGCTGAGCCCCATTAAGTGCACTTTGTCCCTTCTTCAGCTTTAGGCTGTAAGAGACGAGCTCAGTGATCTTGTCAAGGATCACTTGTGAGCTGCCAAATATGACATTGGGCAGCACTTCATAGTAGGTAATGATATTCAGCTTTCGTAAGTAGGCGAGTGCAGCATTCAAGGAGGGGAGATCAAAGCCAAGTTTGTGGCCCATGAACTCGCATTCTTTGCGACTCAGAGCATACCGCTTTAGCTCCTCCATCAGCATGTGAAGGGCCACATCATAACCATGCCACTTCAGTGGCAGGTCTCTGGACTTAGCTCGAGAAAAACTCATCAGGGACTGCTTTAGTTGATCTACTTTCTCAAAGTCTTGTTTGTTTGGATTTCTGGCATTTATTCGGAATGTGATCTGCTTCAGGGATCCTCCACTGGTGATTACACTTTGCTGCATATTCTCAGGGAAGATTTCAGTGATGATAGCATGTAGTCGCTCATCCTTCTCATCTGGTGTCTCGGGGCAGCTATCTTTCTCGTCAAGAAATGTACCCACAAATGCGAGGTTTGGCATCTCCTCAATACCACATCGTGTGGCTTCTGACTGGATGACCTGTAGATCATGGCGGATCACCTGTTCATTAGTGTAGTGAGACTCATAGGGATCATTGGTCAGCATTCCCTCCTCATAGAAGGCCACCTCTCCATGGACTCCAAGATATTCATTGAGCTTGAAGACTGAAATCAGGCCGGAGAGCTCAGGTACAAAGATCGAGACAATGTCGTGGAACTGCGGCTGGCCTCCCGAGTCCACCAGGCGTATTGAATGAGACATTAGCATTTCCTTTAATTCTGTTGATTCACACATTAGCTCCCGGATTCCTAGTTGGAACTCAGTGAATAAACCCTCGATGTTATCTGGGTCATCACCTAGGATGGTTGTAAGGGATTTCTTGAAAATCTTGCTAATTGCAGATCTAAACCGACCAGCAAGTGCACTGATGTCGACTTTCTTTGAGGGTCGGAGTGACTTTGGTAGAGACCAGTAGGATACTTGTGAAGATATTTCATCTGCTGCAGTGGCTGAGCCCTGTGCACGTCCATCTTTCGTCTTCTTTTCTTCTTTCTCATTCTTCCAGCAGATAAACATCTGACTGCTGGTGTGTGCAATCATGCGAGAGAGACGCTCATAATTGACTCTCTGCCAATCAGCAGTGTATGTGGAGGTAGACACATCTCGAATGGGTGTCAGGTGGAGGGGCTCTGTGGCAACTGGGGTGCTGATGCGGATGAGGTCTTGCTGAGTTCCACAGAACATGGCAATGAGACTGGACTTGCCCGCCCCTCCTGGTCCATGGATCAGGAATTTATCATCACGGTGAGGTATGAAACCTTCTTGAAGGGCTGCTTGGAGGGCTATTTCAGTTGGATCTGTACACAGTTTGTAGGTAGATAGGGATTCAAATGTTAGTGTGAGAAGGTTACAAATTGTATTAGTCATTAAATGCTTAAAATACATCATCTACAGATACAAAAGTAGATGTTACTCTTAACCTGAGAGGGTAACCTTCAGGACACGACATACAGGGAATTTCTGGCCCATTCCAGTCTGGTTATAGACCAGTACATATTTATACAAATAGAGTCCTGTGGTGAACATGCATACTTATCCTCCCTACAGGAATAGACTTACAACCCCTTTGATGATTGGAAGAATATTCACCCCATTGTTTTAACTCTTTACCCGCGGAGGGCATATATATATGCATATACGGACACCCGCGTTCACGCGGAGGGCATATATATATGCACGCGAAACGTACACATCTGGAACCATCCTTACTTACCTACGGCAGCTGAGCTGTCCTCGCAGGCACTGCGTACGTAGTCATCAGTGTAAGTAGGGAGAGTCCCTAATAGTAATCGCGACTTGTTTACGCTTTGGCGGAATTTCAACGCAGCTGTTATTACCGCATGCGCAGCTGGCACGCGTGCATACACGTATCACAACTGAGCCCCTCCCATACTCAATTGCAATATGGCTAGAAGGCTAACAGTGAGTGAGGTTGTAAGTGAACTAGATGACAGTGAATTTGAGGGAGAGAATGACAGCAGTGATGATGATTTTGAGGGGTATATTGATGGAGATATGTTTGATGAGTATGATGAAGAGAGTATTGAAGGAGAGCTGAATGTAGGAAGAGAAGAGATTGTAGAAAGTGTGGGAGAGGAGGATGAGAGAGTAGATGACAGAGTGGAAGAGGACTATGAACTTGAAGGTGAACAGAGCGGACAAGACGATGAGATGCAAGTAGTGGGACCATCTGTTCCTGAATACACATTAGAGCCAGGTTGCACTCCACTCGTTTCCAGTGACCATCCAATTGATTACTTTGGTCTAATGGTAGATGATGGCATGCTTCAACATGTAGTAGATCAGACAAATCTTAGTGCTGATCAATACCTTGCATCCCATGACCTGGCACCACACTCAAGGATCTGCCGTTGGAGGAAGACAAGCCATGATATCACTGAGCTCAAGAGGTTCCTGGTCCTAGTTCTCGTCATGGGACTTGTTCGTCTGCCCCAAATAGAGCACCACTGGTGTGTATCCTGGCCATACTGTTCTCCTGCATTCTCGAGTGTAAGACAAATATTTGTACATGCACTACTAAATAAAATACCTTGTAAAACATATAATGTGCACTACATACACACATATGTACCTTATGCACATGTCCTATATACACTTCAGGTTATGAAACGTGACCGGTTTTCTCTTCTAATGAAGTTCTTGCATTTGAATGACAATGAACAGTACATCCGGAAAGGGCAACCTGGTCACGATCCCTTGTACAAACTCCGTCCATTCCTTCAACCTCTCCTCACAAACTTTCAACATCACTACACACTGCACAGGGAAGTTTCAGTCGATGAAACAATGATCGGCTTCAAGGGGCGCCTAGGGTTTCTACAGTATATGCCGAAAAAACCTACGAAATGGGGACTGAAAGCCTTTGTGCTGTCGGATGCACACAGTGGTTACATATACAACTGGAATTTGTACACAGGTAGATCAAACTCTGCACATGTAATAGTTGGAAAGTGCAGACAGGTATGTATGGGCTCATACACACCTGTCTGTGCTTTTCAACTACTATGTACATGTACAAGGTACATGTACACGTACGAGTAAGTGTACATGGAATGTTGACCAATCTTTCTCTAGTTGTAGAACACAGACTTACACTATGATCCATACACATGTATAGCCAATGGATGTCAAAAATATGTATATGTGTATTACATCTATATTCAGGAAAAGATGAAACATTGGCCACTGATCATGGAGTAACACATGCTGTAGTGATGAGACTTGTTGATCCCATCAAACAACGTGGCCATCATGTCTACCTAGACAACTATTACACGTCCCCACGGCTATTTTCTGACCTCAACACAAATGGATTTGGAGCTTGTGGAACTGTACGGCTTGATCGTCGTGGGTTACCACCATCCATGAAATCCATGAAAAAAAACATGAGAAAGGGAGAAAAGAGATGTCTTCAAGTAGACGATACCACTACTGCAATTCAGTGGAAGGATAAGAGGGTTGTATCCATGCTGACGACAATACACAGTGATGACATTGTCGTAGTACAGAGGCGGTCCAGGTTTGCACCCTCTGGAAGGGAAGAAATAGAGAAGCCACTATCTATTACTGAATACAATAAGTATATGGGAGGAGTCGATCGAGCTGATCAACTCCTCTCCTACTATGGGTACAGTCATCGCACCATCAAGTGGTGGAAGCGAGCATTCTTCTTTTTATTCGATATGGCAGTGGTGAATGCTTACCTGCTCTATGTTGATAGGCATCCTAATAAGCGAGGGAGACTATCATATGAACAGTTCCGGATCACCCTCGCAAAGGAACTGTTAGAGAGTGCTGGCATTTCAGTTGACCAGAATAGTGAACAGTCAACACCTGGTCCACATCCAACTCCTCGTCACCCAGCTGCACGTTTACAAGAACGGCATTTTCCCACAAATATTGGACGAACTCAGTCTGACCGTCCAATACAAATGGACTGCCATGTCTGCAGCAGGAGACGTGGAAGAGGGAGAAAGACCACTACCTACAAGTGTAGGGAGTGCAACCTACCAATGTGTGTCGTCCCTTGTTTTGAACTATGGCACACAAAGGCTGACCCACAGCGCTACCTTTAACCCTGCATCATCACCCTGAAACATCGCACATAGGTGTTATCACTTCATAACATTCATCTAGTAAATACCCCCCTCACAGTAGTAAATGCTTATCCGCCCAATATCATGGGTACTAGCACACAGAACATCATATAAAGATAGATTTATACTTACCTAGGGAATGGGAACTTTATCCACCAACGAAGCTCCTGCCCTCTAAGGAGCGATGCGGCCGCCATGAACCGATGCGTCCGAGTAGCGTACAGGTGGGCGTGACTCGAGGAAAAACGCGGTATATTGACTCAATGGTAGGTCTACTATACCTCTGGCATATTTATAAAGCCTGTCCCAGTATACAACAGGAGTTTTAGGCCTCCATTTTCTCCGCAGTTCTCACTAGACCAAATATACGTAACACATCCAAATATACGTAACACGTGTAGCGGAGAGCAATTATTACGTATATTGCGGCGCGCGCTTAAAGAGTTAAATAGCATTGTAATATCACTATAGTGTGATTGGTAAATACACGGGGTCTAAGTCCCAGTAAATGTTGATTAAAGTGTAGGACTTTTCAATCCCAGACACATTTGTTGCTCGGTCATGTTCATATCAATGACCAACAAGATACTCCTATGTAGAGGTACAGATGTAGTTGGAGTCTTATATTGTAAATTATGTCTTGTGCCCTTAATTGGATGTATGTACATGTATACAAACACACCATCCAACTCACCACTCAGAATCTCAGATTTTATCTTGGTACATCTGCCATACACATTAACTACTCCAAACAGTGACTTGTGTACAGGAAGTCTTGTAGCAACTTTGGCAGAATGTTTTTCATCTAAATACAGATGAAGTTCTCCATTGGGTTGTAGTAAGAGTCCGATTTTATTGCCAAATTTAAAGTTCCTAAGACTTGGGAGGTGAGAATAGTCAGTAGTTGAGTAGTTGTGGTAGAAAGTATTGCCAAAGTAGTACCATTCATTGCTACTAGCATCAATGATAGGGGAAGAAGGCACTTCATCAGGTACAGTAGTAGTCACACCAACCGCCTGTGTGAAATAAGCAACCCCCAAACTAATCATATAAGGAATTATACACGATGTTTGAAGATTATACATGTACAGAGGTATAGGTGTACACATGTACAACTTGACAATATATCATTGTGTAAGTACTGTACTTTACATACACATATGTATACATATGTGGTTGTAAAAGCGGAAATCAGATCTGATTAGATTGTATACTTTTGATAACTTTTGAGTGTACATCTCATTGCTTCTGAAAATACTTCAGTATCTCGTGTACTAATATGCTGGATTCGCAAGATAGATACACTGAAAATAATGTTCTTTTATTAGGTGTTTCTCATCCCCACCTGCACGAGATTTTCCTGCTTGCATATCGAGCTAAAATTATGGGGTGTGTCCAAATTATACTGCTAAGGGTCTAGTGGTATAAGTCTTGAATCATTCAGGGTTTAATAACTGCGATCAAGCAGGCTTTGTTAGCCTCATTCCCAGGCGGCAATGGCTACTCTTCGCACATGTGCAAGAATTCCTCACAACTAATTAAAATCAGGTACCCGCCCACTGCATTAAATCAGAAGGATGAGAAACTATGAATTTACTCATGTGGCCTTATTGTGCACAAGTCTTAAATACAGGTAAGGGTGGAAATAGGAAATGAGGTAAGGAAAGGAAATTATAACAAGTCACAAAATGCACATACATACTCTTGATGTCTTTACATGTAAAATGCATGCTCAAGACTATTAATTAATGCTTTATGTACAAATAAAAATGTTGGCAATGTATACCCTCAGGCATTACAGGAAACGGAGTACACTATCCACTCACCAGTCCACCAAGCCACTTCCTAGTGGTACTGAGTATTGTAGTCTGCCACACTTGACCTAGTGGCAGTGGATTTGTGGTGTATGCGACACAATCGAAGGATTCTTCAGGTCGTACTCTCTCGACGACGGAGTTGTCTCCAGAGAATTTTGCTCTCTCTCCACACTTCTTAGTATTAAGAACGAAGGGTCCTGGGACCCATTCTGACAAAACTGTAGGCACGATCGCCATTAAAAGCATCACGTGATCGCATAAATTGCTGACGTTGCCAAAAACGATTATCCTTGCATAAAACGGTCAACTTGCAGGCCCGTAGGAGTGCAAATTAAACCAGTACGGCCACTGAGTAGGTAGTGCGCATGCATAGCGCGTGTAGGTCCTACGGCCTTGACTTGGTGGAACTTCCTGTCTTCTCTCAAAGAGGGCTAAGCAATTTGTGTTTGTATGTTGATAGTATCATCTTATATTGAACACCTTTACACGCCGTGTACAGAAGGGAACGTTTTGGCACTAGTAGTCAGCCTTTCAGCTATGGTGTGTCTATTCACTGCCTCTATAGTCTATTTCGACATTCTACTACTATTACAAATTCTACCAATGGGTACCAACTGCGAAATGTGCACCCCATATGCTGGCTTTGAAGGGATGTTGCTAGTCATGTGAGGGAAATTGACAATAGTAAAGTTAAAACTATTCCGCTTATCAAAAACCGCTGTGAAGTACATTGTTTGTTTTGTATTTCCCATTAGCAAATACGTATATCTAAGTAAGACAGTGTTGTATGACAGTCTGTAGTCTTCTTGAGTTCAAGCTCTGGTGGATAGATGTCATTTATTGTATCTTCAAATCCACTCTTATTTAACGCTAGCAAATCATCAATGTTCCTCATTGTATGAGTGCATTTTTTAGCTAATGTTAAGTTGTTCCTGATGAGGTTTTTCATGTACCTATATTCGTAATAGAACAAGAAGAGGTTTGCCAGCAATGGTGCACAATCAGTGCCTATCAGAATGCCCACACACTGTCTGTAAACTCTATTACCTACATGTATATATTATTGATAGGTATTTCACAAGTTCAACAAGCTTATCCTCGGTTATGCTGCATTTATAAGAGGCTCTAGATGTGACGTCTGACCAGTATAAGCATGACCTTTAGTGTCAACAACTAGAAAAATGTTATCACGTACTTTATATGGTTCTTTAATCAATGCTTCTAGAAGAGATGTAGCTATGTGGAATGCTTGAATAGAGCGTGGAAAAATGAAAACTGTCTAAATGCCTAGCAGTAGAGAAATAATTTAATGTAGAGAGAACCTGCTGTGACATCTATAATCCAGAAGCAGTTTATCCCTGTCCTATAGTATATGCCGGCACAATATTGCTGAAAATGACAAGGTGATCTTCGATAGGCAGGTAGTAAGCAGCTTTGATAAAGGTTTTGCGCTACACTTATTGGAAGCAGCAATAAAACGTGTTCCATAAGTAACCTGATAACCTGAGTGGTGCACAGTGAACAACTGATATGATGTGACCATACACAACTTATGTATGTTTGGAAATGATTAAAAACCACATGGAAATTATGCATGGACAACAATGACAGACTAACAACGTAACATAGAGTTTGGAGTTCAGAGTTCACACTACCACCAAGATGAATTTTCATGCATGTATGCAAACAAGGGATAATTGCATGCAACAATAACAACATGCGTAACCCCTCCCTACATTTTATTTCGTGGGGTTACGCATGTTGTTATTGTTGCATGCACAATTGTCCCTTGACTGTTTACAAGTTGGGTGATGTGTAATATCGTGAGATAGATCTCAATTAGGCCAGCATGAGTAATGAAAAGCTGTTTCTAAATTAGGCTGCCTAAGGGCTGAATCTGCACATTCCATATCTGTGCTTTGCTCATAGCTTGAATTTACATCATTGCTCAGCAAAGCATCTAGCTTGTCTACATTTGTGATTTGCATTAGTCTCTGGAAGTTGCCAGAACACAGTACCTTACCAATATCAAACACACCTGTGTGGCTTCTGATAGCACTGTGTACATCATGCAGGAGCTGCCTCAACACAGGGAAATGTGTAGCAGCTGCCCTTAGTACCCTCAGTTTACTTTGGCAACCACCACTACTAATAGAACAAACCAATGGTGGCCCTTAAGGCCCACAGAGGAAAATTCAATTATGTTACAGTAGTGTCCATTAGGACAACCACTATCACATTTTTCAAGGCTTGCCTGACTTCTTGTGTTGGTTTTTCAAAGGCTGCCTTCAAGTTCAGAATGGCATCAACCTCTGTGTCAATAATGGGTTTACACTCTCTGGAATACTCCCATTTCTTTCTCTGTGTACATGCACCTTCTTTATCGTCAGTGTGGAGTTCTTTAGCCGCACTTGTCCCATGCATTTAATGGAGTGAGCGAAGCGAGCCCGTTAGCTGAGCCGCATATCGGAACATTAGCGTGAGATCATGCAACGTGCAAACGTAAGCTGGCTTTACCCCGCTCTCCTCCAGTGCTGAAATTCAATGTCATGGTATGTTATATAATGCCAGCGAAAGTTAGGTTCGGGGATCGCTCAAGCGCGCGCGAACCTCGAACCCCCAATGTCATTGGCTGCGTACGGGCCTGGGACCTGCGCTGGTATGGAGTAGAGTACGTAATCACGAGCTAGACCCTGGGTACTAAGCTAATCGGTCCAACGAGTGAGTTTAATACAGAAAACATTGACTGAAGCATATATCGCGGACGGAAGGAGCTCTACTCTATATTTACATGGCCTCGATCTCTCTTGGAAGTAAGGACTACCCTGCTTATTTTGATTGTACGAAATACCTTCGAGAATACTACACCTCGCCGAAGGGCAGCGAACATGAAGGGGATGTGACAGGATTCCTATTGAAGCAGCTTCATAGTTTTTATGAGAAGTACAGTTGTAAATGGGACAAAGAAAACGCTAGATTGTTGGAGTTCGGGGGTGGCCCCGTTATATCTGGCCTGATCAGTGCGGCGCCTCACGTGAGGGAGATAACATTCTCCGCTTATACGGAAGATGAACGTAAGGAGGTGGAGCTCTGGAAACAGCAGACTGATGGCGCCCACGATTGGAGTTCATTCTTCAAATACGTTGTAGGCGATCTGGAGTGTAAAGGAGATGTTTCAGAGTCGTGCCAAGAAAGAGCAACGTTGCTGCGCAGTCGACTAACAGTTACAAGCTGTGATATCTCTCAAGAATATCCACTAGGGATGAAGATGAAGGACGACATACCATTTTCGATTGTTTACACAAGTCTTTGTCTTGAAGCTGCCTGCAATTCCTTTGCTGAATACAAGTTGTCGATTAAGAAGCTGGGAAGGCTTTTGAAACCTGGTGGCTATATGGTTCTCTTTACAGTGGAACGAGAGACATTCTACGTGGTCGGAGAGCGCAAATGGTTCTGTCTCAGCTTGACTCTTGCTCAGGTGAAGAAAGCGTTGGAAGAAGCTGGTTTTGAGGTGTTGCTGGCTGAACGTGATCCAGCCCACATGCAACAAATTGAGCATCCAGTTGTTTCTGATTTTAAAGCCTGCTTATTTGTAGTTGCCTATAAAGTGGAGTTTTAGCAATTATATCTGTTGAAGGAGTCACCTGACATGAAATTTATCTTTCAATTGAATTGCAACATAAACACTGATTATGAGATGCATATATTTCTTTGTATAGCTAGAGCTTTTTATGTACACAGAATAATAATCTCTTAATTGAGCAAGGTATATAGGGGTTACTAGATTTGAATTACCCAATCAGATTGCAGACCACTATGATCCTAGGACTCTATAGTTGGCCTCTGGCTTACATGAATTACAGAAATCTCTTGTGGCATGATGATCCAACTGACTCCTTTTATCATGCACGAAGGAAGTTGACCCAGTTGACCCTGATGCCAGAGCGGGTATCCGTGTGCGGATTTCTGGACCAAAGCCAATAACGATATTCGGGTGTTTTACCCCGGCCCTACGTGTGCGACGATAGCAGTCCAAGCTCCTCAAGTCTCTATGGAGAGAAGATGAAGGAAGTCGAGCATGGCTCAATCACACCTCTTGTCTTCTCGACTTGTGGTGGCATGGCCCAGGAGGCTTCAGTGGTGGCAAAGAAGTTGGCTGACGCCCTCGCCATGAAGCGGAGCAAAAGTTACAGCCGTGTTGTAATATGGATAAGGTGTTGTCTGGCTTTCTCGCTGGCAAGGTCAGCTAGCTATCCCTTGTGCGCGCGGATCTCGCTCCACGCGCCGCATGACTCAGCGGCAGCCCGGACACCAATGGATCTGGTCCACGACATAGTTTTCACCCTGAATAAAGTCCAGGGCTGTAGCAGGCACTGCTGCCAGTGCAGTTTCAGCTGCACAAGTTCTACGCGATCCAGCGCGCATGCCCATGAGGTACCGAGCAATTGAGTTGCGCAACTGCGCTGGCGCTATAATCACGCGCAAGAGCACGAAGCTACACGGAAGCATGCACTGCAGCAATCTTTGACATGGCTAGTTCTTTCCTTGGATGTACCTCACCAACCAAAAACGATCTTTTGGCGCTAAGGGGGTTCTCCGTAGTTTCCAGTTTATTAAATCAGAAACTGCAATAAAAAGATGTGCTTGTGCACTATATGTGGATACCCATATATTGATATTCAGTTGCAGATGGCATTGTAATTGCGTGGTTTTCTCAGTCTTTCTGCCGTAGTCTTGATCTTCTCTTCCAGTTTACCGAACAGTACAGACATCTTTTGACCAGACTGGGAGGCCAGGGTTTTCAGAGACTATATAAGAGTGAAGTAGTATAGGAAGTGTAACTCCTTTTTCATGGGGAGCAAAGATTAAACAAGATACAGTTTGATGTTAGCTCACATTACGAGAGGTATATACCTGACACTAATGCAGGGAATTTATGTTTCTTCTATTTGAAGAAGTGTCCTTACAAATCTCATGTATATATATATATATATATATATATATATATATATATATATGTAAACTGTGTACACTTAGACAAAAGCATGTGTCATGATTTCAAGGGGTTTCAGGTGTCCTCTTTATCAGCTAGAGTGTGGAGTGTCCTGACTAGAGTATAATGTGTATGTATAGTCTTACATATTGGTCAAATACATATCTGATTCATCACTGGAGTATGAGAACAGAGTAATGTGTAAGTATAGTGTTACTGATATAGACATGCGTCTCTGTCCAGGAAACTCCTCCATGTGTTCTGCTAGTTCATCTCCCAGTGCGTCCCAGTCATTGGCTGTGGCCACCTGTAGTGCAGTCACTCCAGTCTGCAGACACATAGAGATACGTTCAGACATTAGGGACATGCATGTCTATCTGCATGACATTTGTCTCCAATTTATAGGCATCATCGAGTAAACACTATGTCTCAATAGAGTGTTTTTACAAGGGCACTATTGTTGTTTAATCTATCAAAACTCAAGATATGGGGCAACAATGTGTACCTTATGTCATATCTCAATATAATCATATTCACTTGGGACTTAACAATGTGTCTTATTTTGTCTCGGAATTGTCCCCATGAGTATTATGTGTCTCCTGTTCTATTGCAGCAATTTTATCCATCATTTACCTTATCTTTGAGCATAGTATCAGCTCCTGCTTTGATCAGAGCTTTAGTGATCTCCAGATTACCTTCCTTGGAAGCAAAGAAGAGAGCTGACCACCCTGTGGTCTAAAAGAATAGTGAGATAGAGAGAGGGAAGAGCTGTCTAGCCTGTAGTCTAATGCAATAGTGAGACAGAGACAGGATGAGGGGGGGACAGGGGCGTAGCCAGGATGGGGGGCTCAGCAAGTAAGTGGCGCGTGAAGCGTGCCAAAAATTTGGTTTTCATTTTGTTTAGTCACGCCCTCATTTTGAACCGATCGACGATCTCACTCTAGCTCTGTAGCGCACGCTAGTTTCGTAGCTACTAACCAGTAACTATATGTGTACTGTAGTGCTGTAGCAAGTGATACTGAAGAGTCTCTGAGTTAAATTAGCTACTGGGGCTCATCTCGAGCTAGAGGGGGGGTTCGTCCAAACCTGCTAGCCTTTTGAACTTTTTAGTGTCACGTCTCTGTATATATACATTTGCAACGAAATGAGCGCTAGCATGTTAGGTAAGTATCTGTCATGCCTGTCAGGCCAAGCGATGATATAATAAAGTCTAAGATAGTCACTGGGCCCCATTTGAAATTATAAGGGGGGGTCTCCTTGAGCCCAATGGTAGCTACGGAGCAAGGGGGAAATATTACCTTTTCCTGAGCATTTACATAATCCTTGTCATGTTTCTCACTCTGCAGTAGTTCATTCACAATGGCCAGGTTACCATTCCTTGTAGCTATCATAAGAGCAGTCAGTCCCTCCTGCAATGAATAGAGGAACAGAATGGTAGCTATAGTGAAAGGAACTGCTCATAGGAATAAGTACAAAAAGGTAAATACATGTTTCAATTTTGTGCTGGGCTGTTTGAAAGAAGAAAAGAAAAGGGACAGGTTTTTGGCATGCATTGAAACCTGCACACAATACATATAATGGAGAATGCAAGGAGCTGAAACTAAGGTTAAATACTAAGTTAAGAGGCAACATCGACACTTGATACAATTGAGCAGGACAACATACATGGCTACTAAGGAGATTTGTTACTGTTTACTTAGCGTTCATACCTCATTCTGCATACCCACGTCAACTCCTCGACTGACTAGCTCACTAACGACTGGACTATGACCCCAAAGACACGCCCACATCAGAGCAGTGAATCCGTCCTTAAAATATAATCACAGGATATACAGATACCATGGGGAGAAAGTCATGTACATGTACGTGTTCTGATTAATGTGAAGTGTCCTGGAAAAAGTATGAATATAGCCTAAAACTGTTCCGAATCACAATGTTTCACAATATTAATTGTTGATCGCAGGACCTCCTCATACTTATTTAGATCTGCGTCAACTACTGTACATGTACTTATTCCAGTAATTGGTATGAAGAGTGAGAGTTAATAGTGATGGTACTGAAATACGACACAATAACTGTTTTATAGCCTGGCTATGAAACATACCGTATCCTGTGTTTCAGGGTCAGCTCCACCCTCCAAGAGGGACGTAACAATGGCTAGCTCCCCCTTCATGCTGGCTATGTGCAGAGCTGACTGGCTATCCTGTGGTAGAGGTGGAATGTAGCGTAAGACAAGAAATCTTACAGAAGGAGGCACACAAACAGTTGCTACGCTGATAAGTAGATCTAACTCTCTCTCTTTCTCTGTAAACTGGACATTCATTAGAGTGACCATGATTAGTGAAGTGTCCTGATTTCAAAAAGAAATATTTAGATTTGCAAAACTTTGAATTATTTAATCAGATTGCAGAGCGCTGGGATCCTTATTTTCCGTAGAGTCCAAGTTTCTAGCACTCTATAGTTGGCCACTGGCTTACATAAATTATAGAAATCACGCACTGCTTTGTGTGCCACTTACACGTGACTCCACAAGATAACAGTCCCGTTTCTATGATCTCTATAGCGATGCGCATCAGTTTAAATCCAATCGTCCAATGAATTTACAGCGCACAAATCATAACAGGTTTGATGTTCAACGTAGGTATCTACGTAATTTAGCTATAGCCCAGGGCCCTCAGCCTTTTAAATCACATAGATCAATCCCTATGCGTCACATCTAACCTTTATTCAGTGCAACAGTAGTAGAGTGTATGGCTACTGAGATGTCATAATTTTTGTTCCAATGTATATTTACTTGTGCACTCAGTGATAAAACCAAGCACTGTAGTAACTCACATTATCTTCAATCAGAGGATCAGCTCCTGATGATAACAGTAGAGTCACCACTTTGTCTTGTCCACTATTGCAGGCATCATGTAGAGGAGTCCACTGCCACTGAGGGGTAAAAAAAGAGTGAATGAATGCATTAAAATGCAGAACCCTCGGCGATGGGCATGCGCAAACTGTAAATGCGTACATGCACACATGCGCGTAATAGGCTAACCAGCAAACCAAGTGGCTCTGTACACCTACACTGCTGGAAGCGCTATAGCTTTGACCGGAGCAGTACGCATGCCTGTACTCCCTCATGCAGTAACCTCTGGTGCTTCGCTATACATAGAACAGGAAAAACTGATCGTGGGTAAGCCAGAGTACTTAGCATATTGGCTCTTTCGCTTGTGTTTCATGCCATAACTCTTGAACCCAGTCGTTTCAGAAATATCCACACAATATTTTTGATAATCGTATGCCACTGAGTATGTACATTTTTTTATAGCATGATTACTCATTTGAGAAGTGAGATGTTGAGTAACAGACACACACACACACACACACACACACACACACACACGCACACACACACACACACACACACACACACACACACACACACACACACACACACACACACACACACACACACACACACACACACACACACACACACACACACACACACACACACACAGAATCAACTACAGTAACCCTCACTGAGGGTTAAAAAAGGAATAAGGTAATACAATATTGCCAAGGACTTGTGGGGAGAAGGGGCCTGGTTGGAAGTGGGGAGAAGGGACCTGTTTGGAGATGGGGAGAAGGGGCCTGGTTGGAGATGGGGAGAAGGGACCTGGTTGGAGATGGGGAGAAGGGGCCTGGTTGAAGATGGGGAGAAGGGACCTGGTTGGAGATGGGGAGAAGGGGCCTGGTTGGAGATGGGGAGAAGGGGCCTGGTTAGAGATGGGGAGAAGGGACCTGGTTGGAGATGGGGAGAAGGGACCTGGTCGGAGATGGGGAGAAGGGGCCTGGTTGGAGGTGGGGAGAAGGGGCCTGGTTGGAGGTGGGGAGAAGGGGCCTGGTTGGAGGTGGGGAGAAGGGGCCTGGTTGGAGGTGGGGAGAAGGGGCCTGGTTGGAGGTGAGATTACTTAGAGCACTGTTGTTGAGTTAAATGAGGAATGTGAATGCTTACAATAACAACGCCTTCCCTCTTCTAATGTTCCAGCCATGAATATTACTAGTGTTTGCACAAGGATATTTTTCATCTGAGATACAGGAGCGGCCCTGTCACTCCTGTAGGACACACTGTGTTGGAAGCTAGCTCCTTGCCATCTATAATTAGAAGAATTCTCTATCCTAGATGTCTCGATTAATAATATGACATTGGATTGAAAAGCATATAAGTAACAAATTATGGCTTTAATGGATAAAAGGTGTCCAGTATATTTAATGTGGTATCCTTATTTCTGTGTGTGCCTGATTTGCTGGATGTATGAATAGTTATATGAAGAACCTATAATTACCTTATCTCTTTCATTAGGCAGTGCTCCATGGTTTAATAGTAGCTGAACTACAGCCAAGTGGCCATTCCCACTGGCTAGATGGAGAGGTGTTTTACCATCCTGAATGAGAGGGGGGTGGGTAGATACATCATATAAATTAACATTGTAGAAAATAGCAGATGTAAATGTACAGTGGAATCTTATCTCAGGGGGACCACACCATAACTAAGAAGTGCAACTGAGCTATTGTGGACAGCTATATGAGCTGGTTGGATCAAACCTCCCCAAGTAATTATCTACGTTTGTAGGCACATAAGAGCTATTGGCAGTGTGCATGCATGCGTATAATGTGTGATGTTGTTTATATTATAGGTAATTGTGAGGAATTTGACATGCCTTGGGATATTTGTCAGCCCAAACACCTTTGTTCCTGTTTCAAATGAGTATTACTATAACACTATATATATATACTGCTGAAATAAAAGTTGGACTCCGTTAAATCATGAGTACTACTCTCCGCATATGCACTGACTATTTTTCATCGATCATTTTTGGTTACTTTTACGAGCATGCTGTTATTTCAATCCACTGTATGTTTCACCTCATTTCCCGCGTTAGGATCTGCTCCTGCTGCTAGTAATGAGGACACAATCTCCTCACTGCCTCTCTCAGATGCCGAGAACAGGTCCGGCGGCTGGACGGGCATAACAACACACTCAATGAGAAATCTGTAGGCCTCAAATGGTAATACTCAGTATGAAATCCTACACATATTTGTGATTCATAGTCTATTTCACAGCAGCCTCGCCACCTTCACTTGAATAGGCGGTCAGTGGGAGGTGTTGCAGTCGAATGATGAGCTAGGCTACCTACTATCCTCTGTATGAAGGCCTATAGTCTACACACTTTACCTGAATCTCCGAGCTGTCACTCATGTTACATGCAGCAACAACAGTGCGCAACAATGACCACACCCACACAGCGTGCGCAAACAATACCCACCCCCATACTGTTGTGCGCACAGTCGTCATACATGACCACAGCCATAGAAGCGAGGCTAGGTATGTCCGGTTCCCAGACCTACGACACGACAATGACGTCACACGCGGTTCCCTCTTCCGCATTCCGGAACTGCTCAGTGACTGACAGCTGAGTTGTAGCCCCTGTGAGCCCTTACCAGTGAGCTATTGACTCTGACTGTCCTATCGGCCATGGTGAGGGAGTTAAACACAAAGGCAGACTTCGATGCCGCGCTTGCGGAGGCTGGCGGCAAACTGGTGGTAATAGATTTCAGTGCCGCCTGGTGTGGGCCTTGTAAGATGATTACACCGAAATATGAGGCCATGTCCCAGGAATTTACTGATGTCATTTTCTATAAGATAGATGTGGACACAAACGACGAAACGAGTGAATCGGAAGGTATTCAGGCAATGCCGACCTTCATATTCTACAGGGAAGGAAAAAAGGTGGATTCCCTACGAGGAGCAAATGAAGGAAAGTTGAGGGAGATGATTGAGAGGTATAAATAGAAGGAAACTGCGACTGGGACCTTTAGCATGTACTTTGTATAGTTACAGTAGTACAATTGTAGAGGCTGCACATGACAATGGCTGTTGTGTAGATCTATGGATAGTGTATATTTTTGTTCATTTGATAGTAGCACTGAATAGTTTAAAATGTGGTCGGTAATCTGTTCACTGTTGGCACAAGTTAATAAAGGAAGTGACCTCCGAAAGTTAGCAGAGATAACCAACCTATAGCTACCAATAGGTATGCTCTGCAGACGCAATATGTGAAACTTAGAGTACATGTACATCACGTGTATGACTCATGCAGCTTATCTATATACTATGTTACAAACTGTGGAAGGAAAGGAACCACCATTTAAATTTTTGTGGGGGGTAAGTCAGTGCTGGGAAATTTGGAACGGAACGGTAACCATGGTGATATAGTTCTGCGCATGCGCATATTGCAATAAGCTCTCTCCAGGCACACAGGGTCACGGACAATTTTGGGGCACAGTCACGGGGTCACAGTGTGTTTTTGGCGGTCACGTATTGTGACCCCGGTCGCGGCCGCTTCTAAGGAGTCAATGGTGGGACCACCCCTTGATGTGTATTGCTTTGATGTGCATTGCTGCTCTGCGCATGCGTGCCGCGGCGTGTACGCTGCCGGTTACGTCAGCTCCAGGTGATACTATCAATAGAAATGCAACGTTCACATAGTAGAGGAAACCACCCTTCAGTTCTACTACCTTGTACAGTAGTGAAAGAGCATGACCTGTTCTACAGATAATCTGAGTAGATATTGCTACTCTAGTTTGTGTGACACGTGAGCTTCTAATAATATTATGTATATGGTCTGCCACAAGCAAGTGCAGATTATCTCCTGTGCAATCTTCATGTGTTATAATACTCAGATGTAGGCTATTCCATACTATGCTGGCATTTTCAGTCAAATGTCATGCACAGAGCAAACTATAGAACTGAGGATCGATAGTTGTAAAGCTATAAGTGAAACATAGAGATGAATTATTTTGATTACAAAGACAGCTTAATATGGGTTTGTAAAGATGCAGGACACATATATCCAGGCACAGGGTGGATGCTAATCTCTATACAGGCACAGGGTGGACTATACAGGACACTAATCTCCCTCCATACTCTATAATTATATACCGTACGGGCACAGGGCGGTCCCTCCATCCTCTATGTACCGTACAGGCACAGGGCGGTCCCTCCATCCTCTATGTACCGTACAGGCACAGGGTGGTCCCTCCATCCTCTATGTACTGTACAGGCACAGGGCGGTCCCTCCATCCTCTATGTACTGTACAGGCACAGGGTGGTCCCTCCATCCTCTATGTACTGTACAGGCACAGGGCGGTCCCTCCATCCTCTATGTACTGTACAGGCACAGGGCGGTCCCTCCATCCTCTATGTACTGTACAGGCACAGGGCGGTCCCTCCATCCTCTATGTACTGTACAGGCACAGGGTGGTCCCTCCATCCTCTATGTACTGAACAGGCACAGGGTGGTCCCTCCATCCTCTATGTACTGTACAGGCACAGGGTGGTCCCTCCATCCTCTATGTACCGTACAGGCACAGGGTGGTCCCTCCATCCTCTATGTACTGTACAGGCACAGGGTGGTCCCTCCATCCTCTATACAGGCACAGGGTGGTCCCTCCATCCTCTATACAGGCACAGGGTGGTCCCTCCATCCTCTATATACGGACATACACTAATCTCCTATATACATACTCTATATGGATAGGTTAAAGTATACTACCTTACATGGAACTCTTTATGGAGTGATTTACTTTCTATTCCCAGGGCTCAACCATCCTCAAGAGAGAATGTTACTACATGTATAAGTAAATTAGCATGTATAGGTGCAATTATCTCTGAGTGCACAATATACATGCACATGCATGGATCTCTGAGATGTATTCACTAAATGTGTGTAATTTGACACTCCACACTTGGAGCATATAAATTCACCTGGGATGTTAAATCATTTTCATTATCATGACATCACTAGTTGGTATAAATTGTTGAGCTATATATGAAGCAGAGAGCAAATCTGTGTGACATATATGGTACTACAATTGAGTTTAGTTCAGCATCCCGTCCCAGAGGAAGCAGTGTGGTTTCCCTCGCTGATAAGAGACTAGTCACATGATTTTACTACTCCACTCTAGAGTCTGGGGAAGTTCAGTGCATACTCTTACATGCACTTTGTGTATATTTTGTGCTGGAGATATTATTAGACCAAGCTGTATGTTACTCTATTCAGATAGCTATATAGGGTTATCCAAGAAAGCTGAGGGTGATATCCCTCACTGATAAGACTGGTCACAAGATCTTAGCACATACTCCATTGCAATATGGAGAAGCTCGGTTTTGATTCTGTAGGCAAAGAGGTATACAGCTACAAGATGTCACTTATTTTTAAAATACGTTTTTAGAAATCTACATGGCGTAAAGATAATTGAAGAGCTGATATCATATGAGTGATGTAACGCACAAGATTCTACTTCTTAAGACTCATTTAATGTGTTTCATAGCAAGGTTTTTAATGCCACAATTGACAGATATATACTCTTTGCAACACCCATTCTTAATTCTCATTCAACCTTTCAGTACACCCCACACAATATATACTGTGTTGCTCGTGTTGTCCTGAGCAAATTGTTCTCGACCCAAGGAAGAAACCTGTGTTCATAGAAGTAGGAACAGGGGGCCAGGGGGGTCTGTTTCCCCCCCCCCCCCCCCCCCCCCCCCAGTATTTTAGGAGGGGGCTGGCCACCCAATAATTCTTATTTGATTCAAGCATATGCAATCCAGTAGACAGTAAGAGCCACTGGTCAATAGAAAAATTGGTCGGGTTTGGCCCCCAAATATTTTTTATGTTCCTACTCCACTGGTGTTCATTTACTGCATGAATACGTCATGAATATTTCAGCTAAAGGGAACTAGATTATTAGTTATAGGACCTTAACTCCACTGAAAGTGCAAACACTGTCAATGTTTGAGGTAGGGCTACATAGAATCCTCACTCAGAACTCACTGTGGTTTACCTACATGATTAGTGCCAAGTCACATGGTCTTACAATACAGACCGGGAAATTTCCATAGACAATGATGTGGTTTTTAGGCATTTCATGGAGTGCCAAGTGGCTTGTTGAAGGCCTTCTTAATAATTAATTGTGTAGGTTGAGAGATGACATATATGAAATGGCATGTTATAACGCAGTGGATGTGGTGTATACCAAGTTTGGTGTTTGGGTTTAAGCTTGTAGGGGATATTTAAGTGTGCAACTGGATAGGGAGGCCACATGATTGTTATATTACTGGTGGCCTCTCTACAGTGTGCTATGGGGGAACATTGAATTTTGTATTGCAGACGTCACTTGTGCTGTGTTTGTAGACGTCACTTGTACTGTGTTTGCAGACGTCACTTGTGCTGTACAACACAGCACAAGTGGAGGGCATGTCAAGGTTGTATGTGCATTGCATGAGAATAGCATGTGGGCACAGTATAATGGGCCTATTGGGAATAAGGATTAATGCATTGATATGGAAGGTGATAATTGGACTGGACTCCAAACAAAGTGAGATCAGTCCCAGAAGTTATTTGGATTATCATTATTAGGTGTTCCACTGGCCCAATTAGCTTCCTGTTCTCTACATATGCATGCACTGAAATATGATCAGGGCCGTAATGTAAATTCATAGAAGGAAAATATATGTGGTTTACAGAAAGGGTTGATAGAAATAGTGTGCATGACAGTAGAGCAATTATTGATACAACAGTGCAACTTTGATAAAAAATATATACACCTGTACTGAATAAATAGCTAGGGAGTGCAGGAGATAAGTGATGGACAGAGATGAGGACAACAATAAGACAGACATGCAAAAGATTAAACACCACTACAAATATAGAAAGAGAAGAGTTAATGTCACAACTAGGAGAGTACTTAATGTATGTGTGAGTCTTTGTGCCCCTGAATTGGGCAGAGGTATAGAAGTGGGGGAAACTTCTGTCCCTGTATGAATAAACACAGAGCAAATATTTGGTTATCGCTTGGATCATGTGAGCACAAACACACGAATGAATACACTATACATGAATTGTTTTCATTGACGTGTCAAAATATTCCCAATAGGCCCATTATACTCTGTATTATCCAATGAATTGGATAAAGAGTGAGCGGTCCCAATTTCAGAGGTTGAAAAATACACGGACAGGACATATGGGAAAACACACGTCTTGTTTTGTTAGGTGTCATCATATTCTCAATGTACTGTGCCCATTATGGGCTATCACTACTCATCATTCAACCAGGAAACTACTAGTGAACTGAGTAAACAGTTCCAGACAACTACATGTGTCGGAGGGTCATGTGCTAGGGTGGGACGTGCACTAAATGTTGGTCCATTTCACACGGAGTATTTGCAAATCAAATTTCATACTCCAAAAGGACAATGATGACAATATTGAACTCTGGAAACTTTTCATGTTGTGAACTATAGACAGAACACCCTTTCTGATCTGATCTGATACCTGTGGAAACTGAGGATTCTCTTCCGCTAAGTGAGATGTCCTGACATTAGGGGGTATTTGTGTAGCAAAGAGTTTAGTGTCCCATTTATTGACGTGTCCTCACTTCAAGGAGTTCTTATTACAGGGAAGTCTCTACTGTATTTCTCCCTCTAGTGCATGCATCGTAGAACTTGGGAATCATTGCTTTAAATATCTGTACAACACACTGAAACAATACATTAACTCACCACACGACTGTGTCACTGTTACTGTGAGTGGCTCGGCTGACACTGACTCTGATGGAATCTGTGCACTATGTGACACTGATGGGTTAGCACTATGTGACAGCGATGGGGTAGGAGTGGAGGAGGGAGTGGGGGTTGGAGTCAGTGTAGTAGTCATACTACTAACATCGGGAGCAGTGTCTGCAGGCTCTAAATTGTCAATACAAAATTAAGAAAAGAATAAGCATACCGTTACTGCTAGAAGTTATATACACTAATACTGCAATGACAGATTCATGTTTACTGCATTCTATGGTAGAAATGATGCACGTGAGGTTTGTTTTGATATAGCCAACTCCTTTTATAAACTCCTTTGGTTGACATTCTCACAGTGTACACTAGCTGAGTGACTTGTAAGCAGGGAAGCTAATGCATTGACAAATACCTGTGAATAGAGGATGTGTCCTGACTTATGGTCTAGTGTACATGTATGTACATGGCACTCAAGAGAGTCGTATCCTCATCATTATATACATGGTGTCAGTATAGGAGGCCATGTAATCAAGGTTATATGCATTGTAGGAACATACACACCCATACACACGATGCACACATGCACACACCCACACCCACACCCACACCCACACCCACACCCACACACCTCTAATTCCAACGATCAGTGGTGTCGACAATAGTCTCAAATTCGGAACGTACAACGCACACTGGAAGACTGCATTGTCGATATCAGCAGTAGCACTGAATCTGAGTCGTATCCCACAGTTCGCATCGAGGGTGTCCAGACTCTGGAACCCAGGTAGGACATATTCACGGATTTCATCCGGTGATCCACCCTGATGGATTTCTCTGTGACCTTCAACATCCCAGCGATGAATGGATAGTGGGTGAGTGTTGGGGTTGCAGTTATCATCATCGGGCAAGTCGTGAAGTGTACAAGTCACATTCACTTCTTGTCCAACAGGAACACGGCAGTCCTTCCGACGACAGACACTGGAGTCATTACATTGCTGACATTGGATGGTGTGGGTCATTCGCAGCCGAGGGTTGTGAGCATCAACCCCTACTAGACAAAGATATTGAAGTAACATTATCACAGGCTGAGTGAACACGCAAATTTGCAGGAAACGTGCAGCCAAAACGCCCCTCGCACGCTCGCGTGAAGGATAGAGCACTGTATAAACCTGCAAAATAGAGTGCCCGCGCTTCTCCCATAAACGGCAGCTCATATTTACTAGAGGCTAGCGTAGGGTTTCTTTCTACAGTAGACACCACAAAGGATGAACAAGTAAACAAGCTTACCATGGAGAACTACAAAACACAGCACGACAGTCCAGGAAACAACCTGCAGGAGCTCCATTATTGTTAGTACAGAGAACTAAGGTTTTTTTGCATGCCGGCAAGAGCGCGTAGATCTATTTATAGGGCCTAGGCTAGGGGCGTCTCAACGTACGTCGCTACGCGCGCCCGCGTGGGGGGACCTCCCTGGGAATTTTCGGCCACTCGTGATATGTGACTCAAAGAAAATCAGTGTACGTCACGATACAGCAAAGCATGACTGTCCTACCCTGCCATGCAGACCTGACAATGCCAGACCCTCTCAGCATATGTGAGGAGGACTGGGAGCTGGAGGAAGTACCGAAATGGAAGCTAATAACAAGCCTTCTCAAAAGGCATGGCTCAGGCAAGGATTAGGGCAAGGCTAGATCTAACTTATTTACTCCATGGCCTTGTTAATTTAATGAAGGGGAAGGCTACACTGGCTTTTACAGTGCACTGGGGGGCAAGGGGACTTTTAGGGGGGGCAATTCACCCTCCCCTTCTGAAAGAGGATGCCCCCCCCCCTGAGATGGGCACACAATATCCCAGGGCAGTCTCGATACAAGGCTAGCCCCCCCACCCTCTCAATTTTAGGAAGTCCTGTTCCCCCCCCCCCCCCCCCCTCTGAAACTCTATCTAGAAAATCTCTGCCGGTTGGAATCCCTCTAATGACAATGGGAAATCTGTGGACTTTAGTTGGTCTTCTGATTTCAATGATTGAATGTAAACAGTTGGGATGTGGGATTACATGTATATAACAAAAGCTGGTTCCTACATTGGCCTCATCTCACTGGTTGATGTGTTTCTCTGTCCAGTCAGGTACGTCCTCTTCACGAGACCTCCATCCCCCTCTCCAATATGATATCACTGCCTCAGCGGAAGAACACTGGAAGATTCTCAAGGACATTCTCACCACCTTTCAGCCCAGCCTCTCCTCCTGCGACACACTCAGACAAGTCTTGACCTCTGAAGGCAGAACCATTGAGCAATTTATGAAACACACCTTTCCAGCTATGATATCATTAGCACTTCGCATGCCAGAACTCTTCCCAACAGGAGTGGTCCCTATCCTACACCCTGGGGTGGACGATCAGGTGTCTTTTACGAGAGAACAAGTAGCCTGCATCCTCGTTCACATGTTCCTGTGTACCATCCAACCTGCAAAGTGGAACAAATTTTGGGTCAATTTCAGTATATGGTATTCATCTACTTCCAAGCCCGTCCTTGCCTATCTACACACACTTATAACCTACTTTGAGCAACTCGATGACTCAGGTGCCCCTCCCTCCCCTAGTGAACTTGTCACTTTCCAGAGGTGTGTCCTACACCAATACCCCAACTGGGAGAGTTCAAAAGCAGAACTAGTACAAGTTACGCCATCGTCAGATCTGGAACCCTTTGCAGATATAGAGGTTGATTTTGCTAACAAAGATGTCGGTTTTGGTGTGTCAGGTTCCCAGGAGGAAGCCAAGCTCGCCCAGAGCCCCGAAACGTGTATCGTAATGCTCCTGGCCCCAACTCTACAAGATGATGAAGCTCTTGTTATCCATGGGGCTAGAAAAGTCGCTAAATTTACTGGTATCGGTCGTAACATCAGTTTTACTGGAATCCATCCTATACACAGCGATGCATGGACTTCTCGTGCTATCATTGCTATTGACTCCCTCGAATTAGATGAAGAACAAAATGACAGTGACGCTAAACCCATAGCGGAGTTGAGGGAAAAGGTTTTAAATCGAGAGCTAAACAAGGCCTTTTGTGGGTTTTCATCTGTACGGACGTCGCAGGGGGAGGCTGGATCAGGTTGTCCTGTAATAGCCACTGGGCACTGGGGCTGTGGAGCATTTGGAGGGAACAGAGAGACCAAGGCTCTCATTCAGGTCAGCTCAGAATAACGTACTCTCCTTTGCATGTGCTGTTTTGGCATATTTTCTGGTTAGGTGAGTTGGAGATTTCTGTAGCACACTTTTTTGCTTGGCTTTGATACGTGTACGTGTGAATTGGATGAGCCAGTTTGGTACATGTACATGTATATACAATGTAGCTCAGTTGGTAGGGCCATCTGCTTGGTATGCTGTTTTGCAGTTTCAAGGTTCGAATCCCACCATTTATGGCTGAATGTTAGCCTACTTAGCTTCACGGAGCCAGGCCTTCTTGGGGAAAGGAGAGAAGACCTGGTGAAGTGCCTATAGCTGTACACCGTATACTGCAATCAGATTTCATATCAGGCCATACGTCACATATACCCACTACCTCACACCCACCATCACCACTAATGTACGTGGTCGTGTGGTCAACATCATATGTTAACAACACTACATCCATGCTGCATGAAGATGTATTGTGGTTAGTGTAATATGTAACGAACATTCCACCTCCAGTTATATGGGTACCTAACTAGCTCTCCTCCTAACGGTACATGTGGCTCTGCATGGGTTGGTGGGCTGCCTAGTGTGTTACGACAGACACTATATACTGCTGTTTGATGGACAGTTCAGTTTTTTTTTCTGGGGCAAGGTGGGCAATTTGCTCCCTACCCCCTAGTGGCTTTGCTCCCCTGAGATAGGCTATGAACAATTCAAAAAACTATTGTATTTCCAAGTAACACAAACAGGACAGTCTTGTACAAGGCTGCCCCCCTCAATTTTATGAAGTCCTGATTCCCCCCCCCCCCTCCTGAAAGTGGCTTCCCCCCCCCCCCCCCCCGAGATAGGCTGTGATCAATTCAAAAAAAACTATTGTATTTCGAAGTCACACAACACAGGACAGTCTCGATACAAGGCTGCCCCCCCCCCTTAATTTTACCAAGTCCTGATTCCCCCCCTGAAAATGTTTTCTAGAAAACTCCTTTCACAGACTGCAAAGTATTCAGCTGCTATCACAACTGCACCTTTAGTAGGCAAACTGACTTTTAAACTTCGCTTAAGTGAAAGTCCTACATTATCCCAAGCAGTCTGTAAGTCCACATTTTACGAGGGACAAACACCAAGCTGTTAAAAATTCAAGGCAGAACTTCGACACTAGATTTGTACACCGGAAGTTGAACTTCCACTGCAAATAATTCGTATGCGTACTAGTACGGACACATTCAATAGAGTTTGGCTATCGATGCAGACTGTGACATGTGTACACTGGTTGGTTGTCAGAGTTGAGAGTAACTCGTGAGATAACAATTCCCAAAGCCCCACCCTGCTATTGCACAATCAGCCTACACAGATTGCCCATTTCCTTCTGAAGATGACTATACCATGATCGTGAGTTTGCAAACAGCAGTGCACTTCCCATTTGTGAAGCAGTTTTGGCTGTGTTATGGTCACTTCAGAGCACTGAGCTTTGTGGTTTCAATTCTCCCGATGATAGATCACTTCCCTCCTGTCTGTTCAGTCTCAGCTTGTACATGAGAGGCCTCTATACTAACACGGTCATGTAAGCTAGGGAAGGAATCAATGTGTTGTATGTTAGTCTCTGTTGTCTTAGTAAACGTAACCTTACATTCCCCCCACAGGAGTGTACATGTACATACAGTGTATTGGTTCTGTAAATTGGGAAGGAAAATGTAGTAATGACGATAACTGTCCTTACAGGGCTTTGATGACCACCCCCACGATCGATGGAGCGTGAAGTACATTTAGTACACATGGAAAAACATGTGTATAGCACACTAGCAATGACAGGGTTTATTTCAGAAAGCTTGACAAGGGGGGGGGTGAACAAGAAATCTTGGGGGGGGGGGGTAACATGGAAACAGATCTGGCAGTATATGAGGAAGGTGTCTTTGACTTAAGGGGGGGCAAAACCTGGGGGGGGGCAAAAGCCCCCTCTCGCCCCCCCTCCCTAAAAGAAACCCTGAATGAGGTATTAGACAGAAACCAGAATGTACATGTTATGATGTAAATGTACAGACTGGAGATAATGAGCAATACCAACAGCCATATGACCACTCCCACTATCAATGAACCATGAGGTACAGGGTTTAATCCGGGGGAGGGGGCAGTGGGGCGAATCCCCCCCCAAGGATTTCAGTCGCCCACCCAAGCATATGGCACCATCACCAATCCCTCTCCTGCCCTGCCAAATGTGCCCCCTCCCCCCCCCCCCCAAGTATCTACAATTATTAATTTTGCCCCCTCAAGGACATATGCTAGATTAAACCCTGAAGTACATTTTGTACTGGTGTTTGTCGTACGTGATGTAAAATGTACACAATGCCCACAGGCTATATATGAGGAGGTAAATGAGCAATACCAAAGGCAATATGACCAATGACGTGTGAAGTGCAGTTTGTACACGTGTTTAGTTATACATGATCTTAAAATAACTGCTTTGGGCGGGTTGTGTTGTGTTGCCTTGTCTTGTCATCTCATGGATGATTAAAGTCATGATGTACAATTTATACAGGCTATAAGGCAGTAAGGCAGTAAAAGACAGCCATATCACATGTATTGCAGACTAGCAGATAGTTATAGACAGATACCCCAAAAAACAACACAACTCAACAACCCCCCTCCTCCCTCCCCAGCCTTGAGAATCTAACCACGCCCACTATCAATGGAACATGACGTACATTTTGAACACGTGTCAAGTTGTAGATTACAATGTTATGACGTCAATGTACAATGTACACAATACTAGTTGTACGTGACGTAGTTGTAAAATGCACCCATCAGCATGTCTCCTTTTAGCAACATGTGACAGGTTCATGTATGGAGGTGTCTCTCTCATGCAATGTGAACATACATGTACATGTGTAGGCTATTGCACAACAGCTATGAAGCTGACATCCTATGACGCACACTACAAATTCATTGCCGGTATATACAACTTTGCAGGTTAGGGCCTTGTAAGGGAAATTACCTGGGGGATTCCCTCACACTGTTATTGCAAGTCACATGACTTCTTGCATCAGTTGTACTCCAGAGAGTGATGTCACCTTTGGTACATGGGATGACAATCTAGCTTTAAATCCCTAGCCCTTGCCTCACTTCCTGAAAAGGGAACAGTTCTTGACCTATTTATCTGTGCAGTAACCAGTTACAGTAGGACAATAACCAGTTACAGTAGGACAATAACCAGTTACTTGGGGAATATCGTGTAGTTATAACTAACGAGTCACACAAGGATTTTGGTATCGCAGCACAAGATCAGTCCCTTTTATAATGAAGAATTTCCAGTCCGATAAAGGCAGTGTATTCTGTTACCTGTTTGTCCCTCTTGCTCCTCCCTCCTTCCTTCCTGCCCTCCTTCCTTCCCTCCCTGTTTGTGTTTGTTTGTTGTTTGTTGTTTTGGTTACTCGTCCATTGGGGCCATTCCCAGGGACAGCCCCTCATAATCACCTCATCATGTGATAGGACATGTGGAATTATGCAACACGCAAGGTGTGAACTGACGATGATGTAATCAATGAATATGATTAAGACTCCACTTGTGGCAATATTGGATCTCCAGACTCCACTTGTGGCAATATTCATTGACCTCTGCTGACCTTCCTCTGAATATAGTAATAATATGTAAATGGTTCTCCAAAACTGTTTCGTTGTTTAATGTGTTGACATCGATATTCCCTCTGTCCCTAGCTCCCTGCCTAAAGTAGTGATGTGATGTCATACTGAAAATGTAAGATTTATATACCTCCTTTGTTGTATTTATCACCTCCCCCCCCCCTCAATTGCACTCCCATCTCATGTCCCCTACTCCTCTTTCCACCTTACCCTCTCCCTCTCCCCCTCCTCTTCTCCCCTCTTCCTCCTTTCCTCCCTCCCTGACTCCCTCCCTCCCTCTTTCTCCTCCCTCCTTCCTTCCCTCCCTCCTTCCTTCCCTCCTCCTTTCTTCTCCCTCCTTCCTTCCCTCCCTCCTTCCTTCCCTCCCTCCCTGACTCCCTCCCTCCCTCTTTCTCCTCCCTCCTTCCTTCCCTCCCTCCTTCCCCTCCCTCCTTCTTTCATGCCCTCCTTCCTTCCCTCCCTTCCTTCCCTCCCTCCTTCCCTCCTCCCTTCCCTCCCTTAGTACACTGACTCCACCCAAACATTGATATTATGCCACCCTTGCCTCTAATCTAGCCCTAGCCCCATACAGAGTCACAACTGATACTCCTAATTGTGCTATTTTTGATGATCATAATATTATAGCTACCCCCCCCCCTCAATTCAACTAGTCTCGTCCCCAGACCCCACCCTCAGAGACGAAAAGGGTCTGGTGACTTTGGGCTTAGCACTTGGTCGATATGACATCATGTGGCTGAATTCACACGTGCCAATCAGATTCAAGTACTAGTACAACGGAACCTCCCATAACGGACCCTCCAAGAAGCGGACACCCACGCTACAACGGACACTTGCCATGTTATGGATTGAAAATACCATAGCTGTAATATATTAGCAACCTCCGAGAAGCGGACGCTTCCGGATTCCGGACAGCGGACAAAATCTTGCGCCGAACGGCGCTCCACCATGCATTTCTGCCTATAAATAGCGGACATCCGGAAGCCACTCCCCTAAAATTGCAAAGTTGCGCTTGTGCAGTACGGCAATATGTACGAGCGCAACGTCAGTAAATTCATTTTGTGTACAGCGAAACCTCGCACGCGTTACAAGGAAGCAGTACTTGCTTTAGAAAATGTATGTTCTTGCAATCAAAGGACACGGAAGAAATGTGTATTGACCAGAGAATTGTCAATATTACACATCAATTAGCAAGACAGACACCTTTACTTGACTATTTTACACACTAACTCATGTACAAACTTCACTACATCACTTATATTCCACCACATTATCTAGAAAGTTTTAAAATTAAAATATTTCATGAACCTCCGAGATAAGGACAACCTCTGAAGAAAGGACAAAAGTTCCGTTCCCAAAGTGGCCAGGTTCCACTTTAATTATTGCATATTTGATATTTTGATGGGGGACAGGATGCATGTGTAATGAACGAAAGTTACATGACAAATGACATATTGCTTACTCAGCACAACCAAGAATTCGCTCAAAGTCACCAGACTCTTTTCCTCTCTGAGGGTGGGGTCTGGGGACGAGACTAGCTTCTCATGTACTCTGCTCCTCTCTCTGGCTTTCCCTCTCCCCCTCCCCCTCCGCTTCCCCTCTCTCCTCTCCCCCTCTTTCCCTCCCTCCTTTCCTCCCTCCTTCCTCTCCTCCCTTCTTCCTTGGTACAGAGACTCCACCCACACAGTGATATCATATTAGTCCTACCTCTAATCTAGCCCTAGCCCCATAAAACTGATTCTCATAATGGTGCTGTTTTTGACGATCATAATATTATTGTGGCTCTGTTCTCACACTACATCAGGTGATGGCTGCTACTGAGAACGATGTGTCCCTTGTGTTCCATGATATTACAGTGTCTGCAGAAGAAGCTGATAAACCTTCTGACTTCCTTACAAGGCTTATCAATTTTCTCAAAGTAGCAGTGAGACGAGGAGTGACAGTTGGAGTGCTGTATAAGGCTATGTTACATGTGGGATTACAATTCAAGTTTGGAAGTGATTTATTTTCAGAGCTTGTAAAATATCTGTAATAATGCTGCCATGTTTTGTCACTGGTTCATGAACAACTCCTGTTATGAGAATTTTAAAGTGTAAAAGGTGCGCGCATGCGCATGCGGGCGGTATGCTCATGCGCAGAAATACAGAGGTTTTCAGGTTGGTTGTCCAATTCCGAGTTCACATATCACGCATGCGCACACCGACTGGCCTACGAACGAGCCATGTAGCAGCCAATAGCAAGTGTGCCAGTCTGTACGACGTTCATATTTGAAGGATATTCTTAGTTAAATATGAACGTAAAGAGTGGTGCACTTACTATTTGCGGCTACATGGCTCATTCGTAGGGCCAGTCGGTGTGCGCATGCGCGATACTTTGAACTCGGAATCGGACAACCAACCTGAAACCTCTGCACCTGGTAACTGCCGCGCATGCTCACGCGAAGCTTTGAAATTATCCAAAAATACGTGTGTCACATGAAGTGATTGTTGGTTCAAAAATTACATATGTGCACCTGCGCAGAATATATTTTTATACTGTTTTCTTAGAAAATTCATTACCTTCATCACGACCACCTCGTAGTATAGGCTTTTAGTCAGTTGATTCTTCTATATACTTATGTCTAATTACGGCTTTCTAGGAAAATTAATATCACACAAACAAGACTGAAATTCAATCTTTAAAAAATAATTTTATGTACACCAATCTGTTAGCATAAAACCGTGCAGGCCCAGTATACCACACCCAAAGCCGAATGACCTCTGTTTTGGCGCCAACACTTATGCGTATAATTAGTAGATGCGTACAGTTGCTTTATGTTTTGAAGCCATTTAATGACAATTCTAGGTAGAGAGCCTAGACAAGCGCAAGATTGCAACCAAGCAGACGCTGCGGTTGCGTAATATGACGTAATGAATCCCGCGCTTGTACATTATTAATTTGGATCCCTCGGTGGCGAATATAAAAAGCGGTAGGAACGGAGCGGGAGAAAGGCGAAGTTAACTGCTATCGGACGTCAAGTGAAGTATTTCGACACATCTCGATCCAAAGTACTCATCTACATCCACTTCGAAATGATTTTCCCCGTCCTTCTGCTAGCGATAGTTATCCCCTCCTTCACGGCACGTGAAGTATGTACTAAAACCTACGCCATCAAAGGGACGATCAACATGTTTGGTACGTTACGTAAGGTTATATATCGTCTGTTTATAGCCATTCCATGTTGTAGCTCACAAAGTGTGATTAGTAGATTCATATACTATACACTACAGTCAATGTTTTACTGTGTCTCTGATTTTACAGAGCATATGGTTCAGTTATACGTGGAGTTGTTAGATTACCAAGTTTTACTGTTGATAAATTTCATTTGTATGTATGTCATCTGTATGAAGACATGCAGTATTGCTCAGAGGCCATTATTCAATGGACAGGTGATGACCATATACAGCACACATCCAGTGGGTGTATTGATTTGAGTGGTTGCCAAATCCCAAAATGCATGTATAAATGTATATAACCACTAGCCATAATTTAGCTGAGTTGCTTGCCAAACAGTGTTTATACATTGTTGTCATACTGTCAAGAGTGCTTCGTATATATAGTGATGTATATAAGTGTGCTCTTCGTGGAAGACCTGTTATTTGCAACTTCCTTTGCCAATTTGTTTTATGAAGCTCTCCCTTTTCACTGGAAAGAAGTGAAGTTTTGTTGTATAACTTAGTAACAATCGCTTCGATGTTTAGCAGTGTAGAATAGAACCTCTCCAATTTAGCCACCAGTGATTTAGCACGGTGTTCTTATTAGTGAGGTGTCCTGATGAATGAAGTGTCCTGGTGGGTGAGTTGTCCTGTCCTAACTTCAAGGGTGTAACATAGAATTTTAATAGTTTAAAGAATAAGGTGATGACAAGGATCCAACTAATCGTCAGAGTGTCCTGTCTTACTAAGTCAAATTCAATTCATGTTTCTACTTTTATGTGTATGGAGGCAGTATATATAATGTGTTGATTCCCTGGTGTCCTACTAGCCTTACTGATCCGAGGAATTCCCCATTTTAATGCTGCAAATATAGCAATAAACTATAGTATATAATACATGCATACACTAACTTTGAAACGGGAATTCTCAGTGAAAGTCTTGTAGCTATAGAGTTCACCTGACAATGCATGCACATGATTATCCCATTGTACCTGAGTTCATGGACACTCCAGAATTGTAGTCCTTGGCTGCAGTCAATGAGGGGTCTTGTGCTTGTGTATTGCTCTTGGATAATAATGCGGTCACCTCATTATAGAAAAGGGCTACTCGAATGTGTAAGTATACCTGTCTCAATTGGACTAATGTTTGTATATGTAATGTTAGCTATGTTGCTGTGGGGCGTCGGGGTTGAAGTATATTGTATTGTGGTATGACTGGCTCTATTCATGCTGAATGCACCCAAGACCATTCACACCCGTGTAAAATTAATTGCCACACTCAAGTTTTAGTCAACACTTGTGTATGGGAGGTAATTGTATTTTAGTGGGCAGAGTTGAGTCAATTGTAAAGTGGGAGATATTTGATCCAGACATCTGTGGGACAGAAGGGCTGTCCTGCCTAGGGAGGTATACTAGTTTATGGCTTACATCTCTGCCAAACGAGTGCTGAAATGAATACGTCGTATTCTACATGGAGTGTGAATGGATACCATCATAGAGTGGAGTCTGCATTGGTGATATCTGTCATTCTTACCACTGTGCCCTGGGGACAGAGAGGGTGTACATATCAATTGGATATCTTCCATTTGACAGTGACTCTGCTCCCACGTACTACAAATCCTATATACAAAACATGCTATTAAAATGTGTGCGCTTTTGTGTGTGTTTGTGTGTGTGTGTGTGTGTTTGTTTGTGTAGATAATGTGTGTGTGCTTTTGTGTGTGTGTGTGTTTGTGTGCGTAAATTACTTTATAAAGAACTGGCTATCAAGTAGTACCATATAACACTTTAGTGTTTATGTCCATTAATCAATACAAACCCTAATCACAATAAAGTGCCTCTGTCTGAACAACTTGGCTGTCAACTATAGATCCAACTAATATTGGCGCCGTTCCAATTAATTAAAGCTATTTTTTCCAAATGAAGTTCTGCTTGGTCTCCTCTTCATGTTCAGTAGTCTGAGCAGCTATAAGGATGGCCCTAAACATTCTTTTGGTCTATGCAGACACATATGGTACTCCTTCCTGTCTAGTTGGACATTACATTGTAGAATAATGAAAGCATAATTACCTCTATTATTCTGCCATTGATTGCCTTCATTCATATAATTATGCGTCTGGGCAGTGAATGATGTGTGCATTGTGTGGAGCAATTACACTAATAAGCCAGTAATACATTCACTGGACATATATTTTGTTAAATGTTGCCCAGCTACTGGACACATTTTGGAAGCTTATTGTGGGCTAAGGGATGGGTGTGGCTGAGTGAGACTTAATTGGACAGTCATTGACTCAAGTTGCTAGACTATAACATCCAATACATGACCTTAATTGGGATGCATTCAACCATGCATCTCATGCTTCCCATGTAACTACTATGTATCACTGATTTTGAATATATCTATTCCTGCCTCCTTGAAGTTATTAGTACATAATACAGGATGGTAGAGACAAACCATATTAACTAAGAACCATTAGCCTCAGCTCTACATGTCAGAATATCCATCACTCTGCATATTTCTATATGCATAGTGAGTGAATGGGATAAGGTTCCATACCTTTAGAAACAGGTTTTCTGTCCAATGTTTACTTACATACTTAATGGCCTCTTAAGGACTGATCACAACACTTTTCTTTGCTAATAGATCTTGTTAACTGAGTTCCATGATAAGTACATAAACACACCGACCAATTTCTTCAACAGAGAACTACACAGATCTGGTTTCATTTGACCTGGACTGCTCCCAAACTAGTCTACCTTCAGTGATAGTGACTGCTGGGATAACTCTGAGAGAGCAGATGACTTCAGACCTCAGTAGGAACTCTAAAGTTGCCTTCTCCGTGAAGTGCACTGGAAATACTACCGACTACTACAATGTAACAACAGCACCAGTGAGCAGTAACACATAGGGGATTTATATTACCAGATATTGAACATTTTCACAAACTCTTTCCTTATTTTCTCAAGCCTGAGCTATCTGTATGTTCTACATTTGAAGCAGCTAAAGCTGTACTCACTTAAAATCACCACACACAATGTCATTGTGTACCTGTAGACAGTACAGGGACACTCAGAATGGTATAGAGACACTGTATCATACTGGAATGCTGTTTAACATGTCCTATTGTATTTGTTGAAGGTGAAGAAGAGGGCACCGTGGGTGAGTACACTTGATTCATCATCTGATAAATACATCCCTTTTGGACAAAATTGCTCCATCATTGGCTGTTTCTTTGACGAGTATAGAGCTTCTTCGCAAAGCATACAACGTAGATATGCAGTGAAGGGATCTTCATGCATTATCAGTGAGAATACTGATATTTATTTTGTACGATGATAGATTCATTTGTTCTGTATATATACACATCATTCATTCCACTGTTCAGTTGTTGTTTTTGTTTTTTCTGCAAGTTGACATATAGCCTAATTTTAATTTTAACAATTGACAGAGTTAAAGTAACCTTCACCTCTCTATTATCCCTCCCTCTTCATCCCCTTTTCCCTTTCTCCCTCTCCCTCTCCCTCTCCCTCTCCCTCTCCCTCTCCCTCTCCCTCTCCCTCTCCCTCTCCCTCTCCCTCTCCCTCTCCCTCTCCCTCTCCCTCTCCCTCTCCCTCTCTGCTTCTCCCTCCATCCTTCTCTCACCTCTTCCTCTTCCCACAGATCCCAATGAATGTCTGTATGTAGACTGTGAACATGACTGTATAGACACCTTCACTGGCTATGAGTGCTCCTGCTGGACAGGATATCAGAAAGACTCAAATAATTCACATAACTGTACTGGTAAGCATATTTCGTAAGACATTGTGTTCAGCACATTAAGAATGTGTAAGAAGACAATACCACTAGTGGAGATGTACATGTAGTTGTACACATATTGTCCTCTTACATGTTCTTAATGTACTAAACACCAATGTCATAATCATTACTCCTTGAAATGAGCCCAAGGATTTGGCAATCCCAGACATATACCAGAATGTCGGTGTGCTAGACTGGGAACTTGGGTTGTGTTTGCAGAATACGTACATAGATTTACACTACATGTGTAATGTTCAACTTTCAATCCAGTGCACTACACACACACACACACACACACACACACATACACGCACACACACACACACACACACACACACACACACACACACACACACACACACACACACACACACACACACACACACACACACACACACACACACACACACACACACACACCAGATGTAAATGAATGCAGTACTGGAGATGACAATTGCAGTCACAATTGTACCAACACAGACGGTGGATATACCTGCTCCTGTCCAACTGGAATGGAGATGATTAATAGTAACTTCACATGCAGTGGTAAGATATATGGGAATATTATATACAGTGAACCTCTCTAATATCATCCCACTGCAATGAGAACATAAAACACTTCAGTTTGCTTCCCCAAATGTCGTAACATTCAATCTGTATAACTCACAAATCTATCGCTGTTAAAGATCATTGCTATATGTGAGCCATAATATTAAGTTTCAATCCACTATATAGATATTGATGAATGTGCCAGTGGTAATTACTCCTGTGAACATGAATGCGTTAACACAAATGGAAGCTATGAGTGTGCTTGCAGACAGGGATTCCAACTAAGCAGTGATGGATCATCCTGTGAAGGTCAGTTGTGGAGGTCACTTTACACTGTATTATTGCAGCTGATGAAGGACTTTGATCAGAGACATTGTTTTATCAACTACGTTTCAATACTTAGCTCAAAATTCAAAATCGGTATATGTACTAGCTTCAATGTAGTCATTAACCTCTATTCCATTAAGTGCCTCTATTCATTGTTACCTATACTCAAGCATACTCTAGTTGGAGCTGTCGGTTAGCTTAGGCACTTAAGAGACAAGTTGTGATTGGCAAGGTTGCTAAGCACAGGGCTTGAAAAGCAGACATAGTATTGGAGATGGCCAAATGTATCCTGGAAACAGCCTACACTAATTATTGATGGGTTCACCATAGTATATATGGTATGGGTGTGAGTGGGTATCTTTCAGAATGTACTAACTATTATACACTCAAGTTAATGCAGTTTGCTATGTCAGTAATGCAAGCTAAACAAATATGAAGTGATAGTAGAGGAATGTGTAGCAACTGTCTAGACTCTAATCTTCCACTTAGAAACTGTTCTATAATATACATGGACAGCCATCACTTGGCCAGGCTCCCTTTACCTCCTACTTACTGCCACTGCCAACCATTTAATTCCAGCAAATTAATTAATAGTGTAATCTGTCTAGCATAAAATTATATTAGTGTTCATGTTCGCAGTAGCACTCTTCAAGTTCTACTAGTAACAGGTGTTGGTGTGCATATGTTGCACAAGAGAGAAGGTGTAGAGAGAGGCGGTTCCTACTAATCTGTGCCTCTGAAGTGATCGAGGACACCAATAAGCAGTTTGTTTTGCTGTAGTAGCAGTGCCCAGCAAGGCAGCATGAGGCTTGCATGAATGCTGTCGTGGCTGGGCACGGCAACTACTGGTTAAGCGATAGTCTTTGACATGTTTTAATTTCAAAGCTTGTCACTGAACACTTCATACATGTCTACTACTTAGGAACTTCCAACAGCTGCTAATATTGTGTTACCTCATCACCAATTTCATTAGTGTCTAAATCAGATAAGCTTAGTGTCTGTGTTAGACACAGCCGCAAGTCATAACAGCCCACTTCATGGGATGCTTAGAGAGGCAAGGCACAACACAATGCATGCAGCAATGTATGACAATCTTAAGGTAGAGGTGAAGTGCCAATTTAATATTATTGTGGTATTTGGTTGTGATAAATACTAACACAGTGACACACACATACACAGTTTCCTTATGGTACCACGGTGTTAATCAATGAAGCTGTTGTCAGTGACATTAACTCAGTGAAATATATACTGCACTGCCACTATAATCATTCTCCTTTCTCCATGTAGACATTGATGAGTGTCAGAGTCCAAACAACAGCTACTGCCATCATCATTGTACAAACATAGTGGGTGGCTACTACTGCTCCTGTGATCCTGGCTACACACTGGGGGAAGACAAACATAAGTGTCTCGGTAAGAATTCATTTTTACTGGAAGTTTCTTTAAACCTTATAAACACAATCTACAATCTAACAGCACAGATGTCATGTATTTGGTGGTATCTGTCGTTCATGCTATTATTGTGTATTTCAAAAAAGGTAATAATAATTTCCAATAACACAAATAAGAATTCTGGACGAGGAAACATGGTAAGAATGTTGGGTGGGTATGTTGGTTATTACACATAAGAAAAATAGGAAGTGTTTGTACATTGCAAAGGGTTATTTTCGATCATTCAAATTTGTAATTTATGCAAAGTTCAAATTCCACTGATATTAACCTCTATGGCTACACCTGGATGGGTAGAAATATATTTTCAATGACTTGTCTTCAAATTTAATACAAAATGAAGGATGCATGCTCTTGCACATTACAAGTGGAGAGCTGGGCGGGGTAACACTGTCAGAAGGGATATACTTAGCTTACTGAAATATGAAAAGCTGCACGTTCTCGAGGCTGGACACTGCTCCTCTCTACATCAGGGGTAGAGATATAGGTGGGGGCAGGGGGGGCTCAAGCACCCCCACTTTTTATAGTGAGGGGGCTGAGCACCCCCACTTTTGCAACACGAATACATATTAATATTGTGCAAGTGGGATTGAGCCCAGTCAGTTGTAATTGCATGGCAATCTTCTCGTAGCAATAGAGCTGTATGTTTACGTAGTACGCATGCGCATGCGCATTGTGAAGGAATTTACAACAGCTCGCTCGCTTCTCCACATTATGAGCGCCCCCCCACTTTTGAGTGGCTGTCTCCGCCCCTGTTTGGGATCTTTCTTTGAATTCATTAGCTAGTGTGCTATTCACATGTATCAATACATTATTCACAGATATCGATGAGTGTGAGAACACTAAGCTTTGTTCTCAAATTTGTGTCAACACCTCTGGATCCTACCACTGCCAGTGCTATCAAGGATATGTACTCAATGATGATGATCACAACTGTACTAAAGGTAAGCCAGAGCTCCCTATATCGTGACCCAGATAGCTGTTGTTAGCTCAGCCCAGCACATAAACAGTGCACTCAAGTCCCACAGTCAGTATACATACCAGTCCACCTTTTTTGCTTCGACGGGATTTTGTTGCCATAGTGTGCTGTTTATATAATATTATGGTATTATGATTACACTAAAAGGTGTAAGTAATGCCCTTTGTTCCTGATCCTTCATGATCTACCTATGTATGTGACAAGATGCACAAACATACTGTGAGATAGTTTATGAGGCTATACACACAAACGATGGTGTTTAAGCTGCCAAATACAATTACTGAGGTGTTCTTATTTGAGCAGTTTCACCGAAATACTTGATGATGTGCCTGTAATGCATAACATGTGGAATGTTACCTGGAACACTTCAAAAGGGGAGCCATGTACAGTAACAATGCCCATTTATGCCTCTGTTATCCTCACAGCCTATGTAACAATATTGGAAGATGTAGTCATAATTTAATTATCAGCATTATACATGTGTGAGGTATATATAGTCCTAGCATATATACAGTCATACGAGAAGTATACAGCTTGCCCTGCATGTAGTAGCTGCTATAATATTTCAAAAACCAACACAGCAGAGAAACTAGCATGTTTCTACTCTTTTATCACTTTCTAAATTTTTAACTCCTGTACAGTAGGAGAATACAATCAGTTGTGAGATAGAGCTCATCAGTTGGTCTCTCACTATAGCTTATAGACTCATATGTTATACTTTGTTCTAGTGTATAAGTATATCAAAGTGCTTTTTAAACAATGTCATGACACATTGTCAAGTGTTTGAGGCTTAGTATGGCTGCAGTGTTTGTTATTACCAAGCTATTGTTTATGACTAACGGGCGTGTCCATTGAGTATCTACAGGAAGAAGTCAATGACCATGTTAAAATGTATTATGACGATTACAATGCACACACTTTTGTGTCCACTTCTATGTACACTATCAGCAACAATATTCCTGGAATGGCCTATAACTTCCACATGTGCTTATTTAGCTACATGTGTCATTAATATAATATGCAGATAGTAATGACTCTCTACTGCAGTGTTCTAGTGGATTATTGGGTCTAGTGGTGTTGGATAGATGCCAGTGTCGTTCAGAACAATTGGCCAGCCATGTGCTCAGTGCCTGTTGCCATTTATAGGATCTCCTAACATTTATTGTACAGAAAACAGCCACATCATAAACTAGCATGTGGTTGTAGCTCTCTATACATATGGCTACATATTGATCAGTCTGTAGAATGTATATACATTATTATATACATGCATTTTTGAACATCTTTGTACATTGTGGCTAATACATACATACATATGTGCTTTTGTGTATATACACTCTCAAGAGTTAGCTATAGTGTGTGTATGTGTGTGTGTGTGTGTGTGTGTGTGTGTGTGTGTGTGTGTGTGTGTGTGTGTGTGTGTGTGTGTGTGTGTGTGTGTGTGTGTGTGTGTGTGTGTGTGTGTGTGTGTGTGTGTGTGTGTGTGTGTGTGTGTGTGTGTGTGTGTGTGTGTGTGTGTGTGTGTGTGTGTGTGTGTGTGTGTGTGTGTGTGTGTGTGTGTGTGTGTGTGTGTGTGTGTGTGTGTGTGAAGTGTGTGTGTGAAGTGTGAATGTGTGTGTGTGTGTGTGTGTGTGTGGGGGGGGGGGGGTTAGTGTAGAATGTGAGCATGTGGGTGCGGTGTGTGGAAGTAAGGTAAAATTTACCAGAGTACTGTACATGTCAGTGTTGATGATCATCTCCCTCCCTCTACTTGCAGTTCCTTCATCAGGTTCAACTGATGACACCCTTGTAGTGTTCATGCCATGGGTGGTTCCTCTCCTGTTCATGTCTGTCATGATACTGCTCAGTGTATTCATCTACTACAGCTTCCTGAGACGACGCAAACATGGCAATGTGTGAGTCCTCATGCACCCATTGCAATCACATTAGTCAGTCACTTTATTTGAGGAGGCTTCTCATGGCTGTAGCATATATATCTTCATACCTCTTAATCTTTTTCTCCTGCTTTAATCATCCATGAGATGCCAAGGCAAGGCAACACAACAAAGCAACACAACTTACCAAAGCAGTTATTTTTCAAAGAAAAATTGACTGCCTCGGGTCATACATGTAGTCATGATAAGTAAAGTTATTTCATGATAGAGTTACAATTGTTACAGTCTTATTATCAATTTTGTAGGTTGGAAACAAACCCAGATCTCTATAATTTTTATCTTACACAAGAGGTCAGCAAAATACCATTCCTAACTCACTATACCTACATGTATTAATGTCATTCAATACTTGGGTAGCTTCAGTAAAGTAACTCAGTTGTTTATAGAATCCATGATCTCTCAATCATTATAATATGCACACTTCTTATAGGTTAGGGTGGACACCATCTTACCTTATGAAATTGTCACTGATAGACCAATCTTGTTTTCTACAGAAATTGGACTGCACCTACCAGCCAGTGGACCTTAGCAGTGGCCTCTGTTTCGACAAAGACTCTCTACACAGTGAGGTTACGTCAATTCACAGTGCATCAAACACTGTTGAAGATCTTGCAACGACCACCTCCAGCAAGATCCAGGTGGTAATTGCAAACAAAGGAGACACATTTAGCAGCAGTGAAGATCTTGAATCAGATATTAACTGTCAAAAAAAGAGCAATGGTAACCTAGCTCAATTAGAAGAGGTGCCCCTGGAATGTAGTGCTACAATTGATAACCAGTCGATGCACGACTCATGTATTGGTAGTTCTATTGCTGGTGAAACCAGCTCGGGGTTACGTTCATCCACTGCAATGCTCTACTCCCCAGACACTAGCGGTTCTTCATTTAGCCATTCAAACGACACATCTGCAAGTAGTGACTACATCCCCACAACATCAGGCACATCACGTACACCTCTCAGCCACCCATCCACCTCACTTGCAACAACAGTACTGACTGCACAATCACACACACCTCCAGAAAGCGGCCGAGACTTGACAAATAGCACTACTACAAAGTCTGAGAATTCCTCTTTGCAGGCAAATGGGAAAAGGGACCAGAAGGACTATATCCATGCTACAAATTCACTTTTTTCTGTCATAAACGACAATTCAAACAGCAGCAACTGCTAAAAACTAGAATTTTAATTTCCACTCTCTTTTCCTCTATGTACATGTGACCTGATTACTAGTCTACTAATTCTAATGTAGAAGAATATTAATGTTTGTGTGAAGATGTATGCCTAACATATTCAGTTTGTACTCTACTCCCAAAAGAGTAACGTAACTTATATGCAATTGAAACTTGTCACTTATTTCCATTTGCTAGAAAAACTGTGATCACCACCTTCCATGCTGTCCATTCTTACACTGTCATAATAATTCATTTCACATGCAAATTATTGTTCATCAATTTGTGGTATTTTTTGTTTAAGTATTATAGCTACAATGTGATTTGTGTATACTTACACCAAAGTTGATTGCTATCACAGTCTTACAATAGACTTCAATCAATGCTCTACTGACCATTATCCAAAATAGTGCTATATACTGCAGTTATAAGAGGGAAGGAGGGGACAGACTTTCGCCTGGTTATCGTGGCTCAGTGTCTAGTGTGCTGGTTTGCTGGTCATTAGACCTGGGTTCGACTCTGGAAGGAAGTTTGTCTTTCTCATTCCCTCTTGCTTTCTTTGGCCTGTGTAAGTCAACATCAACAGTAAATAGTGCTATATATTTGAATTCTGCACAATCAATATTATCATTCAAAACATTACATAGTTTGCAGGTATAACTTGGCTATCTGCAAGGTGTGACTATTTCATGACTACTGCTTAGATGGATTCTCCATCAAAGATCTTACAACATCACATATTAACACCACTCATTCTGGAGTGATGCCCATAGTTCTATTGAGAAGTTGATATGAGTAAATTTCAGTTATGCACAAACAAATAAAGATTAGTCTGTTGAAGCCTACATATCTCTGCCTTTGTGTGTGTTTGTACTAGTACTAGAGTCTAGAAGTGCATGTAACAGAGCACACCATTCCTGGAGAGAACCTCAATATTCTGAGAAGCATGTCTGGGATGGGCACTCTGTCTATAGAAAAATTTCTTTCAGAACATGGAAGACTTTCAGAACATGTCTTGGAATTGTAAGAGGATAAACACAATTAGTAAATGAACGTGAACTGAATAAAGAAATTAGATTAAGAATGCAATTAAATTTGTGTATTCCTAAAACCCACTTTTTCTGGTGACTACTCGAAAGCCTACAAGAGAATGATAGACCACTAAATGATGTACAACACTCCCATTTCATTTAGGTCACTCCCAAAAGTTAATATATATATATGTTATAGTTATATCACCCCTTTAGAGTGCTGTATCCAGATTTACAGACACGACTCACGAGGGCGCGAAGCGCCCGAGTGGGAGTGTCTGTAAATGAATACTGCACGATAAGGGGTGATATAACTGACTTATAGCCCACAAATGGCCACTAATGACTCCTATACAAGTGCATGTTTTTATAGAGGATGCACTCTAACGCATATACAGTCCCTACCGGCTCCTTTGATCTGCCCACGCAGTGTGCTATAAATATATATATATATACAAATATTGTCCCACTATTAATGTCTATTCACTTATGTAGAATTGGGTGTGAAGAAGCCAAATATCTGGAAATACCAATTCTTGGAATTAACCTGCTATTCTCAGAAGTATGTCTGAGGGAGACACTCCTGTCTATTGAAACTGTCTTTCAGAATATGGAACAGTGCTGTCTTGGAATTCTGAGAGGCTAAAAGAAGACAAACATGACTATAGAAATTAGATTAGGAATGCAATTTGATGTGGATTCCAAATATCCATATATTTCATGGTGACTACTTGAAAAACATGCTAGTGTAATTGATCACTTAATAATATACAGCACTATTTTATTTATACGGTCACACCCAAGTTGTTATATAATTACAAATATTGTCCCACCTTACTATGAATGTATATTCACTTATGTAGAAATGGGTGTGAAGAAGCCAAATATCTGGAAATACCAATTCTTGGAATTAACGCTATTCTCAGAAGTATGTCTGAGGAGACACTCCTGTCTATTGAAACTGTCTTTCAGAATATGGAACAGTGCTGTCTTGGGATTCTGAGAGGCTAAAAGAAGACAAACTGACTATAGAAATTAGATTAGGAATGCAATTTGATGTGGATTCCAAATATCCATATATTTCATGGTGACTACTTGAAAAACATGCTAGTGTAATTGATCACTTATTGATATACAACACTATTTTATTTATACGGTCACACCAAAGTTGTTATATAATTACAAATATTGTCCCACCTTAATATGAATGTATATTCACTTAAGTATAATTGGGTATGAAGAAGCCAAATGTTTGGGAAAACTAATTCTTGGAAACCATCTGCTATTCTCTGAAGTATATATGAGGTAGACACCTCTGTCTATTGAAGCTGTCTTTCAGAACATGGAACAGTGCTGTCATGGAATTCTGAAAGGCTAAATAAATGAACAGGAACTGACTATATAGAATTAGATTAGGAATGCAATTTGATTGTGCATTCCAAACACCCACATCTTTCATGGTACCTACTTGAAAAACCTGCTAATGTGATAGACCACTACATGATGTACAGTACCAGCTCCCATTTCATTTATAAGGCCATTCCCAAGTTGATATTCTTAGAATTGAAATTAAGAATATTGTACCACATTACTACTATTATTTAATTATGTAGAATTGACGCTGAATGTCTGGATCGACCTAATTCTTAGAAATAACTGTGCTATTCTCAGAAGTATGAAGAAGCCAAATGTTTGGGAAAACTAATTCTTGGAAACCATCTGCTATTCTCTGAAGTATATATGAGGGAGACACCTCTGTCTATTGAAGCTGTCTTTCAGAACATGGAACAGTGCTGTCATGGAATTCTGAAAGGCTAAATAAATGAACAGGAACTGACTATATAGAATTAGATTAGGAATGCAATTTGATTGTGCATTCCAAACACCCACATCTTTCATGGTACCTACTTGAAAAACCTGCTAATGTGATAGACCACTACATGATGTACAGTACCAGCTCCCATTTCATTTATAAGGCCATTCCCAAGTTGATATTCTTAGAATTGAAATTAAGAATATTGTACCACATTACTACTATTATTTAATTATGTAGAATTGACGCTGAATGTCTGGATCGACCTAATTCTTAGAAATAACTGTGCTATTCTCAGAAGTATGTCTGGGGAGACACTCCTGTCTACACATTACAGAAAGCTTTCTTGGAAAGTGAAAATCAATTGTCAAGTATTCTTGGAATTCTATGAGACGAAGTGGTCAATTATTACATAAAGAGATGGTAATAATGTATGTATAACGTTTATGTATATCATTTGTTCACTCAGTGTGGATGAGAAGGGAGTTAATATCTCGTTTAGGTGTGTAAAGCATTTGTATCAGTGCTGACAACAGCTGTGGATAGGCTATCAAATAACTTCACCACATCAGCTGCTGAATCTAGGTTCTGCTGCACCTGTGTATATATGGAATGGTTACTGCCATAAGTTATGTGAATTTTGTAGTATATCAGTCTAAACATTTTTTGAGCATGACTCTTTATTCTATAGCTCTGTATATGCACTACAATCTATAACCATTGATATCTCTGCAGCTACTATCTATAAAATCATGCAGTGCTGACAGGCGTTTACTACACATTAACCCTAAATAGTGAGCATTTTATTGAAAGCCTGCTACAGGGTGCCTATAGTCAATTTCAAAGTCGTGTCCTGGAGTCTCTTGCATAAAACCATGCAGATATCACTCATAGAGGTAGTGAACTAACATGATAATTTCCCCAACCTCGAGCTCCATGATTATCTTGTTAGAGTATCCATGTATGGGAATATCGATCTGCTATATTTTTAATTGATTGGCATGCATGTTTGATGAAAAAGATGACAGTATGTAAAGCAATATATTGGAATATCTATCTGATATACATTTTTTCAAATATCACTAGAAATCACTTGATTAGCTGCAGAAGATGATAGTATGTAAAGCAAAATATATGTCCATTGTTAGAGGTTTATTGGCATGCATATTTGTGGTGAATACATACATGCTTAGCTTGTTTTGTAATTTAAATAATGGTAGACTGTAGGCAGACCCAGTTATGAATTGGCTGTAAACAGTATCAAAAGCCGAACTAAGACACAATTCTGGGAAAAGCAGCTTTCCTCTTTATTGGAAGTGCATGCACAGATGGAGAATTCTTGGAAGGTGAGTGGTATTAAAATGCCTCAGACAGTTAACCCTTGTTGAACTCTCCTTTGGAACTATTAAACACATTGCAATTAATTTGGTTGTGATTAAATGCTCAAGACAGTTAACATACTTTGATTCCTATTCTCATATTCTTTGTTCACACCGACAAGCAGCTTCTATGTATACTAGGCAGTGTATATATGTATCTAAACCTCACACAATATTTGATACGTAACATACATGCACGTGCAGTTGTCAATAAATGATACCTTCGAAAAATATATAATATGTGTCTGAATGGGCCAAGTAGTATGTCAACAACCATGTATGTGTACATCTGATACACACATCAGCCGGATGTATAGTTTCTCATTGTTGTTATTACAGAAATGGTTCCTAAAATCAGCAGTAAATTTAATATGTGGCGTATGTGTGCATGTATCTGTACACTAACAGCCCAGAGGCAGCCAATCATGAATAGCATGCAAGATTTTAATAGTGGAGATAGTATTAATATAATGTTTGTCTTGATACATGTAAAATGTAAAAAAAACATGTTTTGATGCTTTACTAGGGATATGAAGTTCGTAAACTTGTCTACTGTGAAGGTTCTTCTGACTCAGTTATTGTATGGTGAGATGGTCCAGCCATCTTACAGCGGTGACTGTACTCTGCTGTCAGAATGAATGTCTGCACAATCTCGTTCATGCCCTGCTCCTTTACTTGCTTCTTGGTCTCCAGGATCATATCTATCAGCTTCTTGTCATCTGTCTCTCCAGCTGGAATCACCTGGAGAAAGGGAACATAACCTATCAAATTCATAATTAGGGAACATTAGTAAACGGTTGCATATAGCTCTACATACTGTGTGTATATATCTTTACTGACATGTGCCCCCCATTATACAGATACTGTTACATATTGGATTAAGGTTTGTGTGATGTGCACAGAATATATAGGTAGCATAACTGTGTTTGTTGCACTGACCTCACTTAACTTGGGGCTGAGACGGTAGTAAGGTATTCCCATCTCTTCACATCTGCTCTTACAGTTCTTTGCCACCAGCTCAGAATTAACCAACTAGATTCAAAGACGTAAAGTGACATTTATTTACTGCAGAGTTGACAGTGATAAAATACTAACATAAGCTCACATATCACTTTCATCTAACTAATATCTGTAGATACTAGCTATGATGTCCCATATACAGAGGGGTAGGAGAAGGGGAACAGGCTGACTTTCTTGCCTTGCCCTGTGCAGAAGTTCCCCCCCCTTACTTTTCCACAAGGCAAGGCAAAAAAATCAGCTTAGAATTCAACAGAATAAGTATACGATGACCCATTCTCTGGAGGAGAATGCCCTATCTTAACTAGCTGATCAGATGTGATAAGAGTCTTACTGCATTAGTGAGGAGAGAGATGAGATTGACTGTTCTGTCCTTGAGCCTGCTCAGATTGAACCAGTGCTTCCCGAAAAACAGAAATTCCTGTGCATCAACTTTACCCAGCTTCACTGGCGGGTACACCCCTGTGCCGATTGAGACCACAATTGCAATGAGCAGCCTCTCTCCCTGTAGTCGATAGAAGTTCTGGATTGCCGTCATTCCATAGTCACAGGGATTATTGGCCAAAACCCCTCCATCCACATAGTTTTCAAATTCACCAAAGAAGATTGGAGAAGCACAAGTGTAACGTCCCACCTTCCATACCAACTCTGCAAAAAGAAATAATTTGCACACAGATAATTATTTATGATTGCTGTATATAGCCACACTTCTATACTATACTACAGTGAAGTATATATTATTAGACACTTAAGCAAATATTCCCACATGTACAGCTATAAAATCGGAATTAATTGTACTGGTTGTAGCTGAACCTGTAATACTACTGTACTGCAGCAGAGTGTTATTAGACACTTAAAGGAAAGAAGAGAATAAAAGAGTATTGCTAGACTAATTTTTAAGTGACTCACGTTCATCAAATCCATCCCCAAAGCAGTTATTGAAGAAGTGTAGCTCAGGATTGGTGGTTGACTTATCAACAGCAGCAACCAATACCCTGTGATCAATAATCATCACTGTATTAGTGTACTGCATTAGTACTGTATATGCATGTGCTTCTATTGATATCACGGCTTGAAAGAATTGCACACGTGAGGAGAAGGGGTGGATACAGGGAGAAGTATCCGTATGACGCTTACTTTGGTTTTTGGACGTCACACATCCTACTGTCCCTAAACATGTCCTGTAGGATCTTTTCCAGTTCCTGTGCACTGTACACCACCCCGAACCTGGCCTTACCAAACACCTTGTTCTTTAGCTTGAAGTAGAGCTGTCTCACCTCTGTCAGAGGTAGCTTACCTGTGGTGTATAATTTATAGAGATATGTGGAACACATAATGTGTGTATGATGATATCACTAGGACTGGTGGAGGGAACTGGGGAAGTTGGGGTCATGCAGGTGTGCCCCTTTTTCCACAGCTGCACAATCAGTAGTATATACACCATGCATGTGACAAATACTTGTATAATTATTATGTATAATGCAAACAATCCCCACCCCTTAGTAAAATATCTTCCTGTGCATTTCTTCCTATAGACATCTGGTGAGATAGAACCCTTCTAGAGGGTACCTTGAGAAAGTTACTAGCTAATTGAACTAGCTCACTCTAACTCACCATAGACCAAAGCCAGTGCTATGAGTCCTCCTGTTGAAGTTCCCACTATCCAGTCAAACAGCTCCGTAATCTTTCTCCCCGTGGCTTCCTCCATTTGAATGAGGGCCTCAATCTGAGTGAGACCTTTGATTCCTCCTCCGTCGAGGAAGAGGAGGCGACTACCTCCCTCCAGACCAGCCAGAACAGGACAGTCCTTGGGAGTTTTCTGTCATGGATAATTATGTAGGTGTGGCTTATAATGAATGTAGGGATGATATGTAGCATTCTGCTTCTACACTATTATTATTTTTTTTTATAACACAGGATTATGCATTCCCCATTACAGGCATTATATGTAGGGCTAGGCAATTAAACACTCTAGCAATTCTCAAGAATAACTGGTTTGACATATTCTTTCCAAAAAAATAAACATACAAATATTTTGGAGAGAATATATTGTCAAGCCACTATTCTACTTCTTAGATTATCTGTCTAGGCTATGATATTCAAGTTAGATTTGTTATCGTGTGGGGTCTTGCTTTTGATTTATCTCAAGATTAAGTGGGAGGACTAAGAATTAAGATCACACAATTATATTAAGTTGTACCTTCTTCAAAGTCTTGTTAAAGTGTGCCATTTCCTTTTGCTGGTGGGCTATGGCCATCAATTCGTCTGCTCCATTTCTTCCCAGCGACAGAGAGAGGGAGAGACGCTGGTTCACATAGTTCTCCAGCTCCTGGTAGAGTTTGGCAGTACCTCGTCTCTGGATGTACTCCTGTAATCTGTCACTCGTTCTGAGTCTCTGTCCATGTCCTGGAGGTGCTCGCTGCTCATCCAAGGAGTACATGGAAGGTACCTGCAGAGACATGGAATTACAGAGCATATACTGCTGAGGATCTGCAGCTGGCTGGAGTTGAGGGGCAAATGGATGGTAAGTTATATTCCTTGAGGAACAGATGGTAGGGATTTACCTATTATGTACATGTATGCATGGCTCTGCCCAAAATTGTGGGTGCATGGTCAATTGCAACAGTGCTATGGTAGCCTCTTGAGTTAGCATAATGAAACATACATGTATATTTTTCACTAAAGCAATCAATTTGCTAAATATAACTACTCGCTTCTGTCTACAACATAGCCTAGCCTAACCCTCCAATAAACTATTTCACACCACAATCAATTGAAAACTTTCTTAATCCAAATGACATTTATGTACCCAGCAAGCACTGCAATCATAGGTCGCCTGCCTCACTAATAGAAGCAATTTCCTTGAAGTGCTTCAAGCAGTGCATATTCAACATAATGTAGGGAGAATACCAGTAAGTCAATTATCAGAGAATCGGTAGACTCTCTATGTAGGGATGGCCATGCCCATTAAGCCTTAACAACTGTAATGGCTTGGAACTCTCGAACGTAGCAGCTGCATATTTACTGCCCTCATCCCCTGTCTTGCTGCATATGTACTGCCCTCATTCCCTGTCTTGCTGCATATGTACTGCCCTCATCCCCTGTCTTGCTGCATACTTACTGCCCTCATCCCCTGTCTTGCTGCATATGTACTGCCCTCATCCCCTGTCTTACTGCATATGTACTGCCCTCATCCCCTGGCTTGCTGCATATGTACTGCCCTCATCCCCTGTTTTGCATATATACTGCACTTGTTTCTCGCACTGTCATCCCTACATCCTTCAACATTTTAATGGAAATGTTTTTACTATCTTTACATGTATTACAGCAGACTTCCAATCCTGTCTCACAGAAATGGGTGTGTTAAGCAACACCCACATTAGAGAAATCAACTCGTATATATACGCAGTATATTTATACCTACCACAATGGACGGGTGCTGTTTCTGGACCAGTAAATTGACGCTGCCCTTTGCTCCATGCTCTAATAGTACACTCTCCACTTGGGAACACTGTGAGTTGATGGCCAGGTCAAGAGAGGTGAAATCATTCAGTCCCTGCTGATTAATGTCTGCCCCAAACACCAGGAGGGTTTTAACTAGAAGAACATCCTTTGTCTGTGGAGGAGAAAGAGGAATGGAGACAGGGAGGGGAAAAGGAGGGAATTGACAGAGAGTCAAAAGGAATGGACAAAACTGAAAAACATAAACCGAGGTTGCATCAAAAAACCAAAAAACAAGTAATGTTTTATAGGGTATATAACTGGTCAACAAGATGTCAATGTATTCACCAGGTGGTAATTACATAGAGACCTACAGCTGAAACGAACATACAAACATTATTGCTTAACAGCAAATGGAATGTCAACAGCACAGTATGTATAACTAGAAACTGCAAGTGTCAAGTAATAACAAAAACTGTAACAAAACTTAGCAGTACACACCTGGAAAACATGCTATATATATATGAGTTAGATACTGTGAAGCATGGAAATCCTAACCCCAGTCCATGTATATAGTTACCCACAGGACACATCAGCTGTCTTGAAGTCCATATATACTTCATACACTCTATATACCTCTCACCTCCACAGCCAAGTGAAGTGGTGTGGCTCCTCTGGATGTCTTCAGATGGATGTCTGCATTACTATTGACGAGTAGTGCCAGCACCAGAGCCACTCGATCCTTTCGTTCCTTCTTCACTAGCGCATGTAACGGAGCCTCTCCATTCTTCTTGTCAAGCTTGTTGACATTTAACTCACTACTTCGCTCCAGGAGAGCTGTTAGGTACTAAAGAGTAATTTCTCCAATAACTTAAGTTGTCATACATATTAATCTGAAAATTAACCCGTGGAACACAAAAAATGTGTCCTAAAAAGTAAGATGTCCATTTCAAGGTAAAAACCCGCAAAATATTGCCTATGTAATGAAGTATGTATCACTATGTTATAGTATGTCCCAATTAGTGATTATCACTAAAAGGACATATGAATACTCTTGAATGACTCAAATTACTACTCTCATGAATCAGGTAGCCTATGAATTTATACACATCAGTTCCCTGGAGAAAACTTGTATATTCGCATATGTCACAGTCAACTAATGAATTTGCCATACATGTCACAAAAACATGCTAGAGAGCTTATAATTTTAATTAGAATGCCTTGTAAAGAATTTGCTTCAATGCCATTCCCACACCACACAGACACACACACACACACACACACACACACACACACACACACACACACACACACACACACACACACACACACACACACACACACACACACACACACACACACACACACACACACACACACACACACACACACACACACACACACACACACACACACACACACACACACACACACACACACACACACATACACACACACACACACACACACACACACACACACACACACACACACACACTTCCAGAAGTGAGTGTATGAGGCAATTAAATAACGTAGATACTTCTAGCTGGACACGTTAAGCTTGCATGTGTATAATTTCAGTACACTAAGGGAGGGCTTGGTTTAGACTAATGTATTACCCACCTCAGCACTACGTGGATTATAAATAGCTCTGATTGGATTCTGCAGATCTCTCCTGATCACTTCTGGATCAATTTCTGGAGCCGGAGAATCAGAGACTTGTCTACCATAACCCTTCCATCTGTACTGTACCTGAAAAGTGTATGAATTGAACAAAACCTTAAAATATATTGTATAGTACATTTTTCAGGGGTTTAAATAGTCAAACTGTTCTTAATGGATTTCACTGCAATTTGGTTAGCTTCAATACCCACCTCTCCTTCACTGAGATTATCAAGAGATTCTGAATGATGTAATACTGTTTCATGTGATAGTGCTGAGCTGCTGGAAAGAGACTGTGGGTTAGTGAGCTGCATTTGAATATTAGAATCAGAATCATTGCGACGAAAGTGAACATGGTGTGCTCTAGCTCGGTGACTGTACAGTCTCTGTTGTCTAGGATGGGTTAGAGGACTCTCTACCTAAATAAGAGAATGGAGGAGGGAGGGAGAGAGGGAGAGAGGGAGAGGGAGAGGGAGAGGGAGAGAGATTATACTGTAAAAGAGTGAGGTAGTAACAGGTGGTTTGGAATGGCAGTTGAAAGTCGTAAAATAACACACACCTCGACTGTCCTTAGCTGCGGTTGACTCATAGAGAAGTCTCCATCAACTGCCTCACTAACACTTGATTGAGAGCTCTGCTGTAGGACATCCTATCATGGCAGGGGAAGAGGAGGAGAGACGTATGAAAACAAGACATCATGTGTAAAAGAATTGACAATTGTCAATGACTTGTATATCACAGGAATCGCTGGTCACGTTGTACTTAGCTTGTCACTTGTACATTCCACAAATTGCCCAACTTACTTAACTAATTCATATCCAGGCGGCTTTAGCATGCGGTGTCTTTTATGTGAATAACGTGACTTACACTTGATACCATAGTGGCTCTGACTTGGTTTGCAGCAAGCTTTGCTTTACTCTGTGGTGATGATTCAGGCTGGAGTGAAGAGAGAGGGTCTGGGGGACTACGAGACCCAGTCAACTTCTTGAATAGAGATTTCATCATTACAACACTTCTGTAAAAATGCCACATGTTATGATTGTGTTGGTATACACAAAATTTTATACATCACAAGTATATTCAAGTTCATAGCAAGAGCCATCACTTTACTGATCTGTAAAGTGAGTTATTGCCAGGCGGTGGCTGTAGTCCATTAGGTGTAACTCAAGCCGCTAATACGTATACATTAGTATAAGGAGTCGTTTTCACGGTCTATTTAACACACACAACCACCCGTAATACGATGTACTAGCTAGCCAACTTGGATCTCTCGTTCGAAAAATAACGTACAGAAACTAGTAGTAGAATTACATACGCACTCCTTCCTATCTGCGTCTTGTTCAAGTGTGTATATCTTTGTGTGGCTCAAGGGAGGGTACAGCTACTGTGAGTAGCGTCCTGTCAACCCACTTGGGAGAACCTCCTCCGTTCACAAGACACAAACGAGCCCCACCCCTTATCTGAATATGCGCATGCGCATATTGAAATTTGATTCATACCAGTGTACACAAATGGTTCAAGATTCAGAGATTAAATGTCCCTTATACTTCCATCAGTTTCGTCCACTAATGTCATAGTATCTGCAGGAAAGTAAAAAACACTATTAAACTATGCCAATGTAGGCAAAATATCTATTTTCTTACCATTGTCAGATGTCGGTGGATTCCTAACACTTTAATCTACAGCAATAAAGATAATGTAGCATAATTAATATGGCAAATCCATTCACTGGGACCAAAATTTAGCTATTGTGTGTCAGAAAGTTTGATTTTCAAAGATTTGCTAATCTGACAACAGACTACTTGATGGTACATGTACTGTACGTGTAAAAGTTATCTCAGTGGCATCTTTTTGAGGTTTCAATGATTCCCTGTGGTGGGTACCACTAACCACTAGAACACTGAGTACTTAGAAATGGGAATAGAAAGACCTAGATTGATTTGTGGTAGGAGTTTCTTGGAAACAGAAGGATGTAGACTATTAGTGGTCCATATATTACAAACACACACACACACACACATGCACACGCACACGCACACGCACACGCACACACACACGCACACACACACGCACACACACACACACACACACACACACACACACACACACACACACACACACACACACACACACACACACACACACACACACACACACAACCACACATGTTGTGTATGCAGGTATAAATGAATGAGATACACCTGAATCATTTTTTCCCTATAAATTCTCTTATTCAGAAACACAGTGTCAGGTCACAAAGTATCATTTCCCATACCTAACTTTGACTATTCTCACTCTATACATGTATATCTCACTGCATGCACTGCCTGTGTATATATGATATTACATCTTCATTTTGTATCCTCCTATATACCACTTTCTCTTTCATATCACCTTCCCCCCACCTACTCTCACTTACTCGTATTCTGTCCCCTATAAATATTATTCATAATATGCTATTTACCGCTGAACACTAATTGATCATTTGCACTTCTTATGGTAGTGTGTACAGGCACATATTAAAGATTGTAGTCTGAACATGCTTATATATCATTATGTGAACTAACGCATTATGTTGAAAATGATATCATCCTCATTTCTCCAGTGGTGATGTGCTGACCTCAAGTATTAAGCACCCATCAACAAGATGGTCCTATATAATAATGTAATAGGCATTAATCCTCAAAGCATTATTGTTCCTCGATCATGTACATCAATATCGATATCGCTCCTCATTTACCTCCATGTATATATATACTGCATCTTGTTTTAGAATGATTGTGTATATACAACATATTAACATCAAATATAAAATATATTACAGGGGGAAAGGCATGACTACATGTAAACAAAAAGTAACGATTATGACCTCAATGAGGACTCAGAGTGACTCAGTCAAGTATATATATAACTATCATTGTGGAGTGGCACACTTAGTCTTCAGTATCTGGTCTGCCAGAGCATTAAGTTCACAGTCCCTTAAAGTGCTGATCAATGTCTGCCATGTACAAGGCTCCCCTCTACCAGCTAGCCATTCTTCTAGGATCTTTGTGTTGATTCTCTCTGCATTTCCACGGAACTCATTTTCAATGATGTTAACTCGAACTCCATTGTCATCTTTCAGAAGGAGTGTCCCAAACATCTTGTATTTAGCAATGTTCTCTGTGATTTTGAGACGAAGGAGTTCTGGTAGTGTCGGTGCTTTATCTGTGGGAGTGGGTATAAGATTAGGTCAATCTAGAAAACAAACTGGAGAAACAAGCCTACCAGTTGTGCTAGTAGCTGAAGTTAATGCTGGGCTATTGCCTGAAGGCTTCCTAGGATCACCATTTTCTGGTAAATGTGGCTGCCCTTGACCTCCTGGTGAAAGAACACAACATAATAAGCAATTGTTGCTAAAGAATATAGATTGAATTGCAAAGTCTCAATATTAGGGTATTAAGTGCACAGTAGATGTAAGAAGTGGTTTCTGGAGTGAGGGTTCCTCTATTAAATATGTCTCTTTTAAGTTTTGTTTTCCAATATACCAGTAATGGAGTTGTTAAATAGGTAAAAGTGCATACCAGTCATATTAGCAGTGAGTTGCTTCATGAGTGGTGGCCTATCACTTGAAGGTTGCTTCTTATGTCCACTTCTCTGTGCTCTTTCTACTTCACTGGGGCGCCCATCTGGATGTTAAAATGACAAGAAAAATAGGCTATCAGTTTAGTGGTAGTTATATATCTAAAGGTTAAAGGGATTTATACAGGCTTTTTTGGTGGTGGTGGTGGGGGGGGGGGAAGAAGTTTGTGGGACACTGCTACAGCATCATGCATGAGTTTGCAGCACACATGTTAACAAGTTTTCTGGGGGGGTGGGGAATTGAAGCTGGGGGGAGGGGGATTTCAGGGCATTTCCCTCTATGAAACCCTGAGTTACATCTTCAGTGGTATAAAAAGATATTATACAATATGGGGAGGGAGGTACTAACTTGACTAATGCAATCTAGTTATGTATAAGATGCAATAGAAAATGTTTAGGCATTTAATTGCATGTAAATCTTCCGTAAAATCAAGGGATTTTGAGTGGAAGAAGCTCTGGTAGGGTTGGTACTTGAAGTATATTCATACTAATGCTGCTGGGTTTGAGTGAACGCCTCAGGTAGCCAACAAAGTCTTGCATGCCTGATGTTAAAAACTCACCAGTGTCAGTAATCGGATAAGATCTTTGAGTAGCATCAACTTGCACAGAACTCACTGTAGAGTCAACTGAAAGTACAAGATCAAATTCAGTGAATTATTCACTGAAGGATATCATCTAATAATATACCTGTGACAGGCTTAATAGAAGTCAGCTTCTTATTGAAAGGATTCAGTTTCCCAAAAAATCCTATAGTGAGAAACAAGTGATGTAATGTTAGGACTCCATTATACATTGTCTCAGTATTCACATAGGGGAACACTACAAGATTAGTAACACATAATTTCTATAATTCTTTTCTTACCAGCACTTTTTGGGAGCCAAATTTTCTGCTCCTCAGTTAGTGGGTGGCTCACATGAGGTTTGAGGGAACACTTGAGAATGTTGTGAGACTCCACCACTATGGCTGGATGAGGCATTCTGGAGCACACAGGATTCTGCTTGGGACACAGGAATGACACATCAGGTGGACTGGCCTCATAGTGAAGTGTCTTCATTGCCTTCTTCACTGCAGCTAAACAGGTATTGACGATTTTTGTGTAGAGCTTCAAGCGTTCCTTCGATGAAAAGTAAGCTGGGAGCTCCAGAACAACTTGGAAGTAGGAAGACAGTGGATCTAAGACAGTTACAGTTCCAGGACAATGGCTCCAATCTCCTGGCAGTGCAAAAGCTATGCTATTTCTTGCCACCTGTACTCCCTCCCCATCTTCAGTCAGTAGCTTCCACCCAAAGTCACTCATTAGTGATGAGACTGTGCAGCAGTACATTCCAAACATTGGACAATTTTTGGAAAAGTGAAGGATGAACGAGGAACGCATGTTTCCTTCCAGAACAGGTGGAAAGGGGTAGATACTGCTCACTTCAAGCACAGATGGTACAATGTACTCATTCACAGCAACTTCTGACACGATCAAGAGTGAAATGAATATTTTCAAAAGGTCGTTTGGCTCAAAGAGTCCATTGATATAGTGCTTTGACAAGGCAGGTGACTTGAGGAAATCCAGTGAAATGATCCCCTGCTGTACAAACCTCCTCTCTGGCCCTCCAGCTGTGCAGTACCCCCTTTTAAGCTCTAGGCTGTAGCGGACTAGCTCGGTAACCTTGTCAAGGATCACTTGTGAGCTGCCAAAGATGACATTGGGCAGCACATCATAGTAGGCAATGATATTCAGCTCTCGCAAGTAGTTGAGTGCAGCATTCAGTGATGCAGGATCGAAACCCAACTTGTGAGCAATAAACTCACATCCTTTTTGACTCAGTGACTGCCGCTTTAGCTCCTCCATCAGCATGTGGAGGGCTACTTCCAAACCGTGCCACTTGAGGGGTAAATCCCTGGGCTTGACTCGAGATCTGCTCAGCAAGGCTCCTTTCAGTCGATCCACTCTCTGAAAATCTTGATCACCAGGAATTCTGGCATTTATTCGGAATGTAGCCTTTTTCAAGGAGCCTCCAGGAGTGATGACACATTCCTGCATCTCTAGAGGCAGCATTTCAGTGATGATACTGTGCAGTCGTTCATCTTTCATATCTGGTGTCTCACTGCATTTCTCTTGCTCATCAAGGAACGTACCCACAAAGGCAAGGTTTGGCATCTCTTCCATCCCCCTTTGGATGGCTTCAGACTGGATAGCCTGGAGATCATGGCGAATAACCTGCTCATGGGAGTAGTAGGACTCATATGGATCATTCACTTGCTGCCCGTCGTCGTACAGAACCACCTCTCCATGTGCTGAGAGAGCTTCATTGAGCTTGAAGACAGAGATAAAGCCAGAGATGTGGGCAAGGAAGATAGCAATGAGCTCATGAAATTGAGGCTGTCCTCCTGAGTCCACTATGCGAATTGAGTGGGACAAAAGGACCTCATTCATATCCTTTGCATTCCTCACCTTCTCTTGGAGACCTTCTAGGAAGTTGGAAAAGAGCTCTTGGATGTTGTCATGATCACCTTCTAGTGTTGTTGCAAGGGATGGTTGCAGCTCTACTGGTTGCAGCTCTGCCGAGGACGAACTTCTGAAAAGATTGCTAAGCTTTGCAAAAAAGCGGGAACCCACATTCACATGCTCACTCTTTGGAATTGGCTTTTCATTAGTGGCTGTGGTATTGGTAGCTGATGATTGCAAAGATTTGGCATAGTAAGGTTTAGCATTGTCCTCTCTTTTCTTGTCGCCTTTTTTCTCTCCATCATCTCTTTTCCCCAGGAAGAGCTCATTACTGGTGCATGCAATCATGTGAGAGAGGTGCTCATAATTTATTTTTTCCCACTTTGTTGTAAGCCTTGAGGTGGAGACGTCTCGAATGGGTGCCAGGTGGAGGGGCTCTGTGGCAACTGGAGTGCTGATTCGAATGAGGTGACGCTGTTTTCCGAGGAACATGGCAATGAGACTGGACTTGCCTACCCCTCCTGGTCCATGGATCAGGAACTTGTCATCCTTGTGTGGAATGAATCCATGTCGAAGTGCAGCTTGAAGAATTTCTTTTGGACCAGGTTCTAGTTGTTACATAGTGTGTAAAGAGACAGAAGTGACCATATCATAATTATTACCTTCCACTTACATGGAGTAAAAGGCTAGTAGGCAGCATATGAATATAAATGTTACCGCATATTCATGCTCATCAACATAAATAAAGGTATTTCTACCTACTGTCAATTGTCCTAACTATACAGTGACATAGAAGCGACTTATGTGTTGGTCAGACAAACTTCAAGGTAGCATTCATATTTAACATACATCACATTATGAAAGTTGAAAGTGGGGGGTTGCGCGGGTGCGAAAAATTGAAGCTACAGCCACTGACACACCTCCTCAACGCAAGGCAGATCACCCATGTGGAAACAAGCATAAAAATATTATGCATTCAATGCAGAACTTGGAGTGTCTGACGAAGAGTGATAGGCAAGAAACTTCGCAGTGACCTCTGCAGCCTTTGAAAACATGCGTAGGTTAATATCCACCCACTAAACTCAGTGTTGCATGCTTGTGTGGACTGAGAAACAGTGACTATGTGGGTGCTATTGCACCCATGGCCCCCACGTTTATGACGCCTATATATATTATGTACAAAAAGCTTAAAACAGATATTAAACAAACTTAGGAATAGATGTACAGCATGTGCAAATGCACACACATGGTAAGCTTATGCAATCAATGCTGGGATGTGTGGTCAATTGTAGTACAAAATATTGGTCTGGTGACTGCTGGATTTGCTGACCATTAGCTACATTTACATTTTTGGTGCAAGCCCACTTTCCGAGCATATGTAAAATTATAACTCATTACTGTTTGTGTGGCAGTAGATCTCTCAATTACCCAAATAATTGTGTGTGTGTGTGTGTGAGTGTGTGTGTGTGTGTGTGTGTGTGTGTGTGTGTGTGTGTGTGTGTGTGTGTGTGTGTGTGTGTGTGTGTGTGTGTGTGTGTGTGTGAGAGTGTTGTACACCCACTCCTGCTAGGTTGGATAATGAATTCCTGAGGTCATTCTTTCAAACTATGCATGCAAATATATTTATGGATATCATACCTGACCACCTACTGTAAATGTAGAAGGTTCAATGGTAGGCATGTAATTATACATACAAAAGTTAATGTGTTTAAACATACACATTGTGAGCCGTTCATACATTCATTATTTTCTTCTCTGTAATTGGCGAGCGTAGCGAGCCCACCTAGTCATGTCAATGGGCCGATTTGTCTGTATATATATATATATGACGGGCGATGTACACACCATATTGTACGTGCTTCTAATTTTGTGTGTGCACTCTTCCGCTCAGCGCTCGCCAACAATGCGTAGCATTCCACTAGTTGGCAAGCGTAGCGAGCCCACCTAGTCATGTCAATGGGCCGATTTTTCTGTATATAATAATAATAATAATAATAATAATAATAATAATAATAATAATAATAATAATAATAATAATAATAATAATAATAATAATAATAATAATACCTTTTATGACATACAGAGGCCAAGGTGGCCCATTAGTCAAACATACATAAAATAAAGATAATATTAAAGTCGAACACTCTTTCTCAAAACTGGAAAAAATATACCAACCTAGTTTTCTAATTGTTGGAAAACTAGGTTGACTAGGTTATATAATTATGCGTGTGCACACTTCCGCTCGGCGCTCGCCAACAATGCGTAGCATTCAACTAGTATATCTTATTGCGTGGGATATCGGGCAATAACTCGCAATATTGCCCGATAAACCACGTAATAAGCTGTTTATTACCTAGCTCGTCTTCAACCTGGTGTTAAAACTCCGCCATTTTACCGTTCACTCGTTGCTACAATACGCGTAACGCGCAATGCGCAATGCGCTCTGAAATTTAATTGGTTAAAATTGACCGGGCAATATAACTGGGCAATATGGGAAAATATTGCCCAGAGCGGAATAGGAAATTATACATTGCTGGGCAATATGGCTAGGTAATAAATATATCGTATTATATACTCTACGCGAGTGCGCACGCAAAATTAGAAGCACGCTCTACGCAATCTGATTGGTCGATTTAAACACGCGCAACGCGCAAACGTAAGGCCGGCTCAGACCAGTTCTGGTCAGGGAGAACTGTTCGTGAAACCGTGGAACGCGAACGAGCTTGCCAATCTCAGGCAACAATATGACAACACCATACCAGGAAAAAGCGAGGGATCAGGAAAGTGAGGAGGCCCTCGAGCAACGGCTAGCGAGAGTCAGAGCTCGTAGAAGGCAGCGTCTCGCGTTAGAGACAGCTGGAAGAACGACGGACACGTCTATCCCGACGCCGTGTTCGGCTTGGGGCTGACTGACGCAGTGCTGAAATGGCTGAAGAGCGGGAGACGCGTCTGGCTCGAGAACGTGTTTGGCTTGCTTCTCCACGCAGTGCTGAAACGCCAGAAGAGAGAGAAGTTAGACTGAATCATCAAGTTAATCGGCAGCGACTTGAAACTGAACTGTGAAACTCAAGATGAGAGAGAGAGGCACGGCTGCATGAACTTCGGGTCAGTCAACAGCAGAGACTTGCTGCTGAAACGCCTGAAGAGAGGCGTCAACGAGACAGACAGTCACATGCCGCCATTAATATCTCAATCCTATCACCAACCTCTCCTTCACCAGCCACATTCCAAGACTAGGAAATCCATGCCACTACACAGTGCAAGAAATGTGCAGTCTCTCCCCCTCACCCACAATGAACAGCATTTGACTAGTAACCCCACATTGTATTGCATGTTCAGTTACAGTGTAATGAATTCTTCATAAAAACATTTCAATAGGTGGAATAAGAAAACTACAAACTGCATATAACTACATAGCACAAAGCTCTTTTCTTAGGATCTACACGGGAGCCAAATGTAGACGTTATGCTTGACTACTTGCTAAGTGTATTATTGTCTATTTGACTTCACCTGATCCTGCAATACCCCTCTTATTTTTCACCCAGTTTCAAAATAAAGGGTACCATTGGATTCCTTGCATTTTGCTGCGTCTAGTGATAGGTCTCAATAAATCTGAATCTCTACCACTCCAAAGATAGCTGTATGTCCCATAGGGAAAGTATGGAGATATGTCAGTACGAATGATCTCAACCATACGCACCGTTTACACGCAGAGGCTTCTTATGTGCTCGAAGCGTTTGCTAGTGGGAAAATCAGCAAGAAAGAGAGGCTACCCGGACGACACAAGGATATTCATGCAGGTTAGTAATGCTATTATTATTTAGCTAGGCTCCCATATTTACAATGAGATGCGTGGTAGCAGTCAAAACGGTACAAATGAACTATGACAGTGTGGATCAATGTGCTTCCAGCGTCATGGCTCACCTTTAGCCACTTATCCCTAGTCTTCGGCCTAACTAAGCCTACAGTACTTGAAAAATGCACTTCTTGTAGCATTCAGCACTGCCGCATCGTTTCCCTCCAGTTACCTGCGCATACCACTACCTGCAAACATGCAGGAAGTTGTCAAAATGACACATGCTTGCATAGCATGTAAAACCTCAGCAACTTCCGGGGCCCAGGTGAACGCAAATACACAATAGTACATGAAATGCACAAACTAATCACTTGTACAAACTTAGCTAGCTGCAGATTACAACATTACAAGATTCTGTAAATTACTTGTAAACAATACAAACATTTAGAGTATAGCATGAAACATTGTGATTGGTTAATACTGGAATTTTGTATTTAGTACAACACAGCCAAGCGTCGGCAGCCTTTCAGCATTAGATCTAGCTTACTGACCACACCTCCACGTCCAAAGGCACGTAGGCCATTGATAAGAAGCCGGAATGCCCAGAACCCTCAGCTTTCTAAATCGTGTAGTTCCCAACAACGAGCATGTCTAACTTATATACAGATAGTTGCAGCAATATTTAATTAGAATACTGATTATAGTCAGAGTGAGGGTTCTACATACTGCACATCTCGGGGCTGTAGGTTATATTCATCATACAATGGAGCTGATAGTGCTTATACCCAGCAGGACAGACACAAGTTAGGGTCATATCATGTTGTATTACACCCATCAATATCTTCAACACCATTTACACTCAACCTCCGGCCACTCAAATCTCAAATATCCATACAGAGGTATAGCACCACACCCCACATAGCAGGCTGTGTGGTAAACTGTGTACAAGAGAAACCAATTCTTGACTCCTTAGGAAATCTACCACTTAAAATACTGCCTATTTTATGCAGGAATAGTTGAAAGTTGTCTGCTCCTAAAGCTCATTACCAGAGACACTACAAGAAGCAAGTCATGTTTCCAGGCCTTTCCTGATAACATGCACAAACATTAGCCAACTACTGCAACATGTATTCACAAAACATTTCCTGCTAATTAGCTACTCCTGCTCAATGCAGTGTACAAGTGTACATGTAACTTACAAGCCAATTACAAGATTCTGTAAAAGAGCTTGTTAAACAATACAGCACTGGAGAACTGTAGCACTAATTAGTGTATAGTGATTAGACCAAATATTAGTCAGTTTAAGGGTTCTACATGCTGTATTTCCCCAGTACAAGGGCCATTGGTTAGGCTTTCTAGTTTCTTCAACCAGCTATGCTCTATCTTACTTACTTACATGATTGTACATGTATGTGTACATGTACACATAAAGCCTCTGTCACAAATAGCAATAATGTAGTGTCCATTTCATTCCATCAGTATTGTACTCAGGTGTACATCCACGTGGAGATTGGATATATGTACATGTACATAAACACACACTATCCAACTCACCACTCAGTATCTCAGATTTGATCTTGCTACATCTACCCCACACATCGACTGCTCCAAACAGTGACTTGTGGACAGGAAGTCCTGTAGCAAGTTGGGCAGAATTCTTTCCATCTAGGAAGAGATGAAGTTCTCCATTGGGTAGTAGTAGTAGTCCGATTTTATTGCCAACTTGAAAGTCATGAAGACTTGGGAGGTGATAATAGTTAGTACTTGAGTGGTTGTGGTAGAGAGTGTTGCCACTGTAGTACCATTCACTGTTACTAGCACCACCAGTAGGTAGGTAACGAGGCACCACATCAGGTACAGTAGTAGTTACACCAACTCTCTGTGAGAAATAAGTAAACCCATCACATAACATGTACCATAGAACTATACATGATGTACATGTACATGTACTATTGAAGATTATACATGTACAGAGGTACAGATGTATGCATGTATAACTTGACAATACATGTAAGTACTGTACATTACATACACATATGTACACATATTTGGTTGTAAAAGCAGAAATCAGACCTGATTAGATTGTGTATTTTCTGATAAAAGTGATAACTTGTGAGTGTACCTCTCATTACTACTGAAAATACTTCTCTAAAACCATTCATGTCTATTATTACATTATGACTAGCTATGAATTTTACATGTAAAAGTGCATGCTCAGGACTAGTACATGATAATTAATTAATGTTGTATGTTGTAATGAGCATACACAAATAAAAATGTTGGCAATGTATTACCCTCAGGCATTACAGGAAACAGAGTACACTATCCACTCACCAGTCCTGCATATCCAATCCACTCCCTAGTGGTACTGAGTATTGTAGTCTGCCACACTTGACCTAGAGGCAGTGGATTTGTGGTGTATGTGACACAACCATACGAATACTTCTCAGGTCGTTCTCTCTCGACGACGGAGTTGTCTCCAGAGAATTTTGCTCTCACTCCACACTTCTTAGTATTAAGAACGAAGGGTCCTGGGACCCAATCTGACAAAACTGTCGGAACGATCGCCATTGTTTATAGCGAGCTAGTCCTCAAGGGCGTGGCTCGTTTTCAAGTACGTGACCCGCTTACAAGCGCAATATTGCAAACAGCGTACGTATTGCAGTCTCTGGTGGTATTATGAGTGCGGAGAGAGAGAGAGAGAGAGAGAGAGAGAGAGAGAGAGAGAGAGAGAGAGAGAGAGAGAGAGAGAGAGAGAGAGAGAGAGATTTTGTGTAGAATGCCATCCATTCATACTACACACTGACTGGAGTTAATAATGTCTCCATGTCACCACTAGCTATGTAGTAGTGGCTGGTGAAAAGTATCATTACTTTTACAACAGAACATAATGGAAATGTAAAACAAAACAATTACTACTATAGTTACTATCCAATATGACAAGCAGTCTGGTTGGATGGACCTGTAGTGTGTGTGTGTGTGTGTGTGTGTGTGTGTTAGGAAAAGTATCATTAGTGAGTTGTCCTAATGAGAGAGGTGTCTTAATTAGTGAGGTGTCCTAATGGGAGAGGTGTCTTAATTAGTGAGGTGTCCTAATGAGAGAGGTGTATTAATTACTGAGGTGTCCTAATCGTTGAGGTGTCCTAATGGGAGAGGTGTCTTAATTAGTGAGGTGTCCTAATGGGAGTGGTGTCTTAATTAGTGAGGTGTCCTAATGGGAGAGGTGTCTTAATTAGTGATGTGTCCTAATGGGAGAGGTGTATTAATTAGTGAGGTGTCCTAATGGGAGAGGTGTCTTAATTAGTGAGGTGTCCTAATGGGAGAGGTGACTTAATTAGCGAGGTGTCCTAATGGGAGGTGTCTTAATTAGTGAGGTGTCCTAATGGGAGAGGTATCTTAATTAGTGAGGTGTCCTAATGGGAGAGGTGTATTAATTAGTGAGGTGTCCTAATGGGAGAGGTGTATTAATTAGTGAGGTGTCCTAATGAGAGAGGTGTCTTAACTAGTGAGGTGTCCTAATGGGAGAGGTGTATTAATTAGTGAGGTGTCCTAATGAGAGAGGTGTATTAATTAGTGAGGTGTCCTAATGAGAGAGGTGTCTTAATTAGTGAGGTGTCCTAATGGAAGAGGTGTCTTAATTAGTGAGGTGTCCTAATGGGAGAGGTGTCTTAATTAGTGAGGTGTCCTAATGAGAGAGGTGTATTAATTAGTGAGGTGTCCTAATGGAAGAGGTGTCTTAATTAGTGAGGTGTCCTAATGGGAGAGGTGTCTTAATTAGTGAGGTGTCCTAATGGGAGAGGTGTCTTAATTAGTGAGGTGTCCTAATGGGAGAGGTATATTAATTAGTGAGGTGTCCTAATGAGAGGTGTCTTAATTAGTGAGGTGTCCTAATAGGAGAGGTGTGTTAATCTGTAAGTTGTCCTAATGGAGAGAGAGAGAGAGAGTTGTCCTAATGGGTGAGGTGTGCTAAGAGGGGAAGGTGTCCTATTGAGAGAGATGTCTTAAGTGGGGGGAGGTGTTCTAAGGGGAAGTGTGTCGTGGAAAAGTATCTTAAGGAAAGAGGTGTCCTAATGGGAGAGGTGAGAGGTGCCCTAATGGGAAAGGTGTCTTAAGGAAAGAGGTGTCCTAAGGTGAGAGGTGTCCTAATGGGAAAAGTGTCCTAATGGGAGAGCTGCTTTAAGGGGAGGGGTGTTCTAATGAAATGAGAGAAATTTCCTAAAGGGAGGTGTCCTAAGGGAAGGAGTGTCCTAATAGGAGAGGTGTCCTAATGGAAAAAGTGTCCTAAGGGGAAAGGTGTCCTAAGGGGAGAGGTGTCCTAATGGGAAAAGTGTTCTAAGCGGCAAGGTGTCCTAAGGAAAGAGGTGTCCTAAGGGGACAGTGGAGAGGTGTCTTAGTACTTAGGGGAGAGGTAACAAGTGTCTTAAGGGAAGGTGTCCTAATGTGGAGAGGTGTCCTATGTGGAGAGGTGTCCTGATGTGAGAGGTGTCCTAATGGGAGAGGTGTCCTAATGGGAGAGGCGTCCTAATGGGAGTGGTGTCCTAATGGGAGTGGTGTCCTAATGGGAGAGGTGTCCTAATTAGAGCAGTTCCAATGTATACATATCAGTCCACTCAACACAGGATTATAATCATTCCATGTACTTACGCTGCAGTGTGGTCCACTGAGTTCAGAGGTCGTCAACTGCCATCAGTTCTGATCCCAATATCTTCAGTTGACATGTCCCAGAAGGTATGTCATCACCACACACTGAGCTGGGAGGGAGAGAGACAGAGCAGATGAGGGAAAGGGAAGTACGGAACATTGTGTAGTGTGGTCCGATCTGTAGGCACTAGTCAGATCCTAGCAGATATGGACACACACACACACACACACACACACACACACACACACACACACACACACACACACACACACAGAAAGCCTAACCAATGGCCGTTGTACTGGGGAAATACAGCATGTAGAACCCTTAAACTAACTAATATTTGGTCTAATCACTATACACTAATTAGTGCTACAGTTCTCAAGTGCTGTATTGTTTAACAAGCTCTTTTACAGAATCTTGTAATTGGCTTGTAAGTTACGTGTACACTTGTACACTGCATTGAGCAGGAGTAGCTAATTAGCAGGAAATGTTTTGTAAATACACGTTGCAGTAGTTGGCTAATGTTTGTGCATGTGGTAGATTTCCTAAGCAGTCAAGAATTAGTCGCCATTGGGAAATACGGGATTTAGAAAGCCTCAGGCCCTTAGTAACGCCTTTGCTATGCTTGTACGCTACTAAGGGCCTGAGGCTTTCTAAATCAAGTATTTCCCTCAACTCGGCATTTATCCTACATTTATTCACTGTAGAGTTCATGGATATAATACAAGAAAACAGCATGAACCACTGTCAGGTCTCACTTTACTGATCTGTGAAGTGCCATGAGGTGGTTAGGTGTAATGTAACTCGAGCCACTAATATCATAGCAGGCCCGTACACAGCCCATGACATTGGGGGGTTCGAGGTTCGCACGTGAGCATTTTACGCTATCCCCGAACCTATACATAGCTATAATATAGTATTTACATAACTCTCACTCGCAGTAGTATGACCATGGACCACATTGAATTTCAACACTGGAGACGAGCAGGATAAAGCCAACTTTACGTTTGCACATTTCGTGATCTCACGTTATGTGAGATATACGGCTCAGCTAACGAGTTTGCTTCACTCACTCAATTATGCGTGCGACTAGTGTGGCTAGGTCACAACCCTCCAAGGGGGGTTCGATTGAACCCCCCGAACCCCCCCTGGGTACGGGCCTGCATAGTATGAGTCACACTCATATATACGCGTTTCACGGTCTATTTGATACACACCACCACCTGTAATACGATATACTAACTAGCCAACTTGGACCCCTCATGCAGAAAATAATGTACAGAAACTAATGGTAGAATTACTTACGCACTCCTTACTGTCTGCGTCTTGTTCAAGTGTGTATATCTTTGTGTGGCTCAAGGGAGGGTACAGCTACTGTGAGTGGCGTCCTGTCAACCCACTTGGGAGAACCTCATCCGTTCACAAGACACAAACGAGCCCCACCCCTTTAGTTCAAAGTTCATGTCATGTCAGACCCACCTGGGCATTGACAAAAGAAAATGAGAACTAAAACATAAAAGAATGCAAACAACAACAGAGTTCACAGTGAAGAGTTCAAGGAACCAGCAAAACCATCACAGTGCACTGTCAGCAACAGAAACCAAAGGGGCTGTCACGCCGTCGATGGTCCCCCGCCAAAATTGGTCCCCCCAGACCATCTACGGCAGCCGTGATTGGTCCCCCCACCTGAAACACTACATGCATTAGTATTCCCGGAGGGATATGGTCTCGTGCGGTTCATCAGTGTGTTTTCTACGGCAAGCCATAACCGCTTACGTGCCTGATCAATGGTTTATATAGGCCAACTGCTTTCTCTCTGTTCCGCCCACTGTGCGCAGTAGTAGCCATACCCATACCGCGCATTGTGCGCGAAATACACTGTGTGTGCAGACTGCCAGATGGAGGGATATGATACAGTGTGATGCGTGTAATCAATGGTTTCACGATGTGTGTATTAAACAAATACACGTGTATGGAAAAATTTAGATTCTGCATTACTTGTTCATGAATCTGAATCCTCTAATATTGTATGTTCAATAAATAGCTTTGTTACTAGCTATTACATTAGCTGCAGAACTTCCTTTCCGAACCTTACTAGATATAGCTAAGTTCGAATATCAGCTACACTACGTAGATAACGGCTGAGAGTGCAGTATAACTTCAGAAAATACCGGCGCAGCTAAGGCAAGAAAGGGGGACCGTCAGCGGCAAGGGGGGACCATCTGCGGCGCCATACATGGTCCTAGGGGGACCATATTTTCTGCCGTGGTTGGTCCGGGGGGACCAAGTTTCCTACCGTGGACGGTCCGGGGGGACCGATTTTGGGGGGGACCAATTATCGTATGACAGGGCTACCCATCCCACTGTTCACAGTAGTATATATAACTCCAATTGGAGAGCGTTCGACCACTCGCCAACGTGGACCTATCTAGCAGTGCAACCCAACACATTTCTGAACTGATGCACCACTGCATTGTATTGTCGACAATGAACATCAAAGGGGCTAACCTTCCCACCATGACTCCAGGAGACGTCAAACTGAGGCGTGTTTACCCAGACCCACGTACGCCCATCTAGCAAGACAGCCATGAAGTACTCAGGTCTCTGGCACAGGATGTCCTCTCACCTTCGCACAGACGTAGAACGCAACACATATACTCACTAAACTCAATAAACTACTTTGCATCGACCCTAGCCAGTGGCGTAGGCAGGAAATGCTTAATGGTAGGGCACGTCATAGCAAACATTGTGCAGGCGCGGAAAGCGGGCGCCTGAGCTAGGCCTAAGGGTCTGGAGGCATGCTCCCCCAGAAAAAAATTGAATTTCAGGCTTTCTGAGATCGTTTTTGGTGCATTTTAGGCAGTAAACAACGCTTTTGTGTGTCCTGCTAGCTCCCAGCTCCTACGAGCGCTTCAAAGTTAACGCTTTAATTAACATTACCACGCGCGCGGCGGCTCATTGCTCAAGGATGTTTGGTAGGGCACAGGCCCTACCAGGCCCTACCGTAGCTACGCCACTGCCCTAGCAGAGGAGCAGGTAGCTCCTCTCCAATCACGTAGCAGGAGTGTCAAATGACGAGTATGCGCATGCGCATAAGAAAATATGGTTCATACCACTGCTTACAGTACACAAGAATTGGTACAAGACTCAGAGTTTAAATGTCCCTTATACTGACATCAGTTTCATCCCCTAATGTCACAGTATCTGCAGGAAAATGAAAAAGACTATTAAACCACGCAAATGTAGGCAAAATATCTATTTTCTTACCATTGTCAGATGTCGGTGGATTCCTAACATTAATAGAACCATAATCTACAGCAATAAAGATGATGTTGCATAATTAATGGTAAATCCATTTAAACAACGGACTATTCACTGGAACCAAAGAGTAGCTATTGCGTGTCAGAAAGCATACATTTGAAAGGTTTAGTAATCTGACAACTACTTGATGGTACATATACACTGTAAATGTAAAGTTTATCTCAGTTGCATCTTTTGAGGTTTCAATAATTCCCTGTGGTGGGTACACTAACCACTGGAACACTGACTACTTTGAAATGGGAATAGAAAGAAGTAGACTGATTAGTGGTAAGAGTTTCTCAGAAACATATGGACATAGACTACTAGGTGTCCATACTGTGGGGAAGTACAGGGATGCAGAATAATTGTCTTAGGAGAATGAATTAATATGTGATAAACATATCTACATTAATAGACTGATTAGTGGCAAGATTTCTGGAAACAGTAGACTATTGGTGGTCAGTACTCTGGGGATGGAACTGAGATAAACATGGCTAGGAGAATGAATTAACATGTGACATACTTGGTCCTTGTATATTTAAATATTCCCCTTCACTGTCTGACTCTAATAGCCTGGGAGCACATACTGGAGGACTAGGAAAATAGGCCCCTAGAGAATAAAACAGTATGCAGGTAAGACATCTGTACATGTATGTCTGTATGTATGTAACCTGATATGTGTTTTCCTTTTTGCATGTGTACGATATATTATGATGTAGTGTGTGTGTGTGTGTGTGTGTGTGTGTGTGTGTGTGTGTGTGTGTGTGTGTGTGTGTGTGTGTGTGTGTGTGTGTGTGTGTGTGTGTGTGTGTGTGTGTGTGTGTGTGTGTGTGTGTGTGTGTGTGTGTGTGTGTGTGTGTGTGTGTGTGTGTGTGTGTGTGTGTGTGTGTGTATGTGTGTGTGTGAGTGAGTGTGTATGTGTGTGTGTGTGCACATGTGAAAGAGAGGGTGTCTAAATGCCTGGAAAATAATTGTCTTACAGGCAATGTAAAGTGCACTTGTTTTGTGACACAAATATGAATTTTAGTTGTACACATACGTCTTCGTCGTCTGCGTGATCTTGGAGTATCTTCTGATGCCACTGGAGTATTAATTGGAGTATCAGCTGATGCTGGAGTATTACTCCTTCTCCAAACACTCCAAGCTACCATCACAATGCCTGTTACTATCACCAGAAGAGCTACACTACTACCTCCTATGGAAATGTAAATATACATATAGTTTGTCTTGTTCTTGACACTCCCCCTAGGCCTGCTGTCTGCTGTAATGTTCAGTGTAACTACTGTTAGGACTTTATGTTTGTTCGGTCCCTGTTTCTCCTCATCAGATGACCAGGTCAGCATAAACTTCCCACGATCCTCTTCACTAATATTGGCTGCACGGACAGTAAGTGTGAGTTTGGTCCGTTCAAAACAAGACCCCTGTTGGCTTCGAGTGACAGTCCAGTTGGGACGATTTGGTAGTGGATCACATGGCCCAGAATGTTCACCGAGGCATTGGACACAGGAAGTATTGAGACTAATGTTCTTCGTGGTTGTATGTTCATCTGTTGTGTAGCAGAGCCAGAGGTAGTCCTGCTGACTACCAGTTGCGTTGAGAGAAATGTCCTTAGTTTCTCCTACTTTCATGTTAACTGTTCTATCATCACTTCCTTGTGGTGGAAAAATTGGATCACCTAAAGAGGGAATTAAAATTAATCCACCTTTCCTACGAGTTATAGTTTTATGTGTCTACACACACACACACACACACACACACACACACACACACACACACACACACACACACACACACACACACACACACACACACACACACACACACACACACACTCACATGTTATTTCAACAATTTGAGAAGTCTCATTGTAGCCATATTCATTTGATACATTGGCTTGGAACACTCCACTGTCATTCCGTTTGCTTAGATGTGGAGCAGGGAGGAGCAGTGTCTGGAAGTGAGAAAGGGAGGTTCCCTTTATGGCATGAAGAATGCATTTAAAAGGTGTATATAGCAAAGAGTCCTTCTTACTTAAACAAAGCCCATACATCATGCATGTATAGTAACTCCACATGCTAACAACTCCTGAGTTACAAATAGTTTATGATTCCATCAGTTGATGACTTCATGCAAATTTCCCTTTTGCTGTTTAATTCAATTACAGTTTCTGATGTGGTGAAAAAGGAATAAACTTCGCATACAATATATTGAAGAAGCCAATCAATGTTTACTATAGTGAAGCTAGCAATGTATTTATGTATATGGCCTTTATGTGGTTGCCACATGGGAAGTCTTACATGGATTAGCTCTTAGTTCACATTCATGTACAAAATATGTTGGCTAAAAGGAAGAGGAAACATCAACATCCACTGAGAGATTTAGTGATTAGAATGTCAGTGGAATAACTACAGAGCTACATTCAACAGAAAGAGTGTCTCCCTATAATCAACGTTTTATTTCATGTGATATTCATGGCCTTTCTATCCTTTGATGGGGATAACCAGGGAGTAAGGTGTCCTCATTTTGGTAAAACACCGTTTGAAAGAGTAAAATATGTCTAGGTCTTTTTGAAGTATCAGAGTAGACAATTCTACATATAGTGTTTCAAATACACTATATACTCATAGGGATAGGAACAGGGGAGGTGAGGGGGGGCTGTGGTCCCCGATATTTTAATAGGGGGGGCACTCAATAATTACCCAGCTACTTATTTCTGTCAAGCACATACAATACTGTTTCCAGTAGACAGTAAGTAAGGGTTACTGGTCAATAGATAAATTGGTCGGGTTTGCCCTTCCCCCATATTTTTATACTGTAGTTGCAATATGAGGATATATTTTACCTCATATCCATAGGTAAAATTGGAGAATCGTTTCACAGAACACTGAGTCTTGTCTGCAGTGTTATTGCTACACTCCAACACATCGCCACTGTGGTGCCAGACAACTGAGAATGGCCCAATACCAGAGAACTCTACAGTCAAATGAACATCTTCAGTTTCTTCCTTTGTTATTAGTGGTAGAGTGCAAGAGTTGGCCTCTTCATTACACCGACAGTCTTTACAGATGATGGATGGTGGAGCTATAGAGAAAGACTTGCATTCAACAAAGAGTAGAGGACCCAGTATATACCCTACAGATTCCACTTCCTTTATAGTACAATCTTACATCTGTTCACTGATTAGTGCTTACACACTACAAGCCACAGTGTTGTCTGAATAACAATATCTTGGTTCCTCCATTGAGATGATGTAATGGGAAAAGGGGAATAAATGTTGTGGTGGAACTAAAAACCACACTTGACCCTTCTGTATGTACAGTGATTCCCTAGTATGACTCTGAATACACACAACACTCAGAAGTTCACATAATATGAATTCCCAAATATTATCATATTCTGGCCTATTAGATTTCAATTTCTACCTACATACTATTTCAGAGAAATGGGAGAGGAAAGAAGCCCACACACAACACAAGCAATTTACAACTATAAGATAATTTGGTTGTGTAACACAATAGAGGCTTCAATGCACTCTTCAACAGCTAAAGCAAGGGCTGATCCAGTGGATGGGGTGGCTAGCCACCTCCTCTAATCCACCCCTCTAATTACTTTCTAACCAAACATAATTTTCAGCTTTGGTATACAGTAGATGCACAATGGCTACTGCTCGAAGTGTTATTTTGGCGCATTCATGTTTCAGACCTACTCAGCCACAAAATATTTCTGGATTAGCGCTTGTAAACTTTTGCTGGCAATGCTAGGCCACAAAGGAGAGGTATAGAGAGAGGTAGGGACTAGGGAGAGAGAGGAAGATGAATGAAGGATGTGGTTAGCCCTCACTCATTATGACTCATAGTCTGAATTACATATGTATGGTGATACTGTATAGTAGAGTTTTAGAACTATATAAACCACAATTCTTTCAACAAGTGGAACTGGAATACTATAGTTTGAACAATGGGGAGGGATGAAAAGGGAATTTCATTATAGAGGAAGTCAGGACCCACATGTCCAAATATGGGTATTAAAATCACAGAATGAATTCACTTACTTCTATAGCAAATCACTGCCCATATAATCATGCACTAGCCAGCTATTTCTATTGAAACTGTAAGATGGGTACAAGTGTGAGTATTTTAACATCATGTGTAAGCTTGTGTTCACACACTTAAAACATCGATTTTGGAGGGAGGGGGGAGCAGGAGTGCTTTGGTTGGCTTCTCCCTGCCTATCCCAGTCGCTATAATACTGCTAATACTACATCCCATGCTAGCAAATTCGAAGCTGCTTCTTTTAAACCCAAGACTGCACTGTGTTTCAACATACAAACATTGCCGGTGGTCCTAGCTTCGTAAGTCAAATCACCTTAACATCGTAAAACTCACTACTCCAATGCACCAGTCATACCTAACACAGTGAGGGTGACATAGTAGTCAATGAAACTGGGCACTTGACAGAAATACTTCCCACTGTCTTCGTTATGGAGCCAAGGATTCCCTGCTATTTGACATGTTGGTGACGTGCATATGCCCTCATCTTCTCCTGGTGTAACTTTCCACCAACTACCAGAATTGTTTCCAACACAGTGAAGAGTTACGCTGGATGTGTAGTTCACTGTACATGTTGTGTTGAGAGAAGAACTGGCAACTGTAAGAAGATATATGCAATCACCAAAATTTAATATGTTATATATAACTGGTTTGACATATTCTCTCCAAAAAATACACATACAAATATTTTTGAGAGAATATATTGTCAAGCCACTATTCTGCTTCTTAGATTATCTGTCTAGGCTATGATATTCAAGTTAGATTTGTTATCGTGTGGGGTCTTGCTTTTGATTTATCTCAAGATTAACTGGGAGGACTAAGAATTAAGTTGTACCTTCTTCAAAGTCTTGTTAAAGTGTGCCATTTCCTTTTGCTGGTGGGCTATGGCCATCAATTCGTCTGCTCCATTTCTTCCCAGCGACAGAGAGAGGGAGAGACGCTGGTTCACATAGTTCTCCAGCTCCTGGTAGAGTTTGGCAGTACCTCGCCTCTGGATGTACTCCTGTAATCTGTCACTCGTTCTGAGTCTCTGTCCATGTCCTGGAGGTGCTCGCTGCTCATCCAGGGAGTACATGGAAGGTACCTGCAGAGACATGGAATAAGCGCATTTATATTACAGTAGCATATACTGTTGAGGATCTGTAGCCGGCTGGATTTGAGGGCCAAACAGATGGTAAGGTATGTTCCTCAGGTGAGGGAGGAACAGATGGTAAGGATTTTCCTGTATGTGCATGTATGTGTGGCTCTGTTCATGATTGTGGGTGTGTGGTCAATTGCAATGGTGCTATGTTATCTATTATAGCATACTGAAACATACATGTATATTCATACTAAAGCAATCAATATACTCTCTTCTGTCTACAACATAACTTAGTCTTTCCCTTTAAAGAGCTATTTCACACCACAATCCACTGAAACCTTTGACCAAATGACCCTGCAAGCACTGCTGCTAGTGCAATCATAGGGTGCCTACCTCACTAATTTCCCCTGAACCAAGAGTACTTCAAGTAGTGCATATTCAACATAATGTAGGGAGACTACCAGTTTAAGTCAACAATATGTGTATTACAGCAGAATTCCAATCCAGTCACATAAATAAGTGTGTTAGGTAACACCCACATTAGAGAAATCAACTTGTATGTATACAGAGTATATTTATACCTACCACAATGGACGGATGCTGCTTCTGGACCAGTAAATTGACGCTGCCTTTTGCTCCATGCTCTAATAGTACACTCTCCACTTGGGAACACTGTGAGTCGATGGCCAGGTCAAGCGGTGTGAAATCGTTAAGTCCCTGCTGGTTAGTGTCTGCACCAAACACAAGGAGGGCTTTAACAAGAAGAACATCCTTTGCCTGTGGGGGAGAAAGAATGGAGAAGGTAAGGAGTAGGGTGATAAAAAGGAGGGAATACAGTGAGAGAGAGAGAGAGAGAGAGAGAGAGAGAGAGAGAGAGAGAGAGAGAGAGAGAGAGAGAGAGAGAGAGAGAGAGAGAGAGAGAGAGAGAGAGAGAGAGAGAGAGAGAGAGAGAGAGAGAGAGAGAGAGAGAGAGAGAGAGAGAGAGAGAGAGAGAGAGAGAGAGAGAGAGAGAGAGAGAGAGAGAGAGAGAGAGAGAGAGAGAGAGATTAAAACCAAGGTTACATCAAATACTGATATGGAAAGTAATGTTTTATAGGGCAACTTATAATTCCACACCACCTGCCATCTTTGAAAAATAACTGCTTTGGTCAATGAAATATCAATGTTTGGGACTTGCAACTGAACAAACATTATTGCAACAGTTTTAACAGTAATGGAATGTCATCAGTGTGTATAGTAGTAACTAGAAACTGCAAGTATTAAATAATAACAAACATCTAACAAAACTGGCAGTACACATCTGGGAACCTATAGCTATGAATTAGATACTCTAAAGTATGGAAATTCCAAGCCCAGTCCATGTATATAGTTACCCACAAGACACTACATCTAGCCAGAGGTCCATACTTTCCATTTATATACACTCTCTGTATGCCTCTCACCTCCACAGCCAACTGAAGTGGTGTGGCTCCTCTGGATGTCTTCAGATGGATGTCTGCATTGCTATTGACAAGTAGTGCCAGCACCAGAGCCACTCGATCCTTTCGTTCCTTCTTCACTAGTGCATGTAATGGAGCCTCTCCATTCTTCTTGTCAAGCTTGTTCACATTTAACTCCCTACTCCGCTCCAGGAGAGCTGTTAGGTACTAAAAAGAAATTACTTAAGTTGTTATACATGATAACCTGAAAATTAACCCTTGGAACACAAAATATGTCCTAAAGAGTAAAATGTCCATTTCAAGGAAAAAACCTGCAAAATATTGCCTATGTAATGACGTATGTATCACTATTTTATAGTATGTCCCAATTAGTGATTTTCACTAAAAGTATATATGAATACTCTATCAAATTACTACTCTCATGAATGAGGCAGCCTATGAATTTATACACATCAGTTCCCTGGAGAAAACTTGTATATTTGCATATGTCACAGCCAACTAATGAATTTGCCATACATGTCACAAACACATGCTAGGGACCTTATAATTTTAATTTGTCATAATTAGAATGCCTTACACACACACACATGCGCACACACACACACACACACACACACACACACACACACACACACACACACACACACACACACACACACACACACACACACACACACACACACACACACACACACACACACACACACACACACACACACACTTCCAGAAGTAAGTGTATGAGGCAATTAAATAACATACATACTTCTCTACTACCCCTAGCTGGACACCTTAAGCTTGCATGTGTATAATTTCAGTGCACTAAGGGAGCGCCTGGATCAGACTAATGTATTACCCACCTCAGCACTACGTGGATTATAAATAGCTCTGACTGGATTCTGCAGATCTCTCCTGATCACTTCCGGATCAATTTCTGGAGCCGGAGAATCAGAGACTTGTCTACCATAACCCTTCCATCTGTACTGTACCTGAAAAGTGTGTGAATTGAACAAAACCTTAAAATGTTTTGTATAATACATTTTTCGGGGGTTTAAATAGTCAAACTGTTCTTAATGGATTTCACTGCAGTTTGGTTGGTTAGCTTCAATACCCACCTCTCCTTCACTGAGATTATCAAGAGATTCGGAATGATGTAATAGGGTTTCATGTGATAGTGCTGAGCTGCTGGAGAGAGACGGTGGGTTAGTGGCCTGCATTTGAATATTAGAATCAGAATCATTGCGACGAAAGAGAACATGGTGTGTTCTAGCTCGGTGACTGTACAGTCTGTGTTGTCTAGGATGGGTTAGAGGACTCTCTATCTAAATAAGAGAATGGGGGAGGGAGGGAGAGAGGGAGAGAGGGAGAGGAGAGAGAGATTACACTGTAAAAGAGTGAGGTAGTAACAGGTGGTGTGGAATGGCAGTTGAAAGTCGTAAAATAACACACACCTCGACTGTCCTTGGTTGCGGTTGACTCATAGAGAAGTCTCCATCAACTGCCTCACCAACACTTGATTGAGAGCTCTGCTGCAGGACATCCTATCATGGCAGGGGAAGAGGAGGAGAGACGTATGGAAACAAGACATTGTGTGTAAAGAATCAATGACTTGTATATTACAGGAATCGCTGGTCTCCTTGTACTTAGCTTACATTCCACAAATTGCCCAACTTACCTAACTAATTCATATCCAGGCAGCTTTATTAGGTCAGCATGCAGTGTTTTATATGTGAAATAACGTGACTTACACTTGATACCATAGTGGCTCTGACTTGGTTTGCAGCAAGCTTTGCTTTACTCTGTGGTGTTGATTCAGGCTGGAGTGAAGAGAGAGGGCCTGGGGGACCACGAGACCCAGTCAACTTCTTGAATAGAGATTTCATCATTACAACACTTCTGTAAAAATGCCACATGTTTTGATTATGTTTGTATACATAGAGTCACAAGTATATTCAAGTTCACAGCAAGAGCTATTGCCAGATCTCACTTTATACTCATCTGTAAAGTGAGTTATTGCCAGGCGGTGGCTGTAGTCCATTAGGTGTAACTCAAGCGGCTAATACGTATACATTAGTATAAGGAGTCGTTTTCACGGTCTATTTAATACACACAACCACCCGTAATACGATATACTAGCTAGCCAACTTGGAGCTCTCGTTCGAATAATAACGTACAGAAACTAGTAGTAGAATTACTTACGCACTCCTTCCAGTCTATGTCTTGTTCAAGTGTGTATATCTTTGTGTGGCTCAAGGGAGGGTACAGCTACTGTGAGTGCCGTCCTGTCAACCCACTTGGGAGAACCTCCTCCGTTCACAAGACACAAACGAGCCCCACCCCTTATCTGAATATGCGCATGCGCATAATAAAATTTGATTCATACCAGTGTACACAAATGGTTCAAGATTCAGAGTTTAAATGTCCCTTATACTTCCATCAGTTTCATCCACTAATGTCACAGTCACCGCAGGAAAGTAAAAAAGACTATTAAACTATGCCAATGCAGGCAAAATATCCATTGTCAGATGTCAGTGGATTCCTAACACTTAATCTACCGCAATAAAGATAATATTGCATAATTAATATGGCAAATCCATTCACTGGGACCAAAATTTAGCTATTGTGTGTCAGAAAGTTTTGATTTTCAAAGATTTGCTAATCTGACAACAGACTACTTGATGGTACATGTACTGTAAGTGTAAAATTTATCTCAGTTGCATCTTTTTGAGGTTTCAATAATTCCCTGTGGTGGGAACCACTAACCATTAAAACACTGAGTACTTGGAAATAAGAATAGAAAGACCTAGATTGATTTGTGGTAAGAGTTTCTTGGAAACAGAAGGATGCAGATTACTACTGGTCCGTATATTGCCCGCGTGCACACACACACACACACACACACACACACACAACATACACACACACACACACACACACGTTGTGTATGCAGGTCCCCACAAAACAAAATGTAGGGAGGGGTTACGCATGTTGTTATTGTTGCATGCAATTAGCTATCCCTTGTCTGCATACATCCATGGATTGTAATTCATCTTTGTGGTAGCGTGAACTCTGAACTCCAAACTATATGTTACTTGTTAGTCCGTCATTGTTGTCCATGCATAATTTCCATGCGTTTTTTAATCATTTCCCCACATATATAAGTTGTGTATATGGTCACATCATAATCAGTTGTTCACTGTGCACCACTCAGGTCATTACAATCTTGTTTCTTTAATTTTTGGCACTACCATCCCTACATCCTTCAGCATTTTAATGAAATGTTTTTTACACTTGTTTCACTAATTTTTGTTGGGTATATACCCAGCAGTGTCCACTTTGAATTCTACTTCTTCGTGGATTGCTTTACCATCCCTACTTGCTTATTTTACATTCTACTTGTTACTGTAATGTTGCACCAAGAATATTTTGAAGTCATACTCAGAGAATTGAGAACAATATACAACATACTGCTATTGATTGTGAGGAAATATTATTGTATATGAGAAAATATTGATGCAATCAGTAGTAGGACTTGACAAAGGAAGTGTGGAAAGTATGAAGGCCATAATATAATAAAGATCCGAGATAAAATCCATAAATGAAACAAAACACATTCTGGAAGTGTTGTTGAGGGTTTTAGTTGGTTATATAGGTTCAGATAGAGGGAGATCTGTATGGCAGAGTGAGAAATATTACAGGAAGGTGCAAACAAACAGAAGTACTACATACATGCCCATAAGTGACTCAGCACTGCTTACATATAACTAGACGAATGCTTACAGCATTGTGGGTGAACCCACTTAGCCATAAGTTGAATATTGTGTGCACGTGCATGACAATGATATTTGGTATTTGGTGATAATGCAGAAATGTTTCCAGTGCTACAACTAGGTGTACCTGCTCTATTCACCCTATGACTCTATTATCTTACCTGATATGTTGTCAGATTTATGACTCAGACTACTGAGTGCAGGTAAGAAAAAGTCAAAATGTGTGGCTTTGTTTGGTAGAATGATGAAGGAAGTTTAGGGGACAGAAGGGAAAATGATCAGTCAGAATACACATTTTGTAATGGAGAGTTGTCACAGCTACATAGTCTCATTGACTTAGTGCACAAGGTACACCACAACTATTTCATTAAGTACAATCTAACAACACTTGTATTGCAGCCAGATGTACCATGTAGAGGGTGGCTAGGCGTGATTGTTTTCTGACCTGCAGCTGCATCATCCCTTAGTGGATGTGATAGCACCTGCACATTGTAGTACAAAGTGATGTGCACTCTTGTTAACTGCATGATATGAGTATGCAGTCTGTCAGTGAGTGACTCATCCAAGCCCAAGTGTGCAACAGTGACATATCTCTAGCTGCACTATCCAGGGGACATGCTATAGCTACTTAACATCTGCACATTCTGTATCTGTGCTTTGCTCATAGGTTGAGTTTACATCATGGCTCAGCAAGGCATCCACCTTGTCAACATAGTGATTTTCTGGTAGTTGCCAGAACACCCTGTGTACATCACGCAGGAACAATAGGAAATACTCAGTTGACTTTGGCAACCACGACTACTAATTGGAACAAGCCCTCAGAGGAAAATTCATTACTTTACAATAGTGGGACACTATAACATTGTCTAAGGCCTGCCTGTCTTCTTGTATTGGCTTATCAAAGGCTGCCTTCTAGGTCAGAATGGCATCAACAGTAACCGGTTCACACTGACTAGAGCACTCCCATTCTTTCTCTGCACATGTGCACATGCAACATTTGTCCTCAGTGTGGGAGTTCTTCAGCTACAACGCACTGGTCATCCTCATTAATAGGTATGGAAATGTCCCTATTTACGTGCTGGCAAGCCAAAAATGGTTCTGAGGCCACAGTGCGACACCCTTGACCAAAGTCCTACCTTTGAGTTCCGTGGATCTTAATGCTCGAGCAAAAAGCATTGTTCCTCGATCATGTACATCAATATTGATATCACTCCTCATTAACCTCTATGCATATATATACTGCATCTTGTTTTTAGAATGATTGTGTATATACAACATATTAACATCAAATATAAAATATATTACAGGGGGAAAGGCATGACTACATGTAAAATAAAAAGTAACGATTATGACCTCAATGAGGACTCAGAGTGACTCAATCAAGTACATATATCATGATCACTGTGGAGTGGTACACTTAGTCTTCAGTATCTGGTCTGCCTGAACATTAAGTTCACAGTCTCTTAAAGTGTTGATCAATGTCTGCCATGTACAAGGCTCCCCTCTACCAGCTAGCCACTCTTCCAGGATCTTTGTGTTGATTCTCTCTGCATTTCCACGGAACTCATTTTCAATGCTATTAACTCGAACTCCATTGTCATCCTTCAAAAGGAGTGTCCCAAACGTCTTGTATTTAGTACCAACGTTCTCGGTGATTTTGAGACGAAGGAGTTCTGGTAGTGTTGGTGCTTTATCTGTGGCAGTGGGTATAATATTAGGTCAATCTAGAAAACAAACTGGAGAAACAGACCTACCAGTTTTGCTAGTAGCTGAAGTTAATGCTGGGCTGTTGCCTGAAGGCTTCCTAGGATCACCATGTTCTGGTAAATGTGGCTGCCCTTGACCTCCTGGTGAAAGAACACAACATAATAAGCAATTGTTGCTAAAGAATAATTATAGATTGAATTGCAGAGTCTCAAACAAACTGGAGAAACAGGCCTACCAGTTGTTGAAGTTAATGCTGGGCTGTTGCCTGAAGGCTTCCTAGGATCAGCATTTTCTGGTAAAAGTGGCTGCTCTTGACCTCCTGGTGAAAGAACACAACATAATAAGCAATTGTTGCTAAAGAATATAGATTGAATTGCAATAAGGTAAGATAGAGATTAAGTACACACTAGATGTAAGAGGTGGTTTCTGGAGTGAGAGTTCCTCTATTAAATATGTCTCTTTTTAAGTTTTGTTTTCTAATATACCAGTGATTAATGTTTATGGAGTAGTTAAATAGGCAAAAGTGCATACCAGTCATATTAGCAGTGGGTTGCTTCATGAGTGGTGGCCTATCACTTGAAGGTTGCTTCTTATGTCCACTTCTCTCTCCTCCTTCTACTTCACTGGGACGCCCATCTGGATGTTAAAACGACAAGGTGGTGGTGGTGGTGCGGGGGGGGGGAGTTTGTAGGATACTGCTACAGCGTCATACGTGAGTTTGCAGCACACGAGTTAACAAGTTTTCTGGGAGGTGGGGAATTGAGGCTGGGGGGAGGGGGATTTCAGGGCATTTCCCTCTATGAAACCCTGAGTTACATCTTCAGTGGTATAAAAAGATGTTATACAATATGAGGAAGGAGGTACCAACTTGACTTATGCAATCTAGGCATGTATACGATGCAATAGAAAATGTTTAGGCATTTAATTGCGTATACGTCTTCGTAAAATCAACATGTTAGGGGATTTTGAGTGGAAGAAGCTCTTGTAGGGTTGGTACTTGAAGTGTATTAATACTAATGCTGCTGGGTTTGAGTGAAAGCCTCAGGTAGCCAACAAAGTCTTGCATGCCTGATGTTAAAAACTCACCAGTGTCAGTACTGGGATAAGATCTTTGAGTAACATCAACTTGCATAGAACTCACTGTAGAGTCAACTGCAAAGTACAAGATCCAATTCAGTGAATTATATATTATTCACTGAAGGATGTCATCTAATAATGTACCTTTGTCAGGTTTAATAGAAGTCTGCTTCTTCTTGAAGGGATTCAGTTTCCCAAAAAATCCTATAGTGAGAAACAAGTGATGTAGCACTCCATTATACATGTCTCAGTATTCACATAGGGGAACACTACAGGATTAGTAACACATAATTTCTATAATTCTTTTCTTACCAGCAGTTTTTGGGAGCCAAATTTTCTGCTCCTCAGTCAGTGGGTGGCTCACATGAGGTTTGAGGGAACACTTGAGAATGTTGTGAGACTCCACCACTATGGACGGATGGGGCATTCTGGAGCACAGAGAACTCTGATTGGGACACAGGAATGAGAGGTCAGGTGGACTGGAATCATAGTGAAGTGTCTTCATTGCCTTCTTCACTGCAGCTAAACAAGTACTGACGATTTTTGAGTAGAGCCTCGAGCGGTTCTTTGATGAAAAGCAAGCTGGGAGTTCCAGAACAACTTGGAAGTAGGAAGACAGTGGATCTAAGACAGTTATAGTTCCAGGACAATGGCTCCAATCTCCCGGTAGTGCAAAAGCTATGCTATTTCTTGCCACCTGTACTCCCTCCCCATCTTCAGTGAGTAGCTTCCACCCAAAATCACTCATCAGTGACGAAACTGTGCAGCAGTACATTCCAAACATTGGACAATTTTTGGAAAAACTGAGAATGAAAGATGAGTGCATGTTTCCTTCAAAAACAGGAGAAAAGGGGTAGATGCTGCTCACTTCCAGCACAGATGGTACAATGTACTCATTCACAGCAACTTCTGAGACTATTAGCAGTGAAACGAAAACTTTCAAAAGGTCTTTTGGCTCAAACCGCTCTTTGATATAGTGCTTCGACAAGGCAGGTGACTTGAGGATATCCAGTGAAATGATCCCCTGCTGTACAAACCTCCTCTCTGTCCCTCCAGCTGTGCAGTACCCCCTCTTAAGTTCTAGGCTGTAGCGGACTAGCTCAGTGATCTTGTCGAGAATCACTTGTGAGCTGCCAAAGATGACATTGGGCAGCACATCATAGTAGGCAATGATATTTAACTCTCGCAAGTAATTGAGTGCAGCATTCAATGATGCGGGATCGAAACCCAGCTTGTGGCCGATAAACTCGCATTCCTTTCGACTCAGTGACTGCCGCTTTAGCTCCTCCATCAGCATGTGGAGGGCCACTTCCAAACCATGCCACTTGAGGGGTAAATCCCTTGGCTTGACTCGAGATCTGCTCATCAAAGCTCCTTTCAGTCGATCCACTTTCTCAAAATCTTGATCACCAGGAATTCTGGCATTTATTCGGAATGTAGCCTTCTTCAGGGAGCCTCCAGGAGTGATCACACATTGTTGCATCTCTGGAGGTAGCATTTCAGTGATGATACTGTGCAGTCGTTCATCTTTCATATCCGGTGTCTCACTGCATTTTTCATGCTCATCAAGGAACGTACCCACAAAGGCAAGGTTTGGCATCTCTTCCATGCCACTTTGGATGGCTTCGGACTGGATAGCCTGGAGATCATGGCGAATAACTTGCTCATGGGAGTAGTAGGACTCATAAGGATCATTCACTGGCTGCCCATCATCAAACAGAACCACCTCTCCATGTTCCGAGAGAGCTTCATTGAGCTTGAAGACAGAGATAAAGCCAGAGATGTGTGCAAGGAAGATAGCAATGAGCTCATGAAATTGAGGCTGTCCTCCTGAGTCCACTATGCGAATTGAGTGGGACAACAGGACCTCATTCATATCCTTTGCATTCCTCACCTTCTCTTGGAGACCTTCTAGGAAGTTGGAAAAAAGCTCTTGGATGTTGTCATGATCACCCTCTAGTGTTGTTGCAAGGGATGGTGCTGAGGATGAACTTCTGAAAAGATTGCTAAGCTTTGCAAAAAAGCGGGAACCCACATTCACATGCTCACTCTTTGGAATTGGCTTTTCATTAGTGGCTGTGGTATTGGTAGCTGATGATTGCAAAGATTTGGCATAGTAAGGTTTAGCATTGTCATCTCTTTTCTGCTCGTCTTCTTTTTCTCCATCATCCTTTTTCCCCAGGAAGAGCTCATTACTGGTGTGTGCAATCATGTGAGAGAGGTGCTCATAATTTATTGTTTCCCACTTCGTTGTAAGCCTTGAGGTAGAGACATCTCGAATGGGTGTCAGATGGAGGGGCTCTGTGGCAACTGGGGTGCTGATTCGAATGAGGTGACGCTGCTTTCCAAGGAACATGGCAATGAGACTGGACTTGCCCACCCCTCCTGGTCCATGGATCAAGAACTTGTCATCCTTGTGTGGAATGAATCCATGTCGAAGTGCAGCTTGAAGAATTTCTTTTGGACCAGGTTCTAGTTGTTACATAGTGTGTAAAGAGACAGAGGTGACCATATTACCTGCCACTTACATGTAGTAGGCAGCACATGAGTATACATGTTACTACATAATCATGCTCATCAACATAAATAAAGGTATTTCTACCTACTATCAATTGTCCTAACTATACAGTGACATAGAAGTGACTTATGTGTCATAGAAGTGACTTATGTGTTTGTCAGACAAACTTCAAGGGAGCATTCATATTAAACATACATCACATTACGGAAATTAAAAGTGGGGGGGGTGGCGAGGGTGCGAAACATTGAAGCCACAGCCACTGACACACCTCCTCAACGCGAGGCAGATCACCCATGTGGAAACAAGCATAAAAAATTATGCATTCAATGCAGAACTTGGAGTGTCTGACGAAGAGCGATAGGCAAGAAACTTCGCAGTGACCTCTGCAGCCTTTTAAAACATGCGTAGGTTAATATCGACGCCACTAAACTCCGTGTTGCATGCTTGTGCGGACTGAGAAACAGTGACTATGTGGGTGCTATTGCACCCATGGCCCCCACGTTTATGATGCCTATGCTATGTTATGTACAAAAAGCTTAAAACAGATATTAAACAAACTTAAGAATAGATGTACAGCATGTGCAAATGCACACACATGGTAAGCTTATGCAATCAATGCTGGGATGTGTGGTCAATTGCAGTACAAAATATTGGTCTGGTGACTGCTGGATTTGCTGAACCATCAGCTACATTTACATTTTTGGTGCAAGCCCACTTTCCGGGCATATGTAACTCATTACTGTTGGTGTGGCAGTAGATCTCTCACACATTCTGAGCCACTCATACGTTCATTATTTTCTTCTCTGTAATTGGCGAGCGTAGCGAGCCCACCTAGTCATGTCAACAGGCCGATTTTTCTGTATATATATATAATTATATATTTATATGTGACGGGCGATGTACACACCATATTGTACGTGCTTCTAATTTTGCGTGCGCACTCTTCTGCTCGGTGCTCGCCAACAATGCGTAGCATGCCACTACTTGGCGAGCATAGCAAGCCCATGCACCTAGTCATGTCAACAGGCCGATTTTTCTGTATATATATATAATAATAATAATAATAATAATAATAATACTTTTTATGACATACAGAGGCCAAGGTGGCCAATTAGTCAAACATACATAAAATAATTAAAGTCGAACACTCTTTCTAAACTCAAAACTGGAAAAAATATACCAACCTAGTTTTCTAATTGTTGGAAAACTAGGTTGACTAGGTTATATATATATATATATATATATATATATATATATATATATATATCTTATTGCATGGGATATCGGGCAATATGGCAAGTTATTGCACGAGTGTGTGAGGTATTGCCCGAGCCGAAGGCGAGGGTAATACTCACACACGAGTGCAATAACTCGCAATATTGCCCGATAAACCACGTTTTATTACCTAGCTCGTCTTCAACCTGGTGTTAAAACTCCGCCAGTTTACCGTTCACTCGTTGCTAACAATACGCAATGCGCAATGCGCTCTGAAATTTAATTGGTTAAAATTGACTGGGCAATATAACTGGGCAATATGGGAAAATATTGCCCAACGCGGAATAGGAAATTATACATTGCTGGGCAATAATGGCTAGGTAATAAATATATATATATACAAGTAAATAAAAAATTTAGGAAATTTGAAAGGAAATATAGGGCTTGCATAAAAAGGAACGGAGACAAGATTGGGACACAGACATGTTATGTTATATCAACGTAACATTATGGGTACGTCGATATATCATAACATGTCTGTGTCCCAATCTTGTCTCCGTTCCTTTTTATGCAAGCCCTATATTTCCTTAAGGCTTGCAATTTTTTTTGTTAGTGAAATACAATAATCCTTGCCTGAGGCTATTTGTTGTTATATTACAAGATTTACATTGTTTACAGAGATTTTATCACAACGTTGATCCTTGAGGTATTAAACTATACTATCATACAAAATTTCACATTTAGCAGGGCTTTCATTATTCAGATATAGGATTGTGTGGCCCCCATTAATAATACATGGCCTGAGGCTATTTTTGTTTATTTTACAAGAAGTACATTGTTTACAAAACTTTTAACATGACGATGCACTACCCCCAGTGGAACTACATCACTGTACCAAGTTTCATGTTTAGATGTGTTACTGTTAGTGAGTTACGCTTGTTCAAGCGGAAGAAGAAGATGAAGAAGAAGAAGAAGAAGAAGAAGAAGAAGAAGAAGAAGAAGAAGAAGAAGAAGAAGAAGAAGAAGAAGAAGAAGAAGAAGAAGAAGAAGAAGAATTCACAAAATGGACTTTTTTTAATTTAACCGCTTTATCATCAATCAAATTATACCATTTTATAATCACAGTTAGTTTCTGGGTATGGTTACACATTCATGTTAACAGAAGTCCAGTAGGTAGCAAACTGAAAGTGAAAGTGATGAAAAACCTTATATATGGTTTTCAATGGGGATAGACCGTAGCAATCCCTATATACACAGTACTACCGTACTGTGTGATATATATTATACTCTATAGATCTACGCGAGTGCGCACGCAAAATTAGAAGCACGCTCTACGCAATCTGATTGGTCGATTTAAACACACGCAACGCGCAAACGTAAGGCCGGCTCAGACCAGTTCTGGTGTCGTGGTATATTTTATCCCCCCAATTTTTTATCCGGCCGGATAGAATATTCCATCCCGGCCGGATAATTTTTCCTAGGATATTTCATCCGCGGTCAGGATATTTTATCCCATAAGGCTAGACGCTATATGCAACTTCAACCATCGTGTCCAGTGGGCTGTGTAGCACTCTACCCCACTGCTATAGATTTCTGGAAGGACAGAGATGCATGGCATTGCACTATGCTAAGGTAGAGTCTATATACTGACTTCAGCCAGGGTTTGACGGTGTAGCCACTAGATCGACCCTCGGTAGATCTACATGGCTGTAGGCAAGTATTTCGAGTAAGAAACGATGTAGTACATATCAGTCAATGAAAAAGCGGATACAGTAACACAATACTCATGTGCATGCATTTGGAAAGCTAAGTCCACGCCATAGACGGATGGACGGGTTCATGTAGCTAGCAACCACGAATGTATATAGTTGATCAGCTCTTTATATCTCTCCTCTGTGACTTCACATCCCATAGCTACGGTTTAGTGAGCACTGACTGACTGCTGGACTGCTGGACTGGGTAGCAACAGAAATATTCTGTGACATACCTTGATCATCATGCAGGGATAAACTATCCTGAAGTGGGATAAAATATACTAAGGATATACTATCCGCCGGATAGTATATACTATCCCCCGGATAAAATATACAGGGGATAAAATATACTGTGACACCGTTCAGGGAGAACTGTTCGTGAAACCGTGGAACGAACTCGTATGTGTGATATATAATATTACAATTGTTTACAGAGATTTTATCACAACATTGATCATTGGGGTAATATGCTTTACCATCAAACCAATTTTCACATTTAGTAGAGCTTCTGTTAGTAAGATACAGTAATGCTAGCCTGAGGCTATTTTTTACAAGATTTACATGGTTTACAGAGATTTTATCACAATGCTGATCTTTGGGGTATTAAGCTTTACCATCACACCAATTTCCACATTTAGTAGAGATTTTGTTAGTGAGATACAGTAATTCTTCCCTGAGGCTATTTGTTGTTGTATTACAAAATTTACATTGTTTACAGAGATCTTATCACAACATTGATCATTGGTGTATTGCACTTTACCATCGAATGATCTCAACCATATGCACCATTTACATGCAAAGGCTTCTTACGTGCTCAAAGCATTTGCTAGTGTGAAAATCAACAAAAAAGAGAGGTTACCTGGACGACACAAGGATATTCATGCAGGTTAGTAATGCTAGCTAGGCTCCCATTTTTACAATGAGATGTGTGGTAGCAGTCAAACGATACTATGACAGCGTGGATCAACATGCTTCCAGCGTCATGGTTCACGTTTAGCCTCTTATCCCTAGTCTTCGGCCTAACTAAGCCTACAGTAGTCGAAAAACACACTTCTCGTAGCATTCAGCACTGCTGCGTGGTTTCCCTCCAGTTACCTGCGCATACCACTACCTGCAAACATGCAGGAAGTTGTCAAAATGACACATGCTCGTAAAACCTCAGCAACTTCCGGGGGCCCAGGTGAATGCAAATACTCAACAGTACATGAAACGCACAGACTAATCACTTGTACAAACTTAGCGAGCTGCAGATTACAACATTACAAGATTCTGTAAATTACTTGTGAACAATACAAACATTTAGAGTATAACACGATTGGTTAATACTGGGATTCTGTATAGATTTAGTACAACACAGCCAAGCGTCGGCAGCCATTCAGCATTAGATCTCGCTTACTGACCATGCCTCCACATCCAAACGTACGTCGGCCAGTGATAAGAAGACGGAATGCCAGAACCCTCAGCTTTCTAAATTATGTAGTTCCCAATGACGAGCATGTCTAACTTATATACAGATAGTTGCAGCACTATTTAATTAGAATACTGATTATAGTCAGAGTGAGGGTTATACATACTGCACAACTCGGGCTGTAGGTTATATTCACCATACAATGGAATTGATAGTGCTTATACCCAGCAGGACAAACACAATATAGTCAATATCTTCAACACCATTTACACTCCACTCAAATCTCAAATATCCATACAGAGGTATAGCACCACAGCAGGCTGTGTGATAAACTGTGTACAAGAGAAACCAATTCTTGACTGCTAAGGAAATATACCACTTAAAATACTGCCTATTATATGTAGGAATAGTTGAAAGTTGTCTGCTCCTAAAGCTCATTACCAGAGACACTACAAGAAGCAAGTCATGTTTCCAGGCCTTTCCTGATAACATGCACAAACATTAGCCAACTACTGCAACATGTATTCACAAAACATACATTTCCTGCTAATTAGCTACTCCTGCTCAATGAAGTGTACAAGTGTACATGTAACTTACAAGCCAATTACAAAATTCTGTAAAAGAGCTTGTTAAACAATACAGCACTGGAAAACTGTAGCACTAATTAGTGTAAAGTGATCAGACCAAATATTAGTCAGGTTTAAGGGTTCTACATGCTGTATTTCCCCAGTACAAGGGCCATTGGTTAGGCTTTCTAGTTTCTTCAACCAGCTCTGCTCTATCTTACTTACTTACATGATTGTACATGTATGTGTACACGTACACATAAGGCCTCTGTCACCTATAGCAATACCCAATTCATTCCATCAGTATTGTACTCAGGTGTATATCCACGTGGCGATTGGATATATGTACATGTACATAAATACACACCATCCAACTCACCACTCAGTATCTCAGATTTGATCTTGGTACATCTCCAATACACATCAACTACTCCAAACAGTGACTTGTGGACAGGAAGTCCTGTAGCAAGTTGGGCAGAATTTTTTCCATCTAAAAATAAATGAAGTTTTCCATTGGGTAGTAATAGTAGTCCGATTTTATTGCCAACTTCAAAGTGATGAAGACTTGGGAGGTGAGAATAGTTAGTACTTGAGTTGTTGTGGAAGAGAGTGTTGCCATCATAGTACCATTCATTGTTACTAACACCACTGAGAGGTAGGTAATAAGACACCTCGTCAGGTACAGTAGTAGTTACACCAACTTTCTGTGAGAAATAAGTAAACCCATCACATAACATGTACCATAGAACTATACATGATGTACATGTACATGTACTATTGAAGATTATACATGTACAGAGGTACAGATGTATGCATGTACAACTTGACAATACATGTAAGTACTGTACATTACATACACATATCTAAACATATTTGGTTGTAAAAGCAGAAATCAGACCTGATTAGATTGTGTATTTTCTGATGAAAGTGATAACTTGTGAGTGTACCTCTCATTACTACTGAAAATACTTCTCTAAAACCATTCATGTCTATTATTATTATGACTAGCTATGAATTTTACATGTAAAAGTGCATGCTCAGGACTAGTACATGATAATTAATTAATGTTGTATGTTGTACTGAGCATACACAAATAAAAATGTTGGCAATGTATACCCTCAGGCATTACAGGAAACAGAGTACACTATCCACTCACCAGTCCTCCACTCCACTTCCTAGTGGTACTGAGTATTGTAGTCTGCCACACTTGACCTAGTGGCAATGGATTTGCGGTGTATGTGACACAACCATAATAATACTCTTCAGGTCGTTCCCTCTCGACGACGGAGTTGTCTCCAGAGAATTTTGCTCTCTCTCCACACTTCTTAGTATTAAGAACGAAGGGTCCTGGGACCCAATCTGACAAAACTGACGGAACGATCGCCATTGTTTATAGCGAGCTAGTCCTCAAGGGCGTGGCTCGTTTTCAAGTACGTGACCTGAGCTGTTTACGGCGCAATATTGCAAACAGCGTACGTACGTATTGCAGTCTCTGCTGGTATTATGAGTGCGGGAGAGAGAGAGAGAGAGAGAGAGAGAGAGAGAGAGAGAGAGAGAGAGAGAGAGAGAGAGAGAGAGAGAGAGAGAGAGAGAGAGAGAGAGAGAGAGAGAGAGAGAGAGAGAGAGAGAGAGAGAGAGAGAGAGAGAGAGAGAGAGAGAGAGAGAGAGAGAGAGAGAGAGAGAGAGAGAGAGAGAGAGAGAGAGAGAGAGAGAGAGAGAGAGAGAGAGAGAGAGAGAGAGAGAGAGAGAGAGAGAGAGAGAGAGACTCTAATAGCCTGGAAGCACATACCGGAGGACTAGGGAAATAGGCCCCTAGAGAATAAAACGGTATGTAGGTATCTGTACATGTATGTATGTATATGTGTAACCTGATATGTGTTTTCCTTTTTGCATGTGTGCGATATATATTATCATGTAGTGTGTGTGTGTGTGTGTGTGTGTGTGTGTGTGTGTGTGTGTGTGTGTGTGTGTGTGTGTGTGTGTGTGTGTGTGTGTGTGTGTGTGTGTGTGTGTGTGTGTGTGTGTGTGTGTGTGTGTGTGTGTGTGTGTGTGTGTGTGTGTGTGTGTGTGTGTGTGTGCGTGTGTGTGTGTGTGTGTGTCTTCGTCGTCTGCGTGATCTTGGAGTATCTTCTGATGCCACTGGAGTATTATTTGGAGTATCAGCTGATGCTGGAGTATTACTCCTTCTCCAAACACTCCAAGCTACCATCACAATGCCTGTTACAATCACCAGAAGAGCTACACTACTACCTCCTATGGCAATGTAAATATACATATAGTTTGTCTTGTTCTCGACACTCCCCCTAGGCCTGCTGTCTGCTGTAATGTTCAGTGTAACTACTGTTAGGACTTTATGTTTGTTTGGTCCCTGTTTCTCCTCATCAGATGACCAGGTCAGCATAAACTTTCCACAGTCCTTTTCACTAACATTGGCTGCTCAAACAGTAAGTGTGAGTTTGATCCCAGTAGAAATGGGAGAGAGGAAAGAAGCCCACACACAACACAAGCAATTTACAACTATAACGGAGGCAGAGAACCTGGGGGGGGGGGGGCAGGGGGGGGCTTGAGCCCCCCCCCCAACTTTTTAATAAGGGGGGACTGAGCCCCCCCAAAATTGGAGGTTGTCATGAAAAATGTATTAAATAGCCTATGCCAGATAATATCCATGTGTATAATAATAACCCTCAACTTCATGAGCGCCGAGCAGCCCCCACTTTTGACATGCTGTCTCTGCCTCTGTATAAGGGGAGCAGAAGTGCTTTGTTTGGCTTCTGCTTGCCTATCCCAGTCAATATAGTACTGCTAATACTACATCCCATGCTAGCAAATTCGAAGACTGCACTGTGTTTCAACATACAAACATTGCCAGTGGTCCTAGCTTCGTAAGTCAAACTACCTTAATATCGTAAAACTGCAAGCCCGTAGGCTGGGGGAAGGGGGGGGGAGGGGGGGAGTGGGGTTCGGACGAACCACCCTCACGCTGGCGAGGGTCCGCCGGTCCGCGCAGTGAGTGGGCGTGGTAACGTAGATGGGCCATGTGACGAGAAAGAGAGAGAGAGGAAACGAGCAACTCAGTGGAGCCTGAAACGATGCCTACCGCCAAAAAAGAAAGGCAATGATGGCTCTGCAGCTGGTTTGGCTGGCTCGGAGTCGCTTCCCCGGCAGTCAACCCTCGTACACAGCTGCCCAGTCTGCATGAACGTCAGCGAATCCGATTGCACAGCAACTGTTGATTCTTTGCAACTGTTGACTTTTTTTACAACTGCAATTACACTTGCCTTACCATGATAAAAAAGTGTCCCAAAAAGCAACAGAATCGATCTCAGAACGTCTAAAATTCAAAAAGTTTTCTGGGGGCATGCCCCCAGACCTCCCTAGCCACTGCACTTTTTGCGCACATTGCTCTGGGTCCACCTACTGAGAATAAAGAACCCCCCCCCACTCCAGGATCAGGCTACGGGCTTGAAACTCACTACTCCAATGTACCAGTCATACCTAACAGAGTGAGGGTGACATAGTAGTCAATGAAACTGGAGTTCACCTTGAGACTCCATGGCTAACGTCCAGTCAACTCTACCAATTGCTGACCGATTTGCGAACAACGACCACACCCTAATTTTTTAGGGAACATTTTTTGTTCACAGACTACCGCATCATGCGCATTGTTGTAACTTGTAATTGTACATAGAGCAGATACATGGCAAAGCTTTGTCATGCCTTTGTAGCTATTAGTAGATCTAGTACGAAGAGCCTTCCGTGTAAATAGATCGATCTTTCCACGCGTAGACCAAACGCGCAAATAAGGAACGTATACTCATGTTATCGTTTGTTCGTTTGTTATAGATAGCTGTCTATACGGAAGTACAATCAGGAACTGTAAAGGACTAGTGTCATCTGCACGTCACAATTTCCTCGACAATTTCGGATGGTCAAATCATAACTGCTGTTCTCTATGTCCTATTCTAATAGGCGAATCAGAAGAAGTCCTCGCCCCATGCAACGATATCGATTAGGCATACTGGATACTCTGACTCGAGCAACTGATATCAAAGGTGTACAGCTCCGAATATTAATATGCTAATACTCTGCTGCTCAAATTAAAGGCCCCGCCCACACAAGGTATTGACTGGTTTATGGTACTTCCTTTGATGCGTTGCTTGAACAAGCCCAGCCATCCAGGAAGGCCAAAAAATTCATAACTAGCCAAATGCTGCGCATTGTAGGCGAGTGGGAGAGACTACGATATGCGCATGCGTGGTGGCTGGTGAAGGAGAGGTTGGTGATAGGATTGAGATATTAATGGCCGCATGTGACTGTCTCTGTCTCATTGACGCCTCTCTTCAGGTGTTTCAGCAGCAAATTCTGCTGTTGATTGACCCGAAGTCCATGCAGTCGTGCCTTTCTCTCATCTTGCGTTTCAGTTTCAAGTCGCTGCTGAAGATTCAGTCTAACTTGCGTCTCGCACTCTTCAGCCATTTCAGCACTGCGTCTGTCAGTAGGCGGAACACGGCGTCGGGATAGGCATGTCTGTCGTTCTTCAGCTGTCTCTAACGCGAGACACTACGAGCTTTGACTTTCGCTAGCCGTTGCTCGAGGGCCTCCTCACTTTCCTGATCCCTCGCTTTTTCCTGGTATGGGGTTGTCATATCGTTGCCTGAGATTGGCAAGCTCGTTCGCTCTGTTTCACGTACAGTTCTCTAGTCAAAGCAAGCCTGACCGGAACTGGTCTTAGCCGGTCTTACGTTTGCGCGTTGCGCGTGTTTAAATCGACCAATCAGATTGCGTAGAGCAACGCCCGTACATAAGAGTCGGTAGACTCTATATGTAGGGATGGCGCCGACACGCCCATTAGCCAAAGTAACGGCTCAGAACTCCCGAACGCGGATGTTTTAAGCCTTTTCAGACAAACTACATGCTCTGAGAGTGCTTCTATACACTTTAATACTCTCAAAGTACGTAAAATATAAAGCTACAGTGAATCTCGGAAATTTGTAAAAACCCGGATTGTTCATCTTCTTCTTCTTTCTAATTCAGTTCAAAGGGCCTACCGCGAAACTGGAGTTAGTAATCGCTCTAATTCTTTCACGAAAATCATTTATACTGGAGCGTACATGATCCTTGATGCACAAAATCTACATACCTTCTCTCAAAGCCGTCAAACTTCAGGTCTGCAACCTTACAAGTGTTAGTTTTAGACGCCATTTTCTTGTTTGCTCACGTGCCGAACACGTGAAGTTAGTTTTGTGCACTAGTGATGCAGACTTTGTGTCAGTCGAGCTGCCGCTGTTTCGAACGCTGTGTTGTCATTTTTACTTACTTACATGTAGGTTGGGTAACCTCAGGGTCAGTCCAAAAGCTTCTACTTATGCCCCTAAATTGTTTAACTTAAAACAATCCACATTCTCTTTAGTGCTGTCCATAAGTTGTGCATTTTGAAACATGACTGCAAACAGGAGCCAAATAAAATATACAGTAGTTGAATGTATTAAATGTACACATATGGAGCCTATAATTACTCAGCATAGATATTTCTCTACAATGCCTAGCTGGACATCTTGCATGTGTATAATTTCACTACACTAAGGGAGGGCCTGGATGATGGATCAGACTAATGTATTACCCACCTCGGCACTACGTGGATTATAAATAGCTTTGACTGGATTTTGCAGATCTCTCCTGATCACTTCTGAATCATTCTGAATCAATTTCTGGAGCCGGAGAATCAGAGATTTGTCTACTATAGCCCTTCCACCTGTACTGTGCCTGAAAAGTGTGTGAATTGAACAAAACCTCCAAAAAACTGCTGTTAATTTTACTTGAATGGTATTGTATATATGTATAGTGCATTTCTTAGAAAAACATGTCTTATTTTAGGGATTTAATAGATTTCACTGCAGTTTGGTTAGCTTCAATACCCATCTCTCCTTCACTGAGATTATCAAGAGATTCTGAATAATGTAAAACTGTTTCATGTGACAGTGCTGAGCTGCTGGAAAGAGACTGTGGGTTAGTGGCCTGCATTTGAATATTAGAATCAGAATCATTGCGACGAAAGAGAACATGGTGTGTTCTAGCTCGGTGACTGTACAGTCTGTGTTGTCTAGGATGGGTTAGAGGACTCTCTATCTAAATAAGAGAATGGGGGAGGGAAGGAAAGGGAGAGGGAGAGGGAGAGGGAGAGGGAGAGGGAGAGGGAGAGGGAGAGGGAGTGAGAGATTACACTGTAAAAGGGTGAGGTAGTAACAGGTGGTGTGGAATGGCAGTTGAAGTTGTTTTTCAAAGTCCTGATGATTGTAAAATAACACACACCTCAACTCTCCTTGGTTGCAGTTGACTCATAGAGACGTCTCCGTCAACTGCCTCACTAACACTTGATTGAGAGCTCTTCTGCAAGACAGAATATCATGGTAGGGTAAGAGGGGAGAGACGTATGAAAACAAGACATCGTATGTAAAAGAATTGACAATTGTCAATGACTTGTATATTACAGGAATCGCTCATCTCATTGTACTTAGCTTACATTCCACAAATTGCCAAACTTACTCAACTAATTCATATCCAAGCAGCTTTATTAGGTCAGCATGCAGTGTGAAATAACGTGACTTACACTTGATACCATAGTGGCTCTAACTTGGTTTGCAGCAAGCTTTGCTTTACTCTGTGGTGTTGATTCAGGCTAGAGTGAAGAGAGAGGGTCTGGGGTACCACGAGACCCAGACAACTTCTTGAATAGAGATTTCATCATTACAACACTTCTGTAAAAATGCCACATGTTATGATTGTATTTGTACACACAACATTTTATACATCACAAGTATATTCAAGTTCACAGCAAGAGCCATTGCCAGATCTCACTTTACTGATCTGTAAAGTGACCAGGCGGTGCCTGTAGTCAATTTGGTGTAACTCAAGCTGATAATACGTATACATTAGTATAAGGAGTTGTTTTCACGATCTATTTAATACACACAACCACCCATAATACAATATACCCTTCCTGTCTGCGTCTTGTTCAAGTGTGTATATCTTTGTGTGGCTCAAGTGAGGGTACAGCTACTGTGAGTGCCGTTCTGTCAACCCACTTGGGAGAACCTCCTCTGTTCACAAGACACAAACAAGCCCCACCCTTTATCCGAATATGTGCATGCGCATAATAAAATTTGATTCATACCAGTGTACACAAATGGTTCAAGATTCAGAGATTAAATGTCCCTTATACTGCCATCAGTTTCATCCACTAATGTCACACATAGGCGGCGGAAGCATGGGGGCAGTGGGGGCACTCGCCCCCAAACCTTTAAATGCATGAGGGCATTGCCCCCATAGAATTACGATCAAATGCAAAGCTCTAGAATGACGAGAGCTGCAGCGTGATGATCGCTCCGTGCATCTGTAGCGCTGCACATGAGTAAGCGACTAGATATTCTGTGGGTGGAGATTTCCATCTGGTCCCACCCTGGGTTCCGCCCCCATACTCTATTTTAACTTCCTCCGCCTATGTCACAGTATCTGCAGGAAAGTAAAAAAGACAATTAAACTATGTCAATGTAGGCAAAATATCTATATATTTTCTTACCATGTCAGATGTCAGTGGATTCCTAACACTTTAATCTACAGCAATAACGATAATGTAGCATAATTTATGGCAAATCCATTCAAATTTAGCTATTGTGTGTCATTGATTTTCAAAAATTTGCTAATCTGATAACAGACAACTTGATGGCACATGTACTGTAAGTGCAAAATTTATCTCAGTTGCATCTTTTTGAGGTTTCAATAATTCCCTGTGGTGGGTACTACTAACCACTAGAACACCGAGTACTTAGAAATGGGAATAGAAAAACCTAGATTAATTTGTGGTAGGAGTTTCTTGGAAACAGAAGGATATAGATAACTAGTGGTCCATATATTACACACACACACACATACACACACACACACACACACACACACACACACACACACACACATTGTGTATACAGGTATAAATGGATGAGATAGACCTGAATCCTATAAATTCTCTTATCATTCAGAAACACAATGTCAGGTCATGAAGTATCATTTCCCATACCGAACTTTGACTATTCTCACTCTATACATGAACAATCCTTCAAGAGATGCTGAGAAAGGCAAGGCAACAACAACAACACAACAGAAAGGCAAAGCAACACAGCACAACTTGCCCAAAACAGTCATTTTTCAAAGAAAAATTGGCTGGGACTTGAACCCACGACCATCAGCTCTCCACGCGATGGTCTTACCAACTGAGCTACCGAGGCAACTCAGCTGGCTGGGCTGAATACTGCATACAAATCACGAAGATGATGAACAGGTGAACTTAAACTTTGGTATTTAGGAGAAGGCCGCGATAATCCAACCAGCAAGACACTAACCCCCAAACCAAGTATTGTGCATGAACTATCCTTCAAGTGATGCTGAGAAAGGCAAGGCAACAACAACAACACAACAGAAAGGCAAGCAACACAACACAACTTGCCCGAAACAGTCATTTTTCAAAGAAAAATTGGCTGCCTCAGGTGAGACTGGAACCCACGACCATCAGCTCTCCAGGCAATGCTCTTACCAACTGAGCTGCCGAGGCAGCTCAGCTGGCTGGGCTGAATACTGCATACAAATCACGAAGATGATGAACAGGTGAACTTAAACTTTGGTATTTAGGAGAAGGCCGCGATAATCCAACCAGCAAGACACTAACCCCCAAACCAAGTATTGTGCATGAACTATCCTTCAAGTGATGCTGAGAAAGGCAAGGCAACAACAACAACACAACAGAAAGGCAAGCAACACAACACAACTTGCCCGAAACAGTCATTTTTCAAAGAAAAATTGGCTGCCTCAGGTGAGACTGGAACCCACGACCATCAGCTCTCCAGGCAATGCTCTTACCAACTGAGCTGCCGAGGCAGCTCAGCTGGCTGGGCTGAATCCTGCATACAAATCACGAAGCATCTCAACCTGATGAACAGGCTGAGATGTTTTACCGCTGAACACTAATTGATCACTTGCACTTCTTACGGTAGTATATATAGGCACATATTAAAGATTGTAGTCTGAACATGCTTATAATTATATCATTATGTGAACTAACGCATTATGTTGAAAACGATAATCATCCTTATTTCTCCAGTGGTAATGTGCTGACCTCAAGTATTAAGCACCCATCAACAAGATGGTCCTATATAATATAATAGGCATTTCCTCATTAATCCTCAAAGTATTATTGTTCCTTGATCATGTAGATCAATATCAATATCGCTCCTCATTAACCTCTATGCATATATATATAGCATCTTGTTTTTAGAATGATTGTGTATATACAACATATTAACATCAAATATAAAATATATTACAGGGGGAAAGGCATGACTACATGTAAAATAAAAAGTAATGATTATGACCTCAATGAGGACTCAGAGTGACTCAGTCAAGTACATATATCATGATCACTGTGGAGTGGTACACTTAGTCTTCAGTATCTGGTCTGCCAGAACATTAAGTTCACAGTCTCTTAAAGTGTTGATCAATGTCTGCCATGCACAAGGCTCCCCTCTACCAGCTAGCCACTCTTCCAGGATCTTTGTGTTGATTCTCTCTGCATTTCCACGGAACTCATTTTCAATGCTGTTAACTCGAACTCCATTGTCATCCTTTAGAAGGAGTGTCCCAAACATCTTGTATTTAGTACCAACGTTCTCGGTGATTTTGAGACGAAGGAGTTCTGGTAGTGTTGGTGCTTTATCTGTGGCAGTGGGTATAATATTAGGTCAATCTAGAAAACAAACTCGAGAAACAGGCCTACCAGTTGTTGAAGTTAATGCTGGGCTGTTGCCTGAAGGCTTCCTAGGATCACCATTTTCTGGTAAATGGGGCTGCCCTTGATCTCCTGGTGAAAGAACACAACATAATAAGCAATTGTTGCTAAAGAATATAGATTGAATTGCAAAATCTCAATATTAGGGTATTAAGTACACACTAGATGTAAGAAGTGGTTCCTGGAGTGAGGGTTCCCCTATAAAATATGTCTCTTTTTAAGTTTTGTTTTCCAATATACCAGTAATTAATGTGTTTATGGAGTAGTTAAATAGGCAAAAGTGCATACCAGTCATATTAGCAGTGGGTTGCTTCATGAGTGGTGGCCTAACACTTGAAGGTTGCTTCTTATGTCCACTTTTCTCTCCTCCTTCTACTTCACTTGGACGCCCATCTGGATGTTAAAACGACAAGGTGGTGGTGGTGGTGCGGGGGGGGGGGAGTTTGTAGGATACTGCTACAGCGTCATACGTGAGTTTGCAGCACACGAGTTAACAAGTTTTCTGTGGGGTGGGGAATTGAGGCTGGGGGGAGGGGGATTTCAGGGCATTTCCCTCTATGAAACTCTGAGTTACATCTTCAGTGGAATAAAAGATGTTATACAATATGGGGAGGGAGGTACCAACTTAACTTATGCAATCTAGGCATGTATAAGATGCAATAGAAAATGTTGAGGCATTTAATTGCGTGTACGTGTTCGTAAAATCAAAAAAAATTGAGTGGAAGAAGCTCAGGTAGGGTTGGTACTTGAAGTATATTCATACTAATGCTGCTGGGTTTGAGTGAAAGCCTCAGGTAGCCAGCAAAGTCTTGCATGCCTGATGTTAAAAACTCACCAGTGTCAGTACTGGGATAAGATCTTTGAGTAACATCAACTTGCACAGAACTCACTGTATAGTCAACTGAAAGTACAAGATCCAATTCAGCGAATTATTCACTGAAGGATATCATCTAATAATGTACCTGTGACAGGCTTAATAGAACCCTGCTTCTTCTTGAAAGGATTCAGTTTCCCAAAAAATCCTATAATGAGAAACAAGTGATGTAATGTTAGCACTCCATTATACATTGTCTCAGTATTCACATAGGGGAACACTACAGGATTAGTAACACATAATTCTTTCTTACCAGCAGTTTTTTGGAGCCAAATTTTCTGCTCCTCAGTTAGTGGGTGGCTCACATGAGGTTTGAGGGAACACTTGAGAATGTTGTGAGACTCCACAACTATGGCTGGATGGGGCATTCTGGAGTACACAGGACTCTGCTTGGGACACAGGAATGACACATCAGGTGGACTGGCCTCATAGTGAAGTGTCTTTATTGCCTTCTTCACTGCGGCTAAACAGGTATTGACGATTTTTGTGTAGAGCTTCAAGCGTTCCTTTGATGAAAAGTAAGCTGGGAGCTCCAGAACAACTTGGAAGTAGGAAGACAGTGGATCTAAGACAGTTAGAGTTCCAGGAAATTGACTCCAATTGCCTGGCAGTGCAAAAGCTATGCTATTTCTGGCCACCTGTACTCCCTCCCCATCTTCAGTCAGTAGCTTCCACCCAAAGTCACTCATCAGTGATGAGATTGTGCAGCAGTACATTCCAAACATTGGACAATTTTTGGAAAAGTGAAGGATGAACGAGGAACGCGTGTTTCCTTCCAGAACAGGAGAAAAGGGGTAGATGCTGCTCACTTCAAGCACAGATGGTACAATGTACTCATTCACAGCAACTTCTGACACGATCAACAGTGAAATGAATATTTTCAAAAGGTCGTTTGGCTCAAAGAGTCCATTGATATAGTGCTTCGACAAGGCAGGTGACCTGAGGAAATCCAGTGAAATGATCCCCTGCTGTACAAACCTCCTCTCTGGCCCTCCAGCTGTGCAGTACCCCCTTCTAAGCTCTAAGCTGTAGCGGACTAGCTCAGTGACCTTGTCAAGGATCACTTGTGAGCTGCCAAAGATGACATTAGGCAGCACATCATAGTAGGCAATGATATTCAACTCTCGCAAGTAGTTGAGAGCAGCATTCAGTGATGCAGGATCGAAACCCAACTTGTGAGCAATAAACTCACATTCTTTTTGACTCAGTGACTGCCGCTTTAGCTCCTCCATCAGCATGTGGAGGGCCACTTCCAAACCATGCCATTTGAGGGGTAAATCCCTGGGCTTGACTCGAGATCTGCTCATCAAGGCTCCTTTCAGTTGATCCACTCTCTGAAAATCTTGATCACCAGGAATTCTGGCATTTATTCGGAATGTAGCCTTTTTCAAGGAGCCTCCAGGAGTGATGACACATTGCTGCATCTCTGGAGGTAGCATTTCAGTGATGATACTGTGTAGTCGTTCATCTTTCATATCTGGTGTCTCACTGCATTTCTCATGCTTATCAAGGAACGTACCCACAAAGGCAAGGTTTGGCATCTCTTCCATCCCCCTTTGGATGGCTTCAGACTGAATAGCCTGGAGATCATGGCGAATAACTTGCTCGTGGGAGTAGTACGACTCATAAGGATCATTCACTTGCTGCCCATCGTCGTACAGAACCACCTCTCCATGTGCTGAGAGAGCTTCATTGAGCTTGAAGACAGAGATAAAGCCAGAGATGTGTGCAAGGAAGATAGCAATCAGCTCGTGAAATTGAGGCTGTCCTCCTGAGTCCACTATACGAATTGAGTGGGACAACAGGACCTCATTCATATCCTTTGCATTTCTCACCTTCTCTTGGAGACCTTCTAGGAAGTTGGAAAAGAGCTCTTGGATGTTGTCATGATCACCCTCTAGTGTTGTTGCAAGGGATGGTTGCAGCTCTACTGGTTGCAGCTTTGCTGAGGACGAACTTCTGAAAAGATTGCTAAGCTTTGCAAAAAAGCGGGAACCCACATTCACATGCTCACTCTTTGGAATTGGCTTTTCATTAGTGGCTGTGGTATTGGTAGCTGATGATTGCAAAGATTTGGCATAGTAAGGTTTAGCATTGTCCTCTCTTTTCTTGTCGCCTTTTTTTCCTCCATCCTCTCTTTTCCCCAGGAAGAGCTCATTACTTGTGCATGCAATCATGTGAGAGAGATGCTCATAATTTATTGTTTCCCACTTTGTTGTAAGCCTTGAGGTAGAGACATCTCGAATGGGTGTCAGGTGGAGGGGCTCGGTGGCAACTGGGGTGCTGATTCGAATGAGGTGACGCTGCTTTCCAAGGAACATGGCAATGAGACTGGACTTGCCTACCCCTCCTGGTCCATGGATCAAGAACTTGTCATCCTTGTGTGGAATGAATCCATGTCGAAGTGCAGCTTGAAGAATTTCTTTTGGATCAGGTTCTAGTTGTTACATAGTGTTGTGTAAAGAGACAGAGGTGACCATATCATAAGGCTAGTAGGCAGCACATAAATATACATGTTACCACATAATCATGCTCATCAACATAAATAAAGGTATTTCTACCTACTGTCAATTGTCCTAACTATACAGTGACATAGAAGTGACTTATGTGTTGGTCAGACCAACCTCAAGGTAGCTAACATTCATATTTATCATACATCACATTACGGAAATTAAAAGTGGGGGGGGTGGCGAGGGTGCAAAAAATTGAAGCCACAGCCTCTGACACACCTCCTCAACATGAGGCAGATCACCCATGTGAAAACAAGCATAAAAAATTATGTATTCAAGGCAGAACTTGGAGTGTCTGACGAAGAGCGATAGGCAAGAAACTTCGCAGTGACTTCTGCTGCCTTTTAAAACATGTGTAGGTTAATATCCACCCAGTGTTGCATGCTTGTGCGGACTGAGAAACACTGACTATGTGGGTGCTATTGCACCCATAGCCCCCCACGTTTATGACGCCTATATATGTTATGTACAAAAAGCTTAAAACAGATATCAAACAAACTTAGGAATAGATGTAGAGCATGTGCAAATGCACACACATGGTAAGCTTATGCAATCAATGCTGGGGTGTGTGGTCAATTGCAGTACAAAATATTGATCTGGTGACTGCTGGATTTGCTGAACCATTGGCTACATTTACATTTTGGTGCAAGCCCACTTTTTGAGCACATGTAAAATTATAACTCATTACTGTTGGTGTGGCAGTAGATCTCTCAATTGCCCAAATAATTGTGTGTGTGTGTGTTTGAGTGTGTGTGTGTGTGCGTGTGTGTGTGTGTGTGTGTGTGTGTGTGTGTGTGTGTGTGTGTGTGTGTGTGTGTGTGTGTGTGTGTTGTGTGTGTTGTACACCCATTTCTGCTAGGTTGGATAACGAATTCCTGAGGTCATTCTTTCAAAGTATGCAAATATATTTATGCATATCATACCTGACCACCTACTGTAAATGTAGAAGGTTCAATGATAATATATTGACCAACCTTGTAGGCATGCAATATACAAAAGTATAATGTGTTTAAACATACACATTCTGAGCCATTCATATATTCATTATTTTCTTCTCTCTCAAAGGCTTCTTACGTGCTCAAAGCGTTTGCTAAGGTGAAAGTCAGCAAGAAAGAGACCTGGACGACACAAGGATATTCATGCAGGTTAGTAATGCTACCTAGGCTCCCATATTTACAATGAGATGTGTGGTAGTAATCAAAACGGTACAAGTGAACTATGACAGCATGGATCAATGCGCTTCCAGCATCATGGCTCACCTTTAGCCACTTATACTTAGTCTTCGGCCTAACTAAGCCTACAGTACTCGAAAAATGCACTTCTTGTAGCGCTCAGCACTGCCGCGTGGTTTCCCTCCAGTTACTTGCGCATACCACTACCTGCAAACATGCAGGAAGTTGTCAAAATGACACATGCTTGCATAGCACGTAAAACCTCAGCAACTTCCGGGGCCCAAGTGAATGCAAATACACAACAGTACATGAAACCCACAAACTAATCACTTGTACAAACTTAGCTAGCTGTAGATTACAACATTACAAGATTCTGTCTACAAACATATAGAATATAATATGAAACATTGTGATTGGTTAATACTGGGATTCTGTATAGATTAATATCTTCAACATCATTTACACTCAACCTCAGGACACTCAAATCTCAAACATCCATACAGAGGTATAGCATCACACCCCACATAGCAGGCTGTGTGATAAACTGTGTACAAGGAAAACCAATTCTTGACTGCTTAGAAATCTACCATCTAAAATACTGCCCATTATATGAAGGAATAGTTGAAAGTTGTCTGCTCCTAAAGCTCGTTACCAGAGACACTACAAGAAGCAAGTCATGTTTCCAGGCCTTTCCTGATAACATGCACAAACATTAGCCAACTACTGCAACATGTATTCACAAAACATTTCCTGCTAATTAGCTACTCCTGCTCAATGCAGTGTACAAGTGTACATGTAACTTACAAGCCAATTACAAGATTCTGTAAAAGAGCTTGTTAAACAATACAGCACTGGAGAACTGTAGCACTAATTAGTGTATAGTGATTAGACCAAATATTAGTTAGTTTAAGGGTTCTACATGCTGTATTTCCCCAGTACAAGGGCCATTGGTTAGGCTTTCTAGTTTCTTCAACCAGCTATGCTCTATCTTACTTACTTACATGATTGTACATGTATATGTACATGTACACATAAAGCCTCTGTCACAAATAGCAATAATGTAGTGTCCATTTCATTCCATCAGTATTGTACTCAGGTGTACATCCACGTGGAGATTGGATATATGTACATGTACATAAACACACACCATCCAACTCACCACTCAGTATCTCAGATTTGATCTTGGTACATCTGCTGCGCACATCAACAGCTCCGAACAGTGACTTGTGAACGGGAAGTCCTGTAGCAAGTTGGGCAGAATTTTTTCCGTCTAAAAATAGATGAAGTTCGCCATTGGGCAGTAATAACAGCCCGATTTTATTGCCAACTTCGAAGTTATGAAGACTTGGGAGGTGAGAATATTTAGTACTTGAGTGGTTGTGGAAGAGAGTGTTGCCATAGTAGTACCATTCATTGTTACTAGCATCATCAGTAGGTAGTTCATAAGGCACCTCATCAGGTACAGTAGTAGTGACACCAACTCTCTGTGAGAAATAAGTAAACCCATCACATAACATGTACCATAGAACTATACATGATGTACATGTACATGTACTATTGAAGATTATACATGTACAGAGGTACAGATGTATGCATGTACAACTTGACAATACATGTAAGTACTGTACATTACATACACATATGTACACATATTTGGTTGTAAAAGCAGAAATCAGACCTGATTAGATTGTGTATTTTCTGATAAAAGTGATAACTTGTGAGTGTACCTCTCATTACTACTGAAAATACTTCTCTAAAACCATTCATGTCTATTATTACATTATGACTAGCTATGAATTTTACATGTAAAAGTGCATGCTCAGGACTAGTACATGTTAATTAATTAATGTTGTATGTTGTAATGAGCATACACAAAAAAATGTTGGCAATGTATACCCCCAGGCATTACAGGAAACAGAGTACACTATCCACTCACCAGTCCACTAGTCCACCTCCTAGTGGTACTGAGTATTGTAGTCTGCCACACTTGACCTAGTGGCAGTGGATTTGCGGTGTATGTGACACAACCACCAAAATAGAAATACTCATCAGGTGGTTCTCTCTCGACGACGGAGTTGTTTCCAGAGAATTTTGCGTTCCCTCCACACTTCTTAGTATAAAGAACGAAGGGTCCTGGGACCCAATCTGACAAAACTGTCGGAACGATCGCCATTGTTTATAGCGAGCTAGTCCTCAAGGGCGTGGCTCGTTTTCTGGAAAATGACGTCACACATTTACCGCGCAATAGCGAAGTATTCCAGTCTCTGCTGGTATTATGTATGCGGGAGAGAGAGAGAGAGAGAGAGAGAGAGAGAGAGAGAGAGAGAGAGAGAGAGAGAGAGAGAGAGAGAGAGAGAGAGAGAGAGAGAGAGAGAGAGAGAGAGAGAGAGAGAGAGAGAGAGAGAGAGAGAGAGAGAGAGAGAGAGATTCTGTGTAGGATGTCATCCATTCATACTACACACTGACTGGAGTTAATAATGTCTCCATGTCACCACTAGCTATGTAGTAGTGGCTGGTGAAAAGTATCATTACTTTTACAACAGAACATAATGAAAATGTAAAAAATACTTATATAAAAGTTACTATTCAATATCACAAGCAGTCTGGTTGGATGGACCTGTAGTGTGTGTGTATTGCGTTAGGAAAAGTATCATGTGTTTTAATTAGTGAGGTGTCCTAATGGGAGAGGTGTCTTAATTAGTGAGGTGTCCTAATGGGAGAGGTGTCTTAATTAGTGAGGTGTCCTAATGAGAGAGGTGTCTTAATTAGTGAGGTGTCCTAATGGGAGAGGTGTCTTAATTAGTGAGGTGTCCTAATGGGAGGGGTGTCTTAATTAGTGAGGTGTCCTAATGGGAGAGGTGTCTTAATTAGTGAGGTGTCCTAATGGGAGAGGTGTCTTAATTAGTGAGGTGTCCTAATGGGAGAGGTGTCTTAATTAGCGAGGTGTCCTAATGGGAGAGGTGTCTTAATTAGTGAGGTGTCCTAATGGGTGAGGTGTCTTAATTAGCGAGGTGTCCTAATGGGAGAGGTGTCTTAATTAGTGAGGTGTCCTAATGGGAGAGGTGTCTTAATTAGTGAGGTGTCCTAATGGGAGAGGTGTCTTAATTAGTGAGGTGTCCTAATGGGAGAGGTGTCCTAATGGGAGGTGTCTTGATTAGTGAGGTGTCTTAATTAGTGAGGTGTCCTAATGGGAGAGGTGTCTTAATTACTGAGGTGTCCTAATGGGTGAGGTGTCCTAAGAGGTGAAGGTATCCTATTGAGAGAGATGTCTTAAGGGGGGAAGTGTGTCCTAAGGGAAAAAGTATCTTAGGGAAAGAGGTGTCCTAATGGGAGAAGTGTCCTAATGGGAGAGGTGGGAGGTGTCCTAATGAGAAAGGTGCCTTAAGGTAAGAGGTGTCCTAAGGGGACAGGTGTCTTAATGGAAGAAATGTCCTAATGGGAGAGCCACTTTAAGGGGAGGGGTGTTCTAATGAAATGAGAGAAATTTCTAAGGGGAGGTGTCCTAAGGGAAGGGTTGTCCTAATAGGAGAGGTGTCCTAATAGGAGAGGTGTCCTAATGGAAAAAGTGTCCTAAGTGGTGAGGTGTCCTAAGGGGACAGTGGAAAGGTGTCCTAACGAGAAAGATGTACTTAGGGGAGAGGTGACAAGTGTCTTAAGGGGAAAAGTGTCCTAATGGGAGAGGTGTCCTGATGGGAGAGGTGTCCTATGTGAAGAGGTGTCCTGATGGGAGAGGTGTCCTAATGGGAGAGTTGTCCTAAGGGGAGAAGGGAAAAGCTGTCATAAGGGGAGATGTGTCTTAATTAGTGGTGTCCTACTCAGTAAGGTGTCCTAACTGGAGGAGTCTTAATTAGTGAGGTATTCTAATGAGAAAAGAGTGAAGTGTCCTTAACAGTATACCAATGGGAGAGGTGTCCTAATCAGTGAGGTGTCCTAATTAGAGCAGTTCCATTGTATACATATCAGTCCACTCAACACAGGATTATAATCATTCCATGTACTTACACTGCAGTGTGGTCCACTGAGTTCAGAGGTCGTCAACTGCCATCAGTTCTGATCCCAATATCTTCAGTTGACATGTCCCAGAAGGTATGTCATCACCACACACTGAGCTGGGAGGGAGAGAGACAGAGCAGATGAGGGAGAGGGAAGTACGGAACATTGTGTAGTGTGGTCCAATCTGTAGGCACTAGTCAGATCCTAGCAGATATGGACACACACACACACACACACACACACACACACACACACACACACACACACACACACACATACACTCACACATGCCACAGACCCTGATTGTGAAGATGTGGGTATAGCCATGTAAGGCTTGTTTTCTGTGTCTGTGTATGCAGTAGATGGTCCACATGGGTGGTGAGAGTTGGTACACCATCAAAGATCTTTAAGCCCCATTCCCAGTTCTCAAGGCTGGGCATGTGGACCATCTGCTGTGTGTGTGCATTAATTGGAGATATTTCTACTTTCAAAGCCATTGAGGCTCATATATTTATTTTTCTAAGCCAATGAGGCACATAATTCTATTTTTCTAAGCTGTTGAAGCTGGTATAGATATCTTTCTAAGCCATTGCAGCTGTTGTGTGGTTTTATGTATTGTATGTGTTTGTAGTTAGTGCTCCTTTCTTTGGTCTACATCTTTTTCTTTCCTCTTTCTTTTTCCTTGCATGTAGTGTGCTATACACATGATTGTTCATCATGTATAGTTCTATGGTACATGTTATGTGATGGGTTTACTTATTTCTCACAGACAGTTGGTGTAACTACTACTGTACATGATGAAGTGCCTTATTACCTACCTACTGGTGGTGCTTATAGTAACATTGAGTGGTACTACAGAGGCAGAGAAGGTTGGAAGTGAAATAATGCGCGTACGCTTAGTATATGCGAAGAATGCAATTACCGTAGTTATGCTCCACCCCCAATAACAGGTAAAGACTCGCTTCTAGCTTTCCCTAGCAAGCTGAAGGCTTTATTAGTCTTAGTAGCGGTTCATACTGTAGAAGTAGTTCCTGACAAGGGTTTCAAGTGATCGTTACTGTTCCATAGAGAGAAGCACAAGCAACTTTCTCGTTTACAAATTCTGAAGGGCGCGGGGACGGATGTGGACTCAACACGAATGCTTTTTTCTTGCTGTTTTAGCCATCTGTTTCAAGTCTCAGAGCTCAATTCTACGAAGTTCTTTAGCTACAGTCCCCATCCAATGTGAATGGAAAACGCCACGTATAATTCAGACCACACCCACATCTCGTGATCGCTAATTATACCATTTCCAACCTCCTCTGCTACAGAGGCAACAGTCTCTACTACAACCACTCAAGAACTGACTGCTTTGCTCACTCAATTATGCGTATGACTAGTGCGGCTAGGTCGCCACCCTCCAAGGGGGGTTCGATCGAACCCCCCTTGGAGGGTGGCGTGGCTAGGTAGTGCGTGTATGGCCATCAATGGATGGACCAGGGATGTCACGGTAACTATGTCATCCACGGATACTCTGACAATGGGGCAGGTAGTGTGTGTATGGCCATCCGTGGATGGACCAGGGATGTCACGGTAACTATGTCATCCACGGATACTCTGACAATGGGGCAGGTAGTGTGTGTATGGCCATCCGTGGATGGACCAGGGATGTCACGGTAACTATGTCATCCACGGATACTCTGACAAGGGGGTAGTTAGTGTGTGTATGGCCATCAATGGATGAACCAGGGATGTCACGGTAACTATGTCATCCACGGATACTCTGACAATGGGGCAGGTAGTGTGTGTATGGCCATCCGTGGATGGACCAGGGATGTCACGTTATCCACGGATACTCTGACAATGGGGCAGGTAGTGTGTGTATGGCCATCAATGGATGGACCAGGGATGTCACAGTAACTACGTATGTCATCCATGGATACACTGACAAGGGGGTAGGTAGTGTGTGTATGGCCATCCGTGGATGGACCGGGGATGTCACAGTAACTATGTCATCTAGAGTAGGTAGTGTGACCATCTGTGCATGTATATATACGATACAGTCAGATTAACTCTGACATCCATGGACAGTACATGGCAACACTGGACATCCCTGAGAAAATAATGTACAGAAACTAATGGTAGAATTACTTACACACTCCTTACTGTCTGCGTCTTTTTCAAGTGTGTATATCTTTGTGTGGCTCAAGGGAGGGTACAGCTACTGTGAGTGGCGTCCTGTCAACCCACTTGGGAGAACCTCCTCCGTTCACAAGACACAAACGAGCCCCACCCCTTAAGTTCAAAGTTCATGTTGTACAGACCCGCCTGGGCATTGACAAAAGAAAATAAAAGCAAAAAAACAACAGAGTTCACAGTGAAGAGTTCGAGGAACCAGTAAAAAACCATCACAGTGCACTGTCGGCAACAGACACCAAAGGGGCTACCCATCCCACCGTTGACAGTAGTATATATAACTCCAATTGGAGCGCGTTCGACCACTCGCCAACGAGAATCTGTCTAGCAGTGCAACCCAACACGTTTCTGAAGTGATGCACCACTGCACTGTATTGTCGACAATGAACATCAAAGGGGCTAACCTTCCCACCATGACTCCAGGAGACGTCAAACTGGGGCGTATTTACCCAGACCCACGTACGCCCATCTAGCACGACAGCCATGAAGTACTCAGGTCTCTGGGCCAGGATGTCCTCTCACCTTCGCACAGACTGTAACACAAATACTCACTAAACTCAATAAACTACTTTGCATCGACCCTATAGCAGGTATATAGCTCCTCTTCAATCCACGTAGCAGGACTGGGTCGAATGACGAATATGCGCATGCGCATAAGAAAATATGATTCATACCACTGCTTACAGTACACAAGAATTGGTGCAAGACTCAGAGTTTAAATGTCCCTTATACTGACATCAGTTTCATCCCCTAATGTCACAGTATCTGCAGGAAAACGAAAAAGACTATTAAACCACACAAATGTAGGCAAAATATCTATTTTCTTACCATTGTCAGATGTCGGTGGATTCCTAACATTAATAGAACCATAATCTACAGCAATAAAGATGATGTTGCATAATTAATAGTAAATCCATTTAAACAACGGACTATTCACTGGAACCAAAGAGTAGCTATTGTGTGTCAGAAAGTGTACATTTAAAAGGTTTAGTAATCTGACAACTACTTGATGGTACATGTACTGTAAGTGTAAAGTTTATCTCAGTTGCATCTTTTGAGGTTTCAATAATTCCCTGTGGTGGGTACCACTAACCACTGGAACACTGACTACTTTGAAATGGGAATAGAAAGAAGTAGACTGATTAGTGGTAAGAGTTTCTCAGAGACATAAGGATATAGACTACTAGATGTCCATACTGTGGGGAAGTACCAGGATGCAGATTAATTGTCTTAGGAGAATGAATTAATATGTGATAAACATGTCTACATTAATAGACTGATTAGTGGCAAGATTTCTGGAAACAGTAGACTATTGGTTGTCAGTACTCTGGGGAAGTACAGGGATGGAACTGAGATAAACATGGCTAGGAGAATGAATTAACATGTGACATACTTGGTCCTTGTATATTTAAATATTCCCCTTCACTGTCTGACTCTAATAGCCTGGGAGCACATACTGGAGGACTAGGAAAATAGGCCCCTAGAGAATAAAACAGTATGCAGGTAAGACATCTGTACATGTATGTATGTATGTATATATGTAACCTGATATGTGTTTTCCTTTTTGCATGTGTACGATATAGTGTGTGTGTGTGTGTGTGTGTGTGTGTGTGTGTGTGTGTGTGTGTGTGAGTGTGAGTGTGTATGTGTGTGTGCACATGTGAAAGAGAGGGTGTCTAAATGCCTGGAAAATAATTGTCTTACAGGCAATGTAAAGTGCACTTGTTTTGTGACACAAATATGAATTTTAGTTGTACACATACGTCTTCGTCGTCTGCGTGATCTTGGAGTATCTTCTGATGCCACTGGAGTATTAATTGGAGTATCAGCTGATGTTGGAGTATTACTCCTTCTCCAAACACTCCAAGCTACCATCACAATGCCTGTTACTATCACCAGAAGAGCTACACTACTACCTCCTATGGAAATGTAAATATACATATAGTTTGTCTTGTTCTCGACACTCCCCCTAGGCCTGCTGTCTGCTGTAATGTTCAGTGTAACTACTGTTAGGACTTTATGTTTGTTCGGTCCCTGTTTCTCCTCATCAGATGACCAGGTCAGCATAAACTTCCCACCATCCTCTTCACTAATATTGGCTGCACGGACAGTAAGTGTGAGTTTGGTCCGTTCAAAACAAGACCCCTGTTGGCTTCGAGTGACAGTCCAGTTGGGACGATTTGGTAGTGGATCACATGGCCCAGAATGTTCACCGAGGCATTGGACACAGGAAGTATTGAGACTAATGTTCTTCATGGTTGTATGTTCATCTGTTGTGTAGCAGAGCCAGAGGTAGTCCTGCTGACTACCAGTTGCGTTGAGAGAAATGTCCTTAGTTTCTCCTACTTTCATGTTAACTGTTCTATCATCACTTCCTTGTGGTGGAAAAATTGGATCACCTAAAGAGGGAATTAAAATTAATCCACCTTTCCTACGAGTTATAGTTTTATGTGTCTACACACACACACACACACACACACACACACACACACACACACACACACACACACACACACACACACACACACACACACACACACACACACACACACACACACACACACACACACACACACACACACACAACTCAGACACACACACTCACATGTTATTTCAACAATTTGAGAAGTCTCATTGTAGCCATATTCATTTGATACATTGGCTTGGAACACTCCACTGTCATTCCGTTTGCTTAGATGTGGAGCAGGGAGGAGCAGTGTCTGGAAGTGAGAAAGAGAGGAGGTTCCCTTTATGGCATGAAGAGTGCATTGAAAAGGTGTAGCAAAGAGTCATTCTTACATGAATAAAGCCCTACATCATGCATCACAGTATAGTAACTCCACATGCTAACAACTCCTGAGTTACAAATAGTTGATGATTCCATCAGTTGATGACTTCATGCAAATTTCCCTTTTGCTGTTTATACAATTACAGTCTCTTTGATGCGGTGAAAAAGGAACAAACTTCACATACAATCAATTGAAGAAGCCAATCAATGTTTACTATAGTGAAGCTAGCAATGTATTTATGTATATGGCCTTTATGTGGTTGCCACATGGGAAGTCTTACATGGATTATATAGATGCTCTTAGTTCACTTTCATGTACAAAATATGTTGGCTAAAAGGAAGAGGAAACATCAACGTCCACTGAGAGATTTAGTGATTAGAATGTCAGTGGAATAGCGACAGAGCTACATTCAACAGAAAGACAGTGTCTCCCTATTATCAACGTTTAATTTCATGTGATATTCATGGCCTCTCTATCCTTTGATGGGGATAACCAGGGAGTAAGGTGTCCTCATTTTGGTAAAACACGGTTTGAAAGAGTAAAATATGTCTAGGTCTTTTTGAAGTATCAGAGTAGACAATTCTACATATAGTGTTTCAAATACACTATATACTCATAGGGGTAGGAACAGGGGAGGTGAGGGGGGACTGTGGTCCCCGATATTTTAATAGGGGGGGGGGGGCACTCAATAATTACCCAGGTACTTATTTCGGTCAACCACATACAATACTGTTTCCAGTAGACAGTAAGTAAGTTACTGGTCAATAGATAAATTGGTCGGGTTTGCCCTTCCCCCATATTTTTATACTGTAGTTGTAATATGAGATATATTTTACCTCATATCCATAGGTAGAATTGGAGAATCGTTTCACAGAACACTGAGTCTTGTCTGCAGTGTTATTGCTACATTCTAACACATCGCCACTGTGGTGCCAGAGAACTGAGAATGGCCCAACACCAGAGAACTCTACAGTCAAATGAACATCTTCAGTTTCTTCCTTTGTTATCAGTGGTAGAGTGCAAGAGTTGGCCTCTTCATTACACTGACAGTCTTTACAGATGATGGATGGTGGAGCTATAGAGAAAGACTTGCATTCAACAAAGAGTAGAGGACCCAGTGTATACCCTACAGATTCCACTTCCTTTATAGTACAATCCTACATCTGTTCACTGATTAGTGCTTACACACTACAAGCCACAGTGTTGTTTAAAAAGTCTGAATAACAATATCTTGGTTCCTCCATTGAGATGATGTAATGAGAAAAGGGGAATAAATGTTGGGGTGGAACTAAAAACCACACTTGACCCTTCTGTATGTACAGTGATTCCCTAGTATGACTCTGAATACACACAACACTCAGAAGTTCACATATATGAATTCCCAAATATTATCATATTCTGGCCTATTAGATTTCAATTTCTACCTACATACTATTTCAGAGAAATGGGAGAGAGGAAAGAAGCCCACACACAACACAAGCAATTTAAAACTATAAGACAATTTGGTTGTGTAACACAATGGAGGCTTCAATGCACTCTTCTACAGCTAAAGCAAGGGCTGATCCAGTGGATGGGGTGGCTAGCCACCTCCTCTAATCCACCCCTCTACATTACTTTCTAATTATATGATCAAACATAATTTTCAGCTTTGGTCTACAGTAGATGCACAATGGCTACTGCTCGAAGTGTTATTTTGGTGCATTCATGTTTCATACCTACTCAGACACCCCCTCAAAATATTTCTGGATTAGCGCTTGTAAAAATTTTGCTGGCAATGCTAGGCCACAAAGGAGAGGTATAGAGAGAGGTAGGGACTAGGGAGAGAGAGGAAGATGAATGAAGGATGTGGTTAGCCCTCTCTAATTATGACTCATAGTCTGAATTACATGTATGGTGATACTGTAGTAAAGTTTTAGAACTATGAAAACCACAATTATTTCAACAAGTGGAACTGGAATACTATAGTTTGAACAATGGGGAGGGAGGCCTAATGGGAAAAGGGAATTTCATTATAGAGGAAGTTAGAAACCACATGTCCAAATATGGGTATTAAAATCACAGAATGAATTCACTTACTAATACAGCAAATCACTGCCCATATAATCATGCACTAGCCAGCTAATTTGTATTGAAACTGCAAGATGGGTACAAGTGTGAGTATTTTAACATCATGTGTAATCTTGTGCTGACACACTTAAAACATCAATTTTTGAGGGGGGGGGAGGGAGCAGAAGTGCTTTGGTTGGCTTCTCCTTGCCTATCCCAGTCGATTTAATACTGCTAATACTACATCCCATGCTAACAAATTTGAAGCTTCTTCTAAACCCAAGACTGCACTGTGTTTCAACATACAAACATTGCCAGTGGTCATAGCCTCGTAAGTCAAACTATCTCAAAAATCAAAACACTCGGCTACTCCAACGCACAAGTCATACCTAACACAGTGAGGGTGACATAGTAGTCAAAGAAACTGGAGTTTACTGGCACGTGACAGAAATACTTCCCACTGTCTTCATTATGGAGCCAAGGATTCCCTGCTATTAGACATGTCGGTGACGTGCATATGCCCTCATCTTCTCCTGGTGTAATTTTCCACCAACAACCAGAACCGTTCCCAACACAGTGAAGAGTTATGCTGGATGTGTAGTTCACTGTACATGTTGTGTCGAGAGAAAAACTGGCAAATGTAAGAAGATACAATCACCAAATTTCAATAAAGTTGCTGTTATATACAGTCGCAACTCCTTTCTTTCCCAGATCTGTATATATCAAGTTCTTTATAATGCATGCTTGCATATATTAATCTCCAATTCAATTGCACTGGCATAACAAGCAGGGGGGCTAGGGGGGCTGTAGCACACCCCCCACCCATGTTTATGGACAAGGACACACATCCCAGTTACTGATAGCTGTCCATTGGCTCTAGGTCCAGTATATTTTGATATCTGTCTCAGAATGCGCCAGAATTGTTTTCAGAGCATACAATAACAAAAATGTCCTGGGGGAGCATGCCCCCAGACTCCCCTAGCCTGAGTAACTACATGTAGGTTGGGCCACCACAGAGTCAGCCTCAAAGCTCCTAGATACGCCCCTGAATTGTTTAACTTACAGCAATCCACATTCTCTTTAGTGCTATGCATTTTGAAACAAGACTGCGAACAGGAGCCAACTGCTCAAATAGTGCACTAAAAATTGGAAAATATACGGTAGTTGAATGTTTAAATGTACACATATGGAGCCTAAAATTACTTAGCATAGATATTCTCTACAATCCCTAGCTGAACACCTTGCATGTGTATAATTTCAGTACACTAAGGGAGGGCCTGGATTACCCACCTCAGCACTACGTGGATTATAAATAGCTCTGACTGGATTCTGCAGATCTCTCCTGAAAACTTTTGGATCTATTTCTGGAGCCAGAGGATCAGACATTTGTCTACTATAGCCCTTCCACCTGTACTGTGCCTGAAAAGTGTGTGAATTGAACAAAGCCTCCAAAATTAATTTTACTTGAATGGTATTGTATATATGTATAGTCATTTCTTAGAAAAACTTAGGGATTTAATGTATTAATAGATTTCACTGCAGTTTGGTTAGCTTCAATACCCACCTCTCCTTCACTGAGATTAAGAAGAGATTCTGAATGATGTAAAACTGTTTCATGTGCTGAGCTGCTGGTAAGAGACTGTGGGTTAGTGAGCTGCATCTGAATATTAGAATCAGAATCATTGCGACGAAAGAGAACATGGTGTGCTCTAGCTCGGTGGCTGTACAGTCTGTATTGTCTGGGATGGGTTAGAGGGCTCTCTCTTTAAACAAGAGAGGGAGAGGGAGAGGGAGGGGGAGAGGGAGAGAGAGAGACAGATTACACACTGCAAAAAAGTGGTGTGGAATGGCAGTTGAAGCTGTATTTCAAAGTCCTGATGATTGCAATGTAACACACACCTCAACAGTCCTTGGTTGCGGTTGACTCATAGAGAAGTCTCTGTCAACTGCCTCACTAACACTTGATTGAGTGCTATGCTGCAGGACATCCTATTGTAAAAAGAGGGGTGGGAGGAGGGGAGATGTACAAGATAAACAAATGACAATTAATATTTGTAACTTCATCCCAATGACTAGCATAATTCATCATCTTGTTGCATATACTTGTAGCTACTTCTCACTTGTATATACATTCCATAAATACACAACATAACATTCTATCCAGCCAGCATAATGATATCGATGCAGGTCAGCATATATCACTGCAAAAATGTGATGGTTATTTTAACACAAAATGTGGTTAACTCAGTTGCATGTGTATTCACTTATTCATGTAAATGACAATTTAATGGCTGTTGAAGAAGCGTTGACAGGAGAGCCAACAAGGCGTATACCATGGACTCATAGACTGAGTATATATTAGGTTGTAATTTCAATCTCAAGGATGTTATGTTAGGACATGTGAGGTCCAATTATATAGTCACTCAGCTAGTAAATTATGGTGATTAAATTTACGGGTTGAACGATTACACATGTTATTGCCACATTCCAAGTTGAATGTCAGCTCTGAACATACAAGACTGCAACTGAGATAACTATACATCTTGAGCCATTAAATTGTCATTTACATAAATGAGTGACTACACATGCAACTGAGCTAACCACATTTTGTGTTAAAATAACCATCACGTTTTTGCAGTGTAGTGGAAATAGCATGACTTACACTTGATACCAGAGTGGCTCTGACTTGGTTTTGCAGCAAGCTTTGCTTTACTCTGTGGTGTTGATTCAGGCTGGAGTGAAGAGAGAGGGTCTGGGGGACCATAAGACCCAATCAACTTCTTGAAGAATGATTTCATTACTACAACACTTCTGTAAAAATGTCATATATGTTTTGATTGTGTTAGTTGTTTGTATACACAAAGAAACTAGCATTTTTAGTTTATTCAATTGCACAGCATGAACCATTGCAAAGGTCTCACTTTACTAATCTGTAAAGGGAGTTATTGCCAGGCGGTGGCTGTAGTCCATTAGGTGTAACTCAAGCCGCTAATACGTTAGTATAAGCAGTCGCAGTCTTTTTCACGGTCTATTTGATACACACAACCACCTGTAATACGATATACTAACTATAGCCGTCTTGGTGCTCTCGTAACGTACAGAAACTAGTAGTAGAATTAATTACGCACTCCTTCCTGTCTGCGTCTTGTTCAAGTGTGTATATCTTTGTGTGGCTCAAGGGAGGGTACAGCTACTGTGAGTGCCGTCCGGTCAACCCACTTGGGAGAACTTCCTCTGTTCACAAGACACAAACGAGCCCCACCCCTTATCCGAATATGCGCATGAGCATAAGAAATTACCAGTGTAACAGGTACAGTGCCGGTTTCGAGCGTGGAGTTGTGATGGTATGCTAGAGTCTGTCTTGATACGCTAGTGGGACACGTGATTCCTGAAGGTCCATTTTTCACGTTGTCTACCCTAATATTATTCATACGCTATTTATTGCTTAACACTTGCACTTCTTAGTGTATATAGCCACATATTAAAGATTATAGTGCAGTCTGAACATGCCTATTATATGTATTATGTATATCATCCTCATTTCTCCAGTGGTGATGTGCTGACCTCAAGTATTTCATCCATCAACAAGATATAATAGGCATTTCCTAATTAATCCTCAAAGCATTGTTCCTCGATCATGTACATCAATATCGATATCGCTCTTCATTAACCTCCATGCATATATATACTTAGAACGATTGTGTATATACAACATATTAACATCAAATATAAAATATATTACAGGGGAAAACAAAAAGTAACGATTATGACCTCAATGAGGCCTCAGAGTGACTCAGTCAAGTATATATATATATCACTATCACTGTGGAGTGGCACACTTAGTCTTCAGTATCTGGTCTGCCAGAGCATTAAGTTCACAGTCCCTTAAAGTGCTGATCAATGTCTGCCATGTACAAGGCTCCCCTCTACCAGCTAGCCATTCTTCTAGGATCTTTGTGTTGATTCTCTCTGCATTTCCACGGAACTCATTTTCAATGATGTTAACTCGAACTCCATTGTCATCCTTCAGAAGGAGTGTCCCAAACATCTTGTATGTAGTACCAACATTCCCTGTGATTTTGAGACGAAGGAGTTCTGGTAGTGTTGGTGCTTTATCTGTGTGAGTGGGTATAATATTAGGTCAATCTAGAAAACAAACTGGAGAAACAGGCCTACCAGTTGTGCTAGTAGCTGAAGTTAATGCTGGGCTGTTGCCTGAAAGCTTCCTATGATCACCATTTTCTGGTAAATGGGGCTGCCCTTGACCTCCTGGTGAAAGAACACAACATAATAAGCAATTGTTGCTAAAGAATAATTATAGATTGAATTGCAGAGTCTCAATAAGGTAAGATAGAGATTAAGTTCACACTAGATGTAAGAGGTGGTTTCTGGAGTGAGGGTTCCTCTCTGAAATGTGTCTTCTGTTAATTTTTTTCCAGTAATTAATGTTTATGGAGTTGTTAAATAGGTAAAAGTGCATACCAGTCATATTACCAGTTGGTTGCTTCATGAGTGGTGGCCTAACACTTGAAGGTTGCGTCTTATGTTCACTTCTCTCTCCTCCTTCTACTTCACTGGGACGCCCATCTAGATGTTAAAATGACAAGAAAAATAGGCTACCACTCTAGTGGTAGTTATATATATAAAGGTTACAGGGATTTATACAGGCTTTTTTGATGGTGGTAGGGGTGGGGGGGTCAATCTAGAAAACAAACTGGAGAAACAGGCCTACCAGTTGTTGAAGTTAATGGTGGGCTGTTGCCTGAAGGCTTCCTAGGATCAGCATTTTCTGGTAAATGTGGCTGCCCTTGACCTCCTGGTGAAAGAACACAACATAATAAGCAATTGTTGCTAAAGAATATAGATTGTATTGCAAAGTCTCAATATTAGGGTATTAAGTACACACTAGATGTAAGAGGTGGTTTCTGGAGTGAGAGTTCCTCTATTAAATATGTCTCTTTTTAAGTTTTGTTTTCCAATATACCAGTGATTAATGTTTATGGAGTAGTTAAACAGGCAAAAGTGCATACCAGTCATATATGCAGTGGGTTGCTTCATGAGTGGTGGCCTATCATTTGAAGGTTGCTTCTTATGTCCACTTCTCTCTCCTCCTTCTACTTCACTGGGACGCCCATCTGGATGTTAAAATGACAAGGTGGTGGTGGTGAAAAAAAAAATGACAAGTTTGTAGGATACTGCTACAGCGTCATGCGTGAGTTTGCAGCACACGAGTTAACAAGTTTTTGGGGGGGTGGGGAATTTAGGCTGGGGGGAGGGGGATTTCAGGGCATTTCCCTCTATGAAACCCTGAGTTACATCTTCAGTGGTATAAAAAGATGTTATACAATATGAGGAAGGAAGTACCAACTTGACTTATGCAATCTAGGCATGTATAAGATGCAATAGAAAATGTTTAGGCATTTAATTGCGTATACGTCTTCGTAAAATCAACATGTTAGGGGATTTTGAGTGGAAGAAGCTCTTGTAGGGTTGGTACTTGAAGTGTATTCATACTAATGCTGCTGGGTTTGAGTGAAAGCCTCAGGTAGCCAACAAAGTCTTGCATGCCTGATGTTAAAAACTCACCAGTGTCAGTACTGGGATAAGATCTTTGAGTAACATCAACTTGCACAGAACTCACTGTAGAGTCAACTGCAAAGTACAAGATCCAATTCAGCGAATAATTCACTGAAGGATGTCATCTAATAATGTACCTGTGACAGGCTTAATAGAAGTCTGCTTCTTCTTGAAAGGATTCAGTTTCCCAAAAAATCCTATAGTGAGAAACAAGTGATGTAATTTTAACACTCCATCATACATTGTCTCAGTATTCACATAGGGGAACACTACAGGATTAGTAACACATAATCTCTATAATTCTTTTCTTACCAGCAGTTTTTGGGAGCCAAATTTTCTGCTCCTCAGTCAGTGGGTGGCTCACATGAGGTTTGAGGGAACACTTGAGAATGTTGTGAGACTCCACCACTATGGCTGGATGGGGCATTCTGGAGCACACAGGACTCTGCTTGGGACACAGGAATGACACATCAGGTGGACTGGCCTCATAGTGAAGTGTCTTCATTGCCTTCTTCACTGCAGCTAAACAGGTATTGACGATTTTTGTGTAGAGCTTCAAGCGTTCCTTTGATGAAAAGTAAGCTGGGAGCTCCAGAACAACTTGGAAGTAGGAAGACAGTGGATCTAAGACAGTTAGAGTTCCAGGACAATGGCTCCAATCTCCTGGCAGTGAAAAAGCTATGCTATTTCTGGCCACCTGTACTCCCTCCCCATCTTCAGTCAGTAGCTTCCACCCAAAGTCACTCATCAGTGATGAGACTGTGCAGCAGTACATTCCAAACATTGGACAATTTTTGGAAAAGTGAAGGATGAACGAGGAACGCATGTTGCCTTCCAGAACAGGCGGAAAGGGGTAGATACTGCTCACTTCAAGCACAGATGGTACAATGTACTCATCCACAGCAACTTCTGACATGATCAACAGCGAAATGAATATTTTCAAAAGGTCGTTTGGCTCAAAGAGTCCATTGATATAGTGCTTTGACAAGGTAGGTGACCTGAGGAAATCCAGTGAAATGATCCCCTGCTGTACAAACCTCCTCTCTGGCCCTCCAGCTGTGCAGTACCCCCTCTTAAGTTCTAGGCTGTAGCGGACTAGCTCGGTGATCTTGTCAAGGATCACTTGTGAGCTGCCAAAGATGACATTGGGCAGCACATCATAGTAGGCAATGATATTCAGCTCTCGCAAGTAGTTGAGAGCAGTATTCAGTGATGCAAGATCGAAACCCAGCTTGTGAGCAATAAACTCACATTCTTTTTGACTCAGTGACTGCCGCTTTAGCTCCTCCATCAGCATGTGGAGGGCTACTTCTAAACCGTGCCACTTGAGGGGTAAATCCCTGGGCTTGACTCGAGATCTGCTCAGCAAGGCTCCTTTCAGTCGATCCACTCTCTGAAAATCTTGATCACCAGGAATTCTGGCATTTATTCGGAATGTAGCCTTTTTCAAGGAGCCACCAGGAGTGATGACACATTGCTGCATCTCTTGAGGTAGCATTTCAGTGATGATACTGTGTAGTCGTTCATCTTTCATATCTGGTGTCTCACTGCATTTCTCTTGCTCATCAAGGAATGTACCCACAAAGGCAAGGTTTGGCATCTCTTCCATCCCCCTTTGGATGGCTTCAGACTGTATAGCCTGCAGATCATGGCGAATTACTTGCTCATGGGAGTAGTAGGACTCATATGGATCATTCACTTGCTGCCCGTCGTCGTACAGAACCACCTCTCCATGTGCTGAGAGAGCTTCATTGAGCTTGAAGACAGAGATAAAGCCAGAGATGTGTGCAAGGAAGATAGCAATCAGCTCGTGAAATTGAGGCTGGCCTCCTGAGTCCACTATGCGAATTGAGTGGGACAAAAGGACATCATTCATATCCTTTGCATTCCTCACCTTCTCTTGGAGGTCTTCTAGGAAGTTGGAAAAGAGCTCTTGGATGTTGTCATGATCACTCTCTAGTGTGGCTGCAAGGGATGGTTGCAGCTCTGCTGAGGACGAACTTCTGAAAAGATTGCTAAGCTTTGCAAAAAAGCGGGAACCCACATTCACATGCTCACTCTTTGGAATTGGCTTTTCATTAGTGGCTGTGGTATTGGTAGCTGATGATTGCAAAGATTTGGCATAGTAAGGTTTAGCATTGTCCTCTCTTTTCTTGTCGCCTTTTTTTTCTCCATCATCTCTTTTCCCCAGGAAGAGCTCATTACTGGTGCATGCAATCATGTGAGAGAGGTGCTCATAATTTATTGTTTCCCACTTTGTTGTGAGCCTTGAGGTGGAGACGTCTCGAATGGGTGTCAGGTGGAGGGGCTCTGTGGCAACTGGGGTGCTGATTCGAATGAGGTGACGCTGTTTTCCAAGGAACATGGCAATGAGACTTGACTTGCCTACCCCTCCTGGTCCATGGATCAAGAACTTGTCATCCTTGTGTGGAATGAATCCATGTCGAAGGGCAGCTTGAAGAATTTCTTTTGGACCAGGTTCTAGTTGTTACATAGAGTGTAAAGAGACAGAAGTGACCATATCATAATTATTACCTTCTACTTACATGGAATAAAAGGCTAGTAGGCAGCAGATGAATATACATGTTACTATGCTCATCAACATAAAGGTATTCTACCTACTGTCAATTGTCCTAACTATACAGTGACATAGAAGTAACTATGTGTTGGTCAGACAAACTTCAAGGTAGTATTCATATTTAACATACATCACATTGTGAAAGTTGAAAGTGGGGGGTTGCGCGGGTGCGAAAAATTGAAGCCACAGCCTCTGACACACCTCCTCAACACGAGGCAGATCCCCCATGTGGAAACAAGCATAAAAAAATTATGCAGAACTTGGAGGGTCTGACGAAGGGCGATAGGCAAGAAACTTCGCAGTGACCTCTGCAGCCTTTTAAAACATGCGTAAGTTACTATCCACGCAACTAAATTCAGTGTTGCATGCTTGTGTGGACTGAGAAACAGTGACTATGTGGGTGCTATTGCACCCATGGCCCCCACGTTTATGACGCCTATATATGTTATGTACAAAAAGCTCAAAAAAGATATCAAACAAACTAGGAATAGATGTAGAGCATATGCAAATGCGCACACATGGTAAGCTTATGCAATCAATGCTGGGGTGTGTGGTCAATTGAAGTACAAAATATTGGTCTGGTGACTGCTGGATTTGCAGAACCATCAGCTACATTTAAATTTTTGGTGCAAGCCCACTTTCCGAGCATATGTAAAATTATAACTCATTACTGTTTGTGTGGCAGTAGATCTCTCAATTACCCAAATAATTGTGTGTGTGTGTGTGTGAGTGTGTGTGTGTGTGTGTGTGTGTGTGTGTGTGTGTGTGTGTGTGTGTGTGTGTGTGTGTGTGTGTGTGTGAGAGTGTTGTACACCCACTCCTGCTAGGTTGGATAATGAATTCCTGAGGTCATTCTTTCAAACTATGCATGCAAATATATTTATGGATATCATACCTGACCACCTACTGTAAATGTAGAATGTTCAATGGTAGGCATGTAATTATACATACAAAAGTTAATGTGTTTAAACATACACATTGTGAGCCGTTCATACATTCATTATTTTCTTCTCTGTAATTGGCGAGCGTAGCGAGCCCACCTAGTCATGTCAATGGGCCGATTTGTCTGTATATATATATATATATGACGGGCGATGTACACACCATATTGTACGTGCTTCTAATTTTGTGTGTGCACTCTTCCGCTCAGCGCTCGCCAACAATGCGTAGCATTCCACTAGTTGGCAAGCGTAGCGAGCCCACCTAGTCATGTCAATGGGCCGATTTTTCTGTATATATAATAATAATAATAATAATAATAATAATAATAATAATAATAATAATAATAATAATAATAATAATACCTTTTATGACATACAGAGGCCAAGGTGGCCCATTAGTCAAACATACATAAAATAAAGATAATATTAAAGTCGAACACCCTTTCTCAAAACTGGAAAAAATATACCAACCTAGTTTTCTAATTGTTGGAAAACTAGGTTGACTAGGTTATATAATTATGCGTGTGCACACTTCCGCTCGGCGCTCGCCAACAATGCGTAGCATTCAACTAGTATATCTTATTGCGTGGGATATCGGGCAATAACTCGCAATATTGCCCGATAAACCACGTAATAAGCTGTTTATTACCTAGCTCGTCTTCAACCTGGTGTTAAAACTCCGCCATTTTACCGTTCACTCGTTGCTACAATACGCGTAACGCGCAATGCGCAATGCGCTCTGAAATTTAATTGGTTAAAATTGACCGGGCAATATAACTGGGCAATATGGGAAAATATTGCCCAGAGCGGAATAGGAAATTATACATTGCTGGGCAATATGGCTAGGTAATAAATATATCGTATTATATACTCTACGCGAGTGCGCACGCAAAATTAGAAGCACGCTCTACGCAATCTGATTGGTCGATTTAAACACGCGCAACGCGTAAACGTAAGGCCGGCTCAGACCAGTTCTGGTCAGGGAGAACTGTTCGTGAAACCGTGGAACGCGAACGAGCTTGCCAATCTCAGGCAACAATATGACAACACCATACCAGGAAAAAGCGAGGGATCAGGAAAGTGAGGAGGCCCTCGAGCAACGGCTAGCGAGAGTCAGAGCTCGTAGAAGGCAGCGTCTCGCGTTAGAGACAGCTGGAAGAACGACGGACACGTCTATCCCGACGCCGTGTTCGGCTTGGGGCTGACTGACGCAGTGCTGAAATGGCTGAAGAGCGGGAGACGCGTCTGGCTCGAGAACGTGTTTGGCTTGCTTCTCCACGCAGTGCTGAAACGCCAGAAGAGAGAGAAGTTAGACTGAATCATCAAGTTAATCGGCAGCGACTTGAAACTGAACTGTGAAACTCAAGATGAGAGAGAGAGGCACGGCTGCATGAACTTCGGGTCAGTCAACAGCAGAGACTTGCTGCTGAAACGCCTGAAGAGAGGCGTCAACGAGACAGACAGTCACATGCCGCCATTAATATCTCAATCCTATCACCAACCTCTCCTTCACCAGCCACATTCCAAGACTAGGAAATCCATGCCACTACACAGTGCAAGAAATGTGCAGTCTCTCCCCCTCACCCACAATGAACAGCATTTGACTAGTAACCCCACATTGTATTGCATGTTCAGTTACAGTGTAATGAATTCTTCATAAAAACATTTCAATAGGTGGAATAAGAAAACTACAAACTGCATATAACTACATAGCACAAAGCTCTTTTCTTAGGATCTACACGGGAGCCAAATGTAGACGTTATGCTTGACTACTTGCTAAGTGTATTATTGTCTATTTGACTTCACCTGGACCTTGCAATACCTCTCTTATTTTTCACCCAGTTTCAAAATAAAGGGTACCATTGGATTCCTTGCATTTTGCTGCGTCTAGTGATAGGCCTCACTAAATCTGAATCTCTACCACTCCAAAGATAGCTGTATGTCCCATAGGGAAAGTATGGAGATATGTCAGTACGAATGATCTCAACCATACGCACCGTTTACACGCAGAGGCTTCTTATGTGCTCGAAGCGTTTGCTAGTGGGAAAATCATCAAGAAAGAGAGGCTACCCGGACGACACAAGGATATTCATGCAGGTTAGTAATGCTATTATTATTTAGCTAGGCTCCCATATTTACAATGAGATGTGTGGTAGCAGTCAAAACGGTGCAAGTGAACTATGACAGTGTGGATCAATGTGCTTCCAGCGTCATGGCTCACCTTTAGCCACTTATCCCTAGTCTTCGGCCTAACTAAGCCTATAGTACTCGAAAAATACAGTTCTCATAGCGTTCGGCACTGCCGCGTGGTTTCCCTCAGGTTACCTACGCATACCACTACCTGCAAACATGCAGGAAGTTGTCAGAATGACACATGCTTGCATAGCACGTAAAACCTCAGCAACTTCCGGGGCCCAGGTGAACGCAAATACACAATAGTACATGAAACGCACAAACTAATCACTTGTACAAACTTAGCTAGCTGCAGATTACAACATTACAAGATTCTGTAAATTACTTGTAAACAATACAAACATTTAGAGTACAGCATGAAACATTGTGATTGGTTAATACTGGGGTTCTCTATACATTTAGTACAACACAGGCAAGTGTCGGCAGCCTTTCAGCATTAGATCTAGCTTACTGACCACACCTTCACGTCCAAAGGCACGTAGGCCATTGATAAGAAGCCGGAATGCCCAGAACCCTCAGCTTTCTAAATCGTGTAGTTCCCAACAACGAGCATGTCTAACATATATACAGATAGTTGCAGCACTATTTAATTAGAATACTGATTATAGTCAGAGTGAGGGTTCTACATACTGCACATCTCGGGGCTGTAGGTTATATTCATCATACAATGGAGCTGATAGTGCTTACACCCAGCAGGACAAACACAATTTAGGGTCATATCATGTTGTATTACACCCATCAATATCTTCAACATCATTTACACTCAACCTCAGGCCACTCAAATCTCAAATATCCATACAGAGGTATAGCACCACACCCCACATAGCAGGCTGTGTGATAAACTGTGTACAAGAGAAACCAACTCTTGACTGCTTAGGAAATCTACCACTTAAAATGCTGCCTATTATATGCAGGAATAATTGGAAGTTGTCTGCTCCTAAAGCTCATTACCAGAGACACTACAAGAAGCAAGTCATGTTTCCAGGCCTTTCCTGACAACATGCACAAACATTAGCCAACTACTGCAACATGTATTCACAAAACATTTCCTGCTAATTAGCTACTCCTGCTCAATACAGTGTACAAGTGTACATGTAACTTACAAGGTAATTACAAGATTCTGTAAAAGAGCTTGTTAAACAATACAGCACTGGAGAACTGTAGCACTAATTAGTGTATAGTGATTAGACCAAATATTAGTTAGTTTAAGGGTTCTACATGCTGTATTTCCCCAGTACAAGGGACATTGGTTAGGCTTTCTAGTTTCTTCAACCAGCTATGCTCTATCTTACTTACTTACATGATTGTACATGTATGTGTACATGTACACATAAAGCCTCTGTCACAAATAGCAATAATGTAGTGTCCATTTCATTCCATCAGTATTGTACTCAGGTGTACATCCACGTGGCGATTAGATATATGTACATGTACATAAACACACACCATCCAACTCACCACTCAGTATCTCAGATTTGATCTTGGTACATCTGCCTAACACATCAACTGCTCCAAGCAGTGACTTGTGGACAGGAAGTCCTGTAGCAAGTTGGGCAGAATTCTTTCCATCTAGGAAGAGATGAAGTTCTCCATTGGGTAGTAGTAGGAGACCGACTTTATTTCCAACTTGAAAGTTATGAAGACTTGGGAGGTGAGAATAGTTAGTACTTGAGTGGTTGTGGTAGAGATGGTTGCCCCAGTAGTACCATTCATTGTTACTAGCACCACCAGTAGGTAGGGTATGAGGCACCACATCAGGTACAGTAGTAGTTACACCAACTCTCTGTGAGAAATAAGTAAACCCATCACATAACATGTACCATAGAACTATACATGATGTACATGTACATGTACTACTGAAGATTATATATGTACAGAGGTACAGATGTATGCATGTACAACTTGACAATACATGTAAGTACTGTACATTACATACACATATCTACACATATTTGGTTGTAAAAGCAGAAATCAGACCTGATTAGATTGTGTATTTTCTGATAAAAGTGATAACTTGTGAGTGTACCTCTCATTACTACTGAAAATACTTCTCTAAAACCATTCATGTCTATTATTACATTATGACTAGCTATGAATTTTACATGTAAAAGTGCATGCTCAGGACTAGTACATGATAATTAATTAATGTTGTATGTTGTAATGAGCATACACAAATAAAAATGTTGGCAATGTATACCCTCAGGCATTACAGGAAACAGAGTACACTATCCACTCACCAGTCCAAAGCTCGACCTAGTGGTACTGAGTATTGTAGTCTGCCACACTTGACCTAGTGGCAGTGGATTTGTGGTGTATGTGACACAATCAAAAGGATACTCCTCAGGTCGATCTCTCTCGACGACGGAGTTGTCTCCAGAGAATTTTGCTCTCTCTCCACACTTCTTAGTATTAAGAACGAAGGGTCCTGGGACCCAATCTGACAAAACTGTCGGAACGATCGCCATTGTTTATAGCGAGCTAGTCCTCAAGGGGCGTGGCTCGTTTTCAAGTACGTGACCTGTTTACCGCGCAATATTGCAAACAGCGTACTTATTGCAGTCGTTGCTGGTATTATGAGTGCGGAGAGAGAGAGAGAGAGAGAGAGAGAGAGAGAGAGAGAGAGAGAGAGAGAGAGAGAGAGAGAGAGAGAGAGAGAGAGAGAGAGAGAGAGAGAGAGAGAGAGAGAGAGAGAGAGAGAGAGAGAGAGAGAGAGAGAGAGAGAGAGAGAGAGAGAGAGAGAGAGAGAGAGAGATTTTGTGTAGAATGCCATCCATTCATACTACACACTGACTGGAGTTAATAATGTCTCCATGTCACCACTAGCTATGTAGTAGTGGCTGGTGAAAAGTATCATTACTTTTACAACAGAACATAATGGAAATGTAAAACAAAACAATTACTACTATAGTTACTATCCAATATGACAAGCAGTCTGGTTGGATGGACCTGTAGTGTGTGTGTGTGTGTGTGTGTGTGTGTGTTAGGAAAAGTATCATTAGTGAGTTGTCCTAATGAGAGAGGTGTCTTAATTAGTGAGGTGTCCTAATGGGAGAGGTGTCTTAATTAGTGAGGTGTCCTAATGAGAGAGGTGTATTAATTACTGAGGTGTCCTAATCGTTGAGGTGTCCTAATGGGAGAGGTGTCTTAATTAGTGAGGTGTCCTAATGGGAGTGGTGTCTTAATTAGTGAGGTGTCCTAATGGGAGAGGTGTCTTAATTAGTGATGTGTCCTAATGGGAGAGGTGTATTAATTAGTGAGGTGTCCTAATGGGAGAGGTGTCTTAATTAGTGAGGTGTCCTAATGGGAGAGGTGACTTAATTAGCGAGGTGTCCTAATGGGAGAGGTGTCTTAATTAGTGAGGTGTCCTAATGGGAGAGGTATCTTAATTAGTGAGGTGTCCTAATGGGAGAGGTGTATTAATTAGTGAGGTGTCCTAATGGGAGAGGTGTATTAATTAGTGAGGTGTCCTAATGAGAGAGGTGTCTTAACTAGTGAGGTGTCCTAATGGGAGAGGTGTATTAATTAGTGAGGTGTCCTAATGAGAGAGGTGTATTAATTAGTGAGGTGTCCTAATGAGAGAGGTGTCTTAATTAGTGAGGTGTCCTAATGGAAGAGGTGTCTTAATTAGTGTGGTGTCCTAATGGGAGAGGTGTCTTAATTAGTGAGGTGTCCTAATGAGAGAGGTGTATTAATTAGTGAGGTGTCCTAATGGAAGAGGTGTCTTAATTAGTGAGGTGTCCTAATGGGAGAGGTGTCTTAATTAGTGAGGTGTCCTAATGGGAGAGGCGTCTTAATTAGTGAGGTGTCCTAATGGGAGAGGTATATTAATTAGTGAGGTGTCCTAATGAGAGAGGTGTCTTAATTAGTGAGGTGTCCTAATAGGAGAAGTGTGTTAATCTGTAAGTTGTCCTAATGGAGAGGGAGAGAGAGAGTTGTCCTAATGGGTGAGGTGTGCTAAGAGGGGAAGGTGTCCTATTGAGAGAGATGTCTTAAGTGGGGGGAGGTGTTCTAAGGGGAAGTGTGTCGTGGAAAAGTATCTTAAGGAAAGAGGTGTCCTAATGGGAGAGGTGAGAGGTGCCCTAATGGGAAAGGTGTCTTAAGGAAAGAGGTGTCCTAAGGTGAGAGGTGTCCTAATGGGAAAAGTGTCCTAATGGGAGAGCTGCTTTAAGGGGAGGGGTGTTCTAATGAAATGAGAGAAATTTCCTAAAGGGAGGTGTCCTAAGGGAAGGAGTGTCCTAATAGGAGAGGTGTCCTAATGGAAAAAGTGTCCTAAGGGGAAAGGTGTCCTAAGGGGAGAGGTGTCCTAATGGGAAAAGTGTTCTAAGTGGCAAGGTGTCCTAAGGAAAGAGGTGTCCTAAGGGGACAGTGGAGAGGTGTCTTAGTACTTAGGGGAGAGGTAACAAGTGTCTTAAGGGAAGGTGTCCTAATGTGGAGAGGTGTCCTATGTGGAGAGGTGTCCTGATGTGAGAGGTGTCCTAATGGGAGAGGTGTCCTAATGGGAGAGGCGTCCTAATGGGAGTGGTGTCCTAATGGGAGTGGTGTCCTAATGGGAGAGGTGTCCTAATTAGAGCAGTTCCAATGTATACATATCAGTCCACTCAACACAGGATTATAATCATTCCATGTACTTACACTGCAGTGTGGTCCACTGAGTTCAGAGGTCGTCAACTGCCATCAGTTCTGATCCCAATATCTTCAGTTGACATGTCCCAGAAGGTATGTCATCACCACACACTGAGCTGGGAGGGAGAGAGACAGAGCAGATGAGGGAAAGAGAAGTACGGAACATTGTGTAGTGTGGTCCGATCTGTAGACACTAGTCAGATCCTAGCAGATATGGACACACACACACACACACACACACACACACACACACACACACACACACACACACACACAGAAAGCCTAACCAATGGCCGTTGTACTGGGGAAATACAGCATGTAGAACCCTTAAACCAACTAATATTTGGTCTAATCACTATACACTAATTAGTGCTACAGTTCTCAAGTGCTGTATTGTTTAACAAGCTCTTTTACAGAATCTTGTAATTGGCTTGTAAGTTACGTGTACACTTGTACACTGCATTGAGCAGGAGTAGCTAATTAGCAGGAAATGTTTTGTGAATACACGTTGCAGTAGTTGGCTAATGTTTGTGCATGTGGTAGATTTCCTAAGCAGTCAAGAATTAGTCGCCATTGGGAAATACGGGATTTAGAAAGCCTCAGGCCCCTAGTAACGCCTTTGCTATGCTTGTACGCTACTAAGGGCCTGAGGCTTTCTAAATCAAGTATTTCCCTCAACTCGGCATTTATCCTACATTTATTCACTGTAGAGTTCATGGATATAATACAAGAAAACAGCATGAACCACTGTCAGGTCTCACTTTACTGATCTGTGAAGTGCCATGAGGTGGTTAGGTGTAATGTAACTCGAGCCACTAATATCATAGCAGGCCCGTACACAGCCCATGACATTGGGGGGTTCGAGGTTCGCACGTGAGCATTTTACGCTATCCCCGAACCTATACATAGCTATAATATAGTATTTACATAACTCTCACTCGCAGTAGTATGACCATGGACCACATTGAATTTCAACACTGGAGACGAGCAGGATAAAGCCAACTTTACGTTTGCACATTTCGTGATCTCACGTTATGTGAGATATACGGCTCAGCTAACGAGTTTGCTTCACTCACTCAATTATGCGTGCGACTAGTGTGGCTAGGTCACAACCCTCCAAGGGGGGTTCGATTGAACCCCCCGAACCCCCCCTGGGTACGGGCCTGCATAGTATGAGTCACACTCATATATACGCGTTTCACGGTCTATTTGATACACACCACCACCTGTAATACGATATACTAACTAGCCAACTTGGACCCCTCATGCAGAAAATAATGTACAGAAACTAATGGTAGAATTACTTACGCACTCCTTCCTGTCTGAGCCTTGTTCAAGTGTGTATATCTTTGTGTGGCTCAAGGGAGGGTACAGCTACTGTGAGTGGCGTCCTGTCAACCCACTTGGGAGAACCTCATCCGTTCACAAGACACAAACGAGCCCCACCCCTTTAGTTCAAAGTTCATGTCATGTCAGACCCACCTGGGCATTGACAAAAGAAAATGAGAACTAAAACATAAAAGAATGCAAACAACAACAGAGTTCACAGTGAAGAGTTCAAGGAACCAGCAAAACCATCACAGTGCACTGTCAGCAACAGAAACCAAAGGGGCTGTCACGCCGTCGATGGTCCCCCGCCAAAATTGGTCCCCCCGGACCATCTACGGCAGCCGTGATTGGTCCCCCCCTGCCACGCATGGTCCCCCCACCTGAAACACTACATGCATTAGTATTCCCGGAGGGATATGGTCTCGTGCAGTTCATCAGTGTGTTTTCTACGGCAAGCCATAACCGCTTACGTGCCTGATCAATGGTTTATATAGGCCAACTGCTTTCTCTCTGTTCCGCCCACTGTGCGCAGTAGTAGCCATACCCATACCGCGCATTGTGCGCGAAATACACTGTGTGTGCAGACTGCCAGATGGAGGGATATGATACAGTGTGATGCGTGTAATCAATGGTTTCACGATGTGTGTATTAAACAAATACACGTGTATGGGAAAATTTAGATTCTGCATTACTTGTTCATGAATCTGAATCCTCTAATATTGTATGTTCAATAAATAGCTTTGTTACTAGCTATTACATTAGCTGCAGAACTTCCTTTCCGAACCTTACTAGATATAGCTAAGTTCGAATATCAGCTACACTACGTAGATAACGGCTGAGAGTGCAGTATAACTTAAGAAAATACCGGCGCAGCTAAGGCAAGAAAGGGGGACCGTCAGCGGCAAGGGGGGACCATCTGCGGCGCCATACATGGTCCTAGGGGGACCATATTTTCTGCCGTGGTTGGTCCGGGGGGACCAAGTTTCCTACCGTGGACGGTCCGGGGGGACCGATTTTGGGGGGGACCAATTATCGTATGACAGGGCTACCCATCCCACTGTTGACAGTAGTATATATAACTCCAATTGGAGAGCGTTCGACCACTCGCCAACGTGGACCTATCTAGCAGTGCAACCCAACACATTTCTGAACTGATGCACCACTGCATTGTATTGTCGACAATGAACATCAAAGGGGCTAACCTTCCCACCATGACTCCAGGAGACGTCAAACTGAGGCGTGTTTACCCAGACCCACGTACGCCCATCTAGCAAGACAGCCATGAAGTACTCAGGTCTCTGGCACAGGATGTCCTCTCACCTTCGCACAGACGTAGAACGCAACACATATACTCACTAAACTCAATAAACTACTTTGCATCGACCCTAGCCAGTGGCATAGGCAGGAAATGCTTAATGGTAGGGCACGTCATAGCAAACATTGTGCAGGCGCGGAAAGCGGGCGCCTGAGCTAGGCCTAAGGGTCTGGAGGCATGCTCCCCCAGAAAAAAATTGAATTTCAGGCTTTCTGAGATCGTTTTTGGTGCATTTTAGGCAGTAAACAACGCTTTTGTGTGTCCTGCTAGCTCCCAGCTCCTACGAGCGCTTCAAAGTTAACGCTTTAATTAACATTACCACGCGCGCGGCGGCTCATTGCTCAAGGATGTTTGGTAGGGCACAGGCCCTACCAGGCCCTACCGTAGCTACGCCACTGCCCTAGCAGAGGAGCAGGTAGCTCCTCTCCAATCACGTAGCAGGAGTGTCAAATGACGAGTATGCGCATGCGCATAAGAAAATATGGTTCATACCACTGCTTACAGTACACAAGAATTGGTACAAGACTCAGAGTTTAAATGTCCCTTATACTGACATCAGTTTCATCCCCTAATGTCACAGTATCTGCAGGAAAATGAAAAAGACTATTAAACCACGCAAATGTAGGCAAAATATCTATTTTCTTACCATTGTCAGATGTCGGTGGATTCCTAACATTAATAGAACCATAATCTACAGCAATAAAGATGATGTTGCATAATTAATGGTAAATCCATTTAAACAACGGACTATTCACTGGAACCAAAGAGTAGCTATTGCGTGTCAGAAAGCATACATTTTGAAAGGTTTAGTAATCTGACAACTACTTGATGGTACATGTACTGTAAGTGTAAAGTTTATCTCAGTTGCATCTTTTGAGGTTTCAGTAATTCCCTGTGGTGGGTACCACTAACCACTAGAACACTACTGTAAAGAATACTTGGAAATGGGAATAGAAAGAAAAGTAGACTGATTAGCGGTGTGAGTTTCTTGGAAACATAAGGACATAGACTACTAGGTGTCCATAGTGTGGGGAAGTACAGGGATGCAGAATAATTCTCCTAGGAGTGTGAATTAGTATGTGATAAACATGAGATTAATAGACTGATTAGTGGCAATGTTTCTGGAAACAGTAGACTATTGGTGGTCAGTACTCTGGGGAAGTACAGGGATGCAACTGAGATAAACATGGCTAGGAGAATGAATTAACATGTGACATACTTGGTCCTTGTATATTCAAATAGTCCCCTTCACTGTCTGACTCTAATAGCCTGGGAGCACATACTGGAGGACTAGGGAAATAGGCCCCTAGAGAATAAAACAGTATGCAGGTACGACATCTGTACATGTATGTATGTATATATGTAACCTGATATGTGTTTTCCTTTTTGCATGTGTGCGATATATTATCATGTAGTGTGTGTGTGTGTGTGTGTGTGTGTGTGTGTGCACATGTGAAAGAGAGGGTGTCTAAATGCCTGGAAAATAATCGTCTTACAGGCAATGTAAAGTGCACTTGTTTTGTGACACAAATATAGTGCAATTATAGGGCTATGAATTTTAGTTGTACACATACGTCTTCGTCGTCTGCGTGATCTTGGAGTATCTTCTGATGCCACTGGAGTATTATTTGGAGTATCAGCTGATGCTGGAGTATTACTCCTTCTCCAAACACTCCAAGCTACCATCACAATGCCTGTTACTATCACCAGAAGAGCTACACTACTACCTCCTATAGCAATGTAAATATACATATAGTTTGTCTTGTTCTCAACACTCCCCCTAGGCCTGCTGTCTGCTGTAATGTTCAGTGTAACTACTGTTAGGACTTTATGTTTTTTCGGTCCCTGCTTCTCCTCATCAGATGACCAGGTCAGCATAAACTTCCCACGATCCTCTTCACTAACATTGGCTGCACGGACAGTAAGTGTGAGTTTGGTCCGTTCAAAACAAGACCCTTGTTGGCTTCGAGTGACAGTCCAGTTGGGACGATTTGGTAGTGGATCACATGGCCCAGAATGTTCACCGAGGCATTGGACACAGGAAGTGTTGAGACTAATGTTCTTCATGGTTGTCTGTTCATCTGTTGTGTAGCAGAGCCAGAGATAGTCCTGCTGACTACCAGTTGCGTTGAGAGAAATGTCCTTAGTTTCTCCTACTTTCATGTTAGCTGTTCTATCATCGCTTCCTTGTGGTGGAAAAATTGGATCACCTAAACAAGGAATTAAAATTAATCCACCTTTCCTACGAGTTATAGTTTTATGTGTCTAAACACACACACACACACACACACACACACACACACACACACACACACACACACACACACACACACACACACACACACACACACACACACACACACACACACACACACACACACACACACACACACACACACACACACACACACACACACACACACACACACACACACACACACACACACACACACACACACACACACACACACACACACACACACACACACACACACACCACACACACTCACATGTTATTGTAACAAATTGAGAAGTCTCATTGTAGCCATATTCATTTGATACATTGGCTTGGAACACTCCACTGTCATTCCGTTTGCTTAGATGTGGAGCAGGGAGGAGCAGTGTCTGGAAGTGGGAAAGAGAGGAGGTTCCCTTTATGGCATGAAGAGTGCATTTAAAAGGTGTAGCAGAGTCATTCTTACATGAACAAAGCCCTACATCATCAGTTGATGACTTCATGCAAATTTCCCTTTTGCTGTTTATTCAATTACAGTCTCTTTGATGTGGTGAAAAAGGAACAAATTATACATAATATTGATTGAAGAAGCCAATCAATGTTTACTATGGGAAGCTAGCAATGTATTTATGTATATGGCCTTTATGTGGTTGCCACATGGGAACTCTTACATGGATTATATAGGTGCTCTTAGTTCACATTCATGTACATAATATGTTGGCTAAAAGGAAGAGGAAATATCAACATCCACTGAGAGATGTAGTGATTAGAATGTCAGTGGAATAACTACAGAGTTACATTCAACAGAAAGAGAGTGTCTCCCTATAATCAACGTTTTATTTCATGTGATATTCATGGCCTCTCTATCCTTTGATGGGGATAACCAGGGAGTAAGGTGTCCTCATTTTGGTAAAACACGGTTTGAAAGAGTAAAATATGTTTAGGTTTTTTTTTGAAGTATCAGAGTAGACAATTCTACATATAGTGTTTCAAATACACTATATCCTCATAGGGGTAGGAACAGGGGAGGTAGGGGGGTGGGGGGCTGTGCTCCCCGATATTTTAATAGGGGGGGGCCACTCAATAATTACCCAGCTACTTATTTCGGTCAAGCACATACAATACTCTTGCCAGTAGACAGTAAGTAAGAGTTACTGGTCAATAGATAAATTGGTCGGGTTTGCCCTTCCCTCATATTTTTATACTGTAGTTGCAATATGAGGATATATTTTACCTCATATCCATAGGTAGAATTGGAGAATCGTTTCACAGAACACTGAGTCTTGTCTGCAGTGTTATTGCTACATTCTAACACATCGCCACTGTGGTGCCAGACAACTGAGAATGGCCCAACACCAGAGAACTCTACAGTCAAATAAACATCTTCAGTTTCTTCCTTTGTTATCATTGGTAGCATGCAAGAGTTGGCCTCTTCATTACACTGACAGTCTTTACAGATGATGGATGGTGGAGCTGTAGAGAAAGACTTGCATTCAGCAAAGAGTAGAGGACCCAGTGTATACCCTACAGATTCCACTTCCTTTATAGTACAATGTTACATCTGTTCACTGATTAGTGCTTACACACTACAAGCCACAGTGTTGTTTTAAAAAGTCTGAATAACAATATCTTGGTTCCTCCATTGAGATGATGTAATGGGTAAAGGGGAATAAATGTTGGGGTGGAACTAAAAACCACACTTGACCCTTCTGTATGTACAGTGATTCCCTAGTGAATACATACAACACTCAAAAGTTCACATATATGAATTCCCTAATATTATCATATTCTGGCCTATAGGATTTCAATTTCTACCTACATACTATTTCAGAGAAATGGGAGACAGGAAAGAAGCCCACACACAACACAAGCAATTTACAACTAAGACAATTTGGTTGTGTAACACAATGGAGGCTTCAATCACTCTTCTACAGCTAAAGCAAGGGCTGATCCAGTGGATGGGGTGGCTATATAGCCACCTCCTCTAATCCACCCCTCTACATTACTATATGATCGAACATAATTTTCAGCTTGTGTCTACAATAGATGCACAATGGCTACTGCTCGAAGTGTTATTTTGGCGCATTCATGTTTCATACCTACTCAGACACCCCCTCGAAATATTTCTGGATTAGCGCTTGTAAAACTTTTGCTGGCAATGCTAGGCCACAATGGAGAGGTATAGAGAGAGGTAGGGACTAGGGAGAGAGAGGAAGATGAATGAAGGATGTGGTTAGCCCTCTCTCATTATGACTCATAGTCTGAATTACATGTATGGTGATACTGTAGTAAAGTTTTAGAACTATATAAACCACAATTCATTCAACAAGTGGAACTGGAATAATATACTTTTAACACTATAGTCTGAACAATGGGTAGGGAGGCCTAATGGAATAAGGGAATTTCATTATAGAGGAAGTTAGAAACCACATGTCCAAATATGGGTATTAAAATCATAGAATGAATTCACTTACTTCTATAGCACATCACTGCCCATATCATCATGCACTAGCCAGCTAATTTGTATTGAAACTGTAAGATGGGTACAAGTGTGAGTATTCTTGTGTTCACACACTTAAAACATCGATTTTGGAGGGAGGGGGGGAGCAGAAGTGCTTTGGTTGGCTTCTCCCTGCCTATCCCAGTCGCTATAATACTGCTAATACTACATCCCATGCTAGCAAATTTAAACCAACAAGACTGCACTGTATTTCAACATACAAACATTGCTAGTGGTGCTAGCTTCGTAAGTCAAACCACCTTAACATCGTAAAACTCACTACTCCAATGCACCAGTCATACCTAACACATTGAGGGTGACATAGTAGTCAATGAAACTGGAGTTTACTGGCACTTGACAGAAATACTTCCCACTGTCTTCATTATGGAGCCAAGGATTCCCTGCTATTTGACATGTTGGTGACTTGCATATGCCCTTATCTTCTCCTGGTGTAACTTTCCACCAACCACCAGAACTGTTCCTAACACAGTGAAGAGTTACGCTGGATGTGTAGTTCACTGTACATGTTGTGTTGATAGAAGAACTGGCAACTGTAAGAAGATATATGCAATCACCAAAATTTAATAATATAATATGTTATATATTTACAGTTGCAACTGCCTTCTTTCCCAGATCTGTATATACTGTAATGCATGCTTGCATATATTGATCTCCAATGCACGGAGTTCAATTACACTGGTGTAAGAAAGCAGGGGGCCATGCTAGTGGGGGCTGTAGCCCCTGTTTATGGACAAGACCACACATCCCAGTTACTGTTAACTGTCCACTTTGCTGGGTCCAGTATATTTGACATTTGGCTCAGAATGCACCAGAATTGTTTTCAGAGAATACAATAACAAAAATGTCCTGGGGGCGCATGCCCCCAGACTCCTCTAGCCTGAGTAACTACATGTAGGTTGGGCCACCTCAGGGTCAGCCCAAAAGCTTCTACTTACGCCACTAAATTGTTTAACTTACAGCAATCCACATTCTCTTTAGTGCTGTCCATAAGTCGTGCATTTTGAAACACGACTGCGAACAGGAGCCAACAGCTCAAATAGTGCACTAAAAATTGGAAAATATACGGTAGTTGAATGTATTAAATGTACACATACGGAGCCTAAAATTACTTAGCCTAATAGAATCGGACGAAGTATTAGCTATAAAAGTCAACAGACGCTACGCGAGCACGCAAAAACCATATGTTAGAGAATGCACTTACCTGTTTTCATATCAACACGTACAGATACTATAGCGTAGCTATCTCCACAACAGGCCTTGGTATGTGAGCTGCTTTTATACTCTGTTGCCGATATAACGTGCGTGGGTGGAGCAAGCGTATTCCGGGCCACCCCCTCGAAATCCATGTTGGAGGCGGGGCTCGTCTCCACATGCACTGCACATGCTCAGAGCTGAGGTACGTCAGAATGGCGAAATGACTGCACAGGATTTTACGGCCGACATGTGCATTAGGCTGGCTCTCAAAATGTCAAAGTATAGGCCTACTGTAAAAGGGCTACGTCCTACTAAAGGCAATTCACCACTGAATACAAAAGTGATCCAAATGCGCATGCGCGGCAGCCTTAGAACAAAATCCGTTTATAGACATCAAGTGAGTTTGTGTTAGGAAGTTTGGCCTGTTGTATACGCCAAATAATGATCCACGATTTCGCTTTCGTACAACAGAGTGTACATATATCATATTTCGTGTGGAATTAAGGCTCAAAGCCAGTTATATACATGCAGTCACTCATGTTGCTAACAATATATACGCACGTACACCAAACCTAAAATGAGCTAAATATACAATGTCATGCTAAGAAAAGTAGTATGTCTGTAGTTCAGTGCTAATGGAAAGCTATAATTCATAGTCACTACCGTCACTGTTTCAGGAAATTATGAATCAGTACTAGTAACATGAGCCAGATCTCCACCCTCTGGTTTGGTGATATCACAGCCCTCAGTCATACTATTCTCATCACGGCCCTCAGTGGTACTATTCTCATCACAGCCCTCGTTTGTACTATTTTCATTGGTAACTTTATCATCCCCTTCACTCTCCAAGGTCTTCTTCTCATCAGTATCTGTTGGAGGTAAACACAAGGATGCAGCAATGTATATAGCAAGAGATGATGACACTAAACAAGGTAACATCTGGGTTATGAAGTACAGATATGGTATAAGGTACATGTGGTTAGTTATTACTGTTATATGCAATAATTTTGTGAATAGCTACCTTCATTTGATGGTATTGGGTTAATGATACCACTTTCAATGAAAGATGCTGTTTCTTTGTTGGAGATGATTGTCGGTGGTGCCATCAGAAGTTTCTTCCTGTACTCGTTCATTTCAACAACACTACTCGATGATGTAACTTTTTGTAGTGTCGAAGTAGGAGATTTGGGTAACAAACTGGTAGATCCAGTGCCACGTGTACTTTGGCTAGAATGTGATGTGAGCACACCAGTTTTTTTAAGAGTCAATGTAAAGACTCTCAACCACTCATCACGTGCTTCCTTATTCAGACCAACAAAGAAGAGAAACAGGACGAAACCTTGAAGTGTTGAAAAAATGACAAACAGCCATTGGAATACTATTGAAACTTCGCCAATAGTGAATGCTCCAAACAACCACTGGATACCAAACATTAACATGATGGAAATAATACTAAATAGCATCCTTAATGTCTTCCGAACTCGTGCATCGTTTTTCAGATCGACTATTTTACGACTGAAAGCATTAATGAGCACAACACGGATGACTAGTACAAATAGTATTGTGTTGAAAGCAACAAGTACCAGGATAGGGCCCAGGAATACACCAAAGAACACACGAATGTCACTGATGAAACAACTGTGGAGGTAGAGAGTGACTAGTTGTTATTACACTGGTTAAATTATGTGCTAATAGATACATTTTCACTACTATAAAGGACCTTTGATTTTGGCTAATTTAGTGTCCTAATTTAAGTAGACTACCTGGTAGAGAAGCACATATTATTTACACATCCACAACAAGAGGACCACGTCTGCAATTCATGTACATGCAAACACTCACAAATGTTCTTCTGAAATTAGGAAGTTCTCTCCAGTACCAAGAGTGGCTAAAGCAACGACTAGGAAAGGAGCTGGTACAACTGTATTGAAAAATAAAACATGTCCATATTTTCTGTCTTCACCCTGCCATTCAAACTCAGCCATACACCAATTACTTGTTTCTATATATCACCACATAATGGACATGCTGCAATTACTGTGCCCACGAGTTTGCTAATTGCCTAGGCAATCTACACCGGACCATACTGCTCAGTGTGAAGTAGGTAACATCTATTATATGTAATAGGTGTAGGTAATAAAGCAGTAAAGTTGTTAATCGATGACTCCGGCTGAAGAAAGAAACCAGAAAGAGTGACCTCCACTGGAATCGAACTCAGGATCAGTGTCTGGAAATTCAGCACATGACTCCCAGGCAAAAGTTCGCCAACTAAGAGCCAACAGTCTAAGTAGATTTATATTAATATGTTCTAGTAATAAACTACTCAGCATGGCTCCTTCACTGATGTAAAGGTGTTACTGGTCAACTCCTAATGGGGTTCTGATGACACATGGAAGTAGTCTGTCGAGTGCAAGACTCCAGCATTGGATGGAAGTATAAGTGAGGGAGTGGGGAGGCCGTGGGAGTTGTGGCTCAGTGGTTAGTGCACTGGATTTCCAGACACTGATCCTGAGTTCGATTCTGGTAGAGGTCAGTCTTTTTGCTTTCTCTCTTCAGCCTGAGTCATCGATAATGTATCCATTACAAGGCTAACCAAGTAGATCTATATTTTCAGGTAATAAAGCACAGACACAAAATAGCCATTGCAGGGAACTCTCTCTGTTTTCTCCTAACTAATATGTACACAGCCATTCATTACCCCATGTAATGATGGAAATGAGGACAAGGTGGACAAGCTGGACCTGTCCAAACACGATGATCAGTTTGTGGAACATAAGCACTGCCTCAGCCCCCATCCAGGTGACGGAGGCCATGGTGAAATATTGAATTAGCAGAGAGAAGAAGGTGCAGCTAATTTCATTCTCAGTACGGTCAATTCCGATGAGGAAGAAGAGCAGCATACCGAATATAGCAATGCACATTTGAACATGGAACTTGGATGTTGCTTTCTTGCGAAGCTTTCTGAGGATAGAGGAAGATTGAGGACAATCATCATCTCATCTGTACAGTAGCTTGTTGAGCAAGGCAGATGACTCACTTGAATACCAGTAATGTGATGATAGTGATTATCAGTCCCACCATGGAAATGATACTTCCAACTATCGATAAGGTTTTCAGAGCCTTATCATCTTTTGGTGATGATGTACGAGCATTTACATCCTATGATATATAAATGCAAAGAAAGAGGAAGGACTAAGCATTCAACACAAAGGTGTAAATTTAGAGACATTAAAATTAACAAAACCACTATGTTATGATATAGTTCTACTTCTTTGCATTGATACATTTTGACCTCACACTAGGTCCACTTACACATGTATCTGGTAACTCACCACTAAGACTCCAAAGTTTGTGAGGTGATTACACCCACACACCACAATGCTATTCTCCTCATCCACCGACAGCAGTTTGCAACCCATTGATGTCCAAGTACCATTAGATTGACTGAAGTTGTACGACACACATGTTGGATTGGACCAGTTCTAGGATAAAGTGTGCACTAGTTATATATATATATGTACAGGTGACAACCAATAGAATGCATAATTATGTCATTAGGGCTGAGAAAATTGTGCTCTAATTCTTCAGTTTTTCTATTTGAAAGTTGTCCTACATTTGTGTTTTGGTTACCAGATGTTACACTCCATTTTGTTCCTTTAATATGGCAACATATAAAACAACAATTTTCCTCAGAACAACATGTCATATTGTACGTGGTACAAGTACGATTAGTGTCACATTCAGTGTTTCAGGAATAGTTACTTAGAGTGTATAGGGAAACTCACAGAAAGGATTATATTCAGTGTGATGTTAACAGTTTCATTAAGATTGCTAACGTTGTGTCCTGCAAGGCTTGCAGCTATGACAGGAGACCCAATAGCCTTATATGTGGTGTTGTCTGACACTGTCTGGTTAATTCTTATAGGGAAAAGTGCATTATCCGAATACAATGAGAACAGAACTCCAGTTTCTGAGCTGGTCATATCATCAAATGCTCTTGCAGGAATTGATATCATATTAGCAGCAGAGTTTTGAGTGTCTGGTTCAATGTAGGTTGTGCTGGTGGAGGTCGATCCAAGTTCTTGCTCCATCACTGAAAAGAGAGAATTTCTTATGAGTTGTGTTGTGCTGCCTTTTCTGTCTTTTGCGTTGTTGTGTTGTCTTGCCCTTTCTAAGCATCTCTGTGACTCAGTTATCATGTATATATGGATATTAGGTACCCTGGTTAGAGGTTTTTCTCTGTAATACATTTCATGTACCCCGATTAGAGGAGTTTCTTTTCCTAACCATTAGCCAATACCTGCAACCCTGGATTGCATATTTAGTTTTGTCAGGAATATACTTACTGCTAAGATTGCTTGGGGTAAACTGTAGACCACTCTTGCTTATATCTTGTATGGAGAGCTGTGCAAATACATCACAGTAGATGATAAGGTAAAAGCGGGGAGAGTTTGTAACACATGTAGACTCACTACCTAGGTATATGTGGACATAGAGGACTTTCTATGAAAGACTACACCTATGTTGTCCAACCGTAGTCACACATGAAAATTAATACTCCCTACTTCTTTTTTTTCATGCTGCATGGATATAATATCTAATCTACGTATTAGAGTTGGACAACATAGGTGTATTCTTTCATAGAAAGTCCTATAAATATGGAACCTCTAACTCACCCTCTCTGCTCTCATTGTGATGTCTTCTCTAATAACTGATAGGGCATCAAAGTTGGGCTGGTCAACAAGATTCAGTCCAATGGACTCAAATGACATTACCAATCTATGTAAATGTGACAGAAAGGCTAGTGCACGCACATCCCCATGAAAGGTGGCACCGCTAAAGTTAATCTGGGACAGAAGAAAGTGCCCTGATTAGTGAGATGTCCTGAGAAATACATTTAGCATGGAGAATACAATAAATGTGTTCTGTTTATGAAGATGACATCATTTAAGGGAGTCAATAATTGTATAGAGAAATTATATAGAGGATGTATGTGACATACGTAGATGATTGTTCTTCAATAACTTCTGGTGGCCAATCACTGATGCCATCTAATATTTCCACCGTATTTTCTGTAAACTAAATGTGTAGAAAAAGGCATAGTTATAAACAGTACTTAAAGATAGGGAAATATGGCCCTTCTTTTGTCACACACACACACACACACACACACACACACACACACACACACACACACACACACACACACACACACACACACACACACACACACACACACACACACACACACACACACACACACACACACACACACACACACACACACACACACACACACACACACACCAAAAAATACATAGAGTACAAATTTATGCCTGCATTCATGAACAGATTTCTCCATGACACACCCCGGCCATGATTATGGAAAAATTATCTTACGGCCTTGTCCACTGAGAAATTTCCTTCATTTAACAGCCCAACAACATCCTCCAGTACTCCAGTCACAACATTAAGGTTCCCAGTGGTCTGGTCCTCTTCATTGGAGTCACCCAATATATTGTTTATGTCACTCACCAACATTGCTGCACTGTCAGCTGTCACCTCTTCCTATAGAACAAAACATATAATACTTAGTGGAATACAAGCTTTCCTTTTGGACAACTACGACTGTAATTTGTGAGGGTTAAAGATACGCTGTGGGGTTGCAAACCCACAAGGTATACTCCCTTTAAATATGCGCGTTTGACGCAAATATGCATCTATGGCCATTAATCAGTTAAGAGAAATTTTATGTTGAGGGGACTAGGGATTACACTACATACTGAGCAGATGGCATCCCAATCCATATACCTGGCTTAGCGACATCAGTTCATAAGTTGTATTAGAGATGCAGGCACTTCCGTCATAGTCCATCCAACCACTGCGTCCACATTCTCTAGTTGCAATCCCATCAGGATACTCAGGTTTATTTCCATGTGTACACACTTGTTTGTCAGTTTCATCAACATGAGTTTCATTCCATTTATAAAATCCATGATCATTGCCCTCTTCTTCATAGTCACAAAAACCAGTAGCTGATGTACAGTAAGACAAAGTTAAAATTTAGTATTCATATTCTATTGATAGATGTCTGAGATCCTTAAAATCAGCTTGCATTTGCAATATCTCAATATACATACTCTACTGTATGCATATATATACCTGATACATCACTGGAGGTTTCTACAATAATTACTTGGAGATGTTCAGCAACAGCTAAAAATGCTGAACTCAGTTCCTCTGTTGTTACAGTAGGATAGCCTCTTGCTGCACATTCTGTTCGGTCTTCACCATCTACTCCACGGCCTTCAGTACTGTACAAACAAAGAGAGCTACTTCTCCTACTCTGTGAGAAAAATGTTGGTAGGTGTATTGTCATGTAGTGGTTTCAAATCCCACCCAAGGCAGTCAATTTTCTTTAAAATATGACTGCTTTGAACAAGATGTCTCTGTCTTTCAGAGCGTGTAGCCATTGATTCTCAACATCTCTTGGAGTGAATTGTTTATTCATATACAATAGGTACTCTTATGGTCTAACCTGGAGCATGATATCATTGTTTGAGTCCCTTCTCTAGCAATATCTGAACTGCTAAGTATCTGTTTATAGAGAAAATGGCAAGATATCCCATATACTTTAAAAATCAGCATTTCTTCCCCCCCCCCCCAATCATACAATACATATATTTTATCTCTATAACTTAGGGGTCTAATGGTCATTTTCTATCACAGTGAGAGACTGGCTATCCAAATTGCAGCTTTTTTCCCTTCCCTCTGTCCTCTTCATACACATTCATCACAGACATAATTTACACGTACACACACAATATTGTAATGTACCATTGTTTCGAACATGGCAAAGACAAATCCCTCAGACTGTAAATACAGCCTTCTCTGGATATCCTCAATAGGCAGATTAGAGAACCTTAGGTATGTTGCTGTAGATAATGGTGTAGCTACAAAAAGAAAGATGTTACATGTAGTTATAAACATAGCTCTATGTATCTATTGAGTTGGATTCGCAAGGGTTATTAAATTTTACACTGCATCACTCATTTCCCAGACTTACATGTCACTGCTCTAATCCGCAATATTATATTGCTAGTTCCATTTACAGAGGACTTTGCTGTACAGACATACTCCCCATCAGAAGTGCTGGACAGCCCAATGGCCATCTGAATCCTGTACATGTCACTATCAGTTGCATTTGTAGCTGAACGTGTCCCCAACACAACAGAGTTGTTAGAGTAGTAGTAACCATAGAGTTGTCCAACAGAGTCATTTATGTTTCTGAAATCTGTAATATCTGCTCCAGACGTAGGCACTTGAGTAGGTAATATATCATATCCTGAACCTGAGGCCTGTTCTAGATTGATCACATCTCCAATTTCTACCAGTGTCTCTTCACCTGAATTTCGCATAATTACGTACAGTGAGTGAGTATATATCGCAAAAGTTCAAGGGTACATGCATGCATGAAAAGTAGTAGAAATGACTAACTCATGTCCTAAAATATCAATGATTGTTGTATTGACAATACTGCCATACTTTTAGACAAAAGCCAGTTACTGTGCTAGTATACTGGTGTATCTATGTCTGTACAAACCTGACACAGTCACTTTCTTGTACCAAGTGACTTCTCCAGAAAATGGCTTTTGTATTGTAGCAATTGAACTACACTCCACACCAAACTGTGCCCCAGTGTGTACAGAGTAGGTGTAGACTGGATCAGTACCCTCAGATGTCACTGACAGGCTGTACATGCTCTCTCTAGTATATTCCATTTCATTGAGTGAAATTGGTGGTTTAATAGCTGTGGAAATAACCAAAAAATGTATCTATATGTGCATGAAAGTACATTTTCTTTTATCAGTGCCATATATCCAGCATGTATGCATATATGAATTAATGCTGATGGGTGCAATACAATACAAATCGGTACTATAGAACTTATTCATACATAATGTATTACCACAAAGTCAATACTTACGAATGCAGATCGACCGATCTTCATTAGGCTCTAAGCCTGCTGAACAAACAACTGGATCTGTATTCTATAACAAAAATATACCAAAAAAGTTACTAACTTTCTGTACATGCCTACTAAATGTGTGACTCTCAATAATTATATGAGTGCATTAGTTACAACATGAATGCTTACTGAAAGAACTCCAAAGAGGGAAAGGTGATTGCAGTCACATCTCACAAAGTACCTGTCAAGTCGCTTAGTGGTGCAGTCACTCACCCAGTCTCCATTCCCTGTGAAGTATGGAGCATAGTTTTTGTGGACTCAACTGGTGTACTGTATAGTGCCATTTTCGAGGTGCATAATTACGATGACAGAAGCTGACATTTACGATGCTCACCTGCAGCTGTTTGGCTCCACACAACACAGGCTGGATCTTGAGAATCCTGCAAAGAAAAAAAGATTTGTTTCTACCCTTCCACTAGAAATCAATACAGCAGTATACGTATCGCTCATTGAGGAACATACGGTGTGTTTGATACAGTTTACAATACTCACAGGATATTGAAGACGCAATATTAATGTGATATTATCATCAAGATCCGTGACTTCATGATCAAGCAGTGTAGTTCCAATAACATTACTAGCCACTCTGATTCTGGGATCAGTTACGTTACTCTGAGGTAACAGCACAGAGGAATTGAACATTGTGAACAGAAGAGTGAAAGTAGCATCGGAGTACTGATCAAAGAGAGATGGAGGGAGGAAGATTGATGGTTGTTCTTCAGAGGATAAAGAATTCACTGAAGTCGTAAGGTTACCTAAATAGATGAAGAAATTGTACATCAACACATTGTGAATGTATCTAATGAGTGGGAAAAGTGTAAGTGCTAGTGGAACAAGTGTAAAAAATTCGTTAAAAAGTTGAATGATGTAGGAATGGTAGTGCCACAAATCAAAGAAAGAAGAGCAATATATATGCAGCAGATGGCATACAACATGCTAATTCCATACAAATTTAATGAGGATTCAGGGAGGAGTTATGCAGGGTATCACTGTTGTATGATATGATCCCCTTTCTTGCTCTACCGACTCTCTGATACATTGCTAACTACATACATGTACATACCACTTTCGCTGGAAGTCACTGAAAACTTCACTCCTTCTTCCTTCAAAATTGATGCATCAAACTAGAAGTTCACATGTATACATTGGGTTGGTGGTATTAGTGAAGAAAAAAAGAAAAAAGCATTATCACATACAGCCAGGTACATCATGTTTCAATAAATCACTCACTCTTTGTCCATGAAAAGCTAGATTCTGCGTGTTCACTACTAGGGGCTGGCTCAAATCTTCATTCCTTGCAAGTTTTTCTGTCATCTCCTCAAAGTATTCCATTATCCTACCACAAACACAAAAAGATCCACATATAGCAATTATGTAATAGGACATGGAGACATTGCAAATCATACCTATACTGTATTCTACTACTCAACTTACTAATTTTCATACTTATATGCATACATACGTTACTATATGTAATACGACTAGCTGCACATAACGTACTCAGCTGACGTATTCTGCAGGGTATCCAGACTGGAGTCGTCCATTCCCCAGCTCTGAATATCTGACAAAATGACGGTAGCACTCCTCAGGATGTCTCTGTCTATTGAGATGTCATCTACTAATTTCTGAAATGTTATTGTTACAGTGTTAAGATTGGTACTGGATCGATCTTCAGTTTCGTTCACTTGTGCCAAGACCACCTGTATTTCCATCACAGTACTCTTGGCTGTCTCTCGAGTAATCTCCATCTGCAAAATAGAATAAGGGAAGAATGGAATACTGTGTATTAGTAAAGTAGAGGCTGACCCATAGGGTCTACTAACAGAATAGTGTATATCTCACACTTCTATATGTGAGCATACAATGAGCATGTAATGTATGTAGTGTAATATATCAGCAATTTATGTAATAATGTACAGTTTTAGCTAACATGCTTACATTTCTGATATTACAGAGTCTCTCTGTGACTTCAGTTAGACAGTTACTGACATCTGGTTCCTCCCACTTTCCAATATCATTGCAGAGTCGTGATGCAAAAGCTGATACTATTGCACACTCCTCATCCCCTTCACCCATGTAGGTACATGGTATGTTCTCCTCTTCATCAGCCATAATGGAGGACCAATCATATGTACCTCGCAATAAAGTGGTAGTTTCAGCGAGACATGATACTGTATACGCGTGTAAGTGTTACAAGATTATGTATGTAATATTAGCTTTATCACAATGCTCTAATCCCCACACATGTATTGTTAATTTGCTCCCTAGTTTAATAGCAACTATGTGCAGGCAGTAGAAAAGATATAAACATAAACACACTCTCATGCCATGCATGCACAACACAATACACTATATGCATACCTGTGCAACGTACTCCAATATCATCATTGTGAGAACACTCAGACTGTCCCAATATTGCTTCATTCAGACAACTAACATAAGCTTCATTATAATCATCGGGACTACCAGATGGACAGTTCAGTCTGTGTATAAATATAGGACCAGTTCCAGGTAAAAAGGTATCTGGCCCAGGTAGCAGTGGTTCTCCATCTGTGGAAGAATATAATACAAGCATTGTACCCTTGCGTAGTAACAAGATATTGCCTGCTACACAACAACACCAATGCCACTATATACACATCAAATTTTGGTGAAATAAATGGAATAGTTTGTACTCACCATCAAAGTCCAGCCGTACACAGAATATATTTGCAGCATGTTGACCATAGACAGTATTGCAGATAGTACCCCAGGCCTGATTATAACAGACTTCCAGTCTACCTTCCCTCCTGTTCTTTCCCCCCTGAACTCTTAGATCTTGATCCTTGCATACTTCCTCACTGCGATTTGTCTTGACATCTATAAAATACCAAATCAATATTTTTTTTACAAATTTGATGTTTCCTTGGAGAGATCAAATCAAGGCTAATAAAATCACACTCTGGTAGTTACATGGCTTAGTGTAAAATGATCAAGAAAAGTCATACCTTGACAAATGACATGGGCATCTTGGAAGATACCGCATTCAATATTGACAACAGACATGTTAAATGGGCAGTCGAGAATACTTGATTCATTGCCAAGGCAAGTAATGTATGTGATGGCAGAGTTACTCTCACCATCTCCATACAGCTCTCCACCACCAATAGCACCTATAAAATAAGGACAAAGACATGCAAGTCACGCAAGGGGAAGTAAAACTCAAAAAGCTAACAGAACACCACTGTACCCAACAAGAAGAACAAAGTGAAGGTCATGGAACATTGCGCAATGATAAGCTTTTATTCTACACCGAGTACTACATCAACAATGAAGAAAAGACCATGTTGCAAGCCCTTAATAATGCAGTATACTGTTCAGATGGCAGTGATAGGAATAACTGTCCCTCTACTCACCATAGGGAGAGAATCCTAACTGTCGGCAAACAACAGAAGCATCTGAATGATCCCAGAATTCATCGCACACGGTACCATATGTCCCATTGATGCACACTTCAACTCTGCCTCTTGCTAGTTCATCATCTATCAGATCATATGGTTTTGGTACTTCATCAGTCATTCTCATGCCTAATCTCACATCCCCATCAGTGCATTTTGCTGTAGTAATGAGTAACAAATTTACATTATATAAGTTTTGATCATTTAAAATTTGTCCCGATCCTTCTAAATCAGGTGTCAGAGAAGCAATCTAAGGATTGATGAGTGGGTGATGATATAGTGTTGCAGTAGTCTGAGTGTCTAGCACTTGGCTTTATTTGTGCACAAACTAAAAAAAAAAACGAACTGTGAATAATATCTCCCTCCCTCCCTCCCTCACTCACTCACTCACTCACTCACTCACTACCTCCCTCCCTCCCTCCCTCCCTCCCTCACTCACTCACTCACTCACTACCTCCCTCCCTCCCTCCCTCCCTCCCTCCCTCCCTCCCTCCTTCCCTGCCTCCCTCCCTCCTTCCCTCCCTCCTTCCCTCCCTCCCACCCTCCCTCCCTAGAATGGATATATGAAATAATTTCAGTGGTAGATAAACCGGTATATATTTGGAAACGAATCATAGAAGAGCTATTAACATACCTGATGCACTGCATGCATTATGTATAAACACATAAAAATGATGCACATGCATACAAATACACAATTCTATCATACCATTGCATTTCACACCAGCATCCTCTGAATGGTCTTCTGGACACATGTGTGTTCCAATACCATTATTGTTGCACTTTAGGAGGTTATCTTCATGACCGGTACACAGTAGATCTGTCTGTAAAATGTCAGCAACATTGAGAGTAGAGTTGCTCACATCAAAATAGCTTCCTTTCAGAGCTACAACATCTGTAAAAGGAAATGGAGATACTATGCTTAGTTGGTCTTCATAAGCAGAAGCAAGCTTATAAGTGCAGAGAAAAGCAGGAGTAAACCTATATAGCCTATTGGCACAAATATATGAATTACTCAAGAACATAATTGGAGGGAAATATATAAGAGCTGCTAAATACAAAGCATATCCCTTAGACCCCAGCCTACTCAATTCCAAATTATATCTATCCTGTCGTTTAATAAGTTATCAACTTCTTTCGATCACGACTCTATATAGAACTGTAAATCCCTCAGGCCGCCCTTGGAAGAGTGGTATAATGCATTACGTCTGGTTAACGGTTGAATGTAGGTTCAAATCCTACTGTGGAAGCTGTTTTTTCAGCGATGAAAACTGAATATGTTGTGGTTGCAGAGCAGGCTTATCCCTTAGGCCCAGCCTATTCAATCTCAAACCTGGTCCAGTGTAGTTAAGTTGTCTGCAGACTACTCTGGCCTCCAATTCATCCCAGAAATCATCACACACTGTGCTATAAGTGTTATTCTGACATATCTCCACACGACCCTCGAGTGGAGATGTCCCTCCCATTAGACGAATATCACCATCAAAGCAATCTAAACAAAACATATTTGATATTCACCCAATTATATCAAACCTTATCAGTGCCATTACTCTTTCTAGGTGGTAGTCATTTCTAACCATTACTTGAAATTTAAAGAGTTGTAAATACTCCAATTTATAAAGTGTATACACACACTATCAAATTTCTGTACTTGTTAATGGTTATGTATTTCAACTTCCATACTTGACAAGCTTTATATTCTGCCATATTGAAAACAAAACACTACACAGACATAGATTTTATGGAAGTAGTAATGAGAACAGACATCACAAACTCACAGCATATTTCTCCATTGCCACTATAGCCATCAAAACAAGAGCAGCTGTAGCTTCCCTCAGTGTTAAGACAATGAGCATACTGATGGCAGGTATCAAGGTTTTCATAGCACTCATTGATATCTGATAGTACAAGTCAAACATTATAACACAGGTGACACACCTTTCATAAATTATGTATGCATACATAGTCAGTAATGCTATGCTGCAAACGGCACTTAACAAATAAAATTGATGACTAATGTAGAGTGTTCACTCTTACATACCTTCACAGAATGTACCATTGCCAGAAAAACCAGGTTTGCAAGCGCAGTTATGTCCTCCATCTGTGTTGATACATGTAGCATTACTGTGACAGAGGTGTATACCTAGCTCACACTCGTCAATATCTGCATGGAGAACAACCAAGTCCTACAATCACGTATGTACACACTTCACATAACACTCCACTACAGAAAAAGTCGTAGTTGGTTAGGAATAACGGTAATAGCTGCTTGCTTTAATTGATTGACAACCACTAGTCATTAAACTTGATAAAAATATTCTACCAATGTTTTGATCACTAATTAATAATTCCACTGCTCTTCCTTGGTTGCATACGTGTCAACCGTCCCGTATTTCATAGGACAGTCCCGAGATTTGGTACTTTTTCCCGCTGTCCGGCTTGCACCTACCTTTATCCCACTTTTGCAGATTCTCAGGCAGACTGGCATCAAATAGCTTAGCTAGGGTGCAGCTAGCTCGAGTGAAGCCCACTGCACAGCATGCGCTTGAGCGAAGAGCATTTATGTTGCAGCATGAAAGTCTAGTCAGTCAAGTAGACTCTTAATTACATGTAGGCCTAGCCTGGCCTGCGTAAATGCACAATAATATTGCACGTATCAGAGAAGACCTGGTATGTAGGCCTGCTCAGTGTAATATTGTATTTTAATGTCCCTCTTTTGAGCTTATAACCCCACATATTTTGCAGTATCTGTCCCTGCTTTCATAGTTGACACCTATGTGGTTGTATATTACCCTGATGAGGATCACAGTGATTGAAACATTGGGACTATATATATGAAGCATCAGCTAGTGATTGTCTATCAAGCAGCTACCACTCCACTGCAGACATACCAACACAAGTGAAGCCATCGTCTTCAACATCATGTCCTTTCGTACTACACTCACAGTAGAAAGAGCCATTTGTGTCCACACAAATATCACTGCAATTACCTTTGGAAATCTCACATTCATTTATATCTACATTTGAAGGAAAATACAGAGCATATTTAATCAGCTAACTGCCAGTTTAAGTTACTATATATTCACAATTCTCTAACAACCATATAGTTATACATTGTAAGCATAAAATGGACAGACAATTTGCAAATTGTTAGTGCATGTGCAACTGACATACTGTTGCAGTTGACTCCATCTCCAGAATACCCTAGGTTGCAGTCACACAGGTAGGAGCCTGGAGTATTGGTGCAGGTGGCATCCACATGGCACAGTGTGTCATCATTCTCACACTCATTCTGATCTGTGAAATGACATACAAAGTATGCAAAGCTTAAAAAGTTGTCATTGGAGTTGTGTGTTCTAATTCCAAGGAAGACTAATTAATTGTATTTACTAGTGAGGACAGTCATTTTCACTAAAAAAAATATTCACAAGTGTAGACAGGTGATAATGTTCATTGAATACACTGTCACTGACTTAATTGAATGAATATGCAGGAATGCAACAGCACAACAACATTTGAAAGAGTTATGTATTGTGAAATGTTTAGCAAACCTGGACATATAATTCCTAGGTCTTCGACACAGTCTTCAAATGTAGTACAGGCACAGCTCTCACTTATGAGTCCTAGTCGAGAACCTCTCGGACAATCTAATAGTGTCTGCTCTCCGCCATCACAGGCAACATTTTCTAAAAACACTGGAGCTGATGTTGTACCAAACATTCCATTCAATACTTGATGAGGAGTGCCAATTCTCAAGTGTACTGTAACATAGGATAATGGAGGAGTAGCATTGAAGAGCATGTGTGAGCAACTCAACCACTGAAGGTCATATGACAGTGAGAGAATATTTCGTTGGCTCACACAAACAACACATGAATCTCAATAACACACATGCACACACTGGCAGGGTCCACACTCAATGAGACTCATCTGTGCTGACTCTTTAACTACTAAACCACATGGGAGCATGCTATATACCTATCCTGCCAATAGAAAATACTTGCTACTACACAACAAAAATACAGGAATTAAAAAATATTCAGTCACATAGGGAGACTGCAGAGTTGGTACATATACCTGGTGGAAGGTGTCCAATTTGCCGGCATATAACCTCAGCATCATCTTCACTGATAGAACTAGTGCAGATGGTGCCCCAGGCATTATTGATACATATCTCCACTCTTCCTTCAAGAACATTTGAGCCATTGACTAACCGTAAATCTCCATGAGAACAATTTCCATCACTTGTTGAGAGGGGGTCTGTGTATACATTATGGAAAGGTAAATAGCATGAAATTCAATAAATATTATATACCCCAATTAAGGATAACACACTACAGGATCTACATCATCACAAACTTTTTATGCCTAAATCAACCAACTGGGCAAACAAAGAACACTCCTGAAAGCAAGATACATGGAGAAAAGTAAGACTAGCAGCTTGTTTTCTGGTAGATACTGGATGCACTACATGTAACAGTAGGAAAAATGGTATATTTCTTGATCTAGAGAAGGTATACAATATATGTACCTTGACATATAGCAACAGCTGAAGATAGACATTCATCATTGTCAATATTAACACTGTTACTTGTACATTCACTGATGCTGTTTTCATTTCCAGTACAGTTTAAACGATTAACTTTTGGTGTGTTGTCTGTAGGGAATAGATCTCCACCATCTGCAATAGCACCTGTTGGTCATACAGAAAACAAATATTGTGGCAGTTGTTCATGTGTTTTAATGTACCACCACAAAATATTTGTCACGCAAAATATTATACTGCACTGCATATTATAGTACTCAGTGTGTTATTTTTAATGAGAGAACCAAAGTAGGGAAGAGTTACCAGCATGCAATAAATTACTTACTGGTACTTGAGATGCAATCTCTATTATTGTATTTGCTTCTTCATGTGCTGTAGCTACCACATCAAGATAAGATAGACTAACCATAGGGGGAGAATCCTAGCTGTGAGCATACAACTGACACTGACTGACTGTTCCAGAAGTCATCCTCACATATTGGACCATAGTTTCCATTGAGACAGACTTCCACTCTGCCAACAGCTAGCTCTTCTTTCACATACAGATTACTATAGTCACTATACATATCTTCAGCCAGGTTGTAGCCTTCGACCATCAACCTAACATCCCAATCTACACACAATGCTGGAGAGCATAAATTGGGAGAACTGCAATGCTCAGGTATACAAAAATACGTCACATATATATGATACATACATTTATATGCAAGACTTCTAGCAAGATCTACAGCCCAAGGAAAGTATTGAGGTGCCTTATATGACTTTCAATTTATTTAGGACTAAACATGAGTAGGGCTGGTCCTTACAAAATGAATTATATTTTCCTCTGTACCTTCACATCTCACACCAGCATTTTCATAGTGGGTACAATCTGACTCCCAAACGTTCTGCCAAGGGTCACGTGAACACTGCAATAGATTCTCTTCCTCTCCAGTACACACTAGGTTGTCCAGCACAATGGTATGATTGGGTAGAGAGCCATAGAATGACCTCCGCAGAGGTAAAGAGGTAGAGTCTAGTGGACACAAACATAATTGTAGCTGGTGCTAGTTCATGTCTTGAAAACATTTCAGTGTACTACATACACATACATGCACATATTTTAAATTATATACCTACACGAGTAGTATATATATGTGTGCTACTAATGAATATACATGATCTATATGTATGGTAAGGTAATTAAATCATGAAGCACTTACGGCTTTTATTGTAATTCAGTTGTCCACAGACAATACTTGCATCCAACGAGTCCCAGCGATCATCACACACTGTGCCATAGGTGTTATTGTAGCACACCAACACTGTCCCCTCTGTCAGAGTACTTGACATTTCACTTCCATCATAGAGAATCACTGCCCCATCATCACATACTGAGCAGGTGAGAAATGTAGTTGATCAGATTATTAGCATAGAAGTACATGATGTTGAAGTTACACACCTACAATAAAGAACTATAATATTATGGGCCATTCACACAATATTAGACGTGTACAACCAAACTTCTCACATAGCTTACAGGGTATAAAAGTCCTCCATAGGAGTATTAACCAGTAGTTGTCATGTACAACAATATACAGTCTTTTCTTCTACTTAGCACTCAATAAAGGTTTGTCATTCAGCAACTTACTGCAGGTTCTTCCAGTACCATAGTAATCAGGGTGACAGGTACATGTGTATGAACCCACATCATTCATACAGTCAGAATTAATATCACAGTCATTGGTACCAGCACACTCATTGATATCTAAAAATACAAACTAGTGAATAAGCTCCTCTTAATGTTGGTACACATAGCTATCACGGCTCATGTACAAGACACTTCACATTCATTGATATCTGTATACATGTATGTACACATCAGGGGCATAAGAAGATGCTTTTGGATGGGGAGGCTGACCTTGTGGTGGCCCAACCTACATGTAACTACTCAGGCAAGGGAGCTCTGGGGGCATGCTCCCCCAGGACATTTCTTTGCTCTAAAATCAATTCTGGTACATTCTGAGACAAATATCGGAATTATTAATAAAAGTATGCAGTAACTCAGATGTGTTGTCTTTTTATAAACATGGGGGGGGGGGCTTGTAGCCTGCCCTCCAGCCCCCCTGCTTCTTATGCCTGTGTAGATAATTATTGTACAGTTTCACTCGCAATACTGTACACATATCCCTATACGTAGGTGTTACAATGGACATTATGCAATCTCAAACCTAGTGTTCAGGTGTGAAGTGTGCCATCAAAATGCGTGGCTTTACCCCAATACATGGAGTCCCAATATATTGGGACTCCAAGTGCATCTGAGACTCCTTGTATTGAGAATAAGATGCATTTTAGTAAACAGGACACTAGGCAGGTTACATACTTAGCTACAGTTAGGCAGGTTACATACTTAGCTACAGTTAGGCAGGTTACATACTTAGCTACAGTTAGGCAGGTTACATACTTAGCTACAGTTAGGCAGGTTACATACTTAGCTACAGTTAGGCAGGTTACATACTTAGCTACAGTTAGGCAGGTTACATACTTAGCTACAGTTACATACTTAGGAAATGGTAATAGTAAGTCATACTATCACCATTTCCTAAGTATGTAACTGTAGCTAAGTATGTAACCTATATTTGTGCCTAGTGCCCTGTTTACTAAAATGCATCTTATCCTCAATACAAAGAGTCTCAGATACACTTACCATCACATGTGTAGCCATTTCCAGAGTATCCAACATGACAGGTGCAGTAATAACTTCCAATAGTGTCAGTACAGTTGGCCTTAGTGTTACAGTTATTTCTACTGCGGTCTGCACATTCATCAACGTCTGTGAAAATACATAACAGTACACAAATTTTAAATCTTTATGCAATAGTGCCAGTCAACTGTATGCACAAGTAGATATGTATGTATAAGTCTATAGTAAAAATGTATTCATGCAAAAAACATGTATAGAGTCATTGAAATGTTATCCGAAATAAGAAGAAAGTTTACTTGAGCAATGGCGGCCATCTCCTGTAAATCCATGTTTACAGTCACAGTCATAACTTCCATCTGTGTTAGCGCATGTAGCATTCACATGGCACAGGTTATCACCAGTGTCACACTCATCAATATCTGTTGAAGAGAGTAGGTTAGTAAACTTATCTAACTCCCTACTAGCAAAACATTTGCCAGTGTAGCCAGCCGAATGTTACACTGATAATCAAAGCCTTCAAAAAGCAAACCAACAAATTCTGAGTGATTTTAAGCTTACCAATACAGGATGTTCCATTGCCAGAGTATCCTCCTTTACATATACACTCATAGCTACCATCAGTGTCTATACAGGTAGCATTATTATGACACCGGAAGGGGTACATTGTACATTCATCAATGTCTGGGTAGGAAACATATTTTCTGATATATACGTGTACGATCACGACATCACATTATAAAAACATCATGATGAAGGTAATCATACAAGAAATAAGTTTTCACTCTTACTTGCGCAATTTTCACCATTTCCCATGTATCCAAGGTTGCAAGAGCAAATAAAACTTCCCTCAGTGTTAGTACAAGTAGCATTGAGTGCACATGTGTTATTGCCATTATAACATTCATCAATATCTGCAGGGCAACAGACACCATATGCATGTTAGAATAAAAAAAAGTATTATAGTATTACAAATGTATGTAAATGACGAACCATAACAAGTATGTCTATCGGTAATGTTCAGAGTGTATCCATCATCACAGTAGCATGAGTAACTACCCACAGTGTTGTTACAATGGTGAGAGCAGTTACCTCCGTTGTCCCTACATTCATCAATATCTGTAGTAATGAACATAGGAGATGCAAGTTAGTATGTACAATAGCATTGACAGAGTCATCCTATATAGTAAATGATCTACTAAGAATGCAGTGTCATGCATATAGAAATTTCCAATCTGTCACACTAACACTTAGTGAAAGTGGTAAATTGTTTGGTAGTTGGTATTAATGAGATATGCAAACCTTTGCATGTGATAACAACACCCTCATTGCTGGTACACTCAGATCCTAGTCTCGCATACCGCTGACAACCCAGTAAAGTTTGTTCATCTCCGTCACAATCAAGTTCAGATAAAAACATAGGACCTGTACTAGCAATTGATAAGATATCTCCCACAACTTGTCTCTCATAGCCACCAGCTTGTTGGCATGCAACTTGAGCATCGTCTATACCAAAGAGGTCATCATTACACACACCACCCCATGCATTATTAATGCATATTTGTAATGTTCCTGTAGTTGTGCTCTGAAGTGTATCAGTGGTAGAGCTGGCTAGTCGTACATCACCAGTTTTACAATCTCCATATGGTGTTGATGGTACTGGAATGAAAAAAAAACACCTTTAAAGGTCATATAAAATGTACATTGGTAAAAACACAAAGGTACCATGGAAGTTCTTGTCCCTGCAGGAAAGACATGCAATTGAATGAGTGAAGCAAGCCCACCTATATACGGTCATGTTAAACTATTCCTACATAGAACTCTAATACATCCAATCCACTGATCTTGTGTCCACATAGATGTTTACAATTTATGGTTTGATTCTACTCATCTACAATACTGGAGTATTCATTTAGCATATTATAGTCCTTTACCTTGACAAACCACTCCAGCATCATTTAGTGGACCACAAGTGGTTGATGCAAGGTGATTACACTCAGTCAATTTGCTCTCTGTCCCCACACAGGCAACATCAGTGATAACTGCAGGAGCTACTGAAGTAGGGAACTGCTCATGAGTCAAATTCAGTGCTCCTATAATACAATAGTATTTGCAAGTGCATAACGTAAAAATTATTCACTTAGCACACCACATAACATATATTTATATAGAGAGAGAGAGTAGAAGCACGTACATCGTTAGTACACAGAGATTAGGCTAGAGATAAGTACAAATACATTTAATGACAAGAAAACACAATGTGGAAAGTCCAAATTCACCATTTTGTAGCTGTAACTAACCATAGGGTGAAAAATTCAGTTCTCTGCAGGCGACAGAGGCATCCTCATAGTCCCAGGACTCATCACACACTGTTCCATATCTTCCTCCAAAACACACCTCCACTCTACCTCTTACGGCTCTGGCAGAATCTCCTTCTTCAAAGTAAGAGAAGTCATAGTCTTCATCTATTAGTACCCTTACACGGCCCTCTGTACATACTAAAGAAAAGGTAAAGATGATTTGTGATGTCTACAGTTGCTCTATACATACGTACTTTCACACTTGACTCCAGCATCTTCAGAGTGGTGGCAGTCATGAACACCCAGTTCATTAGCAGGGCAGTCTTCAAGATAGTTCTCACTGCCATTGCACTGGACATTCTGCAGGTAAATATCACCTTGGCCTTGTCCAAAGTAGGCTCGGCCATATGCCTCAGGCTCTGAGTTGAATAAAGACATACCTTAATGAGAGACATCCTTAAACCAAGGAGAGCAAAATATTACACATGAGATCATTCTCACAGACACAACTAGCTACTTGATATGCAGATATATATAAACTGACACTTCCCTAGTGCATAGGAATTGGAATAGGCAAACTGAGTTTACCTCAACAAATGATAGTACTAGTCTATTTCACAAAATGTACACATCTACTTCACTGCAGTGAGATGTTATTAGAACCATGCACACTGCAAAAAATAGGTGGTTATTTTGACCACAAAGGGTTCTTACCTCAGTTGCATCATATTTTACATGTATCTAAAATATGACTCAGTATGAAATAAGGAATATGCTAATTGTGCAGTCCAGTATGTAATGATGCAATAAGTGATTAACTGCATGCATACCCAAGTATGAAGGAAAATTACATGGGTGAGTAAAATCACTAAATTTCTATGTCAGGTTAATTACAGTTGCATAATGGCTAGATTCCATAAACAATTAGAAATGATAAGGAATACACATAGCAATATTTCACACAGGCATTCATGTTTAGTGGAACTATAAAGAACAATCAATATCTATGAAACATGCAACTGAGGTAGCCATAAAAAATGTTTAAAATAGCAAACAAATTTTGCTGTGTACCTATGGATGAGAATCCAAGTTGTCCACAGACAACTTCAGCATCCAGTGGTCCCCACTGGTCATCACAGACTGTTCCAAATGTGTTATTATAACAGATTTCCACTCTGCCTTCAGTGCTGTTACTGCCATTCATCAAACGAAGATCTCCATTATTACAAACTGAGCAGAAAAGAAAGTTATAAAACATACATGAAACGTAAAAATTAATATAAAGAAGAAAAATATGAACATGCACAATTCCTATGGAAAAGTAAATGTGATAATCTACACAGCTTCCTTATTTTCTCTCTTACTGCTAGTATAAAACAAAGAAACATACATATATTGCTACCTATGCTATCAGCTGTACTCACAACAGCTGGATCTGTTTTGAAAGTAGCCTTTGTCACAGTCACATCTGAACCCACCAAGTGTATTTACACAGTGGCTATTGCTGGGACAGTCAACAGCAACCATAGTCAGACATTCATCAACATCTGTGGAAAACATATCCACGCAATTCAACTTTTGTCTCGCCCAATCCTCTAAGGACTGTAGTGGCCAATCAAGCAAGCCATACATACGTATTTGTGCAGTGAAATTTAACACAGGAGTGAATTTTTCTACTCCCTCTTTTTACAGGGCTCTCTACTTTGTAATAACATTACCAAATGAAAAATGAAAGCTACGAAACAGCAATAAATGCTCACCCTGTAATCCAGTTACACATAACAAACCTGTGTAAAGTAAATGCGAGTAACTTACCAACACAGTTGAGACTGTCGGTTTGACTGTCACTGATATCGGTAAAGCCATCCAAACAGTAACACACTCCCCCTGAGCAGTCAGCATTGGCTACACAACTCCTGTTATCAGTATTCAGACTGTACCCTGGGTCGCATTCACATATATATCCTGGGATGGTGTTCACACACCTCTGCTCACATCCACCATTGTATACTACACATTCATCGTAATCTGTTGACAAACAAATTATTAGTCTCTAACACACTAGTACGGACATACCAGCATATGTACTTCTATACATGGTATGAGATTGCACTAGATCATTGCTATTTATGCACAGCATGAATAAAGTTTCATTGGTCTCCAAATGAATTTAGCTAAATTTTGCATTTAGCCAAAATATGTACTTAGAAATGTGGCAGTAGTGGCTATATGTAACATGCATTGTGATGAGGACGGTTTGCGGAAAGAAGACATACATTGACATTGGCACTCCCTTACCTATACATCTAATTGCAGCATCTTGGTTGTGGGTGCAGGTATAAAGTCCAGGAGCCGTTGTTCCACACTCTGACAGCTGTTCCTCATCACCATCACATGCAACTTCATTCAGGAAAATAGGGCCACTTCCCTGTGAAAACTCAGATATCGAGAGGACTTCGGTCCCAATGAATATGTAGCCTAACTGTCTACATACAACAGTTGCATCTGATGTACTGAAACTAGTGTCACAGATAGTTCCCCAGGCCTTATTATAGCACACTTCGACTCTGCCTTCAAGAGGATTAGATCCATTCTGCAACCTAACATCTCCATCTTTACATGATGCTTGTACTGTACTATCTAGACCTGCAGTATAAAGAGAGTGACAGAGAACACACTTTAATATTGCATTATATGTGTCTTTAACATAGACTATACAGAGAAAGAACACACGAAGTTCTAGCCGAGGAATAAATGTACTTTCAGAGTAGAGAGAGGACAATATAGCTCAGAAATTTAGAGGGAAGAGTCACAACTGTGTATACAGCTAAGAACATGTATGGATGGCACTGGAACCCATAAGCCTTACCTTGACAGATAATAGCTGCTCCTTCACACTGGATGTTGATGGTATTCCCAGTGCAGTTGAGAATGGAAGACTCATCTCCATTACACCCCACATCACTTAGAACACCAGACAGAGTTCCTCTAAATGATCCAGTTGGTAATACAATAGCACCTGTAATATCAAGTAAGAGGAACTTTAATATTGTCTATACATCTTTTCAGAACAATTATACATGTATGTAAAAGTAAGTGCTTATAAGCTAGTCTATGATACTACATGCATGTACATTTACCATAGCGTGAGAATCCAAGTTGTGAGCAAGCAACAGAGGCATCTTTATTATCCCAGTCGTCATCACACACAGTTCCATATCTCCCTCCAATACACACCTCTACTCTACCTCTGGCTAGTTCATCATTGATAAAGTAGTACGACTCCTGCTCATTAATGGATGTATAAAACTCTGTCAGGTTACCAACTCCCAGTCTAATGTCACCTTCAGTACAAGTTGCTGTAATGGACAATCAACAAAGAGGCCAACAGTAACGTGAATGTATATGATCTATTCTAGTCATCCTTTGCAATGAGGATTGTGTCACACATGTATATATTAGAATAGAGAATAAACAGACAACAACAATTGAAAATTCTTATTTGTGAATGCAGTACAAAAACCAAGTAATCATTGCTATGCATCTGAACCGAGCGTTAATACACTAAAACAATGTGTAATTTACCGTTACATCGAACTCCAGCTTCATATGATCTATCACAGGTAACCATACCAATACCATTATTACCACACTCCAGAAGGTTTATCTCTCCTCCAGAACACACCATATTGTCCAGTAATATGGAGGTATTTGGAGGAGTGCCCAGGGCAGATCGCAGCACTGGGATTGAGCCTGCACATGGAAACATATCAATTTTACATCCTTATTTTTATCTTAAATTATTTCAATGCTTGTTGAAACATATACACTGTAACACATCATCCATAGAATGATAAACAAAACTGCATTACCAGTTGGTTCAAATCCAAGGTGTGTACATACAACCATTGCATCTAGAGTGTCCCAAAAGTCATCACACACAGTACCATACTCATTGTCATAGCAGACTAGAACTGTTCCATTGGAATGTTCAGTGGACAGTGTTGTACCATTATAGAGGAGGATATCACCATCTCTACACTCTGTAGGTGACATATGTACACAGTTGAGATAATGGAGTGTGGATACCAAGGAAATACAGACACACACTTCATAGTGTAGGCAGATACAGAAATGCATACTGATAATCGTTCAAGAACATGAAGTAACTCATAATACACATACAGACATGTATGTTAAATGCATATGTACTTACCACATATGCTTCCATTTCCATAGTAACCAACTTTACATGTGCAGTTATAACTGTCAATTGTGTTAGTACAGTCAGCATTAGGATCACATGTGTGAGTGCCTTCTGTACATTCATTGATATCTGTTGAAGAAATGGATCAGTTGTCTGAATGATTACCTGAAAATTTCGACTTCCCTGATGAATGCTTATATTCTCTAACATGTACATTCAACTTGGTCACATTTTGTGCACTCTATTAGATCAGTTTACATGGAGGAATTCTGATGTAAATGACTCATGCAGCTGTTGTTAGTCAGGATATCTACTAAGATTGAAGGAGCAAGTAATAGGATTATTACGAGAGGCAGGGTGCCCGCCTATGGTGGGTGAATTGACAATAGTTATTATCATTCTGCGCCACAAAGAGGTATTAGAGTTCTTGGAAACAAATGTATTAATTATTGATATAGGTTTTTACAACATGTGTAGGCATGTCATGATAATATTGGTACCATATTTATGCATAGACAGAGTTCTTAGTACAAACTGCAAGAGATAGTTGAGACATTTGTGTGACAACTCACAGTGCATATCACTAAAAAAAATTGGTGGTCATTAGCTAGGTCTTGGAAACAAAGAGAGCAATTATTCCCCAGGAATAATAACCTCAATGACGCTTTAGGGGACCCAATAATAATGACCCTTGCACGATACCTCCAAAAGCAACCCCATCAAGCATGGGGTTTAATGTATGTGGTTATTTGCGAGCAATTCCTTCAGGTTTTACTACTTTCATTTGTGTAGACTCATTGAGAGAGAGGGAGAGAGAGGAAGCGAGAGAGGGAGAGAAAGAGGAAGAAAATTCAATCTGCACTGCATGTATACTTGGAATACCTCCAGACACAACAGAGGTACCATCCATTCTGAAGACCCATAGCCCTGGCTCAGCAACATTGCTCAGTTTCAGTAGCAGCAGAGCTTGATCTGATCTTGTACTGCTCCCAGAGCCTGGATCGCTGCTCCCAGAGGCTGGATCACACACAGTGTTTCCTGGAACAATAACAATATTCATTACACACATTATGCATACACATCATAATGTGGATTCCGGGATATGTTAATATTGTTAAGCAAGTATGCATACAATTCTTGAATAATTATATTAACATGTGTAGATGGACTTACTGTGGTGGTTTTAGTGTGTGATATTTCCTACTACATACACTTTGCTTAGTTTACATATATGTTACTTATTTTGCAACATGTATGCTTTTATATATAGTGTTATCCTGACAGTCATGGAACAGAAGATAGTGAACTAACATGTATTAGGGTAGTTACACTGATATTTCAGTAACTCACAATCGTACAATCTGCATATGTATGCACATACCTAAACTAAGGCATAGGTTGTTGAAATCAAAACTGTCTGAAGCATTTGAGTTAGGCAGGAGAGAATAGCTGAAGGTTCCATCATTGAATCCAACCTATGAGCAACAAGACACAGTGTTAACTGGACTGGGTCTAATGTATATAGTCATATGGCACTTGTTGCTGTATTCTTACTAAGATGCAGACTGAGGGCTCTGTGTACCCATTTGTGGCTAATAGCCCTCTGGAGAGAAATGAGCTTTTCACTCATGAGCATGCTACATACCTTTAATAAAGACAAAGTGCTCAAGGATCTACTATGCTCATTTAGGCATGAATACATATCACTCATTTCCACATACGGGCATTTGGGTTCTTACTTGTGGTAATTCCTCATCTGATATACTGGCATCATTGGTAGTGCTGGTCCACTCCAGGTTGTTGTAGAGGAAGAACACATACGACTCATTCCCATTAGTTGCCAGTACTGCCTGGTATGTGTTGGTCTGAGGAGAGAGAGAGGGAGATGGGAAGGGGGTGGGAGGAGAGAGAGGGATAGGGAGGGGAGTGGAAGCAGGGAGGGAGGGAGGTAGTTATTATGCCAGTGTGCATAATTATGACCACACCTTATCAGTCTGTGCCTGATAGTAGCCAACATTGTTCCATGTGGCTATTAAGACTTGAGTTGGAATGAATAATTCGTTGAAGTACATCAGAACTGATTGTCCAATCTTGAAAGGGTCGGACATATTACCTATTACACTACAGACCAAAAAATGTGATGGTAATCCACACAGTCACAGCAAAATTTACGTTCAGTCACAGGGTCATGGGCAATTTTGGGGCACGGTCATGTTGCCACAGTGTGTTTTTGGTGGTCACAAATTGTGACCCCAGTCACGGCCGCTTCTATGGAGTCAATGGTGGTGACCACCCCTTGTTATAATATGTATGGTAAAGAGAGACTTGACTAGAATACTGTGTCATTCATGATTCATAGCCCAGCTAGCTAAACAGCCTCACACACTCAGCTAGTAGCATAGAATAACACAATGTCAATTAGGGGTTCAATGTAGCCTTGTTTCTTTGCATGCACAAGCATTGTGGAACAGAGAATTAGGGAGAATGCAGGAACAAAGTGAAATTCAAAGTATGTGCTGACACCATTATGTAGCTATAGAGTGTACAAATACCTTCCAAAACCCTGTTCATGTTTCTACTTCTCAGGAAAATATGAAACCTATCATTTTACCTCAAGCACACAGATACATGTATTAAGTGACTTGCCTATAGGAGATATCTCCTATGCCAGTTGTATCCACATCAGTTAAAAATATTTGTATCACAGGAGTCGTGGTGGAGACACTCTGAGAGCCATTTAGAGAGATGTACCCATTGCTGTGTATCTGAAGTGGACATAAATAGATATATCTTCTTTACTAATATATTTGTAGACAGGTAAGAGGTTATCCATGATGATGTTTATACATCCAAGGGAGAGTCTCAAGACAAGCTTTGGTATTACTAACTGGGAGCCCATGTTGCAGTGGGTCATTCATATGGAGGTGGTGTATACATCTACAACATATATATCTGTATTCAATTAGCTAGTAAATTACCATAAGTATATTTGTGCGAGTTGGTGGGTACATATTATCAGTGATACATAAAGTTTACAATCAAGTCATCTATTAGTTCCCTGATTATCACTGCATGGTTTTAATTACCCTTTTGACTATAATAACACTAGGAAAGACATTGTTAAAGGTGTGAAACAATTTTCAAAATATATGCACAACACAAACTATATAGCTGATTCATACTTAACCCTACTGTTATGAAGGGAAACTCACCACCAAAGATCTCTTGTATAAGCTGGGTAACTGTGTGCACACTCTACTAATACAAGTCATCCCTGCAATGCACTCAATGTGTACACACTTCATGTTAGCAGTATCATTTCCAGCTATAGACAAGCGATACTATGCATGCATATGCGCATGCGCAACAACTCATGGCATTCCGCGTATGCAACACAATACGGACGAGTACGTAGGGAGTGGACCAACTACCAGAAGACTACAGTCTCTAAGTTAGATGGTAGTAACATAGCGAATGCACCTACCTAGGCTGGAATTTCCCTTCCGCCTTAGCTATACAAACTCAAATTTAGCAACACTGATGCCAACTACAACATTAGTGAGTCATTTACTCCATGTATAGCTTGCACTGCAACTTTGATATAGTCATAATGGTAGCTAACTAGTGTACAGCTAACTAAACAAGTACAGGTAAACAGCAGATTTAGGGTAACATTTACCGCTATTTGGGTATATTCCTGTTGAAAAAACACGAATGGTGTTGTTAGATCCACCGTCTCCATCTCCTCGTTCCCACGAGGGAGCTGTGCATGGGACTCGAATGGGTAGAGGTCCACCGCTCCAACACCATAGACCAGAGCCAGCAGCGGCCAAAACCACGTTAGGCTTCGAGTGACAAGCGAAAGTGTGCGCCTGCCGTGACTGCACATGTTGCCTTATTATGCAAAACTAACGATGCAGTCTATTGAACGCATACTTAAATATGCGCAGTACTTCCGGCAACTAGGAAAGTACCGCGTTATACATGTTATATATCAATATATCCTTTTTCTAACCACAATATTTTCTGCACCAAACAGCACTGTAGATAAAATGTTGTTGAAGTATAGCTATACATATAACTTTGCTTTCTTTGGCCTGTGTAAGTCAACATCAAAATGAACACATCAGTAGCTATACCACGTCAACTCAATAACCATCTGGCATAAATCAACCCATCATGGCTCCTCCTCTGACCAGGAGATGTTACTGATTGATTCCTAACGAGGTTCTGACGGCACATGGTTTGGGTGATCCACAGTGTGAGGCTGCTAGTTAGACAACGACAACTACAGTTATATGAGGGAATGAGGGGACAGACTTTTCAGTGTCTGGAGATTGTGGCTCAGCGTTTAGCGTGCTGGTTTGCTGGTCATTAGACTTGGGTTCGACTCCTGACAGAAGTTTGTCTTTCTCATTCCCTCTTGCTTTCTTCGGCCTGTGTAAGTCAAAATCACAATAAATACTTCCGTATTGTCATAGCTATGAGCATGAATTTAGAAAAATGAGTGTGTGCATGAGTTACATGTAGTAGCTATTATGGAATCACAAAAGTGGAGAAGAGAAATGACGCAACATTGAGCTGTACATTATGTTATATATAACATGATGGATAATCCATCCTATAGACTCTATAGATACATAAATACATTTCTTGGTCATCATTTGTGGGGTTGTGACAATCACCAACATGCAGTCAGTGGATTATTGAGAGTTACACTCTAGCTACTGTGAAGGACAACGTTGCTTCCGAGCTAGAGAAACATATTGAGTATATCAGTATGCTAGCGAGTGTAGTTGTCTCAGTTCCATTATATAGGCTATATTATGTTAGACTAAATTTATTACTAGCTATAACTCCCTTGGTATTCAAATAATAATTATTCAAATATATCCCAAGGGACAATGATATGGAGGAATGAATATTTAATGAGGTACACCTTCAGACTAGTACTAGCTAGAGCAACAAAGACAGTGAAGTTATTTTTGCGATTTCCCCCATGACACAATGCACACAGAGCCTCATGATCAGCATGTCTTGAAGATATAGGATATCCTACATGTAGAGATTGTGTGATAACTACCTAAATATTTTGCAGGGTATGCACATAATTATTAACCTTATTAGCCTCAAGCATGAGCTGGAGCTAGTCAGTGTGTGAGTGTGTGTGTGTGTGTGTGTGTGTGTGTGTGTGTGTGTGTGTGTGTGTGTGTGTGTGTGTGTGTGTGTGTGTGTGTGTGTGTGTGTGTGTGTGTGTGTGTGTGTGTGTGTGTGTGTGTGTGTGTCGCATGAGCATGACAAATACGCGTGCTGCCGTTCTCAGTCGGGAGGGATCCTACGACGATTTTGTTGGCCAAAGATCATGCACCGGAGAGAAAGGATATGCAAAAATAAAGGTAAGCGCCTTTTCAATTTTGTGTGTAGAAGACGGATAGATGATATAATCGTTGACTAGGAATTTTCCGTAACAGTCTTACCGTGTATAGAAAACACCTGTAGATCAGGTTGAAAAGGGATATATATATAACTGCCGTGTTCAGTTTATTTACTAGATATTTGTTAGTTTACCTTTCAGCAAACGCATTAGCTAATGCATTTTACATTATGTTAGACGCATTTGCTAATGATTTATTGTGTTTCCACGTTACTGATATCGCTTGGCGCATGCGCAGCGAGGGTTACTTGTGTGCGTCTGTCTGATGCACTACCTTTCGACACCGTAAACTTAAATGACGGTACAAACGGCTTCAGTGCAACACGGAGCAGACTTTATAAGAAGGCTATAAACGCTCGCTTCGTTCGAAAGTTATGGTGTCATTTGCTTACTCGTGACATCCTACGAGGGTATTGCAGCGACATTCCGCGCACTTTTTCGACGGCAGAGCCTTCTAAGGGTCCTAAAACGCCAACAATAGGCTCAACGCTACCTGGAATACGGCTCGAAGTAAGGCAGCGAGCTTCCTTTCTGCTTTATACGGTTGTCTCCGTGTTCTGCTACTTCAACTGCAGCTGCCATGTTCCAGTGTTCTGAGTCATTTTACTCAAGCTTGTTCTAATGCATGCGCATGGGCAGATTTGTCTGCGGCATCCACAGGAACCTTCCTGCATGAATACGGGGAAACAGCCGGCATCGAGATTCCGTGTTTTACACTGTCAAAACTCCGCGAGTTTTGACGGTGTAAACACGGACATCTCGATGCCGGCTCTTTCCCGCATTCATGCAGGAAGGTTCCTGTGATATCATCATAGAGAGTCTATGATATATACTGATTGTAACCCTCTCATACAGTCACTCATGATGTATACACATTCATATGTAAATCTATATCTATATGCTACAATAAATGGCATCTACAGCAACCCCCAAAGGTGATAAATATACATGAAAAAAAGCATATGTCTCTAGTTCAGCGCTTGTATAGAGGCAAGGTAATTCAGTTTCACTACTCTCATTGTTACAGAAATTTACGCATCAGTACTACTGTCATGGGCCAGATCTTCAACCTCTGATTTGGTGATATTACAACCCTCAGTCGTGCTCTTCTCATCACAGCCTTCAGTCACACTATTCCCATCACAGCCCTCAGTGGTACTATTTTCATTACAGCCCTCAGTCATATTATTCTCATTGGTAACCTTATCCTCTTCCTCCCTCTCCAAAGTCTTCTTCTCATCAATGTCTGTTGGAGGTAAACAAGGAAGCAGCAATGTATATAGTAAGAGAGCAGGAAACAAAGATAACATGCATAGCCTTATGAAATACAGATATATGGAGGTGGGTATTCATGCTATTACTGTTATATACAATAATTTTGTGAATACCTTCATTTGATGGTATTGGGTTAGTGATACCACTTTCAATGAAAGATGCCGTTCCTTTGTTGGAGATGATTGTCGGTGGTGCCATCAGAAGTTTCTTCCTGTACTCGTTCATTTCAATAACACTACCAGATGATGTAACTTTTTGTAGTGTCGAAGTAGGAGATTTGGGTACCAAACTGGTAGATCCAGTGACGCGTGTACTTTGGCTAGAATGTGATGTGAATACACCAGTTTTTTTAAGACTCAATGAAAAGACTCTCAACCACTCATCACGTGCTTCCTTATTCAGACCAACAAAGAAGAGAAACAGGACGAAACCTTGAAGTGTTGAAAAAATGACAAACAGCCATTGGAATGCTATTGAAGCTTCACCGATAGTGAATGCTCCAAACAACCACTGGATACCAAACATTAACATGATAGAAACAATGCTGAATAGCATCCTTAATGTCTTCCGAACTCGTGCATCGTTTTTCAGATCGACTATTTTACGACTGAAAGCATTAATGAGCACAACACGGATGACTATCACAAAGAGTACTGAGTTGAAAGCAACAAGTGCCAGGATAGGGCCCAGGAATACACCAAAGAACACACGAATGTCACTGATGAAACAACTGTGGAGGTAGAGAGTGACTATTTGTTATTAACCGATTAATTACGGAAATTACGCGCACCGCGCGCTACGCGTGGCGGAATTAAATTCGAGTTCTGAAGCGTTGAAAAAGGAACGGGCGTACTTCGAAAAGTAGGAGCGGTTTGTTCAAGCTGTACATATTTTTGTTGATCTGTATTCACGTGCGTGCTGACTGATGCCACGCTCTGGCTTCGCTACTTGTTTCAGGACCATTGACAGCCCTAGAGAGGGTCTGCGTTGGATTCGCAGTATGGTAAGGGCATAAGTTTATGTACGTGCATGTCCAAAGCTCAACTACCTGTTGTATT